>CM046394.1:6190000-7407500 GCA_025413875.1 Rhododendron molle | reverse complement strand
AATCACGGGTCTCTCTCTCTCTCTCGTCTCTCTCTATTTGGAATGTTGATCACGCCAATCACGCCAATCACGGATATATTGATCTTGATATAGTTTCGTATGTAGAGTTGTTGTACTTAAATAACGTTATATAACAGTCGAAGATTCTCCTTTTCTGATACACTATATATAACGTTATTGTACATATATAACGTTATATATTCTCCTTTTTAAGAGTTACATATATTTTTGTAACGTTATACAGATTTTGATATATGACCATGTATTTCGATTATTTGATTTTTTTATTACTGAATAAAAATATAATGCTTTAACCTGAATAAATATATAAGGTTATATAACCTGTATCATATACAGAGGAAAAATCATATATACGTTAAATTTGGTTATATCTGTAAAACCAATTAAATTAGATTATTGAAATGGTCCGCGCAGCGGCCTAATTGATTCGAATATATGGCCAACATTGATATAACCATATATACTCGCAATTAAAACCCTAACTTAACTTGGCCAAACCAATTATATAATCATGTATACGAATAGAAACATAAACTAGACTGCTCAGAGATTGATATAATCATATATACTCGCAATCAAAATCCTAACTTAACTTAGCCAAACCAGTTATATAACCATATATATGAAGAGAAAAACATAAGGTGAAAACTGGACTGCTCAAACATAAATATAAACATATACCATTCATAAACATGTAACTATTAACCATTACCATTAACTTAGCCAAACCATTAACTTAGGCAAACCAGTTATATAACCATATATATGAAGAGAAAAACATAAGGTGAAAACTGGACTGCTCAAACATAAATATAAACATATACCATTCATAAACATGTAACCACTAACCATTACCATTAACTTAGCCAAACCATTAACTTAGGCAAACCAGTTATATAACCATATAAACTGGACTGCTCAAATATAAACATTAACCAAAAAAAAAAAGAGAAGATCTCGTAATTTCTTTCCCTTCGTCGCCTTCACCTTCTTCGCAAGTAACTTAATACTCTTCACCGCTTGAACAACTGCACAAATAATAACAAGTCAGTAAAGCCGCTGCGCGGACCAATTCAATAAAGTAGAACATATAATGTTATATGTGAGTTTCTGTGTTGTGGAACTCCAAAAAAAATACAACATATAACATTATAAAAAAGCTTACCACACAGAACCATCTATTCACACACAATTTACATTCGCAGCCTTTAAAAAAAATTCGTATATAACCAAAACCCTAACTTAATTTAGTTAGTCAAACCATTTATATAACCATATATACGATGAGAAACATAAATTGCTCAGAGCTTGATATAATCATATCTACTTGCAATCAAAACCCTAAATTAACTTAGCCATTTCTGTAATGCATTATTAACATTACAATGTTTTATGTTATAACCTAATGTTAAATGTTTACATCCGGGGGTGTGGGGGCGGAGCCCCCAGGGCACAAAGTGCCGCAGTTCGTGGTGCTTCTAAAGTCGCACCACGAACTGCAGCGAAAACAATATTTTCAAGAACTTGAGGTGTAATTTCGGCCATAGAACCCGACCTAATTATATTACAGTCGGCTTGTAACTAAGGTTATATAATCATTGACTCTTATATAACCTTATATGAATTGGTCCGCGCAGCGGCCTAACAGATCTGACTATATAACCATATATACCAATCATAAAATTTCCCCAGGATGCTATGAACAAAACCCTCAATCACAAGGCAAATAACTTAGGTCTATAACCATATATACTCGCAATCAAAACCCTACTTAGCCGAACCATTCATATAACCATACATACGAAGGGAAACATACCCAGTGTATCGATTACGACGTAGGATCTGACGAAGGCGATGGAGAAACGAAGGCGAAGAACGGCGACTAGCACGACGACGGCGGCGTCCGACTGAAGCTAAGGCGAATCAAAGGCGACTAGTGCGACGGAGACGATCGCAACTGAAGAAGGGCTGATGACGATGGTAGCGGTGATGGAGGGCGGGATCTCGGCCATGGTCGTAACGGCCATGGATGGCGACGAAGGGCGGCGAGGAGAAGGAGGAGTGCACCGCGGCGAGCAGGCAAGGAGGAAGAGGAGTGAACCGGCGGCGGTGAGTAATCGGCAGGGACGGGATGTGACGGCGACGGGAGGTGGGTGGCGCTGGCGATGACGACAGAAGGCTGCAACGAGATGTTTGTCGCTGCTTTTCACGAACAGTATTGTTCGTTCTGAAAATGTGGGGGGGAGGGGGGAGGGTTTTGTACTGAATATGGAGAAATTTTCGGGAGAGATTTTCGGGATTGCAAATTTCAAATGGATATTTTTGAAATGGATGAAAAAACGGGGTAGGAGGTTTTTTAAAAATAGGGGTATATTAGACTAAACATGATTATTATATCCCTAATAATAAGTTAGTGGACTTAGTGGGTTCTAGAATTTAGAAATGGACTTAGGGGGTTTGAAAAGTGCTATAATGGACCTGGGAAAAATTCTCCCAAACAAAAATCATATATGATTTGCATTCGATGTCATATGCAATATGGTTGCAATTGATATCTTTGACTCTTTATTAGCCAGATTTTGAGATTTGATTTACTTTAATTTTGTGATAAGTGATTCCAAGATTGCCCCTTACTTTTTCTAGGTTCTTCTAAAGGTGTCGAATGGGTCCGGCCGACACGAGCACAACATAGGCACGACACGTTTAGCTTTGGTATGACATGGTATGGGCCGGCACAACATGGCACGAACACTAAGGTGGGCTGGATTGGGCCATCATTTTGGAGCACCCGGCACGACACAGACACGTTGAAGCACGAGTACAACACAAAGCACGGTATGGGCATGGGTATTGTTCCTTTTTGGGTCTCAAAATCTCTGGACACGATCTTCAATAAATTTTTCTATCTCTCTTTACTTTTTACTCTTAAAACCCAAACCGAACAGGGCTTTTACTAGATAAAGGCATAACGTGCTCGCACGTCATGCTCATTGAGAATACATTTATATTGTGTGAACACAATTAAAACAGCTGACAACTCACGTGCATTCCCTCTTCTCCCCACCTACTCTCTCTGAATCCAGATTCTGATTCTAATAAAGATTTGATTTTGATCTCTCTCTCTCTCTCTCTCTCTCTCTCTCTCTCTCTGTATGTGGTTGGAATCACTGCACAATTGGGTTCCTTGTGTATGTGAGGGGTTGTGGATGGCGTTGTTGGATTGTTGTGTATGTAGTTGGATTGTACCTAAAAAGCCACTACACATACGGACAAAACTCACACATTCATAGGACACCCGTGCATATTTCAGAAAATTCCCTCTTCTCCCCACCCACTCCTCTCTCTCCATCTCTCTCACTCACCTGCCTCATGAAATCCAAATTGCGATTCTAATTCCTTCCTTCCGCACTTTGCTCTCTCTCTTTCTTAGGGGTGTTCGCGGTCCGGTTTGGTTCGGTTTTTTAAGAATTCAAGAACCGAACCGCTAGTCACGGTTTTTTAAAAATGAAATCCGTGTCCAGACCAAAAGTCCCACAGTTCGGTTCCAATCCAATCCAATCCGTGACTCACAGTTCGGTTACGGTTTTGTCCACGGATTTTGGTACATAAGTAAGCAAAAATTAAACACTAGCATATATTATCTCGCAAACTAAAGCATTACACCAAATGAAAACAATACATGCAGTTCTAGTCTTCTAGACGTTCATTAAAACCAAACAACAAAGTGGAACAAAAAAAAAACAGCAAAGATCTTTCATCAAAATGCAAGGCACAACACAGCAACTGGCAAGAGTCACTCTGGAATGACACCCAAAGCTTTTATTTATGCTCAGTGCTCAGTGAAATAGGGTTAATGTCTTATTGACAAACTACGATTTACCCCCCTAAAGTTTTTGCAGACTTAAAATATATCCCAATATTAAGTAAAATACTAAAATTGGTATAAAAATTTATTTATAGGTGAAAATTATTTATGTATAGACATATATATTAATATATATATATATATATATATATGTATTTATTTATTTATTTATTTATTTATAATAAATTCTCATTGTTCAGTTCGGTTAATCCACAGTTTCGTAAAGAAAATCTATGGACCGAACCGCGAGTCACGATTTTTTAATTTTTCAATCCGTGTCCGAATCATTAATCCACGGACAAAATCCAAAACGTACGGATCGGTTCGGTCCGGTCCGGTTTCACGGTTCACCGAATTTTTTGAGCAGCCCTACTCTCTCTCTCTCTCTCTCTCTCTCTCATGCATGTGATCGGAAATAATTGTGTTCACACTACACAATTGGGTTCTCACCTGTTTGATCGTGTTTCTGATTTTGACAAGGATTTCATTCTGATTTTGATAAGGATTAGATTCTCATTACTTCCTATTGATTGTGTTCACACTACACAATTGTGTTCTAACGAAAAAACCCCTACATATCCGGACAAAACTCAACACACATTCATAGGACACCATCGAAAAACGTGAAAAGTCTGATAAGATCAAAATGGTAATCCGGGAATACTCAATAAACCCTCAACCCTCCACCAATGACAAATCACTACAGGATAGAGGAAGAGGGGCATTTTCGGGAGAACATGGCCAAAATGGCTCATCAAACGCTTACAATTGCCAATAAGCTCAACGCACCTTTAAGGCAAGGGTAAGGATTTGATAACTCAGATTGTCCTGAGCCGGTTTATACGCACCTCAATTAATTTCTCACCTTCCACTAGTTATGAATTCGACCTCCTATTGAGCAATTGCCTTGTCTGCAACAAAATATCCAGACACCTGGCACCCATACACACAAGGGAAAAAGAGAAGACTTCAGAGAGAGAGAGAGACAGGATATTTTTTTTTGGGTAAAGAGAGAGAGGATATTAGTAGACACCATGACAGCCTCCTCTTGACACAGTCAAAGCTTCGTTATCAACTGGATTACAGCAGTACTTGAAGCTTGCACTTTGAGCCAACTAAACTGAAAATTATTGTCTGCCCTTGGCGACATGCCTTAACAATCCAAGAAATTGATGCGAACCATATGAATTCAAGGGTAGACCTCAGACGATCGTGTGGCTGGTTTGCTCCCAAGCTGGTGAGGCATTTCCCCTCAAGAGCACTAACGTCGTGAACAGAAGATCTTATTCTCTAATCTTCCTAAAAGCAAAGATTGGCCTGGTGGGTAAATCTCTCTTACCAGATGCGATGCCCATGGCTGGTCCGACGCTAGAAAACCACAACCCGGAGGGCTCATTTGGTTCACATTGCTTATCTACTTCCTGCTTAAAAATACGCAATGAGCTTTTTTGGCACCTGCCGGAGTTACTTATTGATTATCAACGCATAAACCACTGTAATAAGCCAAGTACTTTTGTTCTGCGTTTCACAAAGATAAACAATAAGAGAGTAATAAGCAAGTATCCAAACCGGCCTCGAAGCAAAAACGAGGAACATTAGTTCATGATACAAGAGTATAACAAAAGCCCCTAGATATGCACAACAAGAAGATCAAATCAACAATTCTTATGGACCAAAGCTCTCCCAAAAGACACAGAACAAAGATAAAGCTCAAGACATAACTGCTTCCGCGGAAGCTAAAATGAAGGCCTTCAAAATGCTGATAGAGAACTACTTTAACGGAGATAGAACACGCAAGAAAGTTTAGACGATTTCTGCAGCCCTCTAAAATATTGTTATTACACACTCAGTACATAAAATTAACAAACCTAATAAGGAGATCTCAACATCCTCTACAAAGAAATGAAGGACAATTTTATACAATCACAACAAATCAACCCCCAAAAGCCGTTCTGCATCCACTTCACCACCCTCATTACCTAGATTGTGCCTCCTTTTGATCACATTTTTGTGACGACCCGAATTTTTACATTGCCTCGAAATTAGTACATCTCGAATAATTACAAATCCTCAAGATAAATATACATGGTGGGCCTAAAATCCTCCAAATGATACAGATTTCTAAACAATCTCTAAAACTAAATCCTTCCAATATTCCAACTCGGGACCCCACTAACTTGCTCTGCACCTGAAAAATATAAAACGTCCGGATAGTATATGCAATACGAGGACAATAAACATGGCTAGCGTTAAGAATATGCTCAATAAACGAGGATAGCAAATCAAGTAGGATCATTCTGAACACTTTTCATTTGTAGTCTCATACCCGGCTCATCTCGATAACATGCCAAGCACCACTCAGGTCTAAACTCTGTATTGGGCACTTAGGCCCCGTAATCATTCTAGACTTCCCGTAGGATAGTCAATCGTACATCTTTCATAACTCTGTGACCCGGTGGGCTTAAACATGTACCAATCAATTTCATGGCTTTCAACCAAATATTTCCTTTATGTCACGATACTAGAAGTGACGATAATTGAATCAAGAAATTTAGACAACAAATGAGTACAAATATGAGAGAATGAAAGAACACTCTTTGCAAAGAGATTTAGCTAGGAATGTATTGCACACTATCCAGTACCTTAATGCATGAATATCACCTCACCGTGGAATTTTTTCACAAAAGCTACCGTGAATAACTTGTCATGCTACAAAACCTACTGCCCAAACGTCTTTCCTTTTTCTCCAAAGTATTATGGATTATCCTTACAAATAACCCTATTTAAACCATAGTCTAGTGAACTAGTTTTTTTAGAATACCACGTGTACAACCATAAGATGACTAGGTTCACATTTTGCTTACCAAACCTATTCTAGCCTACACGTTGCAGCACACATGCACTATTAGTTTTCAATTTTAACTTTATCTTCACCTAAAATATCAATATAATTATCTCACTCCAATAGAAAGTGTATTTTTTTAGGGTTGTTACAATTTTCCACAAGGTCACACAGCATGCCATTTCCCCAATTTTACCATTTGCTTGCTTCATTTCCCAGAAAGTGCTTTCAAAGTGATGACCCAAACGTACGGTTCCTTCAACCATTTAACGTTGGACTTTGACAACTATAGATCATATAGATCATGAAGGCAATCGGGAATGACAAGCACTTTCTTTTGCACCAAGAAGTTGTCATATGCAGTTATGCACCCACATGAATATCACCACACTTTGCAAAGTTCAACACTTGATGCAAGTTGTCCAACTCCCTCCTCCAAAACCAAGGGGCGTCATTCAAACTGCAACTATCTGAGATACCATGACCTCTCAAAACTTTTTAATCTGTAATGTGAAAAAGACATACAAAAATGATTCTACTACTTCCAAAATTACTTGAAAAGAACAATAATAAATCAACACTAGGAAGAAAAGAAATTAAGTGCTTGATTTTTTCCCCACAGAAGTTTGAAAATAACACATTGGAAACCAAGGTATAGGAGGAGGTTAAATACTTCTACAAAGATATCCCTCAGAAGGCCTAGTATCCACCTGGCATGAAATCATGGTCCCTCAACCTCATGCAGTATAAACTAGCAAAAGGGAGCACCAACTTGTCGCAAGTTTCATGCACAAATTCAGATTACTAAATAGTTCGTCACAGGAATTTGGAAAGCACAAGAACAAAGCAGAACTAGCAGCCATAAATAAAAAGGCAAAAAAACATTATTGACCAAATGATCGGATCAAATATGAAGGCTCAAGCCTCAAACCAGTACAGTACGAATCCAGAAGGCTCAAACTAGTACAGTACCAAATCCAGATATCAAAATTCACAAACTTGGTGACTTAGCCCATAGTACCAAATTTTGGCCAAGCTACCCAAATTGCAAACCATTGAAATTCAGACAACTACTAATACAATCCCAGTTCCATTACATAGGTTCACTTCGCAAATTCATGAATTTTGACTTGACCGCAAAAACACTCACAACGCATAAAAAACGCTGATACCTGATCAGTTGTCTACTTAGGTGCCAGGCTACCAGCTCCAGCTGTCCAAACCTCATACAAATTGGTTCTACATTTTAGCATCTCAACAACAGAAATTGCTCAGAAGGGGAAGCTAGAAATTCTGCACTGATTTAAGCACATACTTATGAACCATGATCACGTTCAGTAGACCAATAATTTGCCCAAACAAACAAATGTACATCAAAAGTCCTGATAAAGCATCTTTGTAACCCTAAAAAAAACATAACAAATGGAAAACTGTGTTCAGACGATGCTTAGAATGACCCCAGTGGTGAAAACATGAGGAATGACCCACAACAATGAACTCTTCAAAAACACTAAATACAGTTTCAAGACATCAACAGCTAAATTCCAGCCCTAACACAAATTTCAGATTTGAAAATAAACCTTCAAAATGCATCTTTTGAACCCTTACTCGAACATATACCAAATTGCGGTTAACCCTTTTCTTGACTCAAATCGAGGAGACCTATTTCTTATACAAAATTTGCAACGGCAAGGTTTTGCTGTGGCGGCGGTGTAAGATCTGGGTCATACGAAAATCTGGTCGGACAGTAGCAAGATAAGAAAAAAGAAAAAACCTTGAAAATTGCTCGCCTCGTCTTTTGTAGTTGCAAGAAACCCAACCGGCGAGAGAGAGAGATTTTTTAGGCCAGCAGCGCTTTTGCTCCAGCTGCTTATAGAGCAGCCCTAATTAGGGTTTTTTTGCAACCGTTGGTCGTCCTGGGTTGAGAACATAAACCTCAAAAGCGCCGGAGCAACGGTTTAGGTTCTCCACCCAGGAAGACCAACGGTTGCGAAAAAACCCTAATTAGGGCTGCTCTACAAGCCGCCGGAGCAAAAGCACTGCTGGCCTAAAAAATGTCTCTCTCTCTCTCTCCGGTTGGGTTTCTTGTAACTACAAAAGACGAGGCGAGCAATTTTCAAGATTTTTTCTTTTTTCTTATCTTGCTACTGTCGGACCAGATTTTCGTATGACCCAGATCTTACGCCGCCACAGCAAAATCTTGCCGTTGCAAATTTTGTATAAGAAAGGGTTAACCGCAATTTGGTATATGTTCGAGTAAGGGTTCAAAAGATGCATTTCGAAGGTTTATTTTCAAATCTGAAATTTGTGTTAGGGCTGGAATTTAGCTGTTGATGTCTTGAAACTGGGCCCGATTGGATGGTGTTGGATGGTGTATTAGGTGGGTGTATTACACAATACACCCGGATGAGGGATTAATACACCGTTTGGCATGCTTTTTTTCCCCTGTATTAATTAATCCCCGTATTTGCTAATACACTGGGAACAGCCATAAATTATTGCTACCCTGGACGGTAGCAATAGCTAATCCGGGTGTATCAGCCTTGTTTTTGACCAAAACACCCCTCCTCACCCCCCCTCCCCCAACGGATAGTGAAGAAGAAGAAGAACAGGCCACCACCACCACAAAAACACACACACAAAATATGTATGTATATGTAGAGACGAGAGAGAGACGTACCTAAGTTCCGTACATATCGGGGAGAGAGACGATCGGAGAGCGAGGATTAGTGGTCGCCGTTGCCGCCGCTCTGCTTCTTTTTTCTTCTTTTTTGTTCTTCGCTTCGTCTGTTTCTCTCTCTCTCTCTCTCTCTCTCTCTTGTAAACGATAAGAACGAGGGGAAAAAAGAAAAAATGATTTTGTGTATTTGGTACACAATAGAATGAAAATGAACGGCTTGGATGAAAAAAAAATTGATGGCTGGGACAAATTGAAAAAGTTTTTTAAACTAAATAACATTCTAAGTTTTTTTTTATAATGAGTAAATAAAATTTATATTTTAAAAAATTGTTATATTATTTAATTTATTGGTATAGTAAATTATTATAACTTAGAATTATCAGAAAAATCATTAAATATTTTAGGTTTTGTAATTATATAATTAATGTTAGGCATAATAAAATTTGGGACTGCACAAGGGCAAAAGAGTTATTCTACAGTTTTTTACATCATACACTTTTCTTTCTAATACATCATCCAAACCATCTACTTTTTAATACAACATCTAGAAATGTCACATCAATGTGGGCCCTCCCTTCTTAACTAATACCCCTTATTATCTTATCCCATTTATAAATCATACATCCAAAACACATAGCGCATCCAATCGAGCCCTTAGGGTCTGTTTGGAAGTTAGGGAAAGAAAGGGAAAAGGAAAGAAAATAATGAAGAGGAAAAAGAGAGGGAAATTTGGAGAGAAATTGAGAGGAAAATTGAATTAGAATTTAAAATTTCTCCTCTTCTTTTTTAAGAACCTAATAACAAGGGTAGGGAAAGTTTTAAAATTTTCCATCCCTTTCCACAACTTCCAAAGGGTTTGTTTGGAGTCTTTTTCTTTAAAATTTTTTGTTTTCTAAGTATAAAAAATGTTGGAATTGGAGATGTTGTAACCACCGACCGCACATGAAAGAGCGAGTGACCCAGTATCACACATTGAAGGAGCCGAGTTCATTGGGCGTATTTTCGGAGGGTTATCCGTCGCCACAACCCCATCAAAGTGCAAGTTGAACATATAGTGCCCCAATACACAGCACTAGTTCACAAGCACTACTAGTCCCAAGCAGGATTCGAACTCGCGACCTTGTGTTTTAGGGTTAGTTAACTTATTTACGTTAAAACTACTCCTATGAAAGATGTAAAATGTCAGATAATTGAACACTTGGCTTGATAATTGATTCTTAAACTTGTGTTTCGTTAGATTAACTTTTTCTTTTTTTCTATAAATATTCATACGCAACTAATAAGTTTTGAAATGTTACGAAAAATAGCACCACGTTTGGTTGAAAAGAGCATCCCTATTGTAATAAGCAAATGGGTGTGGATAAGCAAACTTAACAACAATGCTAAAAAACCACCTCACATTGTAATAAGCAAAGTTACAAAGTCTTTTTAGCAAATAATCGAATTTCACCCATTCCATAACCAAACTTAACAATTTTTACCAATAACCAAACCTATTACCAAACTCAAAACTCAATAACTCAAAAACACCACATATTGGAATCGTCTCATCGAAACAAATAATTTGGTGTGATCGAGTGCGTGATTGGAACTCGTTTGCAATTAGACATAAGTGCATTGTGTATTGTGGAATTTTTTTTTGTTAGGGATGCAAAAATAACCAATATAGAGGTATAGGTTGTTAAGTTTGATTATGAATTAAATAAATAATCAAATGCTGACGTGATACATTTTGATTATTTTCATTGCGGATGCTCTAAGGTCAACAGTACAAAATTATATGATCAGGTTATCAGCACAATCCCGATCCTAGAAATAGTTAGGTGCCGTTTCACTTTTTTTTTTAAAAAAAAAACTTTAAGAAAAAGAAGATAATTTCAAGGTCAAAAATTATGTGTTTACGCAAATAATTTTTCAACCAACATCAATCTTGTTTTGATAAATCTCAATTGAAACCTTTTAAACGGTGCAAAAAAAATTTAAAAATTATTTTTCACTTTCGTTATATTTGAGTTTAAAATTATCTTTTTTTTCAAAAAGAATCTTCAGAAAGAAAGCAGAACAGGGCCTTATGCCACATAGGAAACAAGAGAGATTGACTAATCATATCTTGCCATGCATGTGTGACCGATATCGCAGACAAAACCAGTGACATATAGCGAGGAGGGGCACAAAATTGTCCACAAAATAATTGTCCAAACGGATGCGTAATCTATCTAAAAATTGTTCCATCCAAAGGTGCTCCTGTCACATTTGTCATCCAATGAGACATACCCTAATCCATGAACCAAGCAGACTCTTGTCAAGTACATAGAGAATAAAAATGACTCAAGAAAACCAACACTTGCGTGGAGCCCATTTAAAACCGGAGCAAAGCACTATAAACACGGAAGATTATAGTGGGACGTACGGTCAATTCTTGCATCAAACAAAAAGGGTATCCACACATTTCTCACACACTCAGATTGTTTGATTGTTAAAGATTTCAAATTCACACTACTACTGTTACATAGCTTCATTTACAAACGGGGCGAGCTTTGGAAAAGAGAACGCATACGTAAATCTCCCCTCGATTCACCCCTTTCCAAAACACAAAGTAACCAAAGCCAAGAATGATTTGCCTGAGGAGAGAGCTCCCCCGTATTAAGGATGGCGGAAGCCATTACCGTTCATACTGCCATTTGAGGAAGCGTGTCCGTTGTGCATGTCTTGAAACGTGTGCCCCTTCGAATTTCCGCTAGAGTTCAAGGGCCAGCGGTCGGAGCCCGATGAGTTGGCAGATTGTGTCGAAATGGTTGCGCCAGACTTAGGCTCCTTTTCTGATGAAGAATTGGTGCTGTTATCATCTAGTTTCTTCGTGTTAAGAAAACGTCCTCCACAACCCCTTGCCCTTCTCATAGCATGTTGGTGTCGAGATTCATGAAGATACGGCTGAATTGGCAAAGACAACCATCCATTAATTACTCAAGATTTTCCCAATGGAAAATAAAACGTTAATCAGATTGCAACACTTCTAGGGAACAAAATCTCGTAATCATAATTTGTAAGGATGACAGAAATATAAATCAGAATCAGGTAAAATTCTCCAATTTATTTTCCTAGTAGTTTTTAGGTGACGCGGCATAGCAAAACGCAGTTCTTAATTCTTTATTAAGCTCACTAAAAGTATCAAACCATTAACTGTAACTCCAACCTTTCTATCTTTTATTACTTTCTTTTCCAACTCCAGCTTAGCTCGTGTTTGCCTTCGCCGCAAAATTCCATGATATTGCTTTGCATTCACGTAAACAGGCTCCTCTTCCATTTCAAGGGGAAGAGGCATTCTAGTCTGCTGGAGACCAAGTAAATGAGGATGAACCTGGGATCATAGGAATAACTGTCAGAAGAATACATTCAGACGTGTCCTTTGAGAACTTGTTTCCTCAGATAAAACCTAACTGTAGCATGGCCAAGAAGATTATCTTAAAATATAACGAGCTTACACACTGCCAAATACATGTAATCTTCTCTAGTGTTGCTTCCTCTAAGAAAAATGTGAACAACTATTTGTGTAGCATTTTATAATAATTAAAGAACATATAATTAGTTGAAATAGTTGGAATAGCTTGATAAACATTGTTGGGCTCCTTTCCTGACAAGTCAAATCGTGTTTGGGACTATAGGTTGATCTAACACGGAACCAAAGCTCCAGTTCCTTGAAGTGGAATTAAGTCCCTCTGTCTGCTTTATTCTCCCTTTACACTCTTACTATCTTCTTATCCCCATGTATCCATATTTGCATCTCAACATGCAGGACGGGGTTGGACATAGGAGGGTATTGGATAGCTTGATATGAATTCTTGGGCCAATTTCTAATTGCTTAAGCTTTTAGGACAATTCGTGATCAAGACGCCCTCCAAAAAGAAGGCGGCCAAATCACGCAGACAACAAGGTGTTGCTAGTTGCTGTTAAAAAATGATTCTGCTGATTAAAAAATACTTAATAAGAATATATGCCCATATCCGGAATGTCCATATGCACGCTCCATATACAACTTTCTAGCTCCAGCGGTACATACATTCCCTAGATAAAGACTAGGTTACGCTAAGGTTTGGAGTTTGAAATTTTGAATGCATGGCACTGTGAAAGAGCGACTTACATGCATTATGGTACAAGGAAAGGAAAGAAAGTAAACACCGAAGGACATCAAAAAAGAGTACAGGGTCCAAAGTTGAAACATGTGGCATCCTTAATAGGGAAGCAGTGACATTACCATAAACTGATATAAAGGACAAAGAGCATATGCAAGTAGACTTGCAAGAACGAGATCAAGATAGAGGCAGAGAGAGAGGGAGGGAGGGAGACGAGGACAAAGTTGCATTCCTACCTGTGGCCCATATGCCATTAAACCCCCATAATGTGGCTCGGAATATGGATATGAGGTCAACACCTGCAGACGTATAACAAACTAATGTCACCCTTAACATTTGCATACTCGCAACAAAGTATGTAAAACCCCCTCCATTGGCACTCCAACCCTCCAAGCTAAGAAGCACAGATACGGATACGATACGATACGGATACGCCGATACATGATTTTTCCAAAAAGTAGGATAGGATACAATACGTTGGGAATATGTTGAATATAAAATTAATTTTTCCAAATATTATTTGTATCCCCTTCATTAGGTTGTGAGGATAAGAAAACAGAACTTCCAATCATACTGTTACAGAAAAAAAAAAAAAAAAAAACCCTAAAATCATATTATACTGTACAAAAAAAAACCCCTAAATCAAATAAGAGAGAGATGAGATAGATATAGATATATATATACACTGTTACACAATGAGAGAGATGAGAGACGAGAGAGAAGAAGAAGATGAGAGAGAGACAAGAGAGAACAGAGAGAGACGAGAGAAACACTTACAGTCGTCATCGTTGTCAAGAGACAGAGTGAGAGATATCGTCGTCTTTTTTCTGGCTTTCGTTCTTCTCTGTTTTTGACTTGTCCAGGTGGGGGAAATAAATATAAAGTCCTAATTGCAGTTTTGACCCATATATTTTAAGTAATAACATTTTTACCCCGTGCGTATCCTAAATGTATCCATAACGTATCCGAGCGTATCCGAAATGTATCGGGGTACCAAAAATTAAATCTAAAAACAGGATAGTCTATAAAAAAAAAAAAAACGTATCGGATACATATCCGAAAGGACCGAAACGTATCCAAGCGTATCCATATCCGATATGCGTACGGTATAAGGAGGCTAAAAAAGAGTATCCGTGCTTCATAGCCTCCAAGTGCCCAAAAGTACAGTTTAATGAGTGATAAAAAGAGAACAACACACACACGCACACAGAGAGAGAGAGGAGCTCTTACAATCGAGTGACCAACAAGTTCCATTTGGGAGTTTGGTTCAAGATGCTCCCCCATAGCTGGTGGTGTCATAGAAGGAACATGCTTGAGGTGCTGCTGTTCTCGCACACTATGACCATTCAAGCCTAAAAGAAAGATTTTCGTCAGTCAAATGGGCAGAGATGTTTGGCAAGTAAGCTAAAATGTTTTTGCTTATTACTTTAATTTTGGCTCCCAGGGAGCTATTTCCAATCGATTCTATCTTTGAGTTTCATTTCTTTCTCATATACACTCAATACATAACAAGGTATGCATCCAATGGGCTCTAAGCGCTATCTTTTGTCATCGCGTGACTGTTTATGCATTTTGAGTTTACTAAGCATACCAAACTATATAGCATCACAAGCATAAGTGTAATTACTTTGAAGTTAGAGACAAGGAGAAAGGGGAAGAACCCTATCACAGACACGGTGGTGGCTTTGTGGGGAGAAAGAGAGGTTGTGGTGGTTTTGTGGGGGAGATCAGACGTGGTGGTTTTGTGGGTGAGATCAGACGTGGTGGTAGTATTGGGGTGATAGGGGTGGGGGCAAAGAAACACAGACCTGGACACAGATGGAAACAAATACATCATACCGACTAAGAAACCAGGTAGTATAAAGAGGAGTATGCCGCACATAGAGGGTACCTATGAGAACCTCTCGAATTCGCAATTTCGAGTAAAAACGATACAATAATTCATGATCATGTTAATAAAACTCATAGCCAACACCAATATATCAATTACTTGTACTGTCCTTGATGGGTCCATTTACTACCAATTAAAGATTTGTCATCATCAAATCCAAATGTGCATAAGGATTCATTTTGAACCGTTGGTGACTACACGAAATAGAACCTAAAACTTCAGCTTATGGGAAACTCATCAACGAACCAAAAGAAACTCAGTATTCAAGTCAAGTACTGAAGTATATTCCAAGCCTATATAAATGAAACTATCACGCACAAATAAAATAGCTAAGAGATTTCCACTCTCGTACCAAAGAAAAGAGCAAATACCAAAGCAGAGAACTAGATTCGGAAGATTTTAGTCTTTTTCACAATGAAAATAACGGGCACATATGAACCACACCTGTTTCCCACCTTCAAAAAAGTTGTACTTCACACTTGACTAATCTTCTCATTTAAAACCAAGTGACAACTCGTATAATAATCACAAAAACAGACAATAATTACCAGATTGCTGGGCGGCAGCAGCATGTGATTCTTTATTGCCACCATCACCGTTAGCTTGGGAGGGGATAACTCCCATCGTGGAAGCACCAGTAATGTGTTCCATTGAAGAAGGCATGACATGGTTTCCATTGCCACGCCACCAAGGCTGGGAGTAGGCTGTTGAAGCTGATATTATATGTGCTCCATTCTCTTGCTTCCGATCTTCATCTTTGGATTTCGTTGGCATTATTCTTGACTTACTCAGGGAACTAATCAATGTCTCAATCCCCGAGTTTACTGTACCAACCACATTATTGAAGGAGTTGTAAGGTAACAAAACATTGTGAGCTAACATAACGTAATAATAGCCGATACCAAGATCTTTAGATAAACATCAAACATAACCCCATGCAAGCAAAAGGGCTAAATAAAACCCGCAAATTAAAGCTCTATACTGTTAGTTGGGAGCTCCACGTTTCCAGGGCATGGTCAACTAGGAACTACAGGATTGCCAGTGGGGTATGAAGGGAGCAAGCCAATATTGCACTCAGTCTCATAATCCAAACCAAGAAACCAACAACCAAAAAAAAAAAACTTTCACTTGGAACAAAAATTGTCCCTGCAAAATTTTACCGAATAACAGCACATTTACAAGGTCACAATTAACCCATTGGTCATTTCTGCTCAAATATATGGATATATATATGTGTGTGTGTGTGTGTGTGTGTATATGTGTGTGGGGATTTATACATACATATGCCAAAAAGAATACACAGAAACTTTTTTCCCTAGATCTCGAAATCACGTCACCGTCGTCATCATAACATACAAAAAGATGAAAAATGGGGAGGAAGAAAAAAAAAAAAAAAAAAAGGAGACAAGGTAACGAAGAAACACAAGAACAAGCCACAGAAACACAACCTAATCAACTACAGAAAAATGAGTTAAAACCGAATATAAAAATTAGACAAATTTGGAAATATCCAAAACCCACCAGATCACAACCACCTCCCTCATCCTTGGCTATGTACAGAAGTTCAATTCAATTTCATTTTCCAGACATTTTCAATTTACTTAGCCAGAGTATCCAATTAAGAAAATTTGAATACAACATAATCTCACCATAGATAAACCCAACATTCGGTTTCTACAAAAACGAAGGACCATAGAAAGGAGAAAGAAAATGCAAAATATATATATATATATATATATATATATATATATATATTATATATATATATTTATGTATTAGTTTTATTGACAGCTCTGTTCTACTACTAATTCTCAACTACCCAGCAGTGGTTAGGCTAAAATTAAGCATCAACTTTTTCATTTTTATTCCTGCGCTCAACAATCCTTTATCTAAATGACCAAACAGAACTGAAAGATATAAATTTCTCAGGAAAACGGCATGGAAGCAAGAGAAATCATAACCCAAATCTATATTTTTTCTTGAAACCAATAAAATGGGTTATGCCGAAAACTTTATCAAGAAGAATTCAGAGTAACAGAAACTTACCTTTTGTGGGGTTGAGAAGAGTGGATAGAACCCTAAAAGGTCTGATTTGATTCTGGATTCAAACCCATGAATCCATTTGGTCTGTGCAGAGAGGTCAGTGGCTGATGAGAGAGAGAGAAGAAAACAACACAAATGGAGAGAGAGAGAGAGACATGTGTGCTACTTCTACTAATTTTTATTTATTTATTAATTTATGGAAATTTTCTTTTGTTTTATTGGCCACGCTAATGTCGCTCTCTGTGTCTCTGTTAAGGAGAAATTGAGTAATTAGCAACTAGAAGTCTTTGTTTAAACAAGGTAAACTAGCAAGCTCAGTACAAGTGGACTAAAGTAGCCTTGTATCTTCAGATAAATGACATTTGTGTCCTTTTCTTTTTCTGGAGGAACATTCCTTTTCAATCAAAATTAGACAAAAGGGTCAAGGTTTCAAATGATTAGTAGCTAAAGTTTATCACCCCAAAACCTCCTCCCTCAAAACCACTACCATACATCCCAATGTAAATCTTGTAATTCATTTAATTAATGCAATAATTTGTTTATATGGACATTCAAATTTGCATTAAAAAAACAATAGATAGCTCATATTAATACTCTGGCATTTACTTTTGAAAAAATCAAACTCAAGAATTTAACCCCAACGTATAAGACTAACAACTAACTTGCCACTAGATCAAATGGATTCGGTGTTTATCTCAGTTCATACGTTACCAACTCGCTTTTTTTATTTCTTAGAACTTAACATATTTCACTCTATTAAATTCAGTCGTAACCTGTATTAAACCTACACATAACTATGTCCCATAGTAACTAAAATTACATTATTAGTATCTCTGACAAAATATTAAGTATGTTCAATCGTTGTCACAATGATGTTACTTAAAAATTTTAAATTTTGTCGGCAAAGAGTTAAACTAAAAAACTAACCAAAAGGTCTCTCTTAAAAAGTTTTTTCTTTAAAAAAATATGTTAGAAGCTAGTTGCATTTAATACATTTCTATTTCAATGGAAAAAAAGGAAATATATTTTTTGTAAGTGACTCGTTGAAAGCATTTTTTTTTTCTCGATTGACTTTATATATCTTACACCAGGTGTGTTGAAGATTAAAATAAAGCAAGATAATACATTTGTCCATTTGATCATGAATAATACACTTAATTTAAAAGTCACCTAACTAAGAAAGAGGGGATTCGGATATGTCATTAAATATTCTCTCCTGTGATCCTCTTTAATGATTCGAAATAGAGTTTATTATCGCTTTTATGACGTAATCACTACTTTAATAAGCACCAAACATACGATTGTTCTTGATTGACATCATATAGATTACATTGAGCGTGGAGAATATTAGAAGAAATCGAAGATGACAATTCGCCATATGTTAAAAAGCATTACTTTGTAAATGTCACCCAAAAATCAAACAAAGGAAATTTGATTTTGTCCTGGAATATTCTCTTTTATTAGGACATTTTTTTTTTTAGGGGGGGGGGGGAGGGGTCTCATTTCTATACATCAGCGGGGTCTGGGGGAGTTATTCATAGCTCCTCAAACTCAGGTCTCCACTGGAGAGACAGATGAGAATACCAACTTGACAAATTTGGCTTCTCCTTCTCTAACGATTCAAAATGAAATTTATTAAAGTTATATTTTTGGTGGCATAACCAATACACTAGTAAGTACCAAATATAAATTAGATATTTTCAAAAAACTAAATTTTCAAAGGTCAATAACCACATGAAAGAACAACATTTTGCTTGAGAAATTTTTTAATAGTTTTATTTAATAGTCAAACATGCTTCGATTACGTATTTATCAATATTCAATTAGTTTGAATTCTCACTCAAATAATTTGCATATCAAAATCTCTGAAAAGGCTGGAATCATCAACCATGATCTGCATCAATTGGTGCTTCGAAGAGAGGGAGATAAAAAGAGGTCACCACAGCCATTAAAACAAACACAAGAGGGCAAATTCGTCACAGGAAAATCTCCTGCCAAGTGCCAGCCGCCCGAGTCCACTATTTGGCTAATCCACTTTGTTTGTTTAATTAATCGCGTTATTTTAAGCCCTTAATTTTAGTCTATCCACAACGTCCAAGTTCATGATGAGTTCACGAGATGGGGCCACAGCACGTGCTTCCCCGTGAAATCGACAGCTGGCAGTTTGGGGGAGTTTTAACGGCGGAGAGCCGTTTGGTGACGGCGCCCTGGTGGTGGTTTTTTTTTTGTCGGGGTCCGAGGTAGCATAGAAGGAGTGTGCCTCTGGACGATGGGTAAGGGAGAGATGTATAGCACGTGTGCGGAGGACTTGTGTTTGAGGGGACACGTGAGTTGATGCACGTGTTAACAGCCAGGGGTGGACACGTTGACGGCGACAAATCCGGGGGATTTCACAATTACAGGGCGTTTTCGGTAATGAATAAATTTTGAAAAAA
Source organism: Rhododendron molle (assembly GCA_025413875.1). Classification (NCBI taxonomy): domain Eukaryota; kingdom Viridiplantae; phylum Streptophyta; class Magnoliopsida; order Ericales; family Ericaceae; genus Rhododendron; species Rhododendron molle. The sequence continues at coordinate 7,387,593 of CM046394.1, read as the reverse complement.
ATTTTATTGTAATCAACTTGTTAGTTGATTCCGATGATAAATAAATTATTGAGAAGTGCCAAATTATTTTTGGTAGTGAAGTAGTGACTATGTGAGTGAAAAAATTGTTTAAGAAAGAAATTGTTGTTCATAAGTTGTTAGGTTGAACAACAAGCTAAAATAACAAAACTCATTGATTAGCGTAAGCAAGATGATAAAATGGCATACATTTTTTCACCATAAACTAAACACCCCCTCAAAGGACGAGTGATTATTCAATACTCTTGAAGCACCGTTTCACGAACTTTTTTTAGTAGGAGTATTTAAGTACAAAAGACTCGTAAAACACCGCGTGACGCTGCTCCAAGAAGCTAATAACAATTTTTCTCAAGGGACCGGCCAAGCAAGTGTGGAGTAAATTAATTATTTTGAGTAAATGTTTTTATTGGTGTTGTGAAGAAATTAAAAATAAGGATAAGAAATAAAAAAATATGAATAATTTTAAAAAAAATTAATTTTACCAAGCAAGCTGTGTTGGGACTTGGGAGATAAAACTTGAAAGTACAAGTCCTAACTTACGGTGCCCTTCATTCCCCTGCGAACAACTCCATCTAGGGACATTCTTCATGTTATCATTCTCTTTCTTATAGGGAAATGAGCAAACCCCCACCTCTTTGCAACTTAACTTAAGACTGCGTTCTTTAGAACATCTACGTCGTAATAAATAAATGAGTGTAAATAAACAAATTTCATAGTAATATTTAAAAAATATTCCACATTTTAATAAGTAAAGTTACAAGTTTTTTAGTAAATAACCAAATTTCACTCATTTCATAACTAAACTTAACAATTTTTACCAATAACCAAACTCAAAAACACCTACATTGGAATCGTCTCGTCGAGACTAATAATTTGGTGTGGTCGGGTGCTTGATTGAAACACGTTTGTGATTGGACAAATATGTATTGTGTATTGTGGGGGGGTTTTTTTTGTTAGGGATGCAAAAATAACCAATATGGAGGTAAATGTCGTTAAGTTTGATTATGGACTAAATGGATAATCAAATGCTGATGTGACACATTTTGGTTATTGGTTTTGATTATTACCATTGCAGATGCTCTTATGAATTTAACTTAAACTTTACTTAAATCTGAAAATTTTGTCTCTATTTGATTTTTTTTTCACATTTGTTAGTTTTGCACCAAAATTTTGATGATTATTAATTCATCTAGACGAGAGGAATCGAAAAAGTAAAATTTCTTTCCTTTTACCCAAGTATTTTTTAGAAATAACCACTTTTTAGGGCAAAAAAAATACTTCGGTAAAAGTGAAATTTTTTTACTTTTGCAATTCGTCTCGTCAGACAAGACGAATCAATAATCCACAAAAATTTGGCGCAAAACTACTAAATGCTAAAAAAATTCAAATAAAGACAATTGTCAGATTTAAATTAAGTCCATAAGAACGCGGCCTTAAACTAAACTTAAATTTGGAAGTTTTTTCCTTATTTGAATTTTTTTTGCATTTGTTAGTTTTACGCCAAATTTTTGTGGGTTATTGATTTGTCTCGACGAGTGGAATTGGGAAAATAAAATTTTGACAATTTTACCCTCGTATTTTGAGAAATAACCACTTTTTAGTGGGACATTTTTCCACTAAAAAGTGGTTATTTCTCAAAATACTTCGGTAAAAGTAAAAAATTTTACTTTTCCGATTCCTCTCTTCGATACGAATCGATAACCCACAAAAATTTGGCGCAAAACCAACAAATGCAAAAAAAATTCAAATAAGAACAAAATTCTCAAATTTAAGTTAAGTTCAAAAGAACAAGGCCTTAATAGACCGATATAATTCACACTTGTACTTTGTTAGAGCATCTCCAATAGGCTAAGCAAATACTCCTTTTATCTATTTTGAATAGTATGAATCCCAAAATCAAGTCCCAACAGCCTCAAGAAAAGGCTCGCTTCTTGCCATATTGCTACAGTACCTCATCTAGACCAGCGAGGTACTGTTCACTCGGGCCAAATTATTTTATTATTTCCTCTGTGTTTCTTGCAACGCGTCCCACAATTGGCCACATGGAGCATCTATGTGTTTCTTTGTGGAGGAAGAAGAAAAACGGAGTCTTGTTTCGTATCTCCAAATAATTGAGATCTCAAGCTCGGAAGAGATGCTCTACGACGGCGGAATCGGTTTTGATGACGGCAAAATCGAACTTGGCTTTGTCGTTTTCGCCGTTGTTGGCTCCGGCGTCGGATCCTGACGGGGTTTTCAGTTTGTGGGTTTTCAATTTCAGTTTCCAGTGGGATTTTACATTTTTGATTTGTAGATTTGTGTGTGTGTGTGTGTGTGAGAGAGAGAGAGAGAGAGAGAGAGAGAGAGAGAAAGAGAAATGAATTTGTGGTTTGATTGGTGGGCCTGTGATTTGGGCGTTTGATTCCGGCAAGATTTCCGATCGAATGGTGTGTGGAGATGGCGGTGAATATGCATGTATACATATATGTTGTGAATATAAGCTTAATAAAACAATGGCAATGGGGTTTGAATAACCTAAACAGGTTAGGCTGTTGGAGAGAGCAAATATTTAGGGGCTAGTTAAATTAGAAAATTGCTCCTTTTCTAGTCAATTTGCTTAGTATTTTATTGAGGCCATTGCAGATGCTCTTAGGGCATGTACACCAGCCTAGGTATACCTGCACTTTTAGCAACTTTGGCTAGAAAATGCACAAAAAGTGGGCTTGCACCAGCCTAGTTAAACACCTATGTATTTTACATTTGTGGAGAAACCTCTCCAAATTTATCGAGGTACTATTCATCGGTACCCAATTTTTTATTCATTTTCCTCCTCTCTCTCCAACGAAGAACGCCTCTGGCACGAACAGGGAAGAATCTGGCTGAAGCTCAGCGAAGGTCTGCAACGGAGAAAAGCTAGGGTCCGACGATGACGGCGACCTCGATCTTGACGGCGATCTCGACCTCACCGGGTGACCTCAATCTTGACGGCGATCTCAATCTCACCGGGTGACCTCAATCTTGACGGCAACCTCGACCTCGATCTCACCCGGCGACCATGGAAGTGTGCAATATACATGCTATTAGGGGTGTTAGCCGAAACCGGAAAATCGATCGAACCGAATTTTTAAAACCGATCGAATAATGTCGATCCGGTTTTGGTTTTAAAATTTTTACAAACCGATTTTCCGGTTCGGTTTCCGGTTTCCGTATTCTAAAAACTGGTCGAAACTGGAACCGGATATATATATATATATATAAATAATATAATATAATATAATATATACATATATAATATATATACCCCTTAGTCCCCTTTACTGCCGGCTTTAGCCTTTACCAATTGATGTTGTTGGATGTTGCTACTGTTGGATTTTTCTTGTTGGGCTTGGTCCTTGGTTTATAATTTAAAAGCCTATAAATTGTGTAATGGGCTTAATTATGTTTTTTATGTGTTTTTTTTTATGTATTGCGCTCAAAATTGATCTTTGTTTATTGGGCCCAAAAAAAGGGGTTGAATTATGGATTTTGTTTGATATTTTGTGGGTTGAATTGTGAATTTTTTGGTGTGTTGGGCCCAAAATGTGGCCCATGAATGAAAACCGGATAAACCGGACCGAAACCGGTTAAACCGGTCGAAACCGGACCGGTTTTATCTCGACCGGTTCCGGTTTCAAAAATCCCCAAACCGGAAAACCGGTTTCGACCGAAAAAATAGCCAAAACCGGTCGAAACCGGACCGGTATCACCCCTACATGCTATATACAGTACATACGAACGTATTTATATATACACACATACATACATACATACATATATATATATATATATATGTATGTAAATATATCCTGCAATTTTATGTTTTTCCATAAGAAAAAGTAATTTAATGGATAGAGAGAAATTATGAAGAGGCTGTTGTGTGGAAGAAAAAAGGGCAAATTTCACTTACCTCCCCTGAGGTTTCTGATAATTACAGACATCTCCCCTCAGGTTACTGAAATTGCACTTACCTCCCCTCTCAGGGTTAGCAGGTAACAGAACCTAACGGGGGAAGCAAAAATACTTATTTGCCCATGGTATTATATTGAATAAAGAAAACCGGATAAAGAAGAAGAAAAAATAAAGAAAATGTAAAAAATAAAAGAGAAAAGTGTACGGTGTTTCAGCTACCTACCAACCACGTGTAGCCCCTACCCACTGTGAAAAACGTTGGCGTTTTGTTTAAATAAAAAATTTTCACCACCAATTTGCAATCCTATAGAGCAGAAACGTAATTATGAGAGCATTAGAGATAAAATTTGATTATACCTCTTCAGAATAATATAATCAGAATAGTAAGATTTTTACACCCGTTCAAACGAATTAAAAATTGGACCACTTAATTTTTTAACCATATTTTTTAATATATAAACGATCTCAAAAAAATTAAGTGTTCAAATTTTCACTCCGTTTGAATCAGTACAAAGATCTTGTTATTCTTATCATAGTATTGTAAAGGGTCATAATTAATTTTTGTTTATAGGGCTCTCATATTAAGTATATGTTCTTTATTTAGAATCCTATGGAGCAGAAATGTGATTATGAGAGCCCTATAAACAAAAATTAATTATGACCCCTTAGAATACTATGATAAGAATAACAAGATCTTTGTACTGATTCAAACGGAATGAAAATTTGAGCACTTAATTTTTTTGAGACCGTTTATATATTAAAAAATATGGTTAAAAAATTAAGTGGTCCAATTTTTAATCCGTTTGAACGGGTGTGAAGATCTTACTATTCTGATCATATTATTCTAAAGAGGTCTAATCAAATTTTGTCTCTAATGCTTTCATAATCACGTTTTTGCTCTATAGGATTGCAAATTGGTGGTGAGAATTTTTTATTTAAACAAAACGGCAACGTTTTTGGGGGGAATCTGACAATTGGGGGGAAACTAAAAAGTGGAGCAAAGTTGAGCCAAGGGTAGATTTGTCATGGAAAAATGTCTGTATGCTGACCTCATCACCTTTATTGCTTTTCCGTTACGTCCGACAAACGGATGGGCTGAATTGCAGCCGACAACTAAACCAGAGGGGAGGTAAGTGCAATTTCAGTAACCTGAGGGGAGGTATCTGTAATTGTCAGAAACCTCAGGGGAGGTAAGTGAAATTTGCCCAAGAAAAAATGGATAGGTAAAATAGAAATTGTAGCTTTTTTGGTAGGTATTTTACCTATGCTTGGTGTACATGCTCATATTACTTCCCCTGGATCTGACTCGTCTCGTTATTTCTCCAAGAATATTACTACTTCGCATGTGCCATAAAATACCGCGCAGGTATAAACAAAGATGAACCAGGCAGCCCCGACTGAGAAAAAAAAAAGATGAACCAGGCTAAGCCACTCCTCTTTCCCTTCCATGTCAACTTGTCTTTGCGCCTTAAACTTGCGAGCGAATGTCGATCGCTCCTTTGCCTGGCTACAACTCCTGTCCAAAGATAGATCTTCGTATTTGGACATTATTGGTGCGAGGATAGTTTCCGATTTCAATGTCAGCTCCAGGTTTTGGGCGACCCGAATTAACCAGGACTGTAAACTGGTCCCATTGGGCTATCTGGTCAAGCGTATCGCTGGATCTATTGTGGATGTTCCCAAGGAAATTCCTTTGACGTCCGTCAATTTGGCCCTTCAACTCTCACGGTCTTTTCTTGCCTTTAATCTCCATATCATTAAAACTACAAGACAAGCAAATATATATATAAAATGGTTGACAGTGACTTTATTATAAGGAATTCAACAGTGTATTGTAGTCTGGGTTTGAACTCTACCATTCCCAATCTTCTCTCCAGCAGATAATGTTTCGATGAAGTTCTTCATGTACTCACCAAAAACAATGTCAGCCCAACTTAGATTTTGGAAACAGTTAGTAGTTCATTTCTCACAGCCTCTATGTATAATTATAGTATCAAATAATGTAAGAACGGAAATGCTGTGGGTACAGGACTGGGATCTTTACCCGCGGGCACAGATCTGTTCGGACGCGTCTCGGAAATCTGTACCCATAGCAGCGGGTACAAATCATCTTTGCTTATACTAGAAATAATCATGTTACTATGCTTCAAAATGAGTGGCTCCAATCATCTTTTATAGGACTTGAGACTGGTCCAAAACGGGTTTGTACACATGGGTATATGTACCCCTAGCATAGCTGATGTAAGAATGAGGGGTTAGCCCGGTTTAATGTCCAGCTTCCCGACACTATTCCCCTCGCACCGCTTGGAACAAGGAATACAGAACAGATTAAGGCAAGCAGCATTTGCTTTACAATTGATAAAACATGATAAACTGATGGTTTTGTCTTTGCAATAGTACTAATTGTACAACAACATTCAAATTTCAGCTCTGAGTATAATTACATTTCACCGTACCAGAAGGATGAAGGCAATTTCAAGTAGGAATGCTTCATTCGGCAAAGAATCAGGGAAACATACCCTCAAGAAACTCGTCAAAGTTTTCTCCTTCGTCACTCTTATGACCACTTGCTAAAGTTGAATCCTGTCTTCCTACAAAAATCACGTAAAATAACTGTAGGTTTATCTGCCAAGATTGAGGATAATGAACATGAGCACGGATTCATGTTTTACATTAACATGAAAACCCTACATAGAGCTTTTTCTTTCTACCCCACAAGATTGGGAAATGAGTATCTATCTCATACCCATTTGCCCCAATTTGCACATGTATGCTTATTTTAAGTGAGTGAGTCGTGGCGCAGCAAATTGATTTACAAGCAATTCAAGGCTCTGAAATAAGAGGCAAGGACAAACCACCTCCTACCACCAATTGGGCCCCATATTTTGCCTCAACACAAAATCCGCAAGTATAAACCGAACAAAGGCTATGGTTGATTGTGGGCTTGTTTTTAGTTCAGCCCTAGTGCCATACTCATTTGTGTGCCTGTCCTGACAATCAGCCTTTATGGTGTGTGCTTACTTATAATCCTCTCTTTTTTTATCACCTACTTATATACCACTGGTTTTCAATTAACAGATTTACAGTGAAGAAAGAAGATTAAACTGTAGATCACTAGAAATAGCCTTGTGTGTGCACCATAACTTTGCAGCCCACAAGTGGCTGACTAAAAACTGGCTTGGAATTAGACACGGAGAATCGGCCTTGGCAGCTTGACAAGTGTGCTGGCTGAGAAATGCAGTCACAATATGAAAACTCTTCAAGCAGTTAGCGTGTGCCAATAGAGCCACTGGCTGCCACCTGGGTTTGCCAATAGACCTAAAGAATGGAAAACAAAGAGCCCTTGGGATACACCCTAACACCTTACGCTGCATATCCCAATAAAGCGACACAAGTTCAAGCTCCTTAACTACCACGAAAAGAAAAGAAATGGAACACCAAGACAGCAGAGTCGAGCCATTGAGATAGTTTTGTAAACATGATGGTTTAAATAGAATCAGTGATTAAACCAAACCTCTTCTCCTCTCTTTGCTCCTCCCATATCCTGTATCAGTGTCATCACCACTTTCTGACCTTTCCCTGAAAACAAGACACGCATCAGTTCCCAACACAGAAGAAAATCTGGTGCTTGTCATTCATAAGTAATGATTACAATGAAAGACTCTTCCCCCACCCATACCCCCATTAATTGGGGATTGCATGGGTGCAGTTATCTCTGTTATTCAAATGAAAGACTGCCATGAGAAACACCTCTTTTTTGGGAGCTCTTCCTTCTCTCTTTTCCTCAATTGTTCCTTCTCTTTTCTCTTCTTATAAAGAAGCTTCTCAGCACATCTGTTTGGAACATCATACCAAAAAAAGAAACATAAAATTAAAGCTTATTAAAGGTATGTTTGACAACACTATGCGAAAACAAGAAATCACATGAGTGCATGTACAAGAGGGTATACACTTAAACCAGCATATTCAAACATCTAAATTGCATCATACAGATACGTATCAGGAGAAAGCTTACTAGGTTTACAGAAACATCCAATTTCATATTCGCATTTAGTCTACATTCTTTAAAATATCAATTCAGAGTTTATAGGTTTAAACACATATGAGTTTGAATGAATTTGCAGTTTTCCCAAGTTGGACTACCACTAAACTCACCTGGTGTATCAGTAGCCGGACAGAACAGTATTCAGAACGGGATTCTCAGTACCACATTTGTGTAAATCAAAATCCACTAGAATACAACATCAGATGGGCTTATCCCGTAAAAATGCTAGTGTGCTGTCATCAACCTCGCAAAACCATGTACAGTTTATGTAGTGTGCAGAGTCCAAAGACAGAGTGTCATGGTGTGATAAAAATAGGAACAAGAGGGAGGGATTGGATGGAAAAGAGAGCAACAGGGATCACATTTCATAATATATCACAGCACACAAAACTTGCTCCTACTCTCGACTGTAGCAACTAGTACCACATAGTATAAGAAAAAAACAAGCAAGATGAAGAAGAAAGAAAGCAATTGAGAAAGAAAGGGATAAACATCCATAAACATGCACCTCTCACAAGTTACTAGTTTCACCAGGGCCTGTTTGTTTTCTCCTGCTTCGACATATGAAAAATTCACCTGCAATGTGACAGACAAATGAGACAAAAAGAAATTAAATTGGGCATGCCCCCACTGTGTCCTGGTCCACCCAGAAGCTAGCTATTGAAGTGAGGTTGCCCTCACACTTATATACTTCACAAGTTCCCATTAATTTGGTACCCAAGCAATGTGGGATTTCGCTTCACTCCCTTCCTCACGTGCAAGGTACTCACTCCGTAGGATAGAGACACGCACCCTACCCATCCACGTACTTAGCTTTGATACCATGTTACACGGTCTTGGGTAGAACTCAACACCAAAAACAAGCTATTGAAGTGAGAGTGCCCTCACGTTTATATACTTCACATTAATTTGGTATCCAAGCGATGTGGTATTCGCTTCACAGTTAGGCATGCCAGTGTTTTCGTAGCATGGAGAGGAAGTCCTTGGAGGAATCAAATGTATCTTATTGCGTGTCACGACAGGGGCTAAAGGGATTGGATATTGCAGATGGTTGCGAATTTAAGGAATACTCTACTTGCATGTTTCAAGCTATCCTTCGATCTCGCTCATTTACCTACCAGCAACCGTTCTCTTTGAGTGAACTAACCAGTATGACAAAAAAACCAAGGTTTTGGTGTAGGGAAGGGGGAGCAGAGCACAATTATTCTTGGAGGAGGGTTGGTGGCGGACTGGTGGCGCAGCAGCTACTCATCAATAGTTGCCTCTCATTCTGCTCATGGCGGAAAATGAACTCATCTATTTGTAGTGTCATTCGACTCTCATGACAATCTTAAAAGGTTGATAAAAACTGTCGAACGGTTGAGAGTATGTCTTAGGCAATGACAAGGGACGTAATAGATAGATAGGACTTATGATTTGTTCAGGAATGATAAAAAGAGATAGCTGACATAGGAGAAATTCGATTGAGAAGAATGAAGATCATTCTACTCGTCAAATTAACAAACCAAAGGGGAAAAAAACGAACGGGAATATCATCCTATAGAAAGGAAAGGGAACTATAGGCTTCAGTGTTTGGGGAATTATGATGGTCAGAAGCATGTTACATGGTCCTCCGTGAAATGCCAACTAATACATTGGACACACATCAAGCTACCTTTCCAAGTGTCCAGTCTCCGACTATAGTATTTTGTAGATTTAGAAGAGTCCTTGTAGCATAGCTCAAAAGGGTGTGATACTGTACCAAGGCAGAGTGGTAACGAGCCAGTTAGTTCCCTTTTTGTTTTCATGGAAGTTTTCTTGATGGAATTCAAAGAGATGTACCTAGATAATAAGTCTAAGGTTGCTATTGGTAATGTTGGGGGATACAAATGGCAATGTCATAAGCCAAAAAAATCTCCGTTTGCGAGTTAGGCACAATTTTGAAGCATTATTAGGCTTGATGGTTTTCTTTAGCTATCATAGACGGCAACGGTGTTGGGTCTGCACTTTGTACTTCTTGTTCAGGATTTTTGCCCCCTCAGCGCCTTCTCTAATCCAATTTCTTCTTTCTTGCCGATCCACCACATACAACATATTATCTCAATCAAAAGATAGAAGATTAGAAGTCGAGTAGAAAAAGCACTTTCCTCATAACTTGCAAGTCCATCCTTTTCATTACAATGCTTGTTCCCACATACAAACTGTCCTGAAAATAAGGCTAATAATTCAATCCCAATCCATACTGCCATTACAGCTACCAAATATTCATTAAGAGTATTGAGAGGAGAGTGTTAGTTTACCTTTCCCTGATATAACTTCCTTTTCCACCCTCCACCTCAGGCCAATCTAGAAGAAAGAAAGTTAAGATGAGATTCAAAACAAACAAAAATCCCCCAAATATGAGCGTACTCGATCTTTTCTTGAGAAATCAAATCACAAAGGTAAACCTCTCACCGACACAGAACGAATTTATAAGGCAATTCTTGTCCAAAAGAGATAACTACCCCATTGGATCTATAAAGAATCCGTAGGCTTGTGATAAAGAGTAGTGTAGCCTTCAAAACCTAATTCTTTGTTATGCTATCACTTCACAAAAGGGGGCGCACTATTTTAGTAGCAAAAATTTCTGAGATCAGCCACTTTGTGCACATATTGCTAAAGGTTAGGTCTATCTCTGGTCCTCCATCACAATACCCACCCCAATGGGGATTATATGGGCATTTTGACTATCAGCAAAATTAGAAGATATTTACCATACTTCACCCATGGAACAAATAACTTCAAACATTTTTGGGTTGCAATAATCCAATCTATTTAATTGCATCGCATCATTTTTGAACTTTTCTTTCAAACACATATTCAGATGTGGAAATCCATGAATATAGGTTGTCACTCTACCACACAGTCGTAAGAGCGGATTTTGTAGGCATCACAGAAGGTTGGTAGTCATAGCTGTAAACAGAAAAAGAATGAAATAGGACTCATGCATTGACACATACCTTTCCACTCTTATACTGTGACATATCAGCAATGCAGTATCTTCAATATCATTAAGGTCATGAACAAAAGTGATACTGATTTCACAAATACTTCGTAGCATCAAACTACTTAAGGCTTGAAAGACACGATGATGCTAGATGTACTTTTTTTTAGAATAGATGAGTAGGATATGTAGATTCGCACGCACACAGATCTAAGAATGAAAGTAAAGGAAGACATGAGAAGCTAGAGACTCATTGACCCCTTGTCAACATGGGGTTTGACCATGACCAACCCCACGACGACAGGGATTATGAGGCAGTAGGAAGTCCGGGGTGGACTTGAGTAACAACATTCATGCAGTGCTATGAATACATTGTGCTGCATGGAGCAATGTGAGCCTTTTTTGACAAAGATATAAAGATTTCGAGTTCTGTAAGGGCGGAACTGTCCCTCGTGTTGTGACGATGCATAACAATCCTTGACATGTTTCAAGGGGAATCATGGCGCTTTATTAGACACGTGATGGACTTGAGCAAAAACCTTCATGCAGTGCTATGACCACAAAGAGCTGCATGGAGCATGACAATGTCACTTGACCTTTTTTGACTAAATACAAGATTGTGGAGTTATGGTCGGGCCAGTGATTAAAAAAGCGTGCCTAGGCAGTCGCCTAGGCGAGGCTGGGTCGCCTCGCAGGTGTGAGGCGAGGCGAGATTGGCAGAGGCGCCCGCCTAGGCTGTGAAGTCGCGCCTAGGCGCGAAGCGTGAGGCGACTAGAAAAGCTCGCCTAGGCGTCGTCCAGTCACAAACATAATAAAAGGGCAAAATTAGACTTACACGAGAACAGACCCACATCGATCGAAGCCGCCTCTCTCTCCTCTGCGCTCCGAAGCCCTCTGTCTCTCTCTCCTCTGCGATCCAAAGCCCACTCTCTCTACTCTGTGATCCGAAGCTCACACACACCCAGGTAAGCTCTCTGCTCTCTCTCTTCCGGTCGATTGATCTCTCTCTCTCTTCTGATTGATTAATCTCTCTCCCTCTCTATTCTGATCGATCTCTCTCTCTTTCTTCTGATCTCTCTCTTTCTCTCTCTCTCCCTCCCTCGTTCTGTTAAAACCGTGAGTATATAAAAAAAAAATTTGTTTTTAGAAACCCAGATTCTCTTCTGAAGTTCTGATCGATCTCTCTCTCTCTCTCTCTCTCTCTCTCTCTCTCTCTCTCTCTCTCTCGTTCTATTAAAACCGTGAGGTCCGTGAGTATATAAAAAAAAAAATTTGTTTTTAGAAACCCAGATGAAAAACTTTGTTTGTGGCTTTTGTCGGTGAGTACATAAAAGAATATACATTGATGCTTGAAGTCTTGAACTGCATGTGCAGCAGCTGCAGCTATCTTCTTGTGACTCTTGTCAATATTCAGTTAGTGTACTAGGAAGTTTTTTAGGAGTATTTGTGTTGTTACTGTTGTATATATTTACTTTACTGGACTTTATAGTCAGTTGGACTGTTGGGTGTATTATATTCTCTCAGTTAGTGGGTGTATATATATTATATATAGAATCATAGATATTATTTACTGGACTGGAGTCACTGGACTTTATTTTGTAAATTTTGTGAATTATGTTTTATCTCTTTTGTTTAGATATTGTAGATGTCGAATAGAACGGATCCCGCTTGGAAGTATTCAAGGAGACATTAAGATAATAAGTTCAAATTCACATGTAATTTTTGTAACAAAGTGGTTACTGGGAGTGTTTACCGAGTGAAGCTACATCTTGCTGGAGGATACCCTGATGTGACTTCATGTCCTAATTGCCCAGAACCAGTTAAAGAGGAGATTAGGGCATTTATCTGTAAGAAAAAGGAGACGGCATCTAGCATAACTCCTCTTCCAGATTTCGATGAAATGGGCAATGAGGAGGACATTGATGAGGATGAGTTTTATGTACAATCGAAGCCCCCTCCTAAGAGGCCTGCTGCCACTGCTACCTCCGGCTCCAAGTTTCAACTTAAGAAGCCCAAGACCAAAGGGCCTATGGATGCTTACTTCACTCCTGACCCAGAGATCGAGGTAGAGAATAGGAGAAGTGGTAAACAACCAAAAGTTGACGATAATACGCCGCAAAAGAAGTTATTGAAAGAGCGGGCTCATCAAGCAATTGCGAGGTGGATTTACGATGCTGGAATACCTCTCAATGTTGTCAATGTGGAGTCTTTTGAACCGATGATTGAGGCTATTGGGCAATATGGCCCCGGTTTGACACCGCCGACTTATTATCAAGTGCGTGTCCCTCTTCTTAAAAAAGAGGTGGAAAATGTGAACAAACAAATGGAGGACCATAAGAAGGAGAGAGAGGAAAATGGATGCACTCTTATGTGTGATGGATGGACGGATCGAAAGAATAGGTCATTGATAAATTTTTTGGTTAATTGTCCTAAAGGTAGCATGTTTATTGAATCGGTTGATGCATCGAGTCGTGCCACAACTGGGGACAGCATGTATAGGTTGCTTGACGAGTATGTGGAGCGAATTGGAGAAGCTAATGTGGTCCAAGTTGTCACGGATAGTGCCGCATACAATAAGATGGCAGGTAACAATGAATTGCCATATGTTAGTTACTAGTTACTACTCAAAGTTTCAAATATATTATTTCTTACTTTATTACTTACTCTTAGAATCTTATTGTACTTGTTCTAACTTATGATAGGGAAGTTGTTAATGGCAAAAAGACCACATTTGTATTGGACTCCATGTGCTGCCCATTGTTTAGATTTAATGTTGGAAGACATTTTCAAGTTGCCGTATTTGAAGAGGACATGGGAAAGGGCGATCAAGGTACACGGTTATATCTATAACCGTCCAACATTGTTGAACATGATGAGACACTTTACCCAAAGAAAGGAGTTGATTAAGCCAGCAAAGACTCGTTTTGCAACAGCTTGTTTGACTTTACAAAGAGTTCATCAACAAAAGAATAACCTAAGAAAGATGTTCACATCAGAGGCTTGGAGTAAGAGCAAGTGGGCAAAGGAGGCGGATGGTAAAAAGGTAGCAGAAATAATGTTGTCGCCATCATTTTGGAACAATGTCTTGCTGGCCCTAAGATTTGGATGTCCTCTTGTTAAAGTACTTCGTTTGGTTGATGGTGAAGAAAAACCCGCAATGGGATACATCTACGAGGCCATAGATAGGGCCAAAGAAACTATTATAAACACGTTTGGCGGAGATGAAGACAAGTATAAAACTGTGTTTGAAATCATTGATGCGAGGTGGGAAGTGCAATTGCATCAACCTTTGCATGCAGCAGGCTACTATTTGAACCCTGCATATTTTTACAAGGATGGTGCAAGGATGAAAGCTGATAAAGAGGTATGGAGGGGTTTGGTGGATTGTATTGAAAGGTTGGTACCAACTGAGAGGATGCAAGATGAAATTCTTCATCAGATAGCATTATATGAGGAGGAGGAGGGAATCTTCAAAAAGGACATGGCAATTAGGCAAAGAACTACAAGGCCACCAGGTGATCACGATTTTTTACTCTTTGTGCTTAAAAGCCTTAAATACTACCTTTTTATTCTTTATCCTTTGCGACAATATAACTAATTGGCAATGTGCAGTTGAGTGGTGGAAGTTATTTGGTCGTGAAACTCCTGAATTGCAAAAATTTGCCGTCAAGATCCTTAGCCTTACTTGCAGTTCATCCGGATGCGAGAGAAATTGGAGTGTGTTCGAACATGTGAGTATTACATTAAGGGATTTCTAATCGTTTTGAAGGTGTGAATCGTGTGATATGAACTTAAATCCCTTTTAACTTTATTTTGCAGCTTCACACCAAAAAAAAGAAATAAGCTAGATCAAAAGCACCTCAATGACTTGGTGTTTGTTAAGTACAATAGAGCATTGAGGTGTCGATATATGAACCGCGGCAAATTTGACCCGATTTCCTTGAAGAACATTGATGAGAGCAATGAATGATTGATTGGGAAATTGGAGGATGAACTTGTATTTGACGGTGAAGATTTGGATTGGAATGTTGTTGCGGAGGCTAGTGGGGTTGAACAACCTAGCAAAGTAACTAGGTCAACTCATAAATCAACAAGTTCAAAGAAGCATTCCAAAGCATCATCTTTTTGTGCAGATGATTGGGAAGAAGAAGAATTTGATGACACTGCTATTTCAGATGAAGGAGAAGAGGAAGATGTGGATAGATATCGGTCAAATGATGAAGATGAAGATGAAGATGAAGATATTGGTGATGAGTGATGAAAGGATGACTGATGATGTCTTGTTGGGAATATCTGAAATTCTGGATTGTTAGTTTGTGACATTTTATGAGCGTATTTACTAGTATTTCGTATGTTGGAATGTTGGATTGTTGGATATTATGCAATATGGTGATGTTTGTTCTTGTTTTGATGGTAGGAGTTAATATTGGTTGTTTATGTAGTTTATATTACTTCTTTTTTTTTAAACGCTCGCCTCGCTTCAATGAGGCGCTCGCCTCGCTTCAATGAGGCGCTCGCCTCGCCTCGCTCCGACGAGGGCTTTGTCGCCTCACGTACGCCTCGCGTATTTCAATCACTGGGTCGGGCAAAAATTTCCGTGTTCCTGATGCTACACATATGGCCGTTGACATGTGTTAGAGCTTGTTCCACATTGGTTTATTATAACCTACAAAACCAATGTATGAGCCCAGGAGACCTCTCCAGTCTCCACTCTTTGCCAGTTGGTTTTGAGTTGGATACTTTAACATGGTATCAGAGCTAGACTTTCAGAAGCTTTAGGGAAAGACTCTTTTAATTGATTGTCCCATTGTCTGTGCCTTAAGTACACCTTGTTTCTTTATGATTCCTCCGTTATGGATCCTGTGTTGGTAACTCTTTAAGCGCGGGTCAAGGGTAGCACATGACGGAGAGTGTTAGAGCTTGTCCCACATCAGTTATTATAACCTTTAAAACTAATATATGAGCTTGGACAGCCTCTCACTCATTGCCAAATGGTTATGAGTTGGATACAAGAGCAATGGAAGGAGAAATATAATATCTTTATGATGGCAACACCAACATGATGTTATCATCAACAATTCAATGGTCAGAGGTCTAAATTGTTAGCCCACGGCGATAGCTGAACAAGCGTTGCTCAGTAAGACAATGTATAATACAAACAATGACCCTTCAACAGTGGAGACCCCATGGTCTCGTGAGGAGTCCAAAGATAATGATCAAAATGTGGTCATTAAATCAAGTCAGTCCTTACTTTCAGGGAAGAAATAAAACTGCAAATCTAATAGCTAATATGCTCAATCTAGATTTCTCAGGAAAAAGCACTCATCCTTCATCTTACAAGATAGTAATGTGAACGATTTAAACTTTGCAAGTTGCACATCATTTGCGAAGGATACTCTTTGAAAAGCTTATCATAGTAACGCTTCACCAATTTTTGCTCCCAAGATGGATCCAAATCATCTTCCTCAGACCGTATAAATCTACGCAGCATGATCACGAAAACTGAATTCACAAATATGGCATAGCAAATGCTGGATAATATGAAAACCTAAAAGTAACTGTATCATCCACCAATAAAAGGCAGTTCCCCATCTTAGTCTAGAGCCAGACCAGCTTCCCAGTGAAATACTGAGAACCTAAAAAGCTTGGTGTAGATGCAGAACATTTGGAGTCAGAGAGAGCTACAAAATAAGCATACCTGTATCCTTCTCTAAGAGTATCTTGATCAGTCTTTACAGGCAATTTTTCTTGTGCGGGTTGACCTTTCCCATAGAAGCCAGCTGTTCAAGAAAGAAATATAGGGAAAATAAAAGCTTAATTCTTTAAAAGAAAGCTAGATCTCTGGAACGGCATATGCATGATGCAAAGCATGCCTAACAAGAAAAAGGGCAAATTGTGAAATCAAAACCTATTTAGGGACAGTAAGTCATTCTGGTGTTGGCACAATCCTATTTTCAGTGATAAGATACTAAAATCCGCCAGAGTTTGGTCATTCCTGGTATTTGCAGCAGTAGGGGTCAACAACTCATAAAATAAGTGATATATGAGAGAACATGACAAAATGGGGTGTGACCTAAATACAAATAACCACATTGACAAATTAAATACTGGAGCTAAAATGTACGGATAATTGTAGCCTCCTTCCTTCCTTGATGGAGGAGAGTGTTCATTATCCATTTTGTTTAGGACACAAGGAACTTACAGATAAGGAGCTCTCTATTTGCATGGTTTCCTTGCGTCCAATTTTCCAAAAATGAGATGTAAGGTGCAATGAGAAACTAATTACATAAAACTTATTAAAGTCTATGTCAAAAGTCACCGTCTAGCAGGAACACGAATGCTGGTTTTCCACAAGTATAAAACCAGTATACCAGTGGAATCCAATGTTCATGGTTTGCCACATGTAAAAGTATAAAACCAGTGTACCAGTGGAAAACTACCAAACACGAAGAAAAAGCCTCTTGTATTACATTTTAAGAACAAGAGCCCCGAAACATACAAAATCAAGGTATTGCTCAAAAGATGGACATGCCAAGGGTAATATGGTTACAAACCAAAGGTGGTGTGATGCCAAACGTGGATGTACAGCTAGAGAGAGAGAGAAAGAGAGCAAACTACTCTTTTATTTAGTTGTGTTACACTAAAGATGTCCAGAAAACGTTTTCTGACCCAAAAACAAACAAACAAACAAACAAGGCGTGGTGACTCCCCGCATTCATTCGATAACACCTAAAAAATGAATTCAAAAGATGAACCAGCAAATTATTCAATCAAAACATCCGGAGCTTGAACAGCATCGTAGTCATGGATTTGTAAATTTTCGCAGCACTAGAAATCGCAAACAATACAAGTCAAGTAGATCAACAACTAACGATTTCAAGCACTTAAAGCTCGGACCGATCAAGAACGAACATTTAGCGCATAATTCATTAACACAAGAAAGGAAAATACGAAGAAATCAAAAAGGGAAAACCCTACAAGTCAATATATAAACCAAAAACGAATATACACGAACCATAGTCATTCACAAATTTCTTGTGGCGATCGTAAGCGTTAAGCCCTCTTATGTGAGCTTGATACTGCCTGCAATTAACAAATTGTGATGCTTAATATACACATTGCAGTGTGCGTAGCAAATACATACATATATGGGGAAGGGGGGAAGACGCACTGTTTTCTCGCTTCTTTATCGAATATTGCCGACTTGAGAGACGCGAAAGACGCCATCTTCGTGATTCTGCTACCGGAAAGTAAACCCTAAAAACGCTGGTTCTTTCCTGTGATGAAGAAGCTTGAAACGGGCTGCGGGTTGCCCGGTAACTACCGACGTAAACCTAAAGAAACAATAACGACTCGCAACAACTTAACTTTGAGCTGATTTATTAAAAAAAAAAAAAATAGCGGATTTGTTAGTTTTTTTTATCACTTTTTATGAATTATTGATTCGTAACAGAAAAATAAAAATTGTGACAAAAATTCATAATATTTTTGAACAAAGATGATTATAAGCCAAAAAAAATATGTTTTTTGACTTATTTTTTGTCTTTATTCAAAAAAATTTAATTTCGATATTAATTTTTTACTTTTCCGATTTCTCTCGTCGAAACAAAGCAATAATTCACAATTTTTTTGATGCAAAACTCACAAATGCAAAAAAAAAATTAAATAAGGACAAAATCAACCCTAAACAGAAGAATAAAGGGGGGGAAAAAAAAAACAAGAATCGTTTAAACAAAAGTAATAAACAACTCTTTAAATCACCAGGCTTATTTTGTCTTAATAAGTCAAAATGACTTCTTCTTTTTTGTCTTTATTTAATTTTTTTTTTTTTGCAGTTGTTTGTTTTGTGTCAAACTTTTGTAACTAGATTCGATCGTCAAAATGAATCAGAAAAATTTTAAAAAAATTATTTGAAATTCATAATTATTTTCGACGAGATGAATCAAACAAGTTAATGAAGCAACGACCAGGTTGATGCTATTAATTAAGAGTGATGATTACCTTGTATGTCTGGACCTTTTTCCCTTTTTAGTTTTCCCTTGTACAAAAATTGTTTGGTTCGACAATTTTTTTAAGAAAAATGACTTTGGCACTTTATTTTTTTATTATGGCGCTTTAAAATTTGTGTTTTTTAGTATAAAAATTATACATGACAAAGCACACTAAAAGAAAAATTTTAAAATGCTATTATAATAAAGCGAAGTGCCAAAATCATTTTACTTTTTCAAAACTTATTTTACAATATCTTTTGAGTCAACTATTGAAAGATTTCTTAAAACCGTTGCGAAAGTGATCGCTTTGCAAAATTGATTGTGAAAATTATAATGATATTTGGAATTGTAGCATCTATAGTCATACTGTATGTCATAACAACAATTTACATATTATTTCATTTTCTAATAATAAATTACTTATAAACATATAAACAATTTAATTAACTACACAAGGTAATCCCTGAGCTTAATTTTTTTTTTTTTATAACTTATATGTTCGGACCAATTTTCGCACACCTCAATTAATCATGTGGGGCCAACCGCTCATTTTCGGGAAGCCCAATTAAAACTGGAGCAAAGCTCCGTATGACTTGGCCCTAGAAGAGTTGATAACATTTGAGAGGTTTCGAACTTGAAACCTTCAGAGGGAGCAGACCTCTTAGTATCGGGTCTTGACCACAAAGCCAACCAAGCACGAACCGATCATCGTTACAACTTACAACCACGTTTTCCCTCCCTCAATACAACACTTCACAAACTCATAAACTAAACACCACCTAAGGTTCTCATGGAGAATAGCCACATTTGTCGCCCACACCACATGACTCCAATCATATACCATTTGACTTTTAGGGTTCGTATTTACTCAAAATATGAAAAAAGCCCAAAATATGTCGGTGGTGAACATGCCACCAAAGGAATACTCTTTTAACAAAATAATAATTTTGGCAACCAAATGAGCACTACATTTGAAAAGTTTTATTCGGAGAGTTCTTGATTTGAATTTCGGTTCTGCTAATGTGAGCCCACTGGGCTCACAATAAGCACAGAAAAAGACAAAAAAAACACACACTCCAATACAGTTTTTACACTTTTCAATACAATTACACCTACTTTTATATATTTTTTATACATTTCAACACACTTTTTAAACCTTAACATGAGCCCACTAAGCCATTTTGGTCTCTTCTTTTAATGATAGCATTTTTGACATCTCTCACCCTTCCATTGCCAAATCCGAAGCCAATCATTGAAGGTGCCAAGTGAATTTCAAGGCACAAATGATTTGAATTCTGTTGAATATATATAGCAATTATTGAAGCTTTGATGGGAGAGGGAGGGTGTCAAACTTGGATATTGCAAAATAAGCCTTAAAAAAAAAAGGTTCACATTATTAAATTCAAGGCTTCAGATGCGTATGTATACTATCAAACAGAACTAATGCATGAATATCAATTTACGTGGTACTATAAAATAAGGGGAGTGATTTTGCCACTCCCCTTTTTGTTAATGTCACTCTCCCGTGTGTCTTGATTAAATGGTTTGTTTTGTGAGAGAATGAAAGTGACATTAACAAAAAAATGGAGTGACAAAATCAATTCCCTAAAATAAACGGTTGGTTGTTTGGAATCGGAGGCGGGGGAGCTGTTGTCCCGGCCGAGTGGGGCTTGCTCCGGCCTCACTCCGACGATCGGGAAGGTTCACTTTGTAGAACTCGTCGAGTAGAACAAGTGTTCTAGAAATCAGCTCGATCGGTTATCATTAAGTGTCTGATCGGAACACATATAACTGACCAATTATGGGTTCCAGTGGATTTGATCTAGTGTTTTTGATCCATTATTTTCAAGATAAAAATATTCCAATAAGGCACTAAATGATATCCGATTAAACTAATTTTTGATACACTCGTCCTATTTGACAAACTTTACAAAATGAACATTTCAAATCGTCAAAGTGAAACCATAGCGGACCCCTTTCGACCGGGATAGCAGCTCCCCGCCTCCTTTGAAATCACTATTCTATGTTCAGAAGTGGAACACAATGATGCATAAGTTTGAACAAGTCTTCAGAGGAGAACAGGAAAATGAGGTGATCAAGTTAATTGTGTTCCAAAGGTCCTCGTAACAGTGCTGAAAATTCTAGGCATATATCACTTTGTAAAGCTGAGGCCCGTTTGGATGCAGGGAAAGAATTGGAGGTATAAGATAGTAGCATGTATTAGTTATGAAGGGTGGGGCCACAATAATGTGACTTTTATGGTGAGAGATTAAATAGTAGTTGGTTTGGATGAGATATTAGAAAAGGAGATTAAATAATACTTGGTTTGTATAGGAAATAAATAGAGGGTACAAGAAATGGTGGATGATGTAAAAAGTTGTCAATTGACTATTTTGCCCTCGTGCAGTGTTAAATTAGATTATTCATTAAATTAAATATATAATTACGAAATCCAAATTTAAATAACTTTCTTCACAAATAATTAATTATAAATTAGTTGACTAATATAATAATTATATAAAATACTAATTAAAACCATCAAATTCAATTTTAGATGTTAATACTAATACTCCAAGTACAGGAAAATTGCCTCTGTATTCATAACCATAAATTTTAGATGTTAATACTCCAAAATTATACCCCGCCAATCTTTCATAATTAAGTAATAAGTATAAAAAAATTAAAATTCATTGTTTTAAGGTGTTTTTTTTTGTTGTTGTTGATAATCACGTGTTTTTTTAAGTGTGGATGAGCGGGGTTGTATGGCACACATGCACCTAATAAATTCCCTATTCTTTTACTCCATTACCCTTGTTCACTGTAAGAGAGAGGGAGAGAGGGAGAGAGAGAACGACGGCAGGAGGAAGAAGAAGAAACACAAACAGAGCTGCAAAAATGGGAGGTTGGGGGTGAGGGAAGGGGGATCAAGAGGGACAGAATCATCAAATTTTGAGGGGGATTGGGGGTGTATAACGTTTGGACACCTCAAACCCTAGCTAAAAATAATACCAGCGATTGCCCTCTTCTCCGGTCTTACCCAAGAAGGGAGATTAACGAAGACCCCTGGGTTTTGGCTTCTAAACCAGGGCTTATAGATGGACCCAGATATAAAAGAGGGGTGATAGCTTATCCGGCATCCAATTGACCCATTAGGTCTATATATTTATAGCACCGTCGAGGTGATAGTCCCGAGGCAGTGGGCAATAACCTTTTCCTTTCCCACCACCGGTCTCAGGTTCAAGATTTGAGACTAGATATTATATAATGCCGTGCAGAAGCGTTAACAAATAGTATTGAAAAACGGAAGTGATAATGGCAATTTAATTGAACAAACTACAGGAGAGAGAGAGAGGGAGAAATGTAATTGAACAAACTACATAAGAGAGAGAGAGAGAGAGAAATCACAAAAAACACATATAATTTACATGGTTTGGTAACGGATACCTACCCACGTATAGTTAAACGATCGAGGGTTTCAATATACGGAAGAAAACAAATGCTACAAATGAGATCTCTTGGAGTTCCTCTCTTGCCTCTTCCAGAAAAGTTTGCTGTGAATGCAAATACTATAACCAGAAAACCTTAAAAGTTGCTTAAATTCGAAACCATTCAGCGTACGCTCGTCCAAACCAAAGGAGTCGCTGGTCCGGACAGAAGAAACTAAGAGCAATGAATTCCCCAGGTGGTCGCTCGTTCGGACTAGAGAGGACTAGGTTCAGATGAGACATGCTGAGAGCTTGGAATCACAAGTTGTTCGTTGGTCCAGACTATCGAAACCTTGGACCGAACTAGAGATGCAGCAAACCACCAAAACTCAAGACGAACGTTGGTTCGGATTGCCACGACCTTGGTCCGGATAAGAGCTGCCGAGAGGTACAAAATCGAGCAAATTACTTCAGATAATCGATAGAGGGGACCTCATTTTTAACTTGTACTTCGGTGAGGTTCCCATGATGAGTTTCACAACGTGTTAGATGGATAATTATTTGCCTCCTTGCCACCCTAGCTTGGTTAGCGACTCAGCTATGATCCCAACATTCCAAAGCAGGTCAGTTCCTTATGATCATGCCCAGAAGGATCAATTATGCCGGTCGCCCTATTTCATCTTTTTATTGAGGAAATGAAGGGTTCTATATATTCTGCCCTTTAATTTAATTATATGTACAATAGTATATTTTTTGGGTACATGTACTGCAACATTTATTGACTCTGATAATACACATACACTTTAGGAGTCGAAAGATAAAAAAATTGGTTGTTTTGGTTTTTTGCTCTTTTTATTAATTTTTAAGTGAATAATATGTAAGATGTTCAAATAAATATATAAACATCCTGTATATATTCACAGTGAGCCCTATTTTTGGCGATTTATAATTTCTTATTACTGCCTACACTACGTTCTCTACTAAAATAGTTGAATTTTCATTAATAAATTAAAATTGAGGGACTCTGAAATCAATACTTGGACTCTAAAATTGTAAATGTTGGCGTTAGTCATCTAATTCACGTGTGCAAGTACATGATGAACCGAGGGACAGATGAGCCCAGTCGGCCGTCCTACCCACGTACGTTTCAAATTTTTATAGGAATTATAGGAGTTTTTTTATCCCAAAAAGAGGTTAAAATTTTATACTATATGCATCATGCATGGTTGCCCGTGTAATATTATTTTGAACAATCTATTTCAAACATGCTCAACCAAGAGTTTTTGGGAAAAGTAAGCAGTTATTTTTAGAGGTACTTTGATCGAATATATGTACAATACATAGTTCTGGTAGTATTTTTACATCTTATATATATTGGCAAAATTAATCTCACTTTTGATATACATTACAAATTTTTTAATGTCCGCACACTCAACCTTGGGGTTCTGCATTTGCCCTATTTGAGCGGTTACAGCTGCACGAGTATGAAAGCGAGTGCCGAAAACATTCTAGAAATACAAAATGACGAAGATTGGGAATGAAAACGTAAAATGAAAATTGATAGCGGAAGCAAATGGGATCTAACGAAAGATTGTTATTTGCTTGGGTTTTCTAGAACCACCTTCTTTCTCTGTTAGCACAGTATTCAATGATTTTTTAATTTCTCTATTTGTCTATCTTTACTTAATTATCCTAAAAACCTAAACCAAAACCAAAACGTGCCTATGCTCTAAAATTAACACTCGGAGACGAAATTTTATGGGTATATGAAAAATTACGAACCCAGGTCCTGTAGTGCACCTTATAGTGGGTATTTGGACCGTTTATTTTTGCAATCGAGAATTTAGATTCTCTGAAGCACTTGTACCAATAAGCAGTAACTTTGGCCGATAAAAGTGTGCCGTTCGGCTAAATAAGCTAATTGGCTTATTTTTTTGTTCTTACTCAATTTTTTTCGTACCTGTTAGTTTTTCGTCAATTTTTTAGAAATTATTGCATCATTATGATAATAAGAATCTAAAAACTAAAAAATTACGATCGAAACCTAATTTTTTTGAATAAAGACAAAAACAAGTCAATAAGCTAATTTTTCGTCGTTATTAAAAAAAAAAAGATTTCGATCATAATTTTTTGGGAAAATGACGGCCAAGAACGTGTTTGATAATTAATACCCTTTAAGGACATTTTCAGTATTAACAAATGTTCTTAGTTTGTCTTTAGCGGGTATTAATTATTAAAACACGTCCTGGGCCATCATTTTCCCAAATTTTTTTTTACTTTTTAGATTCATTACGTCATGATAATTTAATAATCTCCCTAAAATTGACGAAAAACTGACGAATATTAAAAAAATAAGCCAGTTAAATTATTTAATTGAACGGCTAACAAACATACCTGAACGGTCGCGGAATTGCGAAGGGGGAGCGTACAACAGAACCCCCGAAAATAACCCCCGAAAACAAGCGCTGAATTTGTTAGGGTTTTACCGTTTACTTTTGGAACACTCCTCGTGGATTTCTTTTTCTCAGTCTCAGATCTACCCAATGCAAGATTTCTGTTTTTTGCAACTCTCTCTCTCTCTAGACCGTGAATTCATTGTCGGTGCGGAGTGACAGTCTCCCCCAAGCTTACAGCTCTTACGTCGCTTTCGTCCCTTGCAATCCGTCTCTTTTTCTATTCCCACTATACAGTTACAGCTGCACACACCTAACACAATTATATGCCCACACAGAGAGACTTCGCAAGATAGCGAGATTAGAACGACAAGAACGTGTGGATAGAGGGAGAAAGACAGCTGTTCTCCTCTTTATTCTTCCAAATTCCACCAATATCTGTTCAATTCCACCTCCACCTGCTTCGATCTCCATTACCGCGCCCTCTGTTTATCTCTCCGTTTGAAGTTCTCTCTCTTTTTTTTTTTCTTTCTTGAAAGATCAGGTGGAGATAACTTGATTGATTCCAACGGCATTGCGCTTGTTTTGTGGCGGAAACTACGATTAAAGTCCAGATCTTGGGGTAATCTACTTATCTCACTCTCTTGTCGTGTAGTGACTGCACAATTTGTGTGTTCAGTAGATAAGAAAATGATGGGTTTTATGTAAAAAGTTTGTCCGAACAAATCTTGTCACATTTGTCAAGTTATTGACTTTATTTCATTTCCTTGCCCCAACTCTATTACAAATTGGGTAGTTTTCTTTTTCATTTTTGGGTAATGCAATTTGAACTTGGGAATAACTTGTTGAAATGGGAAAAAAAACTTATTCTTGATGTCCTTTTCAGGTGGTTACACTCAGATCTGGGCTGTAATTTTAGCAAAAGACTGTATTTTAGTCAGATTCCACTGATTTATGTGCATTTGGGGGGGATAAGAAGCTCTGGACATGTTAAATGCTTGCTGAAGTCGGTGCCTCATTCTAGTCCATTGGTCTCAATCGAAGGGAAGTGACGATGGAGTCAGAAGGAGAAAGTGGGGTCAGTATTTAGATGCTAGACAAATTTCTATATTGTTTATAGCTTGATGTCCTATTAAGAAAGTTGTAGTTTTGACTCATTGCAAAGTGTTTTTTATTTGGATTGGTTTTCTTTATTTTGGACTTGATTGTCCACTTTTGACGGGTCCGACGGATCAACTGATCGCTACGATTGTGGTCCTTGATTATGCAACGATTTGGGTATTGTTTGTTTTGGAAACTATCAACAATTGTTTACCCTAAAAATTCTACAGCCCAAGAGCCAATCCTCAGGGAGCCCCTTATTCAAACCTCTGAACTTCACACAGGATAAAGAACTAAGCTTGGCCCTGATGGCCTCAAAAGTAGCAGCAGTCAACACTCAACAGCCCTGATATTCGGGGCTATTGTTTGGTTCGATTGAATGGTTTTGGAAAGGAATGTAATGGTTATAGTGTACATCTTGTCAAACCGAATTTCGGCATGATCATTCAAAGGGAATTTCAATCCATTGTAGCCTTCATTTCTGTGAACCAAACATTGCCTGGGAAGTTATGCAATTTATAGCTTCTTGTTACTTGTTAGTTTAGGCTAGGTTGTTGAGTCTACAGGATTAGATCTTTACCTTTGACGTCGATGTACTATTAAGTTTCGGAGTTGAGTGGGTTATGCCATTGTTTTCTCAGGGAAAGTCCTTGAAGAGTCTGGGTGGTCAGGCATGCCAGATCTGTGGTGACAATGTTGGAATGACTGTTGATGGTGAACCCTTCATTGCTTGCGACGTCTGTGCATTCCCTGTTTGTAGACCATGCTACGAATATGAGAGGAAGGATGGAAATCAGTCTTGCCCTCAATGCAAGACCAAATATAAGAGACATAAAGGTTAGCTAATCATTTTCACATGTATTTACGGTTAGACATGTAAAGCTAGTCAACTTCTTCTTATGTCTGTAAGGTTATGTACAAGTATCTATATGGTAGATAATATTCTGTTTAAATAGAAACTAGAGGATATCAGCATATTGTCTAGCATTCTAGCATCCATTAAGTACCACTGTACCAGCAATTTTATATTTGTGTTACCATTCATTACTTTAGTGAATGGAACTTTTAAATATGGGATAACGTGTCAGGCATTACTGAAGGAAAAGTTTTTTCTTCATTCCATGCCGCTGGAATTTGTTAGCGGTTCTTGTTGATCGTCTTCTTCTGCACGTCGTCTTGAGATCCACTAAATTTTAAATAGCAATTGGTCTTTTAGTTTGTTTGCGAAAGCTCAAGTTCCCTCAAATATCTATTGGCTTGATTCCAGGAAGCCCAGCTATTCATGGTGACGGAGAGGAGGAGGGTGGTGCAGATGTTGGTGCGAATGATTTTCATTACTCTTCAGAAAATCAAAATGAGAAGCAAAAGATTGCAGAGCGCATGTTAAGCTGGCACATGGCATATGGACGAGGTGAAGATCCTGCGGCTCCAAAGTATGACAAAGAGGTCTCCCATAACCACATTCCCCTGCTGACTCATACATACGAGGTATGTGGCGAAGCTTCTACTGTTGTATCTTGTATATGGACGTGATTTGCTTTGAAAACTATTTGGTATTATTTTTCTCTTGTGAAGGTTTCTGGAGAGTTGTCTGCAGCATCTCCTGATCGTCTTTCTATGGCATCTCCTGAACATGGTGGTCTGGGAAAGCGTATTCATAATCTGCCTTACTCTGTAGATGTGAATCAATCACGTAAATCTCTTTCTTGTGTTCTACATCATTGTTTTACGTAATTTGCCCCTTCTGTGAATCAAGTTTCTTCGTAATGCGCCTTTTGCAGCGAACATTAGGGTTGTGGATCCAGTGAGGGAGTTTGGGTCTGCAGGATTAGGTAATGTGGCCTGGAAAGAAAGAGTTGATGGCTGGAAGATGAAGCAGGAGAAGAATGTTGTTCCCATGACCACTAGCCATGCTGCTTCCGAGAGGGGAGGTGTAGATATTGATGCCAGCACTGATATTCTTGGCGATGACTCTTTGCTGTAAGTTCCCACTTTAGTAAACTCCGTGTTTTTGTTGCTGCAACCTGTGCTTTAGTTTTCTTTTACTTTATCTATGGCTCATGTTGTCAGCTCATATCAGATCTCAGTTCTTGAGTAACTCGTGTTTTGTTCTTTTGGGTTCATTACCACTGTAGTTTAACTTGTGCTTTGTTCTTTTGAGTTCATTCTGATTGCTTGGTTGGGGATTGAAATTTTGTATGACATTTAACACAAATGCTTGACCTGTTTTCATGAGACTTTCCTGTGTGGCGAACATTAGATATTGTTTGGTTTGGGTTTTGAGGGAGGTTTTTGGCGTAATGAGTAGAGAGAGATAGAGAGAATTTATTGGGGACTGTGCGCAAGGGTTTTGAGACCCAAAACGAACAAGCCCATTTTTCAGAGTTCTTTTCTTGTTTCTACATTCAATTCTAATTCAATGTACTGTGGCACTTATGTTCAGTGTGTGGGTGCTAGAAGCCGTTGACGTAGTTTCTAGTGCCATTCACGTTGATAGCTCAGTTCCCTTGCCAATTCATTTGTTTATCAGTACCCAAGGTTTCTCTTCTGTCATGCTTATTCCTCCTTGTGTTACAGGAATGATGAAGCTCGGCAGCCTCTTTCCAGGAAGGTTTCTATTCCTTCGTCGAAGATAAATCCTTACAGGATGGTTATTTGTCTTCGGCTCCTAGTTCTTTGCGTTTTCTTGCACTATCGACTAACAAATCCTGTGCCCAGTGCATATGCTCTATGGTTGCTTTCTGTCATATGTGAGATTTGGTTTGCAATGTCCTGGATATTGGATCAGTTCCCTAAATGGCTTCCTGTGAACCGAGAAACATATCTTGATAGGCTTTCTCTTAGGTGAGATAAATTTTCCAGTTATCCACCTTCATTTAACCAATGCAGTCCTCTCGCATAACTTCGAGTTTGCATATCAATTGAGTTCCAATGTCCCTCAGATTTGTAACTTGAAGTGACATGATTACAGGTATGACCGAGAAGGAGAACCATCACAACTAGCTGCTGTTGACATTTTCGTCAGTACAGTTGATCCTTTAAAGGAGCCTCCTCTTGTTACTGCCAATACTGTCCTATCCATTCTTGCTGTTGACTACCCCGTGGACAAGGTCTCGTGCTATGTCTCTGACGATGGAGCTGCTATGTTAACATTTGAAGCTCTGTCCGAAACTTCAGAATTCGCTAGGAAATGGGTCCCTTTTTGCAAGAAATATAGCATTGAACCAAGAGCTCCAGAATGGTACTTTGCTCAGAAGATTGATTACTTGAAAGATAAAGTTCATCCATCATTTGTCAAGGATCGTAGGGCAATGAAGGTGAGGATCTAGCACATGTACACCAAATATACAATTCCGGGTTCTGCTTACACCCTCGTTAAATTTCTTTGCACACTTGTTTTGCAGAGGGAATATGAAGAGTTTAAAATTCGTGTGAATGCACTTGTCGCAAAGGCAACAAAGGTTCCTGAAGAGGGATGGGTCATGCAGGATGGCACACCATGGCCTGGGAATAATACTAGGGACCATCCGGGAATGATTCAGGTAACTTAAAGTCCCACATTGGTTACTTTGATTATGTCAAACAGGAACTTTTATCATCTCATTATCTGATATAATATAATGTCATGGATCGCCTCTTTCTCTAGATCCTGGTCTCTTCCCTGCAAGCTATTGTGCTATTGTCATGTCCTTTTTGGTTCTCTTTGTGCGTATCTTCTTTCCACTTCCTTAATGTCATGCATTGCCTCTCTCTCTAGATTCTGGTCTATTCCTGCATGCTATTGTGCTATTATCATGTCCGTTCTTCTCTTTGTGCGCATGGCAGCGAATTAGTGTTAATTCATGTTGCTTCTTTGTGCACAACCTTTTTGTCTCTGACTGACATTATTTGCAGGTTTTCTTGGGTCAAAGTGGGGGACTTGACAGTGATGGTAACGAGCTACCACGACTAGTGTATGTTTCTCGTGAGAAGCGTCCTGGATTCCAACATCACAAGAAAGCTGGTGCTATGAATGCCCTTGTGAGTATAGAAATCAAAATTTAAGCTTGTTACTTGTGTCTAGTCATCTTTATCTCAAAATGGCCAATGCAACTCTTTTGCAGGTTCGAGTATCAGCAGTCCTTACTAATGGACCCTTCTTGCTGAATCTTGATTGTGATCACTACGTAAACAACAGCAAGGCGCTGAGGGAAGCTATGTGTTTTATGATGGATCCAAACCTTGGCAAATATGTCTGTTATGTCCAGTTTCCCCAGAGATTTGATGGTATTGATAGGAATGATCGATATGCCAATCGCAATACTGTTTTCTTTGATGTAAGCTGCCTCGCCCCTCCTTGAGTTTATTTTTTCATGTGATGTTTGTTGAACTGCGTTTATGATAATTCTTTGATGACTATTGACTTTTGACTCCGTGCCCCCTTCCCAACCACAATAAGATCAAGAGTGGGCTGAAAGCCCCCAACCCATGAGGCCAATTGGAAGCATTTCAATTCAGTCTCCACTCTCCAGTCTCCCTTGACAAAATAAAAGCTCCCAAATTTGTGTTGGTACTTCCACAAAGATACTAGCAGGGCATTATCCTATGTGTTTCCTTGTATTCTATGATTTATGAGCTGAGACGCACAAAACGAAAAGGAAAAACAGATTAAAAGAAGTTTCTGTTAGTCTAGGGATTTACAGGCTCTTGTTATTTGTCATTATATTAAGGGTAGTTTAGTCACCATGATAACTTGCAAAGGGAAAAGTTACGTTCCCTTCTATTGCATATAATGACAAATAACAAGAGACTGTAAATCCCTAAACTAACAGTTTCATCATGTCTTCTGAGACCATTTTGCTAATCACTGTTGAACTAAGACTCCCCTTCAGAAGGCTTTCTGATTGGCTCTTGGATAGTCCTTACTTCTGGTGACGTAAAACTTTCAGGGGTTCCCTTAATTATGTTTGAGCATTTGGCAATCATTAATGGAAAGCAAGCGACTTCCAAATGGCTTGGATGTATTGTCATTTTTCCTTGGTCTATAAATTTCCTTATTCACTCATCTGTTTTTTTTATTGTGCTTGTCAGATTAACTTGAGGGGCTTGGATGGCATACAAGGCCCTGTATATGTGGGTACTGGATGTGTTTTCAATAGAACAGCTTTGTATGGCTATGAGCCTCCTCTCAAACCTAAGCCTAAGAAAACTGGGATGTTTTCATCTCTCTGTGGCGGATCACGAAAAAAGAGTTCTAAATCGAGTAAGCAGGGTTCTGACAAAAAGAAATCCGGCAAGAATGTGGATCCCACAGTGCCAGTTTTCAGTCTAGAGGACATAGAGGAAGGGGTTGAAGGTATAGTTTTATTTCTCTTTACCTTTTCTACATCCATATGATGCAGATAGTGCACTTGTGTTTCTGTTCTTGTAGTTCATAACGAAAGTGCCCAACGTTGAAAACATTGATTGAAGTAGGCCTATATCACAATAGGCTCCTCCACTACATTATCACTTCTATAATTCCGATTTATGTGCAGTTTCTATAGACAGTTCATCGTCAATCAATTAGGGGTGAGGAGTTGTGACTGGGTGACTAGTTCAACTGCCAAGTCACGTGACCAGGCCATCAAATCACTTAAGTTTCTTTTTCCAGAGAGAAACTATGCAATCATGATTCGAACTCTTTATGTACTTCATATAATTTGAGGAACCTACAAGTTAGTATACGGCACGTGGTCTACGACTCTACTAGTGTTGAAATACTGGAAAATATCTAGAGGATAGTAAAAGAACGTACAATATGTAAACAGCTACATGATACTATAAGTCTAATATGCATTGTGTGTTCCTTAGGGTTGCTTATCTAATTTTTGTTCATTAAAGTACATTTTAGGTTTTATCCATGAATTTACTTGAGTGTGTGATTTTTCAATTGTATTCTTACATAATTCTATGATGGAAATACCAGTTTGGAGTAACTTAGGGAAAAAAAAAATTGGGCATATTTGGGTGATATAGAATAGAAGTTGTTTCTTACAGTCATTTACCTCACGCTCGGGTCCTAACATTAGGATTCAAAACTAGCCATTATATTGAGGTTCCATGATGGCCTTGCAAAGTTGTTTTAGTCTTGGTTAAGCTATTAGCATGATGACGCATCGAAGAAGCTTGGATTAGGTGGGTTGTGAGCTCGACAAACTGGTGTATTTGATGAGCTTGTAAAGGAGGTGAACATCTGTATGTGCTCATCTGGCCGGAAAAATATATGGGATAATGCCAGCGATACCCTGACACATTTTGTGTCGGTTGACCATTGTATAGAGTTCCTTTTGGTAGATAAATAAAGCTTTGGTTGCTGATCATGCACTGAAGCTTGGTTTTGACATACTCCTATTTGATATGTCTATTAGATTAATATTTATATATGAGTTCATTTCATCTCATCTGATCATAAGTAGTCTTGTATTTACCCATATGCATGGCCGCAATCCCAAAACTGTCTTGGAGGAAGAAATTATTAACCATAGGAGCACCCACATATTTTTTATCCTAGTAAACTGCATTTCTGTTTGGTTCACATAGTTCTTCTTTCCTTTATTATCAATCATTTTGGTATTTGATTTCAAAATTAGGAGCTGGGTTTGATGATGAGAAGTCACTACTCATGTCACAAATGAGCCTAGAGAAAAGATTTGGTCAATCTGCTGTTTTTGTTGCATCCACTCTTATGGAGAATGGAGGTGTTCCTCAGTCTGCTACACCAGAGACTCTCCTTAAAGAAGCTATTCATGTTATCAGTTGTGGGTACGAGGATAAATCGGACTGGGGACTTGAGGTACATAGGTTTTGTATGTTTAATGACTTTTCTCCCTTGTAGATTTGTTTCTTAATGTACACCTCCACCAGAACACCACTGCATGAAGGGAGATACTTCTTGTCCCAATCTTTTTCTTTTGGTAAAAGATTACTTCTTGAGTTAAGTTATACAGTATATCACTTGTACTCATGCTTTTAACGGGCATTGTCAAAAGGTACAGGATGAATTTACCAGCCCACTTTTTGCATTTGAATGAGTGAGAATAGCCTCTAGTCCTTTTAGCCAGCCTTATCGACACGTAAAGGATATATGCATGCAAGATGCCAAGAACTAAAACAATTGGAGTTGCTCTTCTGCAGTATTTGCCTCTTGCTGGCTGAAAATTTTACTGCAAAATAGAATATCCTTTTCAACTCTTTTACCTACTATACCAGACTGGAGAACAGGCCATTTCTTGGTGATTAATTTGCCTGGGTAGATTGTTTTGGGTTTTTTTTTTTGTAAATGGTTCAGACACCTTTTTTTTCTTTCCCCTAGAACATGATTAGGATTTAGCATCTTTTTTCTTTTTTCTTTTTCAGTATATAGGTTTTCCATATACTTGATTCAGGTGTGGGCAAGTCCTTAGCGATGTACACATCTCAAAATTGAATTGAGATTTCCCTCCTAGCATTTTGAAAAGAGCATCTGAAAAGGTCTATTCTCCTTTATAATCAAGTCTACTCTAGTAGTTTCATCGTGGCTTATCTCGAATACAGCTCCACCTACCCACACCTGCTCATTCACAAATGCTGGTCCTGTCCCGGGGGATCCTTGTGGTTGCCTGCATAGATTGCACTAGTCTTGATGGCAGGACTATGCTTCTCTTCATGTTTGTTTCGAGTTGAGAGAGGGAGGTCTTCTTCTATCCACTCTTTGTACAGCTTTAGGGTTTTGTGCTTTTGAGCTGTACTTTTTGTCACTCCAAGGCGCTCTTGTTTCTTAATGAATTTTGTTTTATCACCCGTTGTTCCTGTCAGACTGCTTTTAAGGACTAAACAAAGATTTGCTCCATTATTAATCATTATGTGGTGATGGCTTCACTTCTCTTTTTGGTTTATCATAACAGTTCCAATATTTGTCTTCGGATCTGCAGATAGGGTGGATTTATGGGTCTGTAACAGAAGATATTCTTACTGGATTCAAGATGCATGCACGTGGTTGGCGGTCTATTTACTGCATGCCAAAGAGGCCAGCCTTTAAAGGGTCTGCTCCTATTAATCTTTCAGATCGTCTGAACCAAGTTCTGCGATGGGCTTTGGGATCTGTGGAAATTCTTTTCAGTCGGCATTGCCCTTTATGGTATGGTTATAATGGAAGACTGAAGTGGCTTGAGAGATTTGCATACATCAACACAACGATTTATCCCATCACTTCCATCCCTCTGCTTGTTTACTGTACTTTGCCGGCAGTTTGTTTGCTTACTGGACAGTTCATTATACCACAGGTCCGTTATTTCAACACAGTCTCCATTGTAATCTTTTTCGGTTTATTCCTTAAAAGGGAAATACTTGTTTAAATTCTAGATTTTTGCATAATGTCTTCAATTCATGGGCAATTATTGATGATCAAAGAAGAATTGAAATGAGCTATGTGATTGTTATGGGGGCGATGGTCTGTGGCAGTCAATCTATCTGTAGTTGCATTTTTCTAGTGTTCAGCATGGTCAACGATGGGAAGGGGTGCTTCTAAATTCATCTTTAATGATACACTTACCCAATGTGTCCGTGCCTTGGATTCCAGATAACTGGATAAGCCACTTGTGGAAAGTGTGCTACTTCCAATAGGGTGTTTGGATGCTTTTATCTTTTCCCTTCTCTTTCCCGCTCTAATTTCTTTTTTCCCTTTTTGATGCTTTATACATGAGGAACATATGTTTTTCTTACCAACGTGTTGACAGTGAAAACATTCCATACCAACTGCGTGAGATAAGCTTACAACATTTTTTACTGTCTTTTTTAGAAATTGTCTATGCTTTGCCCTCTATCCAAAATGGTTATCAGAATTTCTTACCATTTGAGATTGCCAATGTGTTGTTTTATATTAGAGAGGCTTTATGTTGGGTTCTAATTGTAGAAAAACGAGAATTCTCAAAGCTTGTTTTGTTCAGCTTTTAGTACATATCTAGGGCCTGTTTGTTTCTCAGGGTTGAAGTTTCGGATTGGACTACAAATCCAGGAGCACATATCCATGTTTGGTCGGAACCTTTGCGATTAGCCTTAAATATCCATCGACATGATATCGTACAAACATGGGTTAAAAAACGCATTGGGGCTGTGGTATTATTTATCCCCTCACTACTAACCTTTTCTGTCTTGGATCCCGCGTGAGGTCTACTTCTGGCTTAGGTTTATGTATCTTGCGAGATCATATATCCCTTCACTATTTTCTAGTCAAACAAACGGGTCCTAATCTGCTTTTGGTGAGATACGTTTTATTGGAATCTGACTTGTTTATTTAATACCACAACACTGCATATTTAATCTCTTGCCTCATTATGGTGCAGATTAGTAACCTCGCCAGTCTCTGGTTCATTTCTCTCTTCCTTTCCATCTTTGCCACCGGTATACTGGAGATGAGGTGGAGTGGCGTAGGCATTGATGAATGGTGGAGAAATGAACAGTTTTGGGTCATCGGTGGTGTTTCGGCTCACCTTTTTGCCGTTTTCCAAGGCATTCTTAAAGTGCTCGCCGGAATCGATACCAACTTCACTGTCACCTCCAAGGCATCCGATGAAGATGGCGATTTTACAGAGCTCTATATGTTCAAATGGACAACCCTCCTCATCCCGCCCACAACTCTCCTCTTAGTTAACTTGGTGGGTGTTGTTGCCGGCATTTCCTATGCCATAAACAGCGGTTACCAGTCGTGGGGTCCGCTCTTTGGCAAGCTGTTCTTCGCATTTTGGGTGATTGTGCATCTGTACCCGTTCCTCAAGGGCCTAATGGGGCGACAGAACCGGACACCCACAGTGGTCGTGGTTTGGGCGATTCTCCTCGCTTCCATTTTCTCTTTGTTGTGGGTTCGGATTGACCCGTTTACTACCCAGGTGACCGGCCCATCTACAGAGGCGTGTGGAATCAACTGTTAAAAGAGAGGATAACCAGAAACTACCGAGCTGGCGTTTGTCAGGTCTGTACTGTGCTATACTTGCCTTGAGGGCTTCAACTTGTGTATTTGTGCAGAATACTGGAATGGTTGTAAGAAGTCATGTGGTTGTAAACGGAGTGATTTATACATTCTGCTTTTGTCTGGATAAAACTGAAGAGACTTGCAGAAGTTATTTACTATATTTTGTTTGTGTAATTTTCATCCCGCCATCAGAAGCAACATTTTTTGGTTCTTTCCATTACAAATTGCGTGTTTTTGTAGGGAGCCTATGTTTCGTTTTCGCCTTTCCTTGAATTTTATCGTAATTAGTGAAGGTGCTGTTATTTTCAAGCAGTAATGGCAAGACCATGTAGGACCTATTGGGCTTGTTTTGAGCTCGAAGTAGCCAGGGGAATGCTAGTTTCTATTTCATTGGTTTT
The DNA here is from genome assembly GCA_025413875.1 of Rhododendron molle. NCBI lineage: Eukaryota > Viridiplantae > Streptophyta > Magnoliopsida > Ericales > Ericaceae > Rhododendron > Rhododendron molle. The sequence continues at coordinate 7,351,366 of CM046394.1, read as the reverse complement.
TGGTTCAACTCACACTTGGTGTGGAAACTTGATTTTGTATCAAATCAAATGGTAACTGGGAGAGAAGCAGAGGCGGGGATGAGATGGTCGGGGCCTGGCATATCGAGATTAAGGGCAGGGGTGCCTTAGGCTCTTTCTCTACCACACAATTACGCGGAGTCTGCACACTTGGTCTTGGATTCCACATTATTGTGTGGTGGTGAATGGACTTAGAACATCACGTGTCAGTGTCTCAGGACACTAGATAAATTTTCGGGACCACTCAAATTTCATGTACTTTTTATTAGACTTAATATGTATCTGACTATAATGATAGTATATGTATATATACTTCTTAACGAAGTTTGGTCTTCAATTCCGATAGTTTCACCTTATAAAAAAAATGGAAAATTCTAAAATCAGCCCAATGAGATGACGATAGTGAGTGTGTGAATGTGTATTAAAAGATATAAAAAGCACACAGAAATACGTGTTTTTCTTGTTTTCTAGTGTGTTTATTGTCAGCCCAGTGGGCTGACAATAGCAAAACCGTAAAAAAATTCACTTTAAAAGGTACTGTACTACATAGAGTAGCAGAGAATATACAAAATCACTCAAATGTAATTTTTGTTGAAATTCAAGTCGGTCCATATTTGAAAGGAGATCGTGGCTCCGACCCGTGAAAAAGAATTTATTTTATTTCGGCAACAAAAATTACTTTCAACACAAAGGCGTAATTACGAATTTGCTCCCTTCAAAGAGCAGTTATGCTGGTTCAAAGGAATAAAGCAAACCAAAAAAATTTAAATAAAAACCAAAATAATTTCAAATTTAGTCTGTTTTGAATTGTTTTTGTCTTTAGTGTTGTTTTTTTTATTTTATATAAAGATTTTGACAAAATAAAATAAAGGGTAGACAAAATTGGGAATCATGGAGTATAAGGAACAAACCCAGATACGTTGCTTCTTCTTCTTCTTTTTTTTTTTTTTTTTTAAACCGAAACATATATTTTTATATACACAAAAACATCAAACGAATACAAATATGACTCTGACAAACAGTTCGAACAAAGATAAAGAAAAACAAACAAAAACGACAAATAAAAATCCACTAAAAATGACAATATCAGCAACAGCGGTCGTGAAATTCACCAAGTAGCACCGACTGCAGTGGGCGAAGGGACGATAAGCTCCGGCGCCAACCGAGTGAGATTCTTTCAACTTCCGGCGGCCACACCAACGGGCTCGAAACACTCATCCATCCAAATGACCAAATTAACCCCCCCGGGGGTTGGTGGGTCACACACCCTTTGGAAAAAAAGAGTGGTGTTACTGGTACAGATTTAATATCTGTATCAGCGAGTACAAATGATTTTTTGAGCCTCTTTTGGGTCTCAAAAAAATGATCGGAATCGCTTAATTTATTTAGAATAATTTTTTTATGATCCTTGCAAAAAAAATAAGCTCAATCCAATATCGGCAAGAGCATTTACAAAACGTCCAACTTTGTCACATAATTCATGCCTGAATTCTAAAGCAAAGTGAGATGTTTTGTAAACGTCCTTACCTGTACCGGATTGAACTTATTTTTTGTAAGGACCATAAACAAAATATTTTAAATAAAATGAGTGGTGCCGATCATTTTTTTGTGACTCAAAATATGTTCAAAAAGACATTTGTACGCATTGGTACAGATTTATGTTTGTACCAGTATCATTTATGTTGGGAAAAATTTAAGGTCGTTTGGTCATACACATGTCATGTACTCTCCACTGAATACTAAAACTTTTCAATCATTACTTTCATTTTTCACTCTATCTCTCTCTACTTTTTACCTCTCTCCACAATCATTACTCTCATTTCTCTCTCTATCTTTATTCAAAAACACAACTCAAAATCCACAACCGAACAAAGCCTTAAGGTCGTTTGGTCATACACATGTCATGTACTCTCCACTGAATACTAAAGAAGAGGGGACCCGTCATGTGGATATTATATAATAGGAGTAGTACAATAAGTACTAACGCGATCTTTACGGAAACAACTCAACGGCCGAGATCAATCCATCTGGTCAGAACGCAACCATTGAAGTTCTTCGAAGTGGACAAGTGATTGATGAGTCTTTGACTTTATGCCAGCGTTGGCCTTAAACCTTGTCCACAGTCCACCGCACCCCTCTGGTTGTGCTAATCTTTGGGTCCGAAAAATTGATCGAAATCGTTCCCATTTTAGATCTCGTCGAGAATGTGATCTTCGGAGAAAACCATGTCGATCGTGGCTCGTTTTAATATAATTTAGTGACTCGTTTATCTTATAGAGTGAAAAACTATGTGTTGACACACTGGATTTGAACTCTTTTATTTAGGAAAAAAATGCATATCTACCCAACTTCGATCAACGCGATTATTGGCATGACTCAAAAAGAATTAAAAAGTGAACGGCTTCGATCACAACGTGCGACTCAGAATGAAACTGCAAAATAGCCTAAGATTTCCAAAAGGAAATATGTTGACACACTAGATCCGAACTCTTTTATGTCAGAAAAAATACAAGTTGAAATGTTATCTGCCCAACTTTGATCAACGTAATTATTGGTATGACCTATGCTGTCAAGTGTCAACAAGATTTAAAAATTGAACGGCTCCGATTACTACTTGAAACTCAAAATGAACCCGTAAAATAACCCAACCCGAGTTTTCCAAAGGATAGCTCTTCCCTCTATGGACGTGAGACTCGTCCAATTGTAGGAAAAATTATTATTTGCTCCTGAGCACCTTGGACCTTCTCCACCTCGTATTTGTGGGTTCTTGTGGTATTGAATTGTTAGATTTAATTGAAATTATTGCTTAATAGAAAATTACTTTAATCAAATACTACGAAATGCATTTATTTTAGAAAATTTATTCTTTGTTACATAAGAGAAAATCTATTTAGATCAAGGTAATTATGTTGTGATGTGTATTAATTGATATCAAAAGACATAAATGGTGGCGAGATCATTTTTCCAAAATCCAAAAATTACCTTAGCAAAAAAATAGAAAATTCTAAAAAAACTCTTAGACCCTGTTCATTTTAGGATTTAAATTTTGGGTGATGAGTGAATAGAGATAGAGAAAAAAATAAAAGTAATAATTAAAAATTTATTTTATTAAAAATTGTGTACAGAGAGAAAGTCCAAAATCCAATATCCCAAGACGGACGGAATCTTAGCGAAACTCAGGCATGCCAAGTGTTGGGTAACCAATAAGTGGACAAAAAGTAGGGCCCTACGTACATTGGGATGGTTTCCTCTGTAGGAGCCTGTAGATAAGGTAAGATAAAGCAGCCAATTCATGTAATATGTCATTATCGTTCAATGAGATGCTCTATCTTCATCAAGAGTAGTAAATGGCTTACCAGTCACCACCACCGGGCACCAAGGGAAGATTGTAGTAATGCTATCTTCATTTTGGGATTTTGAATCTATCGCCAAATCATTTTTTTTCACTTATATTGTGTCACTAAGGCTGATAAGCGAATCAAGATGCACAAGTTCGAACGATTTATCACATGAACAAGTCAAGTTTGAATTTTTTTGGGAATCAAGTGAGGCGTTCAAATCAAGCTTGAACTTCAACAAATTTTTCTCTGTTCCGCTAAAGTTTTTATTCTGGATGTACATATTTCTCGCTTTACGAAATATGTCATTCTCTCATAATACATCACATTTAATTCAAAAGATAAGTACTTATTTCCCTGAAACACCTACTGTTCTTCTCGTCTTTAATAATGATCGATGTTAAACTATCGGAGATTAGCTCATGATCCTCCCGATTAAAATTCATTCTAGAATCGGGAGAAGTTTGAATGTATCCTTGAAACTCGTCAAGTTTTCAAAATTAAATTCAAACAATTACTTGTTTGGCTTGTTCAGCTCGTTTATCGATCTAACCGGGTGAAAGGAATCGAAGAAGGTATTAAGCCATGATCAAGAATAGTGAATCATCCGTCAGACGTGGGACAGTGTATCAAACCACTTATCAGGTAACCGATTCAGAGGTGGTTGAGATAGGAGTTGTCTAAAACCATTTCCAGCATCATTTTTTTGCATAATAAAGCAAATTAGCAAATGAATTGCAACTAAAATAGTTCCTTTCAAATCCACATACCAAGAGATGAAAATGGAAGTTTGTGAAAGTGAGGATTGGGGACCAGAAGCTGAAAATTCAAGAACTTCTTCTTTCGGGAAAGGAAAAAAACAAGAAGCGTAAGCTTTCCGAATATTTCGATTCCAATTCCTTTTCATGTAATTTTACGCAAAATACAACTTCATAAAAGAACTCTTATATAAAAAAAAAAATATACTGTCTTTTTGCGTCTTGTGATCCTTTTATTTCAAAACCGAACAACAACCACGTTTTTTTTTTGTTTTTTTAAGTGAAAAATTAAAAGTAGCATGTTTGGTTAATTGTTTTAAGTTAATTATACAGCCACGTCATTATAGAGCACCTATTCTATTTAAAAATTATGTTTGTTTACAATTCATTTCCTTCCTTCCTTCCCCAACATTGTTGAGAATATAGAAGTTAATGGGTAAAAATTAGTTCATTGTCTATTTTGTTCCTAAAAAAAGATTCCATTTTAAAAAATAAGTGAGTAAAAATGTAATGATGAAGGGTAAGTAAGAAAAGTGGAGGAAAAAGTGTTGATGTGAAAGGTATAATGATGATATCTTTTTAATGAGTTGGAATTACGGAACATGACATTTAAAAGGGGACATAGGGAGTATGAGAAAATCTTTTTTACGGTTGTTTCCGTAGAGAAGAAGTTACGTACGGAGCCCAATAATTAATTGTGACCGGTCATAATTGAATATGAATCTCAGCCATTAATTGCGCGAATGGACGACTGAGATTACGCTGCTTCGTGAACAGGTTGTTCACGGAGCCTCCGTAAAAAAGTCTATCTCATATAGTATATACAAAATAGAGAAATAAATGACACTAGATCTATGATCGAATATTGATGCCGGGCAACAGCCCACGGGGTTCTATCTTGAAAACCAAATTCCAAATTATTTTTGCGGGGTGAGAACAAAATAAGTACATTACATTTTCACTTGTCTAAAAACAAACCCTTTTAGATTGCTCTCGCCTCGTTACGGACTTGTCCGTATGAGATTTTAACCCGACAATAATCGGGTCTTATACTAAATGGTTGGATTGATTTTCCATGAATTTAATTGAGATGTGAAGTTAGTTTAGATGCCTAGATCCATACGGCATAATAAAATTATCGTTGGGTGATGAAAAACATAAGCAATCAATCAAAATGAATCAACCAAATAATCTCTTGGGCTAATGATAAGCAAATAAGGAGTATACTCCAATGGAGGAGTTCAATTCCCGTGGATCGAGCTCCAATGGTTAGAAAATGCAGGAAAAGTCTCTCCGACCTTAATTCAAATCTGATTACAACTGCCAAATGCTTTCTTGTTTATGCTTTAAAGTTTAAACGCTACCCCGTTCTTTTGAACTTAACTTAAACATAATTTAAATCTGTAAATTTTGTCTTTATTTGAATTTTTTTTCGCATTTGTTAGTATTGTGCTAAATTTTTGTGGGTTATTGATTCGTCTCGACGAGAGAAATCGAAAAAATAAATATTTTGGCACTTTTATCCAAGTATTTTCAGAAATAACCACTTTTTAGAGAGAAAAAATGACATTTTTGCGCTAAAAAGTTGTTATTTCTCAAAATACTTGGATAAAAAAAAAATTTACTTTCCCGATTCCTCTCATTGAGACGATTCAATAGACCACAAAATTTTGGCGCAAAATTAACAAATGCGAAAAAAAATTCAAATAAAGACAAAATTTTCAAATTTAAGTTAAGTTAAATTCAAAAGAATGGGGCCGAAAAAAAATTGACACGTCCACATTTGAAGACAAAAAAATCGGTGATGCTCTCTCAATAACTTGTTTTTTTTTTTTTTTTTTGTCACAACGATAACAGGTGATATTATAGATCCAAAAAACAGTACATCAAGAGGAAACTCTATCCCTAACCAAGGGATCAAGAAACCAAATAGAAGGGGACTCAGTACAAAGACTATACCCAACTCCAACTAAACCCATCGCTCCAAACAGATGGAGCACTGCAGAAAATAACCAAAAACACCCACATAGGGGTGATAGAAGCCCCACAAACAGGGAGAAATCCCACACAGGGGACACCAAAGAAAAGAACTAGAAAAAAGAGAAAAACCGGTAAAGAACCGGACGGAGTCCATCGTACCAGAGCAGACTTCATCCACCCACCTAGATCTCCCACTCTGGCTGGAGGAAGATGCCTCCAGCAACTACGATCTGCAAGTCACTACATCCAAAAGCCGTCAGACTGCACGGCGGAAAAGGCGGAGGAGGGGCGGCGGATGATGATTTGGAAATGAGGAGGATGGGGTGAAGAGGAAAAGAGAGAAAACCTTCGAGATCTATAATCGGGAGATTGAAAAATCCCACGAGGGGGAGAAATCCCTCCCCTCCCGTCACCCATTGGGGCATAAAACCCTGGGGGGGAGGGGAAGGAGAGAAATGGGGGCGGCGGCTTCTTTAGGGTTAGAGAGAGAGAGAGGAGAGGAGAATAGAGAGGGAGAGAGAGAGGAGAGGATGCTTCTCATTGACTCAATAACTTGTTGAAGATGATTAAATCGAGAGTGAGTTTGTAATAAGTAGGAGAATTTTTTAGTCCAACTACCAAATTCTATATTAAAATGGACAATAGCCGAATCTTTCCCTCCCTAAATTTTTTATTGTTTTTTTTTCCACTATTTTATATATCAACAGGGTTAGTGGGGAAAGTTAGTGATTTAATCACAGGGTGTTCAGAGGCCGTCCATAGCTCTATAGCCCTGAATCCATAAACCGCTCATAATGAGGCTCGAACCCTGGTCTCCCACAAGAGAGAGACAGGAGTTACTAACTGGGCTACAAGCCCAATAGCCTGTAAATTTTTTAGAAAATTAGAGGCCGGTCCTCCTCTTTAGGTTTGTTTTTATCTCAACCCTAAAATATTTTACCGAACCTGGATGACTCGGTTATGTTGCGTGATGGACGTTCTTATCCCAAACCCCAACAAACGAAATAATAACGCTCTTTGTCCGACACAATCCAGCGAAGACGATTACCTCTCTCTCTCTCTCTCTCTCGTTGTTTCTAGGTCCATCATCGATCTCCACATGTACAGATCCTCATCCCAGACATCTCTGATGTCATCTAATCCTACTCTCTCTCCTCCGACGTATCCTTCACCGTTGACCTTGACCAGTGAATCTACATGCACTCTAACAAACAAAGGTAGAACAACTATTGACGGCAGCCACAGCTCCAAATGTGGCTGAATAGCTCGATTCTTGGACAACAGATCCACCTCCAGTACAACGGCGACGACGGGTAGTGAGGCTATGTAAACGGGGACCAATCCACATATAAGATGCCGGAGCTAGGGGTCGTCTGAGTATGGCAGCGAGGAGATCGGGCTTGATTGAATTTTCTATGCAATTTTAGCAGTTCGTCCAATTTTAGTATTTTTTCTATAAGGCACAATTTGTTTTTGTTTTTTTAACGTCAGATTTTTTATATTTCAACTTCTCAAAAATTTCAAACACATTTTATGATTTTCTGAGCTATGTCTGTGCGGACATGGGCACGATTTGTTTTTGTTTTTGATGATTGTTGTGTAAATCATGGTAATAATCAGCCTCTTCATGATGAGGACCTTGACCAATTAATGGCAAATAGTCTCTTCATACCATTCATACATGTTTATGTCGGCATATACGTGTATATTTTTTCCTTATGTGTTTATGTCGGCATATATTATGTATTATGAGAATTGTGCACGAAAATTGTATATTTTCTATGAGAACTGTGTATTTTTTTTATAAGAACTATATATTGTCTATGAAAACTGTGTATTTTCTATGGAAACTGTGTATTATCCATGAGAATTCTCTTTTAAATTTGTTTTCATCCCAACCTAAAATATTTTACCGAACCTGGATGGCTCGGTTATGTTGCGTGATGGACGTTTTTACCCTAAACCCCAACAAACGAAATAATACCGTTTTTTGTCCGACACAATCCAACGAAGGCGATTACCTCTCTCTCTCTCTCTCTCTCTCTCTCTCTCTCTCTCATTGTTTCTAGGTCCATCACCGATCTCCACATGTATAGATCGTCATCCCAAACATCTTTGATGTCATCTAATCCTACTCTCTCTCCTCCGACGAATCCTTCGCCGTTGACCTCGACCAGTGAATCTACATCCACTCCAACGAGCAAAGGTAGAGCAGCCATTGAAGGCGGCCGCAGCTCCAAACGTGGATGAACAGCTCGATTCTTGGATAACAGATCCACTTCGAGTACAACGGCTGTGATGGGTAGTGAGGCTATGTATACGGGGACCGATCCACGCCAAAGATGCAAGAGTGAGGGGTCGTCTGAGTATGGCAGTGAGAAGATCGGGCTTGATTGAGTTTTCTATGCAATTTTGGCAATTCGTTCAATTTTAGTATTTTTTTCTATAAGTAAGACACGATTTGTTTTTATTTTTTTTAATGTCGGATTTATGAATTTCAACTTCTCAAAAATTTCAAACACATTTTATGATCTTCTGAACTACAGTATGTCTGTGTGGACAAGGGCATGATTTGTTTTTGTTTTTGATGATTGTTGTGCGAGTCATGGTAATAATCAGCCTCTTCATGATAAGGCCCTTGACCAATTCCTAGCAAATAGTCTCTTCATACCATTCATGCATGTTTATGTCGGCATATACGTGTGTATTTTTTTCTTATGTGTTTATGTCGGCATATACTATGTATTTTTCTATGAGAATTGTGTATTATTTACGAGAACTGTCTATGAGAACAATGTATTGTCTATGAGAACAATGTATTTTCTATGGGAACTATGTATTGTCCATGAGAACTCTTTTTTAGGTTCGTTTTCATCTCAACCCTAAAATATTTTACCGAATCTGGATGGCTCAGTTATGTTGCGTGATGGACATTTTTACCCCAAACCCCTACAAACATAATAATACCGCTTTTTGTCCAACACAATCCAACGAAGACAATTACCTCTCTCTCTCTCTCTCTCGTTGTTTCTAGGCCCATCACCGATCTCCACATGTACAGATCCTTATCCCAGACATCTCCGATGTCGTCCAATCATACTCTCTCTCCTCCGACGGATCCTTTGCCGTTGACCTCGACCAGTGAATCTACATCCACTCCAACTGACATAGGTAGAACAACCGTTGATGGCGGCCGCAGCTTCAAACGTGGCTAAACAACTTGATTCTTGGACAACAAATCCACTTCCAATACCGCGGCGGTGACGGGTAGTGAGGCTATGTAAACGGGACCGATCCACTCTGAAGATGCCAAAGCAAGGGGTCGTCTGAGTATGCAGCGAAGAGATCAGGCTTGATTGAGTTTTTTGTGCAATTTTAGCAATTCGTCAAATTTTAGTATTTTTTCTGTAAGCAAGGCAAGATTTGTTTTTGTTTTTTCTAATGTCAGATTTATGAATTTCAACCTCTCAAAAATTTCAATCACATTTTATGGTCTTTTGAACTATGTCTATGTGGACTTGGGCACGATTTATTTTTGTTTTTGATGATTGTTGTGCGAATCATGGTAATAATCAACCTCTTCATGATAAGGACCTTGACCAATTCATGGCAAATAGTCTCTTCATGCCATTCATCCATGTTTATGTTGGCACATACGTGTATATTTTTTCCTTATGTGTTTATGTCGGTATATGCTGTGTATTTTTCTATGAGAATTGTGTATTGTTTACGAGAACTGTCTATGAGAACTGTATATTTTTCTATAAGAACTGTGTATTATATATGAAAACTGAGTATTGTCCATGAGAACTCCTTTTTAGGTTCATTTTCATCTCAACCGTAAAATATTTTACCGAACCTGGATGGCTTGGTTATGTTGCGTGATGGACGTTCTTACCCCAAACCCCAACAAACGAAATAATACCGCTCTTTGTCCGACACAATCTAGCGAAGACGAATACCCCTCTCTCGTTGTTTCTAGGTCCATCACCGATCTCCACATGTACAGATCTCATCCCAGACATCTCCGACGTCGTCTAATCCTACTCTCTCTTCTCCAATGTATCCCTCACCGTTGATCTCGACCAATGAATCTACATCCACTCCAACGAACAAAGGTAGAATAGCCATTGACGGCGGCCGCAGCTCCAAACGTGGTTGAACAACTCGATTCTTGGACAACAGATCCACCTCCAGTATAGTGCCGGCGACGGGTAGTGAGGTTATGTAAAAGGGACCGATAAAAAGAAAAATAAGAGTAATAATTAGAGAGAAATATGATAATGATTAGAATCCAAAACCCTTAAACGAAGGAGGTCGGAAGGAGCATGTTCTAATCTTTTCTTTTGGTTACAAATATGTATTTGAATCTATCACCAAATCATTTTTTCACTTACATTGTGTCACTAAGGCCAATAAGCGAATCAAGATGCACAAGTTCGAACAATTTATCACATGAACAAGTCAACTTTGAATTTTTTTTGGGAATCAAGTGAGGCGTTCAAATCAAGCTTGAACTTTAATAAATTTTTCTCCATTCCGCTAAGGTTCTTATTGTAGAAGTACTTATTTTTTGCTTTACTAAACATGTCATTCTCTCATAATACATCATTTTTAATTCAAAAAATAAGTACTTATTTCCCTTAGTGGAACACCTGCTGCTCTACTCGTCTTTAATAATGATGTTAAACTATCGGAGATTAGCTTGTGATCCTCCCGGTTAAAATTCAATCAAGAATCAGAAGAAGTTTGAATGTATCCTTGAAACTCGCCGGGTCTGTTCGTTTTGGGATTTTGGATTTGAATTTGTAAGTAATGAGTATATAGAGAAATAAAATAATAATTGAAAATATGGGTAATGATTGGAGAAAAATAAAGAGAAAAATGAGAGTAATGATTGAACATAGGGATAAATAATGGAGAGAGAATTCAAGATCCAAATCCCACGATTGAACAAGGTCATCAAGTTTTAAAATCAAACAATTAACGGTTTGGCTCGTTAAGGGTGGAGCTATGTTGGGGCCCGGGGGGCCAGGGTCCCCCCGGCCTCGGCCCCGGCTCCCCGAACGTCTTAGTTTTAAATTTTTTTTTTGTATATACTTGATTTTGAATATTATAGATAATTGTTCGTGTATAACTACTTATAATCTTAATAATTTTGGTTTGATTTGATAAAAAACTAATTATAGTACTTTCTCAATTTCTTTAATAAATAAAAAATAAACATGTGACAGTTGAAAGTAGCCAAAAGAATTATTTTAATGTACAAATGTAATGAATTGAAAAATAAAAACCTAGTAATATAAATAAGTATATTTTCCGATAAAAAAACATATGTCTATTAAGCTGGTCCCCTCAAGGTATAAATCCTTGCTTCGCCCTTGAATCTAACCTTTTGAGGTGAAAATGCTTGCTCCGCCACTGAATCTAACCGTGTGAAAGGAATCGAAGAAGGTATTAGGGGTCCTTCGGATAAAAAGTCATGGGGCTTATTTTTTTGTCTTTATTCAAATTTTTTTCGCATTTGTTAGTTTTTTGAGGATTATTGCTTCGTCATGACGAGAGGACCTAAAAAGTAAAAAATTATGATCGAAACCTAATTTTTTTGAATAAAGACCAAAAAAAGCCAATAAGCTAATTTTTTCGTGTCTATTAAAAAAATTGGATTTCGATTGTTTTTTTTTACTTTTAGGTTTCTCTCGTCATGATGAAGCAATAATTCCAAAAAAATTGACAAAAAAAACTAACAAATGCAAAAAATTTTGAATAAGGAAAAAAAATAAGCCACTTGGCTTTTTCAGCCGAAGGACGCCATGCTCAAGAACAGTGAATCATCTGTCAGACATGGGATAGTTCCCCGTTCCAGAAACCTTCTTAAAAATTAAGCAGCTTATTTCATATTTTCAAACTCAAAAATAATGTAAATAAAAAATAATTTTTTAATTTTTTTTACACCGATTAAAAGAACTCAATGAGATCTATCCAACAAAATCCATATTGATAAAAAAAAATATTTACGTAAATACATAATTTTTTAGTTTAAAATTACCTTTTTAAAAAATTAGTACTTTAATTTGCTTTCTGGAATGGGAAAACCACTTATCAGGTAGCTGATTCAGAGGTGGTTGAGATAGGAGTTGTCTCAAACCACTTCCAGCATCATTTTTTTGCAGAATAAAGCAAATGAATTGCAACTAATAAATAGTTCCTTTTAAATCCACATCCCAACAGATGAAAATGGAAGTTTATGAAAGTGAGGATTGGGGACCAGAAGCTGAAAATTCAAGAACTTCTTTATCTTTCGGGAAAGGAAAAAAAAAAAAAAGCGTAAACTTTCCGAAGATTTCGATTCCAATTCCTTTTCATGTAATTTTACGCAAAATACAACTTCATAAAAGAACTCTTATATAGAAAATATACGGTCATTTTAGGTCATTTTGCGTCTTGTGAATTATGATCCATTTTATTTCAAAACAGCACATTAACAACCACGTTTTTTTTTTTAAAGTAAATAAAAAATAAGTACCATGTTTGGTTTATTGTGTTAAGTTAATTATATACAGCCACGTCATTATAGAGCACTATTCTATTTAAAAATTATGTTTACAATTCATTTCCTTCCTTCCCCAAAATTGTTGAGAATAGCATACATATATATAGAGAGAGAAACAGACCTGTCTGTACGAGATTTTATCCTGAGAGCTTCGTTTTATTAATTCTACACATTTGTTACTATGGCTAGAGAGGGAGAATTTAGGGAGTTTTAAGTTCGGAGACATTAAATACACACTAATAAGCTTTAAAATAAAAATAAAAATTGACACGTCCACATATGAAGACAAAAAATCAGTGATGCTCTCAATTCAATATCTTGTCGAAGATTTTGATCGTGAGTGGAGTTTTGAAATATTGGCTTGTTCGGTTGCCATTTTACTTTAGTTTTTCAATAATTACTTTATACAGTATCTTTTTTCAATTATTACTTTATATCTCTAATTATTAATTTCATTTCTTTGTCTCTCTATCTCTCTCCAATTATTATCTTATTTCTCTCTCCACCCACTATTGAAACTAAACTGCCAACTAAACTTCCCCCACTTATTTTTTAGTCCAAACTACTACCAAATTCCACACATATATATATATATATTATAAAATGGACCATAGCTGAAACTTTCCCTCCCCTAATATTTTATTGTTGAGTGGGTGTACTTCTTTTATGAATGCATGCCGCGTCAATAAATTAAGAATATCTACTAGTAGTTGGGATTATTTTTCTCTAATGCCATTAGAAAATAAGGGTCTGTTCGGCCAAATAATAAATCTGGATTTCCCGTCAAATTTTTTTTGTCCTTATTCAAATTTTTTTCGTATCACTTTGCTTATCATCATTTTTTGGAGATTATTGCATCTTTATGACAAGAGGATTCTAAAAAGTAAAAATTTTTTGTCGAAATCCAATTTTTTTTGAATAAAGACGAAAAAAGTGGATTTCCTGCCAATTTTCGTCGAAATTCAAAAAAAATTGGATTTCGATCAAATTTTTTTACTTTTTAGATTCCTCTTGTCATGAGGATACAATAATCTCCAAAAAAATGATGATAAGCCAAGTGATACGAAAAAATTTTGAATAAGAACAAAAAAAAATTGACGGGAAAGTCGGATTAATTATTTGGCCGGACAGGCCCTAATTCTCATAAATTTTCTTCGGGAGATATTATATTAAGCTCTCGTTGTCTAAAAAAAAAAAAAAAAAAACGAAAGGTCAGACAGTGAAAACAGGAAAGCGTTTGGCAATTGTAGTCAAATTTGAAGCAAAGTGATCCCTACCAATATTTCTTGCGAACTGGGGATGGTACTGTGTGCACCATCCGAGCCGTCCGTTCGATAATTCAACAATTTAACGTCTTCATTGTGTAGCATCTGAACCATTTATTGCCGAGATGATATTTGGGCCGTTATATTGCCGACAGGGCCAACTCTGAGATTTTGGAGGCATAAAACGATCTTCGAAAGTGAGGACTTTGATAATTGTAAGCAAAAATCATATAAAAAGTCGATCACACTGAATAATTTTGATTCAGATATGCTCCTAGTATTTGTTTGTATTGAGAAGTACCGGAGTTGTAGTGTTAAAGGGGAGAAAAAGATGCATCCATACACCAACCACCACACTGAATAATTTTAAAAGGCCCAGAGATGTTTTGCAATTCTGTAACCTTTTACTCCTCCTATTTGTTTTTTTCTCCATTTTTTTTTTTTGCCAGAACCATAACAGGTAATATTATAGATCAAGAGAACAGAACATCAGGAGAAAACTCAATCCCTAAACAAGGATCAAGAAACCAAAAGGAGGGGACTCGAGTCCAAAGACTACGTCCGACTCCAACTAAATCCTCAACTCCAAACAGGCGGAACATAGCAGAAAGTAACAGAACCACCCACACAGGGGTGAGAGAAGCCCCACAAACGGAGAGAAATTTGGGAACACCAAAGAAAAGAACCAAAAGACCAAAAAGAAAAACCAATCCAAACCCAACCCTAACAGAAAACAAGACACCACTCTATAGAAACGCCGAGCAACATCGATGCTGTCTGCAGACGCTTTGCCCCCCGGCGCCGAAATATGAGAAACGCCAGATGAGTCGAACAGACTCTGGATCAACATGCCTTGCACCCTGTTAACGCCAAATCGAGCTCAAAACGGAACCAGAGAACCCAAAAACGTCTGCCGCTGCCCTGACCAAAGACCGCCGCAACCTCACCACTATAGCCACCACCGAACCCATCCACCACCGGGACTTCGGATCTGGGAAAAACATGAAAAGAACGAGTTTTGAATAACCAGAACAGATGAGGTAGGAAGAATCTGTGCAAAAAAACATCAAAAAAAGCTCCAGATCAAAAGATTAGGAGAGAAAATCCCCAAGGGGGAGAAATCCTCCCCTCCTGTCACCAAAAATGAGTGTAAAACCCATTGGGGAGGAGGTTGTTTTTTTTTTTTCTCCATTATATGTCCCATTTTTCTGGGCCATTGGGGTTTAAGTATAAAATGTCTTATTGGGTTTAAAATTGGGCCATAAAACAATACATATAAATTAGGTCTTAAAAATAAGTGAGGGGCCTATTTTTTGACATTTTTCGGGGCTTAAGGTCCACGCCTCTTGGGCCTTAGCCCAGAGCTGGCAATGATTGCCGAACGAACGGCTCGAATAGTGCACCACCTGCACAATACCATCCCCCTGTATCCCCTTTCTCATGCTACTCGCACAACGGTTGTGCAAAACACCAAGCACAACCAATCTCTATTCGTCAATTATTATAATAAATGGTAATGGTTAGAATTCACTCAAATTTTTTTCCGAAAAAGTCAAACTTTCTCTTGGACGAGTTTTTTTAAAATCTAGGTCTTTCAAACACATCTGAACGGCCAAAATTTGTTATACAACACATACAACTATTGTGTATCATTTTTGTTCCTTAAAAACACACTCCAAACAAAGTTAGACTTTGTTCTGTTAAGAGTTTTTAAAAAATAAGTATTTATTTGTAATTTTTATCATTAAATAATTTATTTATGATTTTTTTAAATTTTTACCAAAGTATTTTGAGAAATAACAATTTTTTGGAGGAAAAAAATGTCATTTTGAAGCTAAAAAGTAGTAAGTTTTCAAAATACTTGGCTAAAAGTAATTTTTTTCTATTTTTTCGATTTTTTTGTCCAGACGAATTAATAACCCACAATAGTTTGGCACAAAATTAAAAAATGCAAAAAAAATTCAAATAAAGACAAAATTCTCATATTTTATTTAAGTTGTTTAAAAAATAAGTATTTATTTTTAATTTTTAAACTTTAAAATAATATTTTTATGAATTTTTTTAAATTTTTAATACACCGTTCAGAAGATCTCATGGATATCTATCAAGGAATATCCTATTGCGCTAAAAATTATACATAACAAAAATATTCAAAATTTACCAAAATATATTCCAATTTATTAAAAAATCAAAGCGAAAAAAATCATTTTACTACAAAAAAATCATTTTACTACTCCCTCAATTTAAGAGCAAGTACACCAGGAGAGGGGAAATAGCTTTTTGGCTATTTTACATGGGCAAAACTCAAAAAATAGCCTGCACCAGAAGAGGTAAAACAGTAGCTAAAATGAATTTATGAACAGTTGTGATCTATTTTTACCTATGCACTATTCATGCTCTTTTCTTTTGTTTATTGTTTCTTTTTCTCTCTCCTCCCGCATTTCTCCTTTTTTAAATAATAAAGATAATAAAGAATGAGTAAAAAATATATATTTTAATTGATGTTAGGTAAAATAGATAGTATTGGTATAGTGTTGAGAGAAATATGAGTAGGTAAAATGAAAAAAATGTACTGTTTACGGGGTAGTTTAACTCTTTATTGGTGTACTTGCTCTAAGGCTCCACAAATTAACCAAAGTTGACCAGAGAGTCCTCCTCCAGTACTCTCTCTCTTCCATAGGCGGATTCGAGCCCTCCAATTCCAATCCAGTTGAATCCATCACTTTGGGCACAAGGCAACCTGCTCACCTATCCAACCGGTCACAACCTTTCTGGACTTTTACCTACCCTACCGATAAAACCCCTTTCTTCCCACCGGCCTAACCTGTCCCCTACCCAATTTCAAAAATCTCTCCCCCCATTTGACTCTCATTTCAACTTCATTTCGCGTGCATTTCAATACCATCTCAATTTCATTTCACTCCCCCACTTCTCCCCTCCCCCCACCCTCATTTCATTTGCATTTCAATTTCAATTCCGAGACGTTACTTTCTCTCCCTCTCTCTCTGCATCTCTTTCTCTCTCTATATTTCGTTGTCTTTGTCTCCCTCTCTCACTCCCTCTCTCTCTCCTCGTTCGTATCGAAGCGCGATCGTTTTCGAGTAAAACTTGGACGATTATGGATATGGTGGAAGAAGCCATTTGGCTCCGATTCTCTACGCGATCTCCTCGGCTCTCTCTCTCCAGAGTTTCTTGAATTTTTTCTCCTACCTTCCTTCTCTGTCTACAGATCTGTGAGAACTGAAGACTCACTCTCTCTCTAGAGCTGACTTTACTCCCGGAGCTTTTGGTCATAGGTGAGTTGTTCATCCCGACAACGCATGTATGTTAGAGCGGTATCGTCTTTTTCTTTTTGTGACTTGAGCTCGGCTTTCGTTCGAGGTTTTAAGGGTTGCTTCATTAGAATTTGTAGTGGCTGCTTCACTTTTATATACAATTTTCTGTTGCGTATTATTTCTGAAAAAAGTCGTTCTTTATCTCGAAGGATTCGTAGATTTGATTTTTCTTGTATGTGATTAGCTTTGCTCTGGCTTTAATTGGGGCTCTGCAAGTCAGTGGTGGGATTGGTCCCCCAGGTTTAGTTGAGGTGCGTATAAGTTAGCCCAAACAAAAGAGTTATTAAAAGGGGCTAAATTTTGAGTTGTGGATTTTGATGGTAGATGTTTAGAAACAGATCTTTTTTTTCTGCATATGGGTAGATGCGATTTGTTGCCGATCTTTGCGCTTCTGGTCCATTTATGGGAAAATATTGGGTTATGTGCAGGAAAAGCGAGGAAATATAGTAGATTGAGTCTTGCTTATATAGGCGTTGATATGAGAAGGTAGAAGCGATAAAAACATTGATGGAAGGATTTGGATTAAGCTCAGAGATGAAGATTTATTGCTCTGGATGCTGATAGGAGAATATAAAGGATCTAAAAACACTGATTTAATTAAAGGAATTGTATTAAGCGCTTTTTTCGTTCTTTGGTTCTGAACCCACGATTAGAACAGAATAAGGTTAATTGTAAGAAGAGAAGATGAAAAAGTGAGTATTTTTTTCTTCTATCGGTTTTCTTAGTAGCCGATGGGTGGTTTAACTTGTATATATATTAAGGGGGATTAATTAGGTCTTGCTATGTTTCATGTTTTGGTACTGATTTTCTCTTTGTTCAATCTCAAAGTTTGCAGATTTTGTAGTTAATTTGCTTTGTAGGGCCTGATAAGGTTTTTGGTTTGTGATCGTATTTATTTTTGTTGTGTACGATAATCACAGTTTGTTTATGATGGTTGATTTGCCATTTTGGTTTAAGGTTTAATTGGGGTGCAAGTCTTTCGATATGCAGCCAATTTGATTGTCGTGTATTGGCTGTGGTTGTGGTGCAGCTTACTGAAGCATGTGCAGTGGACCGGAGCAATCAAAATCCACGTCGTCTTCAACCCCAACTGCTGCGGAAAACAAATCTAACACCAAAGACATGAGTCAACTAACTGTTGATACGAAGGATTCTTTTCCCTGTTCACTTGAACTTGCTGCTAATAACGATTTTAAGGGTTTCAAGCTATTTGTGGAGCAAGATGCTGCTTCTGCTATTAATGAGGTTGGACTCTGGTATGGCCGGAAAAAGGGCTCAAAACAAATAGTCCTTGAGCACAGAACTCCACTCATGGTTGCTGCTACATATGGAAGCCTTGATGTTATGAAGTTAATCCTCTCTCTTCCTGAAGTTGATGTGAATCTCTCTTGTGGACCCGACAAAAGCACTGCCCTTCATTGTGCTGCCTCTGGTGGTTCAGTCAAAGCTGTTGATGTTGTGAAGCTGCTTTTATCAGCTGGTGCTGATCGGAATTCAATGGATTCGGGTGGTTTACGTCCCTTTGATGTGATTATTGTCCCTCCGAAGCTCCCCAGTATGAGAGCCTCACTTGAGGAATTGCTAATGTATAGTCTTTCTGATGGTTCTGTTGGTGAACATAACCTAAGGGTATCAATCACCAGTTCAAACTCCAACTCGCCAACATTATCTTCATCACCAGGAAACGGCTCGCCGCGATCTCCTTCGGATTCTGTTTCTTCTCCGATGACCTCCAAGTTTAATGACCTTCCTAGTAATTCTGTATCTGAGAAGAAAGAGTACCCGATTGACCCTTCTCTCCCCGACATCAAGAACAGCATCTATTCAACAGATGAGTTCCGCATGTTCTCATTCAAAGTAAGGCCCTGTTCAAGGGCCTACTCGCACGATTGGACCGAATGCCCTTTTGTTCACCCAGGAGAAAACGCTCGGAGGAGGGACCCTCGGAAGTACCACTACAGTTGTGTGCCTTGCCCTGATTTTCGCAAGGGCGCTTGTAGGAGAGGGGATATGTGTGAATATGCCCATGGAGTGTTTGAAAGCTGGCTCCACCCGGCTCAGTACCGAACTAGGCTATGTAAGGATGGAACGAGTTGCGCGAGAAGGGTTTGCTTTTTTGCGCACACCCCTGAGGAGCTCCGCCCATTGTATGTTTCAACAGGGTCTGCTGTTCCATCTCCTCGATCAAATGGTAGTGCTATGGACATGATGAGCCTTTTGCCTGGTTCGCCCTCCTCGTTAATGTCTGCTTCACCATTCAATCAACAACCCATGTCTCCATCCGCGAATGGGATTTCTCACTCTTCATTGGCTTGGCCTCAACCAAACGTTCCAACCCTTAATCTCCCTGGAAGCAATCTGCAGTCAAGTCGATTGAGGTCTTCCCTTTGTGCAAGAGACATTGCACTTGAGGAGTTGAACATGTTACCAGATTTTGACACCCAACAGCAACATCTCCTTAATGACTTGGCTTGTTTTGCTCAGAGTCGTTCTAATTCGGCCTCCTTTAACCGCTCCTGTTTGTCTAAAGCACTAACTCCTTCAAATCTCGATGAGCTATTTTCTGCCGAGATCAATTCTTCTCCCCGATACTCTGATCAGGCGGCGGGTTGTGGTGTTTTTTCTCCATCACACAAATCTTCTGTTCTGAGTCAGTTTCAGCAGCAGCAGAGCATGCTGTCGCCTATCAATACTAATAATGTTTTCTCACCCAAAAATGTTGAGCACCCTCTATTGCAGGCGTCCTTTGGTGTTTCGTCCCCCCGAGGCATGTCTCCACGAAGTGTGGAACCAATCTCTCCAATGAGCAATCGGCTCTCTGCGTTTGCTCAACGTGAGCAGCAGCAGCATCAACAACTACGCAGTCTCAGTTCGCGGGATCTTGGATATAACCATAACCCCATTTCTGCTGTGGGGTCCCCTGGGAATCAGCAGTTATGGGGATCCCCAAATGGAAAAGTGGACTGGTCTGTCAATGGGTCTGAACTGGGTCGACTACGAAGGTCATCTTCTTTTGAGCTGAATAACAATGGGGAGGAGCCGGACTTGTCATGGGTCCAATCTCTGGTCAAGGAATCATCACCAGCTGAGATGAAAGACAAGATTGCTGGAGGTCCAGTTTCTGGGGTTGTGTCAAATGGTGAGGCTGTGAAATCCGGTTCTCAAGCTGAATCGGTTGATCATTCGGTTTTAGGAGCGTGGCTTGAGCAGATGCAACTCGATCAGCTCGTAGCCTAAGTTAAAAATTGAATTCTTTTCACTCATTCAAATATAAACAGAATTTAGGAAGTACTTCCTTTTTGGGGTTTTTATTTTGGCTGGTGGAGGAGATGAAGATGGTGAAATTTTAGCAAGGGTTTAAGAGGGAGGCATAAAGTTTGGGAAAGATCATTCATTTTTCATTTGTTGCAGCAGGAGTCAGAAAATGAGGATGAAGAACCCTATCTGGGCTACTTAAGTAACCCAGTCCAGATTTGGTATAGTTTCTAAATATTTTTTGAAGTTGTAGAATTTCTTTTTCCCTTCACATTTCCTTAAAAGAAAAGCTACACGTTTCACTGCAATGAAACTGGGCTTTTTTTTTTTTTTTTCCGTTGATTTCTAAACTGTTTTTTTCCATTTGCTAAACTAGTAACTGTAATCTTAGAGGAATGGTGGTTGTCTTTTGCCTCTCATTCCTGATGTCTGTACTGTTGAGGGGTGGTAAAGGTTGGTAGAAAGTCTTGTGGTGGTACCATTGTTCCTCTATTGATGTAAAATTGAGTTTAAATCGCTTATTATTATTTTAAGGGAAATGATTTTGTCATTTTTTTTTGTTTGTTAACGTCACTCTTTTGTAAGTGTATTTTTGTATCAAAAATATACTTGCAGAGGAGTAACGTTAATAAAAAAAAAAGTGGCAAAATCAGCAGCCTATTTCAATACCTTTATTTTTCCTCTCCATTTTGTTTCTGGCAAGAGTACATCATTTCATAGGCAAGAAAGGAAAAACAAACCAACAGCAACATATTGGCAAAAGTACATTTCATTGGTAAGAAAGGAAATACAAACCAACAGCAACATATAAAATGCACATATAGCCTAAAATGCAGAAGCACACAGCCTAAATTCATAGTATATTTTGTCATGAATGTGTATTTTGCAAATCTTTGCTCACTAGGCTGAGGATAATACATTAATAATTTCAAACAAGTATATCTTACGAATATTAGTATACTTTCTCGGATATCGATGGATAATACATTAATAATTTCAAACAAATATATCTCACGAATATAGTATGCTTTCTTCAATATCGGCGTACTTTCTATATATTATCCGTCACCCTTGTCACCCTTATAATGGAGGTCAGCATTTTCCTGTTAATTATAAAGGTGAGGCCTTGTTAGTTGGATGCTACTGTGCATTGAGAAGCATGCAAAGGCTTTTGGAGGGATGGGATGTAGGGATTTCTGATTGAGTGAGATTTATATTGATAAGGATTCTTCTCAACTGCGATTGGCATTGGAATCAGATGTGTTGGACTGTGACACTGGGGGGGGGGGGGTATATGTTTTTCTTTCAATCGGAAAATTTGGTCCTTCAACTTTTTTAAGGAAGATGGTGATGGATGGATGCCGGATGGTGGTGGGTTGGTTGGTTCTCCCTTTATTGGTTTTTTTTTTTTTTGGGTGCCAACCACTCTGTGTACTGGAAAGTGGGTATGACTTTTTATCAATGTGATGAGAATTTGAGTGATTTCTTTAAGATTATGATTTTGATTGTGAAATGTGGGGTCAAGTATCTGGCCTGCGTTTAATGGTCGGCTGTGGACTTTGTTACTTTTATCGTATTCTTTTATGAGCGGGTGTCCCGGTTAGTTTACTCGCACTTCGGTAAATATTGAGAGACGCATTTAAAGCTATAGCATAGTTTTGTTTGAATCAATCCCATAGAAGTCGATAGCACATGAATAAGGTTCACACAAAAAATTGTGAAAGAGAGAACAAATTCTTAAAACTCTCAACCAAACACAACCTAAGTTTTCGACATTGACCACCAAGCCAACTTAGTGTTGGTCTCTGTACATTTCTTTAAAGTCTATTGCTTTTTTTTTTTTGAAAAGTTTAAAGTCTATTGCTTAGGTTAGAAGTATCATCCATTACCATCCCACCTTCCATATTAAATTCCTTGTCAGGTTTTCAGCATAGATGATTCATTTTTCTTTATATGTCTTACTATTGTTAATCTATTGGGCTGACGATAAACACAATAAAAGATAAAATATATATATATAAGGGGTCCCGTAAAAAAACAAATGATCGGAGCCGCTCAATGTATTTAATACATGTTTTTAAGGGGTCCCGTAAAAAATTAACGCATTTGGATATTGGTAAAGGCCTGATCGGCTCATTTAGTTGATTCCTGTCAAATTTGACAGGATAAAATTGAATGAGCCGATCAAGCCCTTGCCGATATCCAAATGAGTTGATTTTTTACGAAAACCCTTAAAAACATGTTTTAAACAAATTGAACGGCTCCGATTATTTGTGTGGGACTCCGAAAAATATATTGTCAAAAGTATTGTCAAATTTATTGTCTCTAGAACCGGCCCAATATATATATATATATATATATTTTTTGTGTGTGTACGTTTTATACTTTTTAATACACATTCGCATATTCACAATTGTCAGCCCAATTAGAATTTTCCTTTCTTTATTAGCATTTGGATTCATACTTTGTCTTTCCCCATCAATTGTTGAAGGCTAACTAGGTCTGTCAATGGTCCAGATCCGTCGGATCACAAATTCGAATCTAATCCGAAAATTCGAAAACTTTTTTACTTCAAAAATTTTAGCAAAAAAAATTATTTTCCAAAATAAATTTTAACATAAAAATACAAGTTTAAAATAAAATACAACTTCTTAAACTTTTCTTTTCAAAATAAAAAAATTTGCAGTTTAAAAAAAAAAAAAAATTCTGATCGAATTGATAACGGATTTAATCCGATCCGTATTTAGATTACTGAATTCGGATTATCGGATCGACGTTATCGGGTTCAGATCGGATTTGGATCGAATCCGGTCAATTTCATTTTAAGTCGGACTCTGCCTGCTCCATAACGGACGCGTATCTAAGCCCTTCTATGTTCGGTAAGTTGTAAACCCCCAGTTGACGCAGTCACCGAACAATTAATAGTCTTCGAAGAGCTTGGGTTGAGATCGACTCCCACCACATGCTGTCAATTTCTGCGTCGGATCACTCTATACAGAACTCTTTTTCCGGCTTAATTGGACCCCGCTAGTACACGATGGAGTTGGTCTCTCATAGTATTAATCATGGCCGAATACCAAATTACTCAGAAAAAAACCCATCTACTAATCGGTCAAAATTTACAAACTACGGATGCTTTATGTTATTTTCCTTGAGGTTGTGCTACTTTCTTATGGTACGTCAGAAATTGCACATCTAACTAGCAAACACAAAAAAACGTGCTCAAGACTTTAACAAAGGTTTCGGAACGGTATTGCACATCATCCTGCTGGACGTCGTCATCATTTTGTCGCTCGAGACGGACATGAGAAGCGTGACGTTTAAGAGATTTTAATTTGTTGTTTATCTTTCCAGTGTACTTGATGCAGGGAAGCTATTGGAATAAGAAGTCTCACAGCAAGGAGAAACCCAAACAATAGTCAATAGGGGGATCCACATCAGTACCAAAGAAAAAAACGAAGGAGAAAAAGATATGCAGTGTTTCATCTCGGAATGACATTCGGATTTTGTGTTCATATGACAAGTAGAAATAAGAGTTTTCAACGATCAAACCCCCGATACATAGAAAAAAAATGAACAGAACTAGTCCGCGCCTATCCGGTAACTAACGCTATATACTCACCATGATGCTGATCCAAGAATGAAGGAAAAAATGGACAGAAACAAGTCTGTCCGGTACCCTGCTCGAAAAATGGATATCAGGGATCGATGTAAAACTGCAGTCGCCGTATAGCTTTCATTTCCCCTCCCCTGCCTGAATCGATCCGCGCCTGAGAAAGCGCCACGGCCCTGTCCCACTCGCCATCCTTCACGTGCCAAAAGAGACATGTTACGAAATATGAACTTCTCATATCAATCAACACTGAATCATAGTAGTACTGCTTTTGCTCTAATTAGAGTTGAAGCAAATTATTTTTTCGTAGTAGTATTTCCCTTCATGTCTCTGACCAAAACAAGAAGAGAAAACAATTCCCAGTTTGTCATGTTGGATTTGTTTGACAACTGGCAAACATTTTAGTCATCTAAATTTACTCCTGGAAGCTGAACAAAAGCGGTTGTTATGGTCGCGCACTTGGCTCTGTTGAGCAATCATTCGGCGCTCATGCTTTGAAAAATCGAAACCTAGCTATTTGGGAGGTTGTAATGGTGTACGGGTCGTATGAATAATACTCTCTCCGTCTCTTTTTTATGTGTCCCCTATGAAAAGACTTGCAATTTTCGAATAAAAAAGCAAACTACTCAATTCCGTGCATAATTTTTTCGATTTCTTTGCACCAAATTAAACATCTGCAAAAAAATCACATGAAATGGTTTGGTTAGTAATGTACTAATAGCAAGGGAAATTACCTCCAAACGCCGGCAAATGCACGTAGGCCCATATAAATCGTTAAAGCAAGCCATATTCCAACAAAGCCATGGCTTTTAGACAGAAGGAATAAAGATCCAATGCTCACTGAGGACACAATAACCTGCGGGTACGGGTACGGGCATGACAACAAGTATTCGCTAGAAGTGAGTATACGTAGACGAAAATGCAATGACATGTTTTTGCTTCTTGCGAACACAGCTTACCATGGAGTATGCAGAATAGGCAAAATCGGATGCTCCGAAGTTCACGCCGTCGAACACGAATGCCAAGACGTTAATCGGTTGGGTCGCTGCGATAAACTGACGGGAGTGTGACAATTTTTTAGTTTAGAGTCATGGTATAACCTTATAGTAATTAATTAAACACAAGAGATGGGATTTACCGGAATGGCTACAATTATGAGGTGTATGACGCTTTTGTCCTTTGTAAATATTCGAGACCCGAATAGCAACCCAAGTCCAACTACAACAGCGAGCCCCAGACCCATTACAAAGGTCATCTGCACAATAAAACCTCTCAAAAGTGTTTAGCTTGTATATATACATGGAAGAGGGTACCAAAGTAATTTTAGATACGTTGTAACTAGTATGACTTTGTGAATAAAAAACTATTTCAAACAAAGGGTTAAATTTCCAAAATACGCCATGAAATTCGGCCGTTTTAGAGGATTCCACAAGTTCAAGATACGAAAGTGGTCATAATTTGAGATATCACAACTTAGCGGAGGAGTTGTAATCCGGTACTTGGCAAATGGGCTAACCTGCAATACTCGAGCTGCAGCGGCTTTTGCTTTCTCGTAGTCCTTCTCAGCAAACGCACAAGCAAGGATAGCCTGGAGGGGGGCGCGGAGGGGAACCATTACTAAGTGACCGATCAATTTTGCGAAAAGGAATAATAAGGATTTGGCTTTAACTGCTCAAAAAAGATAAAGAAAAAAAAGGGATTTGGTTTAAACAAAAAGTTGTTTGGCTCTTTCCATTTCAGAAAACATAGGGGAATGGAAAAATGAAAATAAAGGATGTCTCCCTCCCTCTTGTTTTGATGCAACCAAACAAGGAAAATGGAGTTCTTTGTTCAATGTTTATTTCTTCATAGAGAAGGCAATTTTGCTACCAGAGAGAGAGAGAGAGAGAGAGAGGTTCATATATACCTGTGCAGCAACAGCCAAACCATCAGCAAGAAGGGATGATGTCATCCAGACCTGTAAGCAAATCTGAAATGCAGCCATAGGTGTTGTGCCTAACCTTGCAGCCATTGATGCTGCCAACGTTACACAAAATGTCACGGCTATTACCCTTGTCAGTAGCAGAAATCCTGCGGCCAAGGGGGAAAAAAAGAGTTAAGCAGGAGATAAAAGGCCATGAAATAGTACGTATTATGTTCTGTAAGCTTAGAACAAGAAGCATAGCGATCAGGGGAGTCGAATCCTTATTACTATTGCATTGATATGTTCATATCAAAAGAGTAAACTTGGAAAATAATACTGACTTAATTTGCAATGACAGAGGAACATTGAACTCCTTACCATTTTTAAGAAATCGACCAAGCTGCAAATCTTTAGCACTTGGAGGTAGGAGATCAACTTTTTTCATCAATTGAAACAGGAGGATCAATGAAATTAAGTATCTGTAAAAAATAATAATTTAAGAGTAGATATAATCAGCGAAGATCCTAGGAAGATCAAGATGTGAAAATCTTCACTATCTGCTTGATGGTATTTGAAAGTAACTTACTGAGAGAGCACATGTGCGATGGCCGCACCACTGACTCCCAAACGGCAAGAGAAGATAAGAATTGGGTCCAGTATTACATTCATCAAGTCTCCTGCCACTAAATGAGACACAGCCCAGATGAACAGAGTTAGATGAAATGTAAAGCACTTTCGAACAACATACTAGATGACTGTGTTTCATTTCTTTGATAAGTGAATGTTGCAAGCACAAAGTAATACTTGTTTTTTTTTTTTTGATACGGTAATATTTGTTTGATTTCTTGTAAGAATAAAGTTTCAAGGATTCATAACTTCACATCCAATATGCTAGTCCTCCAAAAACTTCTCTAGAATCGCCAAAAAAATGTTTATTGATCCATCTAGCAGATGGACGAAAAAGATGATTTCGAATCCCATAATTCTATGGTATGGTCCACTTTATTCTATGATGAATTCCTGGTCAGTATTTTACTTCAAACAATCTCCAAATTCAAATTGAAACTTCGATTTTAAATTTTTGCAAAATAAAACAAGATAAATAGCTCGAGTTTGTTATCATCCTATGTATTTCTAATTTTGAAATTCCAATCCATAGGTCTACAAATCTGCGTAAAAAAAGACTACATGAGTTAAAGGCTAGTTATTGATTGCGCGTTTCAGGTTGATGGGTGCATAGACGCGTAAGATTCCTATCATCATTTATCAGCACAGGGTAAGGAGTTATCAAGTTTTTAGCTGCGATGGGCCGGGGATCCACCGTCCGTAAAGTTATTAAGTAATGAACTATTATGTGACTGGCCGAACAAATGAAAAATACCATACTCCAGACACTCCTTGAAAAGCAAAAAGTGAAATGGAGGACAAGGAAAAAGCAAACCAATCGAGAAAATCCTGTTTACCTGTGGCATACAAAGGTGTTCTGGTGTCTTTAAATCCGCGGAACACCCCTTGCATGGCCAGAGAGAGGAGAACAGCAGGAGCCCCGAGCGCCCTTAAAGTCAAATACCTTTGTGCTGGCTTTAGCATAGGGGAGTCCTAATCAATGAAAGAGAGCCTTGTCATTCCTTGTTACGCGTCCTACTAATAATAGTAGAAGAAAATTTAAAACGTTTTTTGGATCGCAGAATTCATAGTATTGGAACAAGAGAAGGTGCTCTTCCGTTTCTGGCGCAAACTACTAGGACTACATCTTTCAGTAATTCTGTTTCACAGTTCTACTAAGTGTGCCAAAAGGCAAAAACTATTCAAGGGGTATGTCAATGTTACAGAACGAAAAACCAGACAAGATAACAGTCGTAGTGCAGACAAGCAATATCTACAAGAAATCCAACAGCCTGAAGCATTTGACTATGGGATACTTACAGCTTTGACACCCATGAAACCCAAAATTGGTTTTGCCAGAAATATAAGGAATATGGTTTGGAGGAGGCCGAGGACACCACCCAGAAGGAGTGCAGTCGATGCCGAAGGAATGTGACGCTTCTCCTCTTTGAATTTGACCTTGTTCCCACTGCTAATCGTATTAGTCGGAGACTTGCATGCAGTTGTTTTGAAATCTGAAAAAAAAGAAACTTAAGACGTGACTGGTGAATGTAAAGCGATACATTTATCGCAAGTGATTTTAACTTGCATAACCTATGACGACGTACTAGTACATGCCAAGATCAACATCCCTTATGACTTTTTCAGTACCTTCTCTTGGCATCAACTCCTTTGTTTCATTCTTTGAGGCCGAACCCTTTTCCAAGTTTTCAAGCACGGCATCTTCCGGCAACAACTCTTTTATGCCTTCGTTTTTGGCTGAAATCTTTTTTGAGTCCTCTTCTTCTGGAAGGTTACTGTTCATTCTTTCAATTGTGTCTTCCTCAGCAACAAAAGAAGTGGTTATACTAACCAGGGGAAATATGGTAACTTTTGAAGCTTGATTGAAGATAGCAATGGCAACTCCAACTGCAGCAAGTTGCACCGGGCCTACAAGATCGCGGAAAAGAAGTAGGATATTTAAATCTATGATTTCTCCTTTGAATAACTACTCATTTACGTAATTTCATGCAAATATTGGGGAAGAAAACTGTCAAGAGAAGGATCTGCTGGCTTCCAGAAAATAACCTGTGGGTAAGTATTGACAAGTATTAAAAAATGCATGTTTCTTTCTTCTTCATTTTCTGACATATACAATTTTTTTTTTTGGGCTTCAAACTCAAAGCGGAAGGGATCACCAAGAGCTAGAGACCCCTCCCCTCACTCTAGCAGACACCACACACTAAAACCTGACTATGACTATTTCGTCGAAGAGGAGCCCAAACGTGGGAAGA
This sequence comes from Rhododendron molle, assembly GCA_025413875.1. Taxonomy (NCBI): domain Eukaryota; kingdom Viridiplantae; phylum Streptophyta; class Magnoliopsida; order Ericales; family Ericaceae; genus Rhododendron; species Rhododendron molle. The sequence goes on along the minus strand of CM046394.1, from coordinate 7,322,469 downwards.
GTGAAGGAGGAGGGTGTAGGAAACAATATACAAGATCTGAATTAGGATCTTCAACCATAGTGGTGGCACCCTCAAATTAAGGGACAGTAGAGGAATCTTCGTGTCTTCGAATGAGGGTGTAGGTATGAAATCCTTACAAGGAAGCAACGTGGGGCTGCACAATGAGTGCCATGCTGAGAAACTTGTGATTAAAACACAACCCTGTACAATGGGGCAGTTTGGAAAACCATATTGTGCCACAAAAATTAATGGCCTGGACGGCCTGGTGAACAAACCTGTTGGGCAAAGGCAAAAAATGAAACACCCTGCTAAAAAAAGCAATGACCCGAAAGTGGAGCAGCCAAAGTTCGAGAAGGTTTACGTCAAGAATGAGAATAATAGAAATGACAAGTAAAGGCAATGCCACGATTATGTAAACTACTTCCAATCAATGTGCTGGCATTTTCTTGCAAGTAACATCACGTAGTATCAGTAATCATGGTTTTTATAGAAGTCGGTCAAAAAAGTTCGAATTCTGGTTAATTAGTCGACACCGAACTGGAAAAATAAAAACAAAAAAGGTTTCTAATAGACGAGCTTGTGATAAACAGGTACAAACTGTATTGGAGTCCAGAACATAACCGTTGCCCCAACAGCAGGCCAAATCTGTTGCACTCTTGATGCTTTGCAACTATGTTGATGAGATGCATGAATTATGTGAACATTCTCATAAACGACTCACTGTTTGGTCTTAAAGAAACCTCATTCTCAAGAAGTTCTTCAAGTAGAACCGTAAAAGTAATTAAGCTCACTCAACGATCGGATATAGAACAAAATGCCATACCTAAATGACCAATGAATACTGTGTCAATTAGAGAAGCAACGGGGTCAGCAGCCAAAGCAAGTGCAGCAGGTAAGGCAATCTGCAGTATCTCCGAACCGATAGGATCCAACTTAAAAAGAAGCCTGAAAAACATTTCCGAATTAAGTATCAGATGTTAGAAGCATATACATGAAACAACTACGTATGTGTACATATATCCACACACAATTTTTTTTTTGCTACAAAAGTAGAAGAATTTCGGACGTGGGAGAAGTTTCCACATACCTAAGATCTTTGAAGAAAACTAAGAGTGGCAACTTCCACTCTCTCTCCATGGGAGGCAGTTGTTCACCATCCTCGGCCATGATTAATCGAATCCAAAAAACCTTTATGGGGTATTGATCAAGTACTTTTCTTTTCACCCGATTCGAACAACCTTGGGTGCAACACCGAAACTAAAGCACTCAACAGGTTGAGATCTGCAACCTACAAGGAGCACGCACGATAATTTAGTCACTTTTTTTTTGGTAAGCATTACAACAAGAAAACGTAGGCATTATGGGTTTCAACAACCAAGGAACACCCATGCCATGCCAAAGGACGTGTATCCATGTAGCCAATCCAACATAAAGCTAAAAGCAGGAAAAAAAATAGATAAAGATAGTAATTCCGAGTGAGGGAGGGTTCCTCCCAGGCAGGATAGTGGCCATAGAAATGTGATGCATTTACCCAGAGATAGTTTAGAGCAACCTTCTTAACTCAGATATGACACACGGGGTTATCGGAGCTGTGGTTTCAGAACAGGAAAGCCGAAAGATCTGTTCTAATATATAAAGGGAGAGTCCTCTTTTTTTTTTTTTTTTGCCACAGAAATATACATCAGCGGGGGTTAGTGGGGTATTAGAGTTAGTACGGGGAGACCAGAAGCTGTCCATAGCCCTGACCCCTAAAGGGCCTGCCCCCTGTGGGGCGCGAACCCAAGACCTGCCACAAATGGGAGGCAATGACTTACCAACTGCACTAAGCAGTGGTTGTCTAAAGGGAGAGTCCTTTTGGTGAGGCAAATTTTGTAAAAATCCGACTTGCACCTCTAGTAGACTAATTACAGGGGAAAACACAGAATATGGGGAGAAAAAACTCAGCCAATAAAAACTGGCCATTTGTTGGGAATTTTATCTTCTTCAATAACTGGATGTCCAGGCCAGCTTGTGCGCACGTCGACTAATTACAGGGCCCTGAAATTAACGTCCGGACAAACCTCCGGTGGCCCAAAGGTTTGGAATGTTTGGTCTTCATGAAATTTGAACTTGCAACCTCTCAGGAGACGAGCGCTTTTGTTGCTTTTCCCATAACCCACCCGGCCAAACCCCTTAGTTTTGTATCCTAATTTGCTTTCATGAAGAAATATTATCTGGTAGACCCAAATTTTGCAAACTGAAGCAATATGCAATTCGCCAAACTCAGCTGTCTCCGTTGGTGTGCGGCATAGGCTTCCCCAGTGGAGGCCGTGATTTGAGCCCCACGTGGGGCGCGTTTAGGGTTCAGAGTTATTGATAGCCTCTATACTCCTTATTGACTAATTTACTAACTCACTAACTTCCCTAATCCTGCTAATGAATATCACTGCTGTGACAACAAAAAATAGAAAAAGAAGAAGCAATATGCAATTCTGAAAAAAATATGCAACCGAATTAGAACTTTTTGATAGTCTACTACTCCATTTCAGTCAAAATTCCACAAAACACTTACCAAACATGGGCCATCACTCTGCAAAATAAAGGACATTGGTAGGACTTACTACGCAAATACTTTCTCTCGTCCATTTTCAAGTGTCTTGTATTTCATTTTGAGCTGTCCCTAAATAAGTATTCTATTGTTAAGTTAGTAGGTAAAAATTGGTACATTTTCTATTTTACCCATAAAAATAGATTTCCTTTTGAAAGGTTGATAAGTAAAAGTGTAATGATGATGTTTTCATAGAGAGTAAGTACGAAAAGTAATATTTTGGAGGTACAATTATGTTGACTCTTAAAACTGCGCGAAAGTCAAATTAGGACACTTAAAAGAGGACGGAATGAGTATGAAAAAGGAAATGCCATTTCACCTCCCTGAGTAGAACATTCCCTTGGTGATGCATATAAAGCAATAATAATTAATCAGAAATGATATGAGTACCGAAAATGGGGGAGGGAAAATGCACCGACCGCCGCCAGCGGGCCTTCTCCGGCCACCAGACGGCCGATCCGAGCCACCAAAAATTCTATAAAAAAAAACCGAGGGGGCCGTCGCGGGAATCAACGGCATCCGAGGTGTGTAGGGTGCTTGATCCGAGCACCCATTTTTCATGTATATACATTATTTTTTTAGAATTTTTGAACGGCTCGAATCGGCCGTCCGGTGGCCGGAGAAGGCCCGCCGGCGGCGGTCGGTGCATTTTCCCTCCCCTCCCTTTCGGTACATATAGCAGGACTCAATAATTAATCCATGTGCCAAGAAAAAACTAAAAGGTTTCTATGGTTCAAAAGAGTCCAAATAAGAGAGAGAAAAAGAGGACTTGTCCATTACTAACAACAATAATGCTAGGAACACAACACTCCACTATAATACTAATCACACCCGCCTGTGTGGTATTGCATGATTAATCATGCAGGGCTACTCAGGTGGTTGTGGTGGAGCATTGTGTTTCTTACATTATTGTTTTAACAAGTTTTTGTTTTTTTTTGTCACTCTATAGATGTCTAATCTGGTCCTATGGAAATGAGGAAGGGGTACCGCTAAGCGGCGTACATGAGAGACAAGCCCGAAGAACATCAACCAACACACCAAACACTCACTCCTAACGAAAATCGAACCCTTACCTTCTATGCGAAAGAGTGAAAAAGTGCCGTTGGACTGTAATACCAAGATTACTACACCTTTTCTCCAGATAACACCCATAGGCCATAGAGTACGTTATAACCACTAAATTATGGTCCCCAATCCGATCAAATGCATCAAAATTTTCGAAAATGGAAGCATCTCGGAAACAATACTAATCAATGCATAAACAAATCACCCATCTAGAAAGACAGGAATTCCGTAACTGACGGTACAATCGTGCAGATGTCAATCCCTCTGGTCAGAAGACAAAAATCTCCCCGAGACAACCGTGGTACTTGCTAATGCTAAATGGAAATGAAAAGTAATCTTGGCACTTCATATTTACTTATTACTGTAGCACTTTATTTTTTGTCTTTATTTTATGAAATTATGAAATTATATTTTATTGTGTTAGTGTTCATACTTTAAGAGGTATTATTGTAATTTCCAATTAGAAAACGACAAAAATTAACTGGCCATTTGTTTGAAAGTACCAATGAAAATACTGTATGTAACTTGGGTGGGGGGAAGTTGACAAGAAAAACACAGAATATGGGGAGAAAAAACTCAGCCAATAGTAAGTGCCTAAGTGGCCATTGGAATATTATCTTTTCCATAATCGGATGTCGAGGTCAGCCGGGGCGCACTTTGAATAATTTCAGGGCGTAAAACTAACGGTCGAACAAACCTCTAATGGCCCCTAAATTTGAAATGTTTGACCTGCTTACGATAGACAGATTCTCATAGAAAAAACACAAAAAAGTTTGATTACTAAACTAAAGCAATGAAAGATACTGCAAGAGTAGGGGTAATGTGCCTTTATTCGAACTTACAATTTCTTGGAGGACAAACTTTTTAATTACTGCTTTCCAGTACCCACTTGGGGTTTTTGTTTTTGCTGCTGACATTTTCTTTCCAAAACTGGAAAATATGGCAAAGTTTTGTATCCTAATTTGTTTTCACGAAGAAAATGGTAAACCGAAATTTTGCACACTGAAGAAATATGCAAGTGAATTAAAACTTCTTGATAGAATACTAAAGTACTACTCCATTTCATTAAGGCTCAGTTTGGATGATCAAAATCTTTAATAGGAATAGAAATGTGATTACTAGGAATTAAATTCCTAGGAATTTTATTGAGTGAGAATAGGAATATGATTGTTAGGAATGAAATTCCTAAGAATACGATACCTGAATTAAATTCCTAGGAATTTTATTGAGTGGGAATAGGAATATGATTGTTAGGAATGAAATTCCTAGGAATACGATACCTGAAGTAATTTCATTCCAGTGTTTGGGTTAGTTCAGTAATCTTCTGCAGCAATCAATTTTTTTGGAAATTATCAAAGTCAATATTTCCTTTTTTTATTGATTGAGTGAGGAATCTAAGATTCTCATGGGGTAAGGGAAGAATCAAATTCCCACTCTATCTGGTAATGTGATTCTTGGTCGGATGTGTCGTCAGGAATCACAATCCTATTCCTGTGTCTCTCGAACTCGAGAATCCTGAGAGTGCGGCATCACATTCCAAAATTCCTAGGAATTTGATTCCTAGTAATCACATTCCTATTCCTATTGAAGATTCCCATTATCCAAACTGAACCTAAAAGTTCAACAAAACACTCACCAATTATAGCCATGGGCAATCAGTATGCAAAATAAAGCACATTGATTGCACCATTCAAGAGAATAAATGTTTACTAGTAATAAGTTGGTGGGACTTCTTAAGCGAATATGAAAAAGGAAATGCAACTTCACCTTCCTCGGTTGACGACAAGGGAATGATGCCGAGCGGCATCCCTGCAAAGCAATGACGAACGACCGATTTGACAGTTTGTCTCGGTACGAACAATTCGGATTAAATCTGAACGCATACAAATCCGAACCGTCGATTGCTCGACAAAAAATCTAAACTATCGATTGCCTAAATGAACAGCCGGATGGGCCGCCACTCTGCACCCGCTCTGCACGGGTGATGATGCAACTTCACCTCCCTCAGTTGAAAATTCCCTTGGTGATTCATGTGCCAACAAAAAACCAAAAGCTTTTCTATCTATAGTTCAACAGAGTCCAACTTGACAGGGCATTGACTGGCCCAAGCTAGCGAGAGAAAAAGAGACAGGCCTGCTTGTTACCAAGAATGCTACCCCCCTTCTCCCCAGATAACACCCGTTATAGCAGTATGTTTACAACCATTAAATTATGGTCCCCAATCTGACCAAAAGCATCAAAATTCAGAAAAATGGAAGAAGCATCCCAGAAACAATGCTCAATGGCCAACTGCATAAACAAATCACCCATCTAGAAGGAAATGCCGTAGCTAAACGTACAAATCAGACGGATGTCAACAAAAGACAAAAAGGCTTCATTGTTTTGAACAAGTAGTCAAAAGACGTTGAAAAGTAGTTAAAAAGTGATTGAAAAGAGTAATCGGAAGGCACATTGATGCCTTCATTTTGTGAACGCAAATGCAACTTTGCTTCCACTCCATACAGATAAACCTCCTGTTCCGAAATGATTGTGGCCCAGTTGATCACTCGAAAACTACGGGAAGTACCGAGAAAAATTCCGTATAGATAAGGCGTTTCTACACGCATAGCGTGCACGAATCGTGTTATGTTCTTAGTTTTTGCTGCAAAAACGCTAGAGGCACATCGGTGTGGCACACTTCAGTCACACCCCTCTTACATACAAGGGGGCCCTACTGGAACGTGTCCCACCCGTATGTGAGAGAGGTGTGGTTGAAGTGTGCCACACCCGATGTACCTGTAGCACTTCTCTTTTTGCTGCACTCAGCCGAAAAAGTAATTTCTTATATACTTGTATGATGGGGCCGGTTCTAGAGACAATAAATTTGACAATACTTTTGACAATATATTTTTCGGAGCCCCACGCAAATAATCGGAGCCGTTCAATTTGTTTAAAACATGTTTTTAAGGGTTCTCGTAAAAAATCAACTCATTTGGACATCGGCAATGACTTGATCGGCTCATTCAATTTTATCCTATCAAATTTGACAGGAATCAACTAAATGAGCCGATCAAACCTTTACCGATATCCAAATGAATTAATTTTTAACAGGACCCCTTAAAAACATGTTTTAAATATATTGAGCGGCTTCGATCATTTGTTTGAAGGTCCCACGCGGGGTTGCAAAAAATCTATTGTCAAAAGTATTGTCAAATGTATCGTCCCTAGAACCGACCCCCTTATATAATAGTGTAGTGATGAAAGTAGATTGTTGAAGACTTTTTCTATATGATGACGTCAATTATGGTTTTGTGCGTTACTTTTGGACTTAAGTGTGTGATTGGTATGTTGGATTGGAAGCTGATTGTCCGTTCGCTAGAAAAAAGCAGACTGACCACGGGTGGCTAAATATTCGAAGAGAGATGTTATATACACTATAATCTATTCATTACATCATTCATTATATTTTGTATGGGGCTTACATCGGATTTCAAAAAAATACAGAAAAATGTCCATAAATTTTAGAATAATATTTTATATGGCCCTGTAAAAAATCAGCTCAAACGGATATCGGTAAGTATTATTTTTTGATTTGTAGAGGCGAAACTGCTCAACTGCACTGTTTCATTCCTACGAATCAAGAAATAATACTTACCGATATTTGTTGGAGCTGATTTTTTTATAGGGCCCCATAATATATTATTTTAAAATTTATGAATATTTTTCTGAATTTTTTTGGGATCCGGAGTGAGCCCTACAAAACATGTAGTGGATGGTTTAATGGTTTGATGTAGTGTACCTAGACTTAGTGATATTGGAAACACATTTATCTCGAGAAAATTGAATGACTAGTATGATTTTCAAAAAAAAAAAAAAAACAAACAAACATGCGTTGTGGTCTCCAATTGTATAACTAGGTACATGCACGGCTCATACCGGTTTCCACCACATATCGAATGAAGGAAGAGTACAAATAACATCCGTTGCTAGGACCATTGTGAATTAACTAGGTACATGCACGGCTCATACCGGTTTCCACCACATATCGAATGAAGGGAGAGTACTAATAACATCCGTTGCTAGGACCATCGTGAATTTATATATTCCTCACCAATTACCGAAATACCATTGTATAGATTTCATTTCGGGGTGCTATCGATCGGCAAGGCCAACCTGACTTTTCGGGGGCCTAAACCGAGGATTAAAGATGAACCCCTATTATAATTAAAACGTATCAAAGTGAGAAGTTCCCTAAAACTCGTGAAATCCCGGGGACCTAAAGCGGCCGCACCTCAAGTTGTAGCTTATGCCGGCTTCGGCTACAGTCAGGTCGAACCCTGACACAGTGTCGTCTGAATTAAGCTTCACATGCAAAACAAACATAAACAAATACTGTAGTACTTCCAAATTGGAGGAGTAAAAAGAAAGAACACGGATTTTTTAACGGCCGTATCGCAGCCGTACCACCATCCGTACACACGGTTCAGTCTGAACCTGTTCCGAATGCTTTTACCCAAGTTGAAATGAACTTATCAACTTAGGGGTGGTTTAAAAAAAAAAACTCCCCTAGTTCAGGGAGACAACATAGTCGTCGCTGGAAGAAACTATGAGGAGTTAGTTCACAAGAAAACACAGATTATCCAGATTTTGGAGCAGGTGCCAGTTACTTTAATTTGGGAGGAAAAATGGCGTGTGCTGGGTTTATTTGCTACCATCTGAATGGCATATTCGGTTGGCTCGAAACAAGTGGATTTTCATTAAGGGAAAGAGTGGAGGAGGCAAAGGATTCGTTCTAATTAAGGCGATGGAGGCGTTTAATTCTTTGTTAGCGGCAGAATGCACGGTCAGTAGTTCATCAACTGAATTATAACTTTCCATAGTCTACTAGACTACTAAATTTAATCAAAATCCGACCAAACACTCACCTGGGTGTGTCACTGTGTTATATATAGCAATTATAACCATGGGCAAAATGAAGCACACTGAAATTGCACAATTTAAGAGCATAAATATGGCTACTGATTTTCGCGCTCCAAGTTTTACCGCTGGAGTCCCTGCAGTAATTTCTGGAGCTCGAAAATCGCTGTCCCATAAATATATACGCAGTAAGTTGTTGGGACTTTGTTAAAGAAGAAAAGTATGCAAAAGGAAAGGCCCACTTCACCGCACCTCCCTCAGTTGAGCATTCCCAAGCTTTCTATATATAGTTGCAAATTAAAGAGTCCAACTACTAAGAGACAGAAAAAGAGAGAGACCGGCCTGCTCATTACCAAGACTCCTTCCTTCCACTTTTCCCAAGATATATAATAACACCATATATATACTACTGCTAACCAGGTATATAAATATTTTTTTTTTTGGCCTAAGATATCGGATTACCAATATATAAATATATATATATACCAGATTACCCCTATATAACGCATTATTTTTTGCCCAAGATATCAGATTTTACCCATACAATCATTAAATAGTAGTCAATGCATCAAAAATTCAGAAAATGTAAAGCATCTCAGGAACACGAGTCAGTACTCCAATGCACCAACAAATCACGGAGCTAGAAAGACCTTAACTGAAAGTACAATAAGGAAGACGTCAATGACGGGTCAAAAGGGCAACATTATTCAAACTCACCAAATTGCATTTTAGTTAAACAATCAAAAGACGTTTGAAAAGGAGTCTAAAGTGATGTGAACTGAAAATGCAACTTTATTTCCACTTCATACAGATAAACCTGTCCCAAATGCTTGTATCCCTAGGTAATACGGAGTATTTTTTTTAAAAGAAAAAAAAAATCCAACTTTTCTCATGAATTAAAAGAAATCAATAGTATTTAGTAAATTGTTGGGAAAAAAAAAAAAAAACCAAATTTCTTGAAAGAATGATATTATTATTTTGAAGTTCTCGTTTGTTGGATTACATCACCTATTACCATAGTAACATTGTGTAGATTTCGGGGTGCTACGAGTAGGGTCGAATTCTGACATAGTGTTATTCAGTGACCAACAAATTAACCATGACTAAACTAGGCCTCACAATTCACAAAACCCCTCAAATCCTCTCTACCAGAAATTTGGTGTACCCATGTTCCAGTGGGTGTTTGACCATTGGATTATTCGAAAATTTTAAGAGACATAAAAATCTGAAATTGATCCAACGGCCGAAAACGCATGAGAACAGAGGCAGTGAGAAACTTGGGTACAGAGTACTTGAGCTCCTCGCAGAACCAATTAACATAAACGAGTAGTATCTTCCCAAGAAACAGAAAGCATTTTTAAGTTTTTAATGGCAAAAAAGAGAGAGAGGAGTTTTCAATGGCCGTAGCGCTCCCCTACCACCATCCGTACCCATGGTTCATCAATCGATACCTTCCACATTTGCGAACTCAAATGCAACTTCGATCATTTCCACATTATAAAGATGAACCTGTTCCAAATGCGGGGTCTGGTTCAGGTTTCAAAAATTTTGGGCACGATTTTTAATAATTTTTTTAAAAATCTATTTCTTCATTCATTACTCTCATAAACCTCCATCAAAACCCAAATTTAAATTGATGGTAACAGAGTATACAGATATCATAACAAGTGAAAGCAAAATTGAAAAAGAAACCCAACCTCAAGCGAGCGAGCCGAAAACCGCCAAACGAACCGAAATGAGCTGAGGAGTTGCTTATCAATCGAACGACCGATCAATCTCAAGCAAATTAAGCGAGTGAACCCAAGCTCAGAAATATCTCAGATAACTGAAATACATTCACGCCTCCTGTGCGAATATTTTCGTAAATGTGTGCATTCAGATTATCGTAACTGTTTTAAACTGAGCTCTCAGGTTTTTTTTTCTTTTCGCACGTAACTCCTTTGAATCCGTATTTTATGTGCTTTCGTCTCGAATGGGGACGAAAGTGACTAGTGGTTTTCTTTCTTCCTCTCTCTCTCTCTTGATCTTGAGAATAAACAGAGTAGAACAGGACGATTCTTGAGGCTTGAGCGAGTGAATTATGCGTTGTTTCGAGTGAACTTATATGCGTTACTTTTGAATTGAATCGATACCAGACAGAGGGATTTTGGATTTCGTGGGGGAAACAACAATGGCGGTTGCGGTTGTCGCCATCAGAGAGAGTTGATGAGAGGATCAGCTCTAGTGCTGGCAAAAGTTTGAAGGAAATGACAAACTAACTAACAAACTAGTGGTGTTTTGTCCCGTAACTCTGACTACTGTCCGGACCGGCTTACGTGCGTCTCGACTAATCTACAAGACCCATTCACCCTTCACGAAGCTGATCAGAAAGTCAGACCAAGACTCTATGGCGTTAATAGCATCTGATAGGGTTCAAACTCGAAATTTTAGAAGGAAGCATACTCCTGAATCTTAGGCTTTTAACCCGGAGCCAACCGCTCGGGCTAAATTAAGACAAATTGTGTTGTTGATGAGTTGGAGCAAACTAGTGAAGTAGAATCCGACTCACACGGTGCTGTTTGATGACATTGAAATGAGTACAGAATTTGATACAACGGCTCACATTCAGTGCAAGAAAAGTACAGTGGAGCAAGAGGTTGCTACCATTAATGTCGAGAACTTAGTGAAGTACAGTAGAATCCGACTCGGTCACTCAACTTGGCGTTGATGATTAATAAATGACCCAATTTGCTTCGGCGGCCATCATTCAGAATTTCAGTGTAATAAACAAATGTAGCAAGTGCTTGTTGCACCAAAATTAATAGTATTTATCAACAAACAAAAAAAAAAGACAAATGTAGCAAGTGCTTGTTGCACCAAAATTAATAGTATTTATCAAAAAAAACAAATGTAGCAAGTGCTTGTTGCACCAAAATTAATAGTATTTATTTTTGAAGTATGCGGATTAAGTTATGCGCGTTTTTTTGATTAATTATACGTTTCGACGAGAGAAGTCACAGAAAAATATGAAAATTTAGATTGAAGTTGAAAGAAATTCATATAAGACGATACATTAGTAAAAAAAAATACCAGTTGTTTGGTATTTTTCTGTCTTTTGTGATTTTTTTTTTGTGCTTTTGGTCATAATTTTTTTGCTTCTATTTAGATTCACTCCAGTTGAGACAGATGATTGATCTAAAAAATAAAACAGGAATCTAATAAAAACTCAGAAAAGACGAATAATAGCTTATGCATGTCTCAACTAATCTACGAGACCAATTCACCGTTTACTAGCTCATCAGAAAACCGGACCAAGACTCTACGTAGTTGATGTATAACTTTCGATAGGGTTCAAAGTTGAAATCTTAGAAAAAAAACATACTCCTGAATCTCAGGCCTTTAACCTGAGCCAACCGCCTGGGCTAAATATGACAAACTAGTGAGCCAACTGCCCTGGCTAAATTTTTGGGTACCGGATGTGTACCACGTAGCCAAGCCCACGTGGTCCTCGAGCAATGCATCCGGGCCGTCCAAAAATGTGTTGGACGATCCAGATTGAAATCCTCTCTGTAGGGGTTCGAAGTATTGGGATCAGGACCAAGGCTCCGGTTAGGCTTCTCCTCCTCCTGCTCCGCGCTTCCGCCGCTGAAACTTGCAACAAGTCACTAGGGGTTGGACACCCCAGTGACCCTCCGACGATCAAGTTAGATCTCAGGAAGGGAAGGTAGGTCTAGGGTTAGGGTAAAATGGCGTACCTCTCCCAGGTGAGTATCCCTTCGTATTTATAGACCTTCGGTTCCTTGGACTCCAAGCTAGCGCGTGGAGTATACGCTCAGGTAACCGCCTCGGATGACGTCATAAGTGACGCGAGGAGAGAAACGGTTACGGAGCACATGAGAAAGGGTAATGATTGCGTCTGCTGCATGATCTTCTTGGGGCCCTCATGGCGTAACAACTTTTCTCAAATGGTCCCAGGAATATCTCGAGGTGAGACAGGGCAACCGTCAGTAACGCAATACACAGAGGCTTGACCTCGAAGACAAAACCGAGGAGGTGACCGAGGAGTGGAATCCATGTACGGCTTCGGCTCAAGGCTCCTTGAGTGCCGGAGTCATATCACATGGCCAGGTTACCGAGCTTGTAACTGAGGCCACCACACTTTCTCTCCTCTCACCTCACCACTCTCTCTCCTCTTTCTATCTCCTTTTTTGTCTCTCCAAATCCAAACCATCCAAAACTGAAATAAACGGTCCGAATACGCCAAGCGGATACCACGTGGTACTCACCCGGCACTGACACTCACAGTGTTGTTTGATGGTATTTAAATGAAGTACAGAATTTGGTTTAACGGCTCACATTCAGTGCAAGAAAAGTATAGTGCAGTAAGTGTGTGTTGGCAACAAAACTAAAAGCATGGCAAATGCAAACAAAGATGTTGCTGCCATTAATGTCGAGACTCGAGAAATTAGAGAAGTAGAATCCGACTCACAACGTTGTTTTCTTACGCTGAATGATAGCCGACTCACAGTGTTGCTATCATCAATCCCGAGTCACGTGAATCTAACAAAAATTCAGAAAAAACAAATATATAATAGAGAACACACCCATAAAAAAGACCCATTTAAAAGCCGGGAAAGCTTCGTATGAACTCGCACTAGAAGAGTCGAGAGCACTTGGAAAGTTTCAAACCGGAACCTGGGAGAAAGGAAACCCCAATTAAGTTTCACACCTTAACCACAAGGCTAACCCTTATTTGCATTGCATTACTTCTTCAGAATTATTTTGGGTTCGTAACAATTGTTTGTTATTTTTGCTTCGGATTTTTTGTGCAATTTCTTAGGTTTTGTTTTTTGATTATTTATTAGTCGTTTTTCCTACTTTAGGCATATATATGAATCATGCAATTTGTATCTGTAATCAATATAAACTATCACTACATGGTTGTTTGGCCTAATTAGTCAAATGACTTATTTTTTTATTCTTATTTAAATTGTTTTCGCATTTGTTGGTTTTTCGTCAATTTTTTGAAGATCATTGCTTCGTCATGACGAGAGAAATCTAAAAAGTAAAATATTAAATTGTGTCTTATTGTAACCAACATAAACTAGTTCTTTGTTCCTAAAAGATGAGGAATATTATTGCTTAGTTGTTTTTAAAATATTAATCAGGGTGGGTCCCACTTGGCCACTCATGAAATTAAGTGTGGTTTGGAGATTTTGGCCATGTCTCTCACCACGCTATTCGGCCATGTCTATTCTTGGTTCTGTTCAGGTAACTACAATTTCTGGAAATGCAACACCGTGGTTAGACTGATGGCAACAACTTTTTAGCAGGAGAGGGAACTCTATGAGCAGAGACAAACCCGAATATAACTTCCTAATTCCTTATCCTGGTTCCAAGCTAGTGTTGTAGCAGCATCAAACTCCTTGAATGTTTATGTCTGTAATATGTCGTGCCCCAGGCGCACAAAACTAACACCAAACTCCGTCAATGTTTATGTTTGTAATATCTCGTGCCTCATGCGCGCTAAAACTTCTCGTCAATGTAAATTGCAGGTACCAACCCACACACAGAGTATCTCTTTAGATTGCATAAATTGTTTAGGCAACCACACAAGACAATATACGCAGCATAATTTCCGTTTCCAAATCAACGGACATGACCGATCGTGCATGGCACATTGCTATGCCACCGGCATGCTTTCACAAAATCCACCACAATTGAGACCCCAATTTTGATGATCCATACGTTCACAAAATCCACCACAATTGAAATTGTCAAATCTCAAATAATAAAATGACCCCATAAAAATATTTTCAGTTACAATCTCCAAATTTAAACCTCCAAAATTTAAACATACAAACTCAACATAAAAGAAATCTTAAACTTATAAATTTAAATTCATACAAAAAACACTACCAAAATTAAACCGACGGGCCCGACATTTTCGTGCGAAGTACATGCCTTGCCCCTACTTACCCATAATGTACCTTTATTGTTAGTTAAGACACTTGTTGCGATAAAAGGTAGAGTTTTTAGTTACCAAATGAATGATCTTTCTGATAAAAAAAAATTGAATGATCTTGAGTTTCACGTAGTAAAAAAGTAATTTCCTCTCCTATGAAAGCGATAAACACAGAAACGAAGGTGTGATTTTCTCCCTCTCTTAACGTTGTACAAATTATCTCACCTTCTTTGAGAACGTCGCGAAGGGGATCAAGATCAATTGAAACGACTATTAATTAAGGAGAATTTCACTTAAGGCGGCTTACGAATGTACCAACAATTTATCTACGATGAGAAAGACTATGATCGGTAATCCTATTTTCAGTTCTGTTTCATTCAATTTCTTTTTGGGGTATTTGACAATATTTTGAGTTGAAATTCAGATTTGTTGGCACAGAATTGGAAAATCAAGTAACCATATTTCTTCAATTTAAAATTTTCCTTCATTCGACGAATAACCGCGCAAATATCGTTGATTTTTAGCTGAAAAATTACAATAATGTCAACTCTATCTTTCGATTGGAAAGACTTGGCAATATTCTTTGTTGGCAAGATCCTTGCGATTGGAAATTATTCCATTTATGATAATCAATATATTGCCAAATTATTAACACTCGTGAAGCCAAATTTTCACAAGTGCCAGCTCTGTTTTCCCTTTATTAATATCTCTAAACTGAGGTATTTAGTAGAACCAACTCAAGCAACTCCATACTTGGTTTTTCTTTCTCTACAAGGCTTCTTGATCAACCCTACCCTTTTGTTTTCTGGTCCTTTCTCATTTTCTTAGACAAGAAAAGGAAATTAAAAGATTGGAATTAACCATCATTAATTATCATTTTTAGAAAAATTGCTACAATGCACGTGCGTTTTTATTTGGGTGCGATATACACCCCTTAATCACCTTGAATTAGTAACCCACCCGCAGCCATGCACGTATGAAAATTTGATTTTTTCGCGTAACGTGGCTCAATACCTCTTACTGTTCGTTCATACTACAAATTAAAGCCCCTGAGACTGAGTAAACATCAAAGAACAAATATATCTCAGATGGTAATTACTTAGTTATATACTCTCTGTTTTTCTAGTTATATTTTATTGACCAATTTTGATAAAACAAAATAAAAATAAAAAATTAGTCTTTTTCTCTTTTTGTGTGCAGTATTTTATTTTATTTTTTGAAATTTTGTTACCAATTGAAGACAACGAACGAGGCTTTTTGTCTCTCCTAAAAACAACTAAGGAACTTGATCCGTGCGTATATAGTACCATCATCCTGTCTCTCCATTATTTGGGGTTTTTTTTTTTTTAAATTTTACTTTTCTGTCAAAAGGAGTAAAATGGTAAAATTGACCGAAAGTCAATGTAATTATGATGTTCCCTTAAATTTAACAAAAGTCAATATAGGCATAACAAATTGGGACGGGGGGAGTAGTATTTTGGTACTTCAAATTCATGTAATTTAAAACATTTAAGTCCGTAGAAATATTATAAAAATAGATAAACATAAATATCGTGCGATCAATGTCACCATATAACAAATTTGAATTATCTGATTTTCTGCGAACGATGTTTATATAGTTACTAAGCCAGGTCAATGTTAAGCCGAAACACCCTTTACGTACGAGACTTATTCACAAAGGGCATAACGTACTAAAAAATTTGGGCCTTAAAGGGCATTTCCAAGGAATATCGATCAAGCGCCAAGTATTGGGTACTCCCGGAGTATCACATGTGTGAACAAAAGATCGCCGCCACATATTGCATGTCACTTCTTGTCTCTCAATCACCCAACAAAAATGAATGATAATGTCCATACCGCAAAATTTGTTGCTACGTAAATGGTTAAGAGTACCAAGTAGGCAATGCCACATGGTACTCCTGACCTGCAAAAAGTGATAAATATTTGCATTCCATCACAAAAACAGCTTGCAAAGATTACTTCTTTGCCTCAATTAAACAATCTGAGAAACTTGTTCAAACACATTATTTAGACAAAAATAACATTTTACTAGGTAGTGATCATTATGCAGCTGCTGCTATACGCCTGGGTGTGATGTTTCTTATCATATGCCCTACCAAGAACCAATGAACACTCTGCCCTGTGATGAAATCTAGGCTTAAAAAGTCCCCAAACTACCCTGAAATTTGATCTGAAGCTGAGGTGAAGAGCTAGGGGCAGCCCCTTCCCATTCCCAATTAGCATGTCCCGCATAACTCCCCCTGCACCATACATTGGCTTATTCTTTGTGCCAACAAATAGTTGAAACATTGTTGAGCCGTCGTTCCCCGCGTATAACTTTGGTCCCTGCACCAATATCAGGGGATATGCTTTCAGATATCGCTATATACAATTACAATCCGTCTTTGCTCAACGGGTACAAAACACTGATGCTAGCGTTGTGTCCCTATAGTGTTACTGTTTTTGTAAGCAATGAATTGTCAAATCAGCAGCTCTACGTGCAGAGACATTAGACGTAGGTTTAGGCTCCTCAGGCTATTCGTCCTTTGTGAGATCAAGGCCGAGAGGTCTGTCTAGATCTGTGACCGATTTTGTGCACAACTCTTTCTTTGAGAATGATGCAAGAGTTACGTGAATTTGTTTCGGCTTGTATGAGTAAAATTGAAAGATATATATACCCAAGTTACTGGAACTTGATTGACTTGTGTGGAGCTTTGTATAATCTGTTTTTGTGGTGGCTCGTTACGTAGGCAATTTAAACTTGACAATCTTGTTAGTTTTCAGCTTTAATTTACTAGAACTCGGCACAAAGTAGTTCCTAATGTGTGAGAGAGGGAAAAAGCCCCCAAGATATTAGGTCAAGTTAACTTGTGTAATGTATGGGGAAAAAAACCCAAGATATATACTATACCTCAGTTTCCTCATGAAGGGAGAAGTCTAAAAAGTAAAAAAAATTACGATCGATACCCAATTTTTTTTTGAATAAAAACGAAAATAAGTCAATAATTCTTATGGCCGCAAAGAATTACTCCTGACCGTGAAGAATTACTCTTGGCCGCAAAGAAGTACTCCTGGCCGCGAAGAATTACTCCTAACCCCAAAGAATTACTCCTAGCCACAAAAAAGTACTCTTGACCGCAAAGAATTACTCTTGGCCTTAAAAGAATTACTCTTAGCTGCGGAGTAATAAGCGGCTTATTTTCGTCTTTACTCAAAAAAATTTGGATTTCGATGTTGGTTTTTTTTTTTTTTAGATTCGTCTCATCATGACAAAGCAATAATCCACAAAAATTGATGAAAAACTAACAAATGTGAAAAAATTGAATAATGACAAAAAAAAAACCCATTAATTTGATTTACTATAGGCCAAACGACCCATCAATTGACAGAACACGTTGAGATCAAGGCGAAAGACAAACAAGTCAAACTTGAACAATTTTTCATGTAGAGCCTAATTACTTGATTTAGGGTGCATGCATGCAACCATGGATATTGGAATTGGATCGAATTGAGGCAAGAAATTAGTACATGATCACACTTACAGATGAAATTGCCAGAGGAAGAGTTTCAAAGGACATTTCCATAGATGGGGGATGGAGGTGAAGGCCAAAGAGCTTAGACTTGTTCTCTACCAATAGATCAATTGAACAGTTGCAGGTGAGAACTTTAGTTGCAACACCAGAGCCATCCACTCCCTCTCCTAGTTGAAATTCTCGAATTCCTGCTATCTGCATGCAACAAGCTAACTCTAATTAATTTATATGCATCTTCAATGGACCCTATAAAACACTCAATAGTGTGAATGGCTAAAATTTTAGCTAGTGAATCTGCAAAAACTAATTTCAATGGACTAGATAAGTTAGGTCATTAAACTATCCCTCAATAACTCACTCTATAGATTTGGCCACCTATTTACGCACTCATTAAAATTTGTGGGCCCAATTTTTAAATTTAAAAAAAAAAACTGTTGTTTTGATTTTTTTTTGGAAAATGGTGAGGTTTGAAAAGTTGTTGCAACAAGCAACGGCAGGCTCGAAACAAAAAAGATAAACTTGTTGAACTTTTCATTCTCTCCCATTTTACCCCTTTTTTATTTTATTTTATTATACAACAAAACTAACGAGTTCATTCGGGGCACCGTACACTCAATAAACTAATGACCAGTAATTACTCTATAAATATGTCCTATTTTTACAAAAAAAAAAAACTTCCATTTAGTCATCTAATTTTAGCTATTTCACTGGAGTTGAGAAGTAACTAATAGGTAATAGAAAGCAAAATATATAGGAAAAAGTTATCTATGTCTCGACCCTATGCATACTTCAAACAGTTTATTATATCGCTTACGCAGTTACGCAAAAATATTCATTCGTGCAAAAAAATAATACTAATTTTTTTTTAATCGGGAATTATGAATATTATTTTAACAAATTACGTAAATAAAAAATGTAAGAGATAGAAAATATGAATTTGCACTTAAACCGTCCTTTAATTTCGTTGTACTAATGTAATTTGTTGAAGTATGTACGAATGACCAAGTTATTTTTTTAGATGGATTCATAGTTTTGCATAAACTGCAAAATAAATGGTTCATATCTTTGTTGAAGACCATAAAGGATCACGTCATGGCTCAAACTGGACCAGACTAGACCTGAGCCTGTTCAGAGAGAGAGAGAGAGAGAGAGAGAGAGAGAGAGAGAGAGAGAGTTTTTAAACTTTAAACTACCTTCACAAACATTTTGGGAGGTGGAGGCTTTGTAGCAATGTAGAAAACAACCAAAGCAACCCCCAAGCTCACCAAAACCCTCCACATTACTTGCAAACAAATCCAAGCCAAAGGAGAAGAAGCCCCAAATGACAAGTAATATCTCCACCACCACCACCACCCCAATTCTCTTCCATAATACTCCTCCTCCTCTTCCTCCTCCTCCTCCTCCTCATACTCATCACCGCAGCCAATATGATCATGACGATCAACTCTAACAATCAGACGCTTCTCCCCGCTCTCGGTCCCCGCAGTCCCACGGCTGTGCGCGTCGTACGCGATCTTTTTCTCGTGCAAGAACGAGTTGTTGGACCCGCGAGAGGAAGAGTACCGGGAGAGAGCGAACCGGGGCGTGTCGTGGGCCGGGTTGGCGGTGGATTGGTTTTCGGCTCGGGGCGGGGAGTTGGGTGGGGATAGTTCGGAGGTGAGCCGGAGATCGGTGTTAGAGTGGGAGAGCACGGTTGATGGGCTTTGGACGAAGTAGAGCGCGTATGGGTAGGACCGGAAGAGTGCTTCCTCTTCTGCGTCCATTCTCATGTGGTTGTTTACCATTGGAGAGAGAGAGAGAGAGAGAGAGTGTGTGTGATGTTTCTGACATGGTTTATCATTTTGGAGGGGGTTTTTAAACTGGAGAAAGAGACGTTGTGTGGGGGAACTAGCTAGGAGCCATTTTGATCTAGCCAGCCACAAAAAATATACGTCTTCTTACGACTAATATGTCCGTTTCATGACAGTTCCGTCTATCATCTTATTTTAGTAAAAGACCGGATTGACCACTTTAGCTATAAAATTGAAAAGTGAAGGAAGGGAGTCATTTTTATTACTTAGACGTTGCAAGAAATTCACATAGTACGTACATGTTATAGAGTCAAGAATTGAACCCTTGATGTTAATGTCGAACTAGGCCTTGTCCCGCTAAGATTTTTATGTTTTAAGTACTTATTTTTTAATTTTACGAGACAGGTCATTTCTCTCACGATACATCACATTTAATTCAAAACAGAAGAAATACTTATTTTAAAACGTCTATTTTAAACAGTATGTTCATGTGTTAATCAATGTCTGATCAAAGCATGCAAACTATTTACCGTAGATTTTGTTTTCTTATGAGCTTGTTAAGCCGAGCCATGGCTGGTTGACTAATTCGAAGCCGGGTATGACAAAGAAGCCGTCTGATAATTACGGTGGAGCCTAATGCTAGAATCAGTGCGCACCTAAACTATATTATCGGCTTTACACCGAATTGTTTCTCCTTTTCGTGGCTCAAGGAATGATAACAAAGCAAGCACGCTTAATTACCGTTAATTTACTATTACTATGATTTTGTTATGGTCATCTTAATCTGGGGAATTAAAGTTTCATGTCTTACCCACAAAGGTTGTTGATAAAGAGAAAAAGAATTATTTCATGGAGCTTTCCGGTTATAGTGGTTTATAGAAGTGAATCTCGTCCGTCCAAAATGTATTGGACGGTCTAAAAACTTTTTCTCGAAAAAATTTCATTAAAATTCAGATCGTTCAATACCGAAACGGACAACTGAGATCAAGATGCTCTGTAAATAGCCTCTTTACAGCCGGCGGCTATGTGAATAAGCCATACTCATTGATCATGAAAGATGTTGAGTGGTTATAGATGTTTTTTTATTTTATTTTAATAACCGGACGTCCAGATCGCACCTTTATATGTACTTTTGCCAGGGTGAGGAAGAGAATTAGGGAGCAATGAAGGATGTAATTAATGCTAATAATTTTAGTTTTGCTTGCTTTGGAAGGAATGATGGATTGAACAGGAAGGCTGGACCACAGTGGGGATCATGATTGAAGATCATAGCGAGAACACATTGAGAAATACTGTAGTATTCTAAACAGTAGCTTTTACATCAAGGTATAATGAATTCCACTTCTCATTGTCGTAATTATTAAAAACCCTGTTTTTTTTTGTTTTTTGTTTTTGTTTTTTTTTTAATGAAGGCTATATGGTCCCTATATGTCACGACGACCAACTCTTAATCTCAAGTTCATACAAAATCTATAGAACGATATTTTACAAGAAAAATATAGCCATTTTGTATTTATACTTGGCAAAACTATACATATATACACATAAAATTAAAGAAGTAGTAATTTTTTTCTACTACATCTTAATCCAATATTTCATTTTTTGAAGTTTGGGGGGACCCGAAACTTAACCGGAAATCATATTCACAATTTCACATGGTTGTTTAATTAAGTTTAAGTTTTCCTTACATGTACTTTGAAATTCAAGTACGTACAAAATCTATAGAACGATATTTTCTACAAGAAAAATATAACCATTTTCTGTTCATTCTTGGCAAACTATACATATATACACATAAAAAGATCGAAGTAGTAATTGTTTTGTACTACATCTTAATCCAATATTTCATTTTTTGAAGTTTGGAAAGGGCCAATATAGCAGATAATGACTATTTAATGTATATTTATAAGTACTATATATAGGCAAATTCTAGCAAGGTTGGGGGAGATCCGGACCTCCCCACCTACGTGTAGTTATCATCTTTTATGCCTTCGAATGCATGCAATGTATCTTGCTCCGTTCTTACATGTAGTTATCATCTTTTACACCCTCGAAGGCAATGTATCTTCAATGTTACATGACGCGAAATGCTCAACACGAGTGAAAAATCAAGTTTCCAAGTTTTTGGTTTGGCCTATAGATCGATCTTCCCAAGCAACTGCAGATAATTATCATCTTTTACGCCCTCGAAGGCAACGTATCTTGAATGTTACATGACGCGAAATGCTCAACACGAGTGAAAAATCAAGTTTTCAAGTTTTCTGATTTGGCCTATAGATCTTCCCAAAGCGAACAATTAGCTTACCGAATGAGTTGCACAACAACGGATTGTACGTCGCTTATACTAGTTTATATGTAAAATTAAATTCATCCCCCAGCATCGAAGCGTCGCTTTGGCCGAGTGGTTAAGGCGTGTGCCTGCTAAGTACATGGGGTTTCCCCGCGAGAGTTCGAATCTCTCAGGCGACGTCTCTATCTTTTTACCTTTTTCTCTTCCCACTTTCTTTGCCTTGGCGACGATGAATCGTCAGGCTGATTAAATTACAGGACTGGCATTGTAATAAATCATGGTCGACAGCATTGGAAATGCCCCCAAACCAAAAATCTCTCTCCTCCCTCGTTTATTCACTCTTCGGACTCGATTGGTTGATGGATTATCTGGACGGGATGAGGATATGATTGGACGTTTTTGTTTTGACTTGGCAGGAAAACTTGACACCCGGATTACTTTGTCTCTTTTCACTGTTGAGATGATATAATCCGGCTCAGGGGAGGTATTATTTATGGGCGAGAGTAAATATTCACTCTTCTTGTAAGATACATTAATGATTTGAGGCCTCAAGGGATGAATTGTTGAAGCAAAAAATTAGCAGCGTTGATTGGGAAGGGGAAAAAAAACAGCAATATTTCTCCCCACCGATGTACATTAGTGATTTAGGACTTGTGTTAAGATCGATTACTGGTGTGCTTCTATGTACATCTATCTCTACTTTGATATGATTAAAAAAAAAAAAAAAAACTCTACTTTGATGGAGTAAATAATTTATCTTTCGTGTTCGAAAAAAGCATGCATTGTACGGTGCACCCATGCTAGACATGGGGGTACGGATTTTGTTTTATTATGGTTAACGATGTTTACCCATTCCCACTAGCCGATGTACGATTCAAAATTTAATGTGAAGTGTTTTTTCTTGTGTCATTTTCTAATTTTATCAAAAAAATGTGTGCTATGTATTATAGACGTTCACGTGCTTAGTGCATTAGTATAGATTAGCAGGTAACAGGTAACCAAATAGCTTTTGAAAAATTGATTGGATTGTGCAAACCCAGAAGCTTAGGATCCTGAGCCAACAGACTCTCCATTCAAAACCAAGAAGAAAGGAAACGAGAAAAAAAGAAAAACTACTAGGAGTACCAAACAGTCGATCTTTGTATATGCTAAGTATTGAATATATGCCAATCAAATGGTGATCTCAATATCCGTATTAAAAAAAAAACGATCTAAATATTGAGTGCGCATAGAACCAAGAAAGAAAATTCGAGGATGAGCAAGTAGCTTTTATTTTCAACAAAAATAGATCCAAATTTGATGATGAACAACTAGCAAACAGTCCAAAGGATGTGAACGCACATCACTCCCAACCCAAGAAATACGACAAAGTAAATACTTTCGCAGCTTGGTTCCGAAACAAGAACCTTTCTTGGTCAGACCAAACCAAACGAAACTTTGACAAAAGATATTAGAGACATGAATGGAGAGTGCTTCTTCTGATTAAGCCAAACAGGCTTTCGAAAAGGCGCAGCACCTTTTAGATCCCCAAGTTGACAGGATCCCGCAGGAATCTCTCCATCTGCTTTGCTCTAGTCTTGATGGACATGTCAAAGACCTTTTGGCTAAATTCCACCACCAATCCACCAAGAATGGTAGAGTCAATCTGGCAAAAGCAAACTAATATTAGAGACATCCTAACAAAACCAGTAGATTACCAGATACCCATCACCGTTATACAAATATGTATCTGCTTTTACATATATGCACGAATCTCAGTCAACCTATCATCAAAGCATTTAGAATCGCAGGAAAAGGTACCTTCTGTTCAAGCTTAACCTTCTTCCCCTGTCCAAGTATTTCCTGTAGAGTTTCTTTCAGTTCTTTCTCCTCTTCAGCAGGAAGAGGCTGGCGATAAAACCCACAAAAGATATGGGTTAAAAAGAATTGTCAGTGACTTCCAACCACCATATACAACTAGTATTGTCGTTGTTAAAGTTTCAACGTAGACCTGTGGGCTGTGGCATATGGTATTCCAAATCACTAATTTGCATTTAAGGAGTAGAACTTACAATTACGGTTGTCACAATGGCTTTCACTTCTCCCCTATGCGCCATGGTCACTTCTGTAAATCTCTTGGCTATACTTTCCATCTCCCTTAGCCTCCCATTCTCAGCCAAAATTACTAGGTAGAAAACAAGACAAAAGATAGTTTTAGGAGTTAACCTGAACTGCCAGTAGCTCCAAGCAAATAATTTCATAATTAGAAGGCAAAATCGAACTAGTAGAGCAGTAATATAAACAAAAGTGTCAACAAAGAAAGCAGTGAGCCATGTTGGGAATAGACTAATCTGTCTACACGAAGCAGATGAGTTTCTTCCAGAACTGGTTCCCTTGACTCAAAATTTGTGAGAGAGCAATAATGAAAGACAGTCGCACTGGAATGCCTTGCAATTGTCGTCATCAGCTGTGTTTGGATAACAAAGTTACAGAATAAACTTAGTTTTCTGAATTCATATTTTCCTTTCCCCCATGGATACCTCTAATCCTTGATTCAAGCACAATCTCTATCAAAAATTTCACCATTGCAGGTTCTCAGAATAAGTCAGAACGCCGTGTGAGTGAGAACTACTGACATATCATGATTAGTCATTGAGAAACCCCGAAACCCTGACAAAGTCTAGTCTCGGACATTAACATCACTTAAAAGTAAATAAGGCCGCAACTAAAACAAGGTTCTAAAGACACTACATTCTCCACAAGTTTCCAATACAAATTACCCTCGAAGAAATTGTCTCTTTGGAAATTTAACCTCTATTTAGTCTTTACAATGTAATAGTGTGCCACTTCAGCGTTTACACATCACTTCTGCATTTACCCATTTGTTATTTTCCTTAATAGAATTATACTTGAGAATGGAACCTTTTTAAAGACATTCTTCACGGACAATCATTTAAAAGACGTACAAGGGAACAAATGTTTCAGAGGAGAAAAAAGACCATACAACAGTATAACTAACCAGATCCAGGGATGTAATTTGTGCTTTGTGATTTGGTTCTATTGTTCTAAAGTGAGAAGATATGAAACAATCTACTAGTGCTTAGGTGCGGTCCTTATCTATAACCTGTGAAACAGATGGAGTATTATTTTAATTTGTGATTAAGGCTTGTAAGTTGTAATGTACATGCAATTTCTTAGGAATATCTAAATGAAACTTGGTATTCAGAGTCAATCAAAAGACACACCACTGACCTCTTAAGCCAAAAATTCACGTTGTCAGCTTAGTCGTATCCAGGACATACTTTGAGCAACGGTTGTACTGACATAATCGGAAAGAAGAATTTGAACGTATCCTATGTACAAATGTTTATTGTACTCTTTGACTAGATCTAGATGTTATTCAAGTAAAAGGAATCTATCTCCACATTCGAACTACCAATAACTTCAATACATATATGAATCTTATGTCTTTATGTAATAAGGGAAGGCAGTGCCTTACACAAAAAGTTCCTTGTGATATCAGACAATTTAGCTTCAGCACAAATTTCCGTTAAAGCCTTGATTCTAGTAACCTTAGGGACTGTCAAATCTTTCATGAACTGAGCAAATGAAGGACTTCTATTTGAAGCCTCAACAAGGTCAAGAAGCTCAGATTCAACCTTTTCCAGTGCATTAGCTTTTACTGCTGAAATGTACAATGCAGAGGCATAGTTTCCAGATACACCAAACATAGTCAGAGGCACCTGAAATATATAGGGAAACAGAAAAGAAATAGATATAAGAAGATAATCTTATATGTCAAAAGTATTGAAATGCCTAATACATGCCATGAATGCAGAAAAAACCAGGGCCCATACTACATCTTTGCTTCATGAATATAATATGAAAACACAAACAAAAAACAAGAAGATGACCATAATGCCTTCCAATTTTATCCAACCATTCTTGGAAATTTCCCTCGCATAACAAGTATCTGTGATAGTTTTCTTTCTTGCTCTTGACAATATGGAGTATGCGATATGGATTAT
This sequence comes from Rhododendron molle, assembly GCA_025413875.1. NCBI lineage: Eukaryota > Viridiplantae > Streptophyta > Magnoliopsida > Ericales > Ericaceae > Rhododendron > Rhododendron molle. Next base: position 7,296,357 of record CM046394.1, on the reverse strand, counting down.
GGACATCTATTAATAGGGACCTGGAAGATAATTGTACAAAAGGGTATTACAAATATGTTATAGGCTCCTATGTCAGTTTATTTTTGGTGCTCTTGACCTTACAATAAATCCCAAGTCTATTGGAGTAGAGGCCCATACCCATTTTGTAAAGCCCATTCTTACAAACATCCTTGTCTCCATTAATAAATGACCATATACCTAGCTTGAACACCAGGAAAGAAAAAAGGATTTCAGCATTTCATCTTTTCACATACCCAAAAGGCATAACATTCTGGAACAATGTAGAGTTAATTTTTTTTTATCCTCAGCCCGTCAGGTCCCCTCATGAGCTCTGGTTTTCTCATTTCAATTAATAGCCTCAAGTTGCCCACCTGACCCATGGGGCAAATCAACCTCGCCCAATTACTAGGACACTACCAAGTACCACCACTTGTCTCTACATAATCTTGATAAATCTTTCCTCCATACACTGGTCGAACAAACTAGATCTTCTCAGACTCCGAATCGAAACCATGGTGTCTACTCTACATAAGCCGACAGCGTACAAAATGCAGTTTTTGCATCGTCCAAAAGACCCCACCAATCCCACACTTTTCTTTCCTACTCTAACTTCCATAGGACACCCATCTTTTCTAATATACAAAACAGTGAACACCAATCGGTGAGAACAAATTTTTAAAGATGTATCACAAAAGTGATTTCCGACGTTGTCTTAATAAAAATACAATTTTACAATACTTCTAATATAGCATGAATATCTGTTAGGGCAAAGTAGTGAAATCACTCCAGCTCAACAACCCACTCCCACACCCCATGTATTCACACACGTACACATGGAGTTTGTCTCATCTTCTAGTACAATCTAAGGGATCCTATTATCAGTCACAAATCCCCAAATCTCATTCACCGAAGGGAAAACGCTGTCTACCCCCAACTTTTCTCAAAACCAAATCCATCTCTAACAGAAACAGTGTTTTGCAATTTCTGCGAAAACCTTAAGTGCACACATGCCAGATATATTTCTAAATACAGCACAGCTTATATGCTAAGAGTTCCTACTAAGACCAATACGACTTCAGCATCATCTCGTCAAGCAAACCACATCTAATAGGCCAATAAAAATAGCTACCGCGATTGAATCTTAAACCCGAAGCGCACCAATTTAGGTCAAATAGCCTGTAAATAAAATTTAAAGCTCAAAGAGACTATTTACCTTAACTTTCTTTTCCTTTGGAGGAGATGCTGAAGAATAATCCCTAGAGAACTGCAACAAACAAGAGAGATTTACTTCAATTTCCACCAGATAAATTTCAGGTACGAAACATTTTCTACTACATACGAATCCACCAAACAGAATCCAAATCCATTTCATTTAGCCCTAAAACGGAGCAGAAACGTATAACGATGGGAAGGCGGACTTAAATCAAGCAATTTGAAGGGTTGAGTATACCTCGGGATTGGAGAAGGCAGGGCATAGCAGGGTGGATCGCTGGGGGGAGGAGAGAGAATCGGATCTCAGAATCTTCTGGAAGTGAGGGAGGCTTGACCTCAGGCGCCCGGCCATTGCCATTACCACGAATCACAAATTCCTTTGTTGTATTCTGAGAGAGAGAGAGAGAGAGAGAGAGAGAGAGTCTAGCTCGAAATGGTCTCGAAGTGGTGACGTTGGTTAGGGTAGGCATAGTGCTGGCCTCTTTGTTAAGTACTATTTTTCTTTTTTCGTGGAATTTGATTTTATTTCTAATTGGCCCTGTAATTCCTAAATTTTTTGTTTCACTATCAAATCCCATTTTTAGACTTCACTGGTTGTACTCTAACTGGCAAAAAAATAGTTATATTTTTCAATTTGATAATACTTTTAATATGCAATATAGATCTAGTTTCATATATCTCAATTAATTTTTTCAAAATATGTTTTTAAAATCACAAAAATGATTATAGATTACAAAATATAATTAATTGAAAAGTAACATAAACTTCTAAAATTGACTAAAAAAATTAGGATGCTGGGGGTATTTTTTTTTTTTTCAGATTCACCTTAAACTCTATAAATTGGTCGTTTGCTTCAGGAGGGGAATTTAAAAATAAAAGATTATGACCAAAGTTAAAAGGGAAAAATTCAAAAAAACTCCCAAGGCCCAAGTTCAATTAGACTCCCAACCTTTTAAAAACTTCAATTTTACTCCCAACGTTATCTTCCGTTAATCAAAATGAGTCCTTCCGTCAGAATGACTAACGAATTCTGTTAAAGGCTCCGTTAAATATCGTCTCAATCAAATTTTGATGATCCGAGCCGCTCAATATGTTCAAAACGTGATTTTAAGAATACTTAAGAAAAATCAACAAAAAAAATGACCGGGAAGGGCTTCATCTGAATAGTTTTTTGTTGAATAGTTCACTAAAAAACTATTCAGATGAAGCCCTTCCCGGTCATTTTTTTTGTTGTTTTTTCGCCGGTACCCTTAAAGTCATGTTTTGAACACATTGAGCTGATCATCAAAATTCGATCGGAAAAAGGAGGTGCAGATCAAGCAAAATCCGGACATCCGTACTTGAACAAAATCTGGATCAATCCACACCTCCCCTTTCCCAATCGAATTTTGATGATCCGAGCCGCTCAATGTGTTCAAAACGTGATTTTAAGGATATCCGCGAAAAATAAACAAAAAAAATGACCGAGAAGGGCTTCATCTAAACAGTTTTTTATTGATATAGTTCAATAAAAAACTGTTCAGATGAAGCCCTTCCCGGTCTTTTTTTTCGTTGATTTTTCGCGGGTGTCCTTAAAATCACGTTTTGAACATATTGAGCGGCTCGGATCATCAAAATTAGATTGAGACGATATTTAACGGAGCCTTTAACAAAATCCGTTAGTCATTCTGACGAAAGGACTCATTTTGATTAACGGAAGATAACGTTGGGAGTAAAATTGAAGTTTTTAAAAGGTTGGGAGTCTAATTGAACTTGGGCCTAAAGGTTGGGAGTTTTTTTGAATTTTTCCCAAGTTAAAAAGAAAAGGGTAGAGTAATGGCAGGACATATTAAATATTTTTTCTTTTTATTGTTAATGCCGTCCTATATGCATTTTTTTCAACGGTTCACATTTTTATACTTTTAAATTGGAACTCATTAAAACGAATGTTTATCTCAAAAAATTACAACAAAGAGCTTTAAAAAATTAAAAGTAAAGCAAAATGCTAGAGCAAAAATTTAGGAAGAAAATGCAATAATCTCATGCATCTCGATGATCAGGGATTGTAAATATTTCTGTAAAAAAAACACTAAAGCCAAAAAATTTCATGGCTTATTTCATCATTTTTAAGTACTTATAAAATTAGGCTCATTTTTTTCTATTACGATCCTTTTGCGCAAGGATTAAAAAAATTTAAATTATTTTAATTGAAAGTCAAAATTTTAAAAAAACCCGTTAATAAACGGAGGAATCAACCTAAAGGAATTCTTAGACGTAAATGTAATATAAAAGCGGTCTCCGTTCACTAGGCAAACCATAATATACAAATAGTTTCAAATAAATTCAGATATCAATACATATCTCACGGATATTAATACAATTTCACATATATCAATACACTTTTTGCGAATATCAATGCACATTTTATCTATGCGGAGGTTAGCATTTTCCAACAGAAAGATTAGAGAGTATACGCAAAGAAATCCCTCTAATAGTATATATATTTGTTTCAAGATCAATTCTTTTCCACCAAGATCATCTGAAGAACTGAACGGAACGGAACTTCAATCTCTCTCTAAAATACATCCCAGCAAAGAGAGAACCAACCAAAACATAAACCAATGAAGCAGAAAAAGAAGAAAAATGCATTCCTTTTAATAGAGAGATCCCGAAAGACAAAATACATCCAACAGCTCCAGGAGAAAAAAAGGACCGCCGCAAGATTACCGAAAAAGGACCACCAAAAAAATAATGAATATAAATTGGCCATAGTCCCACCAGTGAAATGTACTTCCAAGAAGATGCAATTTTTGCCTTCCAAAATGACAGCAATGAGCAACTGAAGTATATCACAGCTAGATGGTTTATGATCTAATATTTGATCTTCCAAATCACAGAAGAATGTGAATCATCGACTGCGTACCTTAGAACCGATGAAACACTTTCTACTTCATGTGCTATCAACTTAGACCTTAGTAACGACAGTAAATCCCTGTACCGAGACTGTTTTCTCTTCAGTACTCGGGTGTAAGCAACGAGTCCAAGCCATTCAAATTCTCCCCTCTCCACTTGAAAAATTGGATGGAAACTAGAACCAAGATCCGCAGCATGCATCCTTTTTTTAACAAGCTTGTGCATATACCTAACAGTACAAAAATCAGGCGGACAAACTCCGATGTTACTATGCATGTCTTAGAAGTAAAGCTTTGATAAATGACATGTACGTCCAAACTACAGAATTTCAACTAAGAAAACACGTTATCGAAGAAATATAAACAGTTGCAGATAAGATGCAGAAAAAACACAATCAAAATAACTGTCTGTGAAAGCATTTATTTCTTTTTGGAAAAAGTTATTGACGATACTACCAAATTTGACGGCACCATTACTAGTGAGTTAACAATCAACTACATACCTCAAAGACTTCTCGATACTGCACAAGTATGATTTCAAGTCAAGTTTGCAGATGTTAGACAAGTCACAGACATAGCAATGGAATTTCATCGCACATAGCAGAAAAGCTTGATAAATATTCAATCTGACAACTGCCGACGAATTGATATTTGAATCGTAGAATATGGGATGGCATTTAGGTCGCAGATAATCACACAACTTTGCCTTTAAATGACCGCCTGGTTTACCTTGCCAGCAGACCGTAAGACTTGAACTTAAATGCATATTCAGGTACCTGAGCCAGGAAATCAGAAGAACAAACTTATGAAGTGCATAAGTTTGACAAACCAAACTGCACACCTGTTCTTTAATCACTTGCAGATCTGCTGTTTTGGAAACTAGGGCATATATGATGCATCCAAAGAATCAATCAGATTTAAGCAGAGAGAAAGAGAGACTGAGTATCTACATATCGCATCTAAAGACAAGAAAGTATTTCAATATCACATCTAAAGACAGTAACTACAAAGATTTAAAACAGAAGGGTATTACACCAAATAAAGCTAAATCATGCTTCCACGAATGCTCATCTATGTTTAGAAAGACAATATGGAAGAAAAAGGTTAGTCGCCTTTTGAGTGGATTAAACCTGGATGACAAAATTTGGCATCCCCTTAGTTTCTAAAATTGATCAACTGTAAGCTACACTGATATGGGTGTAACCAAAACTTGGGTTGCCAAATGGCACAATATCCTTTCGTGGTACCATTAACAGGAGCCAATAAACAACATAATTCCATATGAGAATTCTGCATAGAGTTTCTCCTCATGACGAACACAAATGGTTTTGAACTTAACCAATCCTATTGCTAGTGTTTCTGGTTCTTAAAATTCTAGAACAATATTTATATATACACTTCATTTTGATGCATTATAGAGCCATCCTCGAGTTTCAACAAGAACAGAGTTGCATTGGTTCCAAGAAAGCGGATCAAAACTAACACTCCATCTAAGAAAGCAGAGAAAACCCATAAATTGCATTCAACCACTGGCTTAATTGCATCATTTGTTAGAAAACCAGAGGGTGACCTTGTGTAGTCTGCCTGAACTTCTAAAGTGCGACAGTTGATAAACAAGCCACTCCATCCAAGAAATGGTATGCCATCTGGCCCCACGTACACCCGGTTTGAAGCAAGTCCTGATACTTGGTCAGCATCAAAATTGAGTCCAAATTTCGCTTCATTCATGTAGCAGTTGTATTCTCTGAATCCCCTTCGCAGCCTGGAGAAGAAACTAGCAGCCTGCTTCTTCGAGGTTGATATGAAAATGAAGTCATCGATAAATCTAAGTAGCAAGTATTTAGGGGATGACAGGATGACTCCAGCCTCATTATTTGGAAGAGAGTAAACATGATTTCTATTCTCTGTTGCAGATAATTTGTCGTTACCAGGTTCTGCACTCTTCTGCAGAAATGGAATTATTACCTTGGTTTCTAGATGCCCATAATAAAATGAGCAAAGCAGTGAAGACAAAACACTTCCTTGAGGTATACCAACATCTTGCAAGTAAAAGTGCTTATCTAATTGCAGCACATTGCACTTCACATGCTCATTGAGATCAAAGGAAAGCTCCTCCTTCCTTATATTTTTGCTCTGACCCTGAATCATTCGAAAGGGGTAAGTTAAAAGAATGTCTCGTCTACTACATATATAACAACGCAGCCCAGCTTAGTTGATGATAAGCTTATGAAACACAGCATGGCTTAAACTTCGAGAGAGTAATCTGCCTTAGTCAATGCATTCAGTTATTATCCAAGCTAGGGTCCTTTACTCCATTCATATTCGTTTGTCGCTCCTTTAATGACTAATGTTAGATCTTGTCCCCCGTAAGTTAATAATCGCCTCCAAAACTAGTATATGAGCCTCGGTGGTCTCTCCATTTATTGCCAATGAGTTTTGAGTTAAGTGCTTTAACATGGTATCAAAGCTAGGCTTTCCAAAGCTTTTGGCCAACCCTCTCTAGATTGATTTCCCCCTTTCTCATTGCACTTCATTTCATTGTGATTTCCTAATAGACTACGTTGTAATATCCAGGTACAATATTGGCATGCTGTGACAATGAGGATTTGCACTTCTGTGGGGACGACTCAGGTAGGCCTTGTTTTTCCTCTTTTCTCTCTTGATGTACTAGATGCTTGATATCAACGACTAATGCTTTTACTTTTATTTTTCTGCCAACCTTACGAGATAAATTTGTCTATTCGTTGATACTATAGTTCAAAATTGTAAAACAACTAGCCACCAAAAAAGGGAGTGTGGGAAGTTTAAAGTTAAACTCAGAGAGTGAAGGAGAGACATCCATGAATGAAAAAAACCATGCTCCTCTGTGATTTAAGATACGCAATTTTAAAAGAAATAGATAGAGGAATTATGGGATACAAACTCACTGTAAATTGAGCAGCTCTATGTAGTTATGCTACTAAAATAAAAGAGTAGAAAGAAGAGGGCCTCACTAATTAGATTGAGCACATGAGTTCAAATATAAAGCTAAGGAACATTTGCTCAAAACCTTTCGCGAAACTTATCAGACCCTGCCTAAGAGTAGATGAACACTACACACTCGATATTAACCGGATCAAGATAAATACTCCTGTTCCGTTAAAAAAAGAAAAGAAAGATAAATACTCCTGTTTTCCTTTTCATAAAAAAAAGATGGGTACTCCTGAACTTCTCGCTGAACACGTTTTTACTTATGATTTATATAAAACCGATAGTAATCTTTACACATTAAAGAAAACACAAACACACCCCAAAGCATAATGTGTTTCTTAGGTTTTGATGTACCACCGTACCACTAACACAGATGCACAACATATTACTCTTTTGAGACACTGTAGCATTTTCCCAGTTATAGATATAGCAAACAGCCACACACCAGTACATGTCAACCGCATCATTAGAAAGAAGAGGTCCAAAAAATAAAGACAGGAATAAAAGTTGACAGCTACTAAAAGTAAAAAAAGTATTGTACCTGATTAACAAGGATGCCCTGCAATGAACAACGGGAGGCAAAAGATGTAAATATGGTAGAGCCAATGCTGGTGTCTCGGTCTGCTAGTATTAGGTTTTGATGAGCCCACAAAGATTTATTTGCACAAACAACTTGATGAGACTTCTTTATGAGATATTCATCACTCTGCATTATTTCCTCCATTACACTGATCAACTTATCCTGCTTAACAGAATCAAATGCTTTAGATACATCTGAGACAACAATGAATACTTCAGGCACCTTTGTCGATCCATTCTTCAGAGCTGATAAGAAAGGGCATAGCTTTGTGTAGACATCATTATAATCGAATACTGAGGAGCCCAAATTCGCTGGTTCTTTCAACTGTAAACCTTTTAGTACAGCATGCAAATCACGAAGAACACTATTCACAGACCTGAAATAGTCATATTTAACTTCTTTTGGATCCAATGATAATTTTCCCACCAACCCATTGGGTTGAACTTTACAAGAGAATTCTTTGCCCAGTATTCTTGAGGATGCTTTAAGATTTGTCAGCACCCTTACTCCGTTTTCTTTTGGACGAAGTCGGACCCTTGAGAAACCGAATGACCTTTTGTTTGTAATGTTCCAAACCGATGCGTCCTTTAAAGGGTGATAGTTCCGATTTTTCAAGGAGATGATAGCTTTGTTCATTATATTCTCCCAGACTGATTTCCGATAATAAAACAAATTTTGTTTCCCATGCTCACTTTCTGTAACATAGAAGTTGGCTTGCACCAAGGGCACTATCAGACATGAAAAGAACCAAAGTATCCAGTTCTGCACAATTTTATGTTTAATAGAATGAGTAGCGAAGTCGACTTGGCTCTGTCTTTTATGCAAATCTGGAATCTGCCTATTTCTGCTCTTTAGCATATTAACATTTGAGTAGCATGAAGTGCGTTTATCGGATAGAAAGGGGAACACTGATGTTTTCAACTTATACATGCACTGCTTTAAAGAGAACTTTTCAAATCTTCGAAGCTTAACAAACCTTGAGATACTCTTCCTTAGAATTCTCCAGTTAGAAGAAGTTCCAAGCAAATCTGGCGGAACTATACTCCTGCAAACAGCCCATAAAAATGACACCACATGCTTTTTAAGGCAATAAGACTGGCTTGGCTCAAATTGATGATCAAGGACGTCTGGAGTTATGTCACAAATGTTACTATCGGTGTTGGTTAAATTATCAGGTGGCAACTTCCCATCTTGCTGAACCTTAGCATGCCTCTTCCCCGGCGAATTTGCTTGGAACTCAATGCCCTGAAAGTGAAATTTCACACACATTCGACTTCTACTTAAAAACAAAAGGCAAATAATAAAAAATGAAATAGCTCCTTTGCTGTATTTTAATGAACAGAAAAGGTATGGTGCCAATAAAGGTGATGACATTAGCAAAGAAGAAAACAAGAAAAACGATAACTTCACATCCCTCCATTAGTGTATTCACCATTCCATGAGGAGCTTAAATATTGCAACTACTAATGGAAGATTGGCTACCATTGGATATGCTATCTCTTTCTCCATTGGCTAATTTGTGCATGAGAATCCGCCAGAAAAAAATAACAGAACAAGTATTTCCGTTTCATGCAGGCTTCAATCTTCTGGAAAGTCAAACCTAGCAAGGAGTTAGTCTAACGACTCTAACCTGAAAATTTGATAGACATTTTTAAGAAAAAGGAAAGTATAAGAGTAAAAACAAAGGCTCCATTTTCCCAAAGTAATTGGAGTCCCCTATCAACTTAGCCACAACATTTCGCAAATAGTGACCAAAAGCAATGGAAGTGATATCTGCTCCCAGCATTGTAGCACTTCTTCCAGTCATATGAATCAGCCTAAAAAACACAATAAGTGGGGGAAGGCAGCAATGGCTGTTCTACCTCTACGAGACCCTGCTTTAAGCGGGGCTTGCCAGCCTTGTGCTCCGCTTAGGACCTTCTTTATAGCACTAATAAATTATAACGTAGCCTAGACATGAATCCAACATTAAACAGCTAATGTAGACCATATGATCATCATAGCAGCAGGGTTGAATAACAAGAAGTATACATCCCCATAGCAAAACCTGATCCTTATAAAGCAGAACATAGTAACATACTAACGATATAGAACATAACAAATACTTGTATGAGAAAAACTGAGGGTTAAAGCTCCGTTATGGTAATGAATGCAAGACCTTCGTTAGTGTAGCAAAACCTGCTACACTAATGACTTAAAATGACTCTGTATTACCTTCATCAGCTAGCACGTAAGAGAACAAATAAAAACTTTTCGACGGCATGTTACCCCAAAAAATGACAAATTGACAACAATGAAATAAACTCAAAAAAATACTTACCTCGACTATGGAACCAGTTCCTCCTTCAGCACTTTGATCCAAAGATGGTATTGGACAGTGTTTTTCTAATAACCTCAAATGCTGGCAGCGGTGAGCTTTGCGTATAAGATTTTTAAGAAACTTAACAAGTGAATGGTATCTGGATAGCCAAAAATAAGGAATTAGAACACACACACACAAAAACCGCTGGCAAACAATTTATGAAAGGAGAAACTTGAGCAAATCCTGTTCTTCAGACATAGTAAACAAAAGAAATCTGTGATCGTAGTCGATCAATAATGTGAAAATTTACCATCATATCAGGACAATCTTGATCTACCCTCCCCAGTTTACAACATCCGAAATACAACTGTGTTCTCCCAATTCCAACATCAGTATTTTAACTTCAGCTCTCCATTAAACTTCAACTTCACTAAAAATAGTAATTTGATACGAAGTCAAACTGCACCAACAGCCTGGATCAACTTTTGATACTCTGTAGCCCGTCAATAATTGTAAAAAAATCTACCCAGGTACCAGTGTCCAGTCAAGTGCCTTTTTTATCCCAGAACTTTTTTTGTAAAGACGAGTTCTATGGACATATAGGCTCTCTAATTAACCTAAACTAAGTTCCGGCCATTAGCATTCTGCTAACTATCACAATCAAAACATCGCTCAAACTAGTGGGTGATATCTGTAGAGCAGATGTACGAAGTGAGTGAAAATCCATTTTTATACATGCTTCTAGAAGAACCTATTCTAAAGCACGATAGAATCTAGGCCTCGAGAAGGGACCTCAGCATAGTAATCTCAACTAGATTCTTCATTCTGTTCTCATAGCTGTACATACTAAATAAATTTTATTACGGTAAACTACAATGCTTTGTACCCCAAAGTATGAATATAGTGATTCTTATATTAACCAAAATACACCACAAGACTTATAACACTGATAATAGCATTCCAGGAAAATTACTTTCTGATAAATCCAAAATACAGGTAAAATCCATGCATCAAGTGTATATCAAAGCTATTCCTCTACTTACAGGCACTTGAAGTTTGTGAGACAACAATTACTGCTGTGGTAGCATGGCTGTGACAGGGAATTAATATTGCCAACAGATAAGCCAAATATATCCTCAAAAAGAACATTAGCACCCGAGGCAGTGGGCCTCAAAGAATTCAACACATCTGAAGAATGTCAAGGTTGTACTTGTACATGACTCCTTTCCCTAAAAGGAAGAGAGAAATTTCCGCAACACGAGACAATATCCCACGTTAAATTTTGCCCATCTGTCCAGGGAATAAACCCTAGAAGAATACCACAAAAAGAACTGAAGTTCTTTATTCCACGTATCAAAGATGTATGATCCGCAATCTCTCAACTGCTAACATATTTCAAATTTCACTGAGAAATAGCAGGTCATGCATAACATAGATAACACAAATGTATAATGAAATAAAATCAGCAAAAAACAAAAATGCTAATCCCAGAGAGAGACAAAGTACATATACATAATGTGGGAACTAAGCGGATAGAAGAGGATACGATTTCTAGGTAAAACTGATGCAGAACATTCCGACCTATAAATTATGGACTGCCTATCGATATGACCTTCTTTGCTGATATACTGGATTTTTTGCAGAAACAAACAGCAAGAGCACTGAAATGGCATCTGCAGATAGACCAACGCAGAAAAATATTAGCATTTGTAGTGGGCTGAGGGTCAAATGGATTTTTCATGTTTCTTTGTTTAATAAAGGGGCATGAGGTACGCTTTACATGCCCAGTGAAAATATTATTCTGCTAATTTCATGTCAACAATCTACATTCCCCACTAGAAACATGGAATTTACTGTACTAAAAACTGTATACATATCTGTTCCAGATTTGGTACATATATAATAGAACTCCAAGTGCATGGCGTGAAATGTATAGATATCTTCCATTCTGGTGACTTCACAAAAACCATCTATTCTCGTTGCTAGAGCACAAGAATAGTAAAAAATGTCACCTTCTAGTTCGTAGTCCACATATAACAAGTCAATCCTTCTTTTCATGTTGAAGGCAAATTAACTGTTCTGACAAGCCATTTCACCCTCTCATTAGTCATAAGAATTTTACCTCTGCCACCATTCAAATCATGCGGTACAAGTCTTTCTAATAATGGAAAAATTACCACATCAAGAGTTAAATGCACGGCAAAATTTTAGCAACTAGTAGCTGATCTGAGCACTGCATCAAAAGTCTATTCGGTAGTTCTCAAAATAAGAACCATCGACTCATCTCAACCTCCAATTAGTCATGTTTGTTTTTACTTTTTAGAGAATAACTAGTCATGGTTAAGACTAGTAAAAAAATTCAACTCGTACTGCATTATTATCACTGTAATCTGATATAGGTTTGTTATAGTAAAGAGCTGCTACCTAAAATTCAACATGATAGTATGATACCATCATATTTCCTGCAGTGTCCAGTGTTATCCAGCTGATAATAGCCATGCATAAAATAATAAGAAGAAGAATGCACGAATTATTGTGACCTGGTATGGAAAGCAAATAATTTCAGAATGAAATAGTTACTGAATATTTCACGGAATTTCATTCCAAGAAACTAATTATGAGGATGCAAGCATTTTCAATGTTTATAAACTTGCCTCATGTGGAAACTAGAGTTGAAAATGGTATTGTAATATTATGCCAAGAAAATGAAGGGCACTGGGTGGCTCAGGGCCACCAAAGGTGTAGGAGGAGACAGCTCAGGTCCACCGTTGAGAGAATGGTAGGGCAGAGGAGAGGATCACAATAGTTGTAGGGGATGACACAGAGAGTAAAGTACTGTTTATTGTCAGTGTCAAATGATTCTTATATTGGAGTCTTCGAGAAGAGTAAAGCCAGCTGAATTTAGTGCAGGGGCTTGCTTCATCATTCGTTCATCAGAATGGAAGTCGAAGTTGAGTGTGATGATGCTATGCACATCAGAATTCGTAAGACATATGAATATCCAGCAACCGATAGCCCACAAGAATCCATAAGACATGATTTGATATATCACATGTCACCAAAGGGAGCGCTAGATCTAAAAACAGAGACTGGAGTCGCCACCTAGTTTTGGGGTAAAACTGGCGAATTCAAAACAACTTCATAATATAGCCACTGACCATCGTCACTAGAGATCTATCTCATGAGTTGAGCTACAAACAGGCAAGGTATTATTAAGCACCTCCTCACCAACCTTGATTGTCCTTATCAACTAGGTGATTCTCTTTTCACTTCTATTTAGATACACACAAACTCGATAATTAAACCCGTATATAGTGAAAGCACATAATATGTATCCTTAAAACCATGCATTCCCCATTTAGAAGCTTTCCAAAATTGAACCTCCTTCCCAAAATAGAAACTAACCAATGCACCGATTGTATCGGGAGGCCAAACCTCAGTTTGAATGATCTGCAAGCCACCGAATAGGCTCGGCTCATAATCTCCCTAAGTTGTTGACATCCATCCCTGATGACGGTATTTGCCACTTCTAGTTTACAATTTATCAATTAGCTAATCTCAAGAAAAAGAGTTTGTGTGTGTGTGTATGTATATATATACATAGACATATAAATATATACGTATAATGTATATACATACAACATCAATGACAGGCAGACAACTTCAAATAGCAAAAAGCAAACCACTGTTGTCGCCCAGTTATCTACAAGGAAATGCCCATTTTTCCTAGCGATACTTACGCTTGTGTTAAACCCAGAATGAGGCTTCTCATGTGAGCTATCTCCATCACTTGCATTTCTTGCACATTGGATCAGAGAATGGGTTTCTTGAATGTCAAATTGCCTACGCTTCCTGTGGCGCTGCCAACTAAACTGTCTTTGACGCTTTCCAGGCTTCACTATAAGCTGATTTGAGCTACCGTGATGTTCCTCATTTGGACTTCCTTCGTTGTTACGATTAGCAGTTCTAGTTTGTAACATGGGTTCCCCAGATGAACTCTTCTGATTGCTCTTTTTCCTACAATGCCTGCTGAATGAAGAAGAATAACTCAGACCATTGTGACCAAAGCAATTAACTGAACCAGACGGAACATCATCACTAAAAGCAGCATTGGAATACTCTTTCTCTGACAATAAGTCAACTTCATCAACTCCTTTTCTCTTTTTCCCTGATCCTGAAGAGCAGTTCAAAGGAAATCACTAGTCTATCAAATTACCAAGAAAATATATCTGATCACTATTCCGAAACTAACAGATTCAACGCAACCAATTAACTTAGTCGGATAAAAGTCAAAATGTGCAGAAAGGTAAGAGAAGACAAATCTGCAGGTGGACAGTACAGAACAATGAATAACCCTTGTGGAAACGTAAAGCAACATCAGCCAAGATCATAACGTTCCGTTTAATGACAGACTGAAACGGATCAGGGATATGGTCAAAGTCAAGAAAAGTGTCCTGTAAAAGCACCCAGTGCCCAAAATTATGCAACCATAAACCTACTAAATAGATGAATTCACGACAGGACAGGTATGTTGTTTACCCGCTACAGTAATAGTTACCATGCAAATTTCTCTTATAAAATTGATTCAGATACTGAAATTTCTTAAGTCTAACCTCTTATGCATGCTGAACACTCATTGAACACTAATTCTCTTCACTCACTCTTGCCTTCTTTCCCATTTCTTCTGATGATTCTTCTCAAATCAACCAGCTGACACACGAATAATGGGCTTCTAGAACGAACGAACGAATACTATAGGATGCCCGTTATAAGTTCAGTAGTCCCTAGATATGTTGTTGAGTCAGTGTATTATAATCACTACAGCTCCATATTAAAGCTCCCTCTCAAGAACAATACTGCTCTTCTTAATTTTCTTTGGTACAACACATTTGGTCCACATGCCGTCAACCAAGCATTATTGCTCTCCAGAACAAGACATTTGGTCCACATGCCGTCAACCAAGCATTATTGGTCTGCTTGTCATGTATAAATGGAGATAACAGGATGACAATGGGTGATTAGTTTGCAGTCATTTAGTTGCTCAGAGGAACGCAAGGAGGTGGTATAATTGGTCTGGTTATGTTTTCTTTTCTGGAAATTCTCCTGCGATTTTTCTTCATAAGTAAGATACGGAATCTGCTAGGGCTAAATACAAGATTTTCTACATAGCACACTGTGCAATAAAAAGTTCAAATTATATAGAACCTGGCAAATTGGGCATTGGTCCAGACTAAAAAACATACAAATGGAAAATGAACTGCAAATCACTAACTTCATTGTAAAAGAAGAACGTCTGATGAACTTGACACATACAACTTAAATTTTTCAAAATGAATTTGTTCCAATGGGTGCATACCAACAGCAAATGAAGAATGAAGACATTTGGGCTCTGATATATGCTTTGACTTGAGGCAAAAATCACTGATAGGAAAACCTGCCACCTGATAGTGTTTCTTACGAGGAAGTGGCAAAAATATAGAAGTATACTTCAGCAAATAGACCATCACTCCATCCCCAACCTGCATGTCAAAGAATACACACGCGCCCCACGTAAAAAAATGAAGCAATACATTTAGGCAAAGAAACATAACTTAAAATTGACCATTACCTACCCTTCTCAATAGAAAGCCCCATGCCGAACTTGTTAAAAGCTCCATGGCAGAGCTCGAACAGCACTGCTGCCAGTGTATATGATTACTATCAACACGAAATCACTAATTAACCAACCCAAAAACTACTCGGCCTTAATTATGAAAACCATTAAATTCTTTCTTGCAGGAATACTCAACAATGAAAGTAGATAATCACCGGCATTTTTGGTCCTGGTGCCAAATAGTAACCCTTCTTGCTATACAACATCAGTTTATTACATTACGTAATTACCATAAAAGAGACTAGCAATGGTGTAGTGATGACAACAGCCAACGCAAGTTGGAGCAAACATTTGCCCACTTGTCACATGTTGCTTTCATCATTCCATACTAATAGTCTGATAGTACCTCCAAATGTAATGGCTTATCTCTACATACATACTAGTCATAAGATGTACTGATTATATCCACCAAGCACCGACGAACCTAGGAATCGCCATATCTGTGTTGGACACGCCACTAATATTTTTGGTTCCAAAATGCAAAGTTGAAAAAGCACTCATCCAAATAATGGAAGTTCGATCTGGTGATTCTTAAACAGAGGGTATCGCTTCGCCTTCAAATAAAAATCATATTGCTTTCCGATGTTATACCAAATACAATGACTACGAAGAATGTTCAGGGAATTCATCTCGGATGTGATCTATTCTCATGAATACAATTTATCTTAGTTCCTTGCCTCGGGTCTAACTTTAATTTAGATTTGAATGCACGTGACCAGGTAAATAATTTGGTCTTCAACATCAGTTTGACCTACAGTGCATCAAGCTATTACTCGAGAATGATTTAATTACTGATACGTCTACAACTAGTTGCTTTAAAAACAAATTTATACCTATTTTCATTCACAAATTTTTTTTGGTACTTTGAAATATAATTCATAAAACTCATTTAGTATCTTGTCTACCAAAATAATTCAAAGATACAAGTACATTACATGAAAGTCACTTGCCTTGTCATAATCACTGCATAAGACATTAGAAGACAAGGGTTGCTCGCTTATTATCATTTCAATGGTCCTCTTAACAATCTGAACCATAACATGCAGTAAAAAGTCAGCATAAATAGATATCAACTCGGTACTTAGATTAGACACAAGTACATCAAATAGCAATGTAAAGGCAAACTGAAACACGCAGCAACCTCAAGGAGATTATTTATTGTTGGATCGTAAATGAACATGTGAAGGCTGAATCACCAGCTGATCACAAAAACTAGAATCCAACCACCGGAAAGAGATACGTAGTTATAATAACCATTTTGAAATTGCAAAAATGGTTACCCTAACTTCTGCTTTGTGATAAATATGGATATGCAAACATTTCAAATGCCAAACGATATATTTTTTTTGTTTTCTATTTAATAGAAACCCAAAGTGAGTCACCCTATTTCCTTTACAAAATTGAAGCAGACTCCTTGAATAAGTAGTGAACGAAGACGAAGCGAATTTTCTACAACAATGAGTTGTATCTACACTGGATATGTAACAAACTCTCCAATGCTATAACATCTTGGTAAACAGGATGGTTTATGGAGGGAAACCATTTAATGCTCTTCCCTCCAAAAAGAAGAACAGCACACACATACCGAAACAGAGAGGTGCAACTTGTTTGTTTCAACAACGAATTCGTAACGTAAATAACACCTGGTCACCAACAACATGAATAGTATATAGGCTATGCTAGGTCTGATCGCCATACACAACAAGAGGGTGACAAGCCGAATCTCACAGCAAGCGAGGATCATGTATCCAATGGAGAACAGGTTTTATGAAGATTACCATGTCTATTATTTTATACCACAGACGATAACCAATTTAACGCCACTGTGTACGACCAGTAATAGACTGAAGGGTTAGGAGAGACCTCTTGTTGGGACCAACGACGGTCAGGATAAAACGCAGAGAGAGGAGGGGCATTGTCGGATACAACAACGAAGCATTGATACAAGAGCTTGCGATAATCGGACGGGTCATCTGGCCGGAGCAGGAACGAAATGGCGCCGTCGCCGGTACAACCCAGGCATCCCCGCCCCTTGCAACGGCACGGCGCAGCCGCAGAAGGCGTCGTTGGTGGAATCAATGAAATAATGGTATCGGCTAGGGTTCGAGCGCGGCTGTTGAACAACCTCCATAAAACCTCCGGGACCCTCCGCTTCCTCGCCATTGCGAAAGAGAGAGAGAGAGACTCTTTCTGCCGTGGAGTGAGAAGTTACCGCGGGATATAAAAAGCTGAGCCCACTATTGCTGTCCGGCCAGATCAACAGTAATGCTTGAAATCCGCTGAGATTTTTGCCAGATCACCACGAATGCTGAGCTGTACTTCATATTTGCTGAGCTGTGCTGCCACATCATCAGCTGTGTATTGGAGCTGCATCAGCATCTACCCTACACTTATTCACACACTCTCACTGTGAGAATGTGTGAATGGGTTTAGTGGTAAAAGGATTTTTATATTATTATCACAAATATTTACACACACGATCATAAGAAACTCATTCACATTACTATTCCAAATAAATTATTTAGCCAAAAAAAGTTCAGCACATACAAATCTAAACTGTCGACTACTCGGTTAAGATCAGTCAAGCCGTGTCGAAATAAAAGGCAAAATCGATTGCTCTGCACCCACTTTTACAAGATGCTGCTTGGTAGCATCCCCACTTTGCAAGGTAAACATGTTTGTTCGTTCTCTCATTTCTATTTCAGTTCGTCTATATTTTTCTACAGGTGAGAAAAGCGCCTGATTAATTTGATGAGGTAGGCAAAACTTGTATTAATAACCAAATAGTGAGCATGTTCTAGATACTATGTGAGTTGTCTTCGATACATAGGTAAAATTGGCCCCATATGTGATGTTTCTTACCGGTGCAGAATTACAATTCATGTGCGTGTGAGTGTTATTTCATTTGTATTTGCTGTGGTTATTTCTTCTCTTAATGGGGCTTTGTAGTTGAGTTGGATTTATTTATCCCATTAGTTCAGTTGTTTGGTTTGGTTATCTCGTGGACTCTCACACAATAGATATAGTATCTCATGATTTGTACTTTGTACTTCATACATGTTGTAATGATTTCTTCAACCGATGAGAAAAAGAGAGAGAGAGAGAGAGAATTAGGCTCCATTCCGGAACCCTTCTTAAAAAATAAGAGCTTATTTCTAACGCTTCTTTTTTGAAAATAATAAAAGTTCCCACAAAATTCAAATACAAAATTTACTTTACACTTTCAAACTCAAAAATAATGTAAATGAAAAAAAGAAATTCGCACCGTATTAAAGATCTCAATGAGATCTATCAAATAAGATCCATAGTAATAAGAAAATTATTTGCGTAAACACATGATTTTTTAGTTTGAAGTTGCCGTATACAAAAAATAAGACTGTTGCTATTGTGTTGGGCACTGACGAAGGCAAATTGTTCCGGCGGCCACGCCGGCCAGTTTTCGGCCACCGGACGGCCGATCCGAGCCGGCCAAAAATTCCAAAAAACATATGTACACGGAAAAGAGGTGCTCGGATCAAGCACCCTACACATCTCGGATGCCGTTGATTCCCGCGTTAGCCCCTTGATTTTTTTTTTGGAATTTTTGGACGGCTTGGATCGGCCATCTGGTGGCTGGAGACTGGCCGGCGCGGCCGCCGGAATGTTTTGCCTCCTGGCCAGTCGGTATCTAACTAAATTCTTCCAAATAAGTGGAAATCTTCTTATTTTTCTGAAACAGGGGTTCTTATTCAACAAAAAATAAGAAAAGTGAGTTCTAGAACACAGCCTTACAATTCATGAAGGTAACCTAACATGTTCACCAAATATAGTCATCGTATCATTGCTCAAAGTGTTTTTCCCAAGAAATGTTGTTGGGAATTTTGTGTGAAAAATTGGTTCCTAGGAAACGCGGAGCGAGGTAAGGTAAAAAAAAATGTAATTTCTTTTTCTATGTGTGTTCTCTTGATATAAATCTTGCAGGAAAACAAGAATTTCTTCACTTTGGTAAAACCTATTTTGCAGGAAAGTGTTTTCTAATTAGAAAATTGAACCAATAAATTCTACATCTCTCCTAGTAATTGAACACAAACAAAAATGGAGTGCAAAAAAGTTTAATTTTTTCTACATTTCCCATATTTTTCTGTGCAACTGAACGGGACTAAAGCCTCGTGCAATTGGAAAACGGAATGGACGGGTTATCCCATCAGGATCAAGGGATCCTGTAGGGCAGCCGGCCCTGCAGGTCGTGAAGGTCGGTTCCGAGCCGTTCGATCGGTGCCGGATCGGCAATCAACGGTCGGGATCTCAGCTCGGCAATGGACGATTCAGATTTGAAGGGTCGGGAGATTAAATCTAAGCCGTTGAGGCTCCGATCGGACGGCTCGGAGCCGACCTTCACGCCCTGCAGGTCGGCCCGACCTGCAGGATCTCCGATTCCATCCCATCAACCGTGGCTCAGAAGAACCCAAAAAAAAAAATCATTGATAGCAGAGGGAGTATTCTTGGTGGGGACGACACGAACCTTTCATACTTTGGATTTTTCTTGGCCCTCCACGTGGTAGCAAAAGGACACGAATTTTCCGGTGGATCCACAAAAGTACGCATAAAGCGCGTGAAGTAGAATTAAAGACCCGAACAAATAAAAAAACCACACTTGTTCGTTTACAGATTTATTTTAACAATTCAAAAACCAAAACAATCTAAAATACTTAACATTGGATTGGCTTGGCCCATGAAGCTTTCATACGTCGGATTGTCTTGACCCTCCCTCCAGCTGGTAGCAAAAATACATGAATTTTCAGGTGGATCCACAAAAAGTACGTACGTATTTACAAATTTATGTATGGAATGTATGTGGACGATGTAGAAGAAACTTTTATATATACCGGGTATACCAACTTAGTGGTATCCCCTTCCGGTTTGTTTCTCATTTTCCGATCACATTTGGATGATCGGCTCTGTTCATTTTGTCGAGTTCGACGAGAACCTTAATCATTAAAAAAATCGTGTTTATCGGACTTTATTTGATACACGATCGGCACACGTGAAAATGGAGAAAAAACCAAAACTGGGTTCCGATTCAGCGTGTTTTTTGGATCCAGTTTTGATTTTCTTCAATTTTCAAGTGTGCCGATCCTCTACCTAATAAAATTCGATGAACAAGATTTTTGGTATGATTAAAGTTCTCGCCGAACTATACAAAATGAACGGAGCCGATCGTCCAAATGTAATCGAAAAATAACTAAAAAATAAGAAACGAACCGGAAAGGGATACCACAGAATTGGTATATCCGTTATACTTATACATAAAAAGTTCTCTATAGGTACTACACATCTTTATCCTCTGTGTTCCTAGTACGGAGGAGCATTATTATTTTTGGTACTTTTCAAGACCACATTCTCCCTCGACTAAAAACTGTGATGGGGTGCGTGCCTGAACCACTCGAACTGAGTCATAGAAAACCTTTGACCTAAATTAATTAATTATTTCTTTGGATTCCTTTCTCTAAATTTTGTGCCATTTTTAAAAAGTTTGACCAAAAGTTGAGACGTTTTTTGAAGACAAAAAAATAAAAATAAAAAAAAATATTTTGACAATTTTATATACTAATGAAATATATATCATTGCTTAAATTCAAATATTTTCTACTTCTAAATGTTTGAAATACATTAACATCCGAAAGTACATATATTATACTTTCTTCCTTTGTTGATTGCCCAAACTAATACAG
Organism: Rhododendron molle; assembly: GCA_025413875.1. Lineage (NCBI taxonomy): Eukaryota > Viridiplantae > Streptophyta > Magnoliopsida > Ericales > Ericaceae > Rhododendron > Rhododendron molle. Next base: position 7,275,038 of record CM046394.1, on the reverse strand, counting down.
AGTATAATTCTCGTAATATATATTCTTGATAATTCAAGTGTTCAAATGTTCATACGGTTTTACATAATTTCAGGTGTCCAAGCTAACTTAATTCTCGTACCAATCGTTAAAGGAAAAAAAAACAACCCAGAACAGCAGTCCCAGTAGACACTTTCAACTTTTTTGTCTTCCATTTTACCCGTCAGAAGAAAGCCTAAAATTGGAGACCGGATCCCCTGTCCGAGTCAGATTCGAACAGGCGCCTGTCCCTCGTTTTGGAGCAAAACGCGTTCGGCTCATCTTAACCGTTGATTTGCGAGATCAACGGCCGAGATTAGTCGGACAGGGAATTCGGATGGGGGAGTGGGACAGGAGATCTTCCGTGCTAAAATTGATAAATATAAACATCCTTGTTGTGGACCCCATTAGTTATTTGGAGTATTATGTTTTATTATTGGTCAAACAACCATTCTAATCGGCAGCATATCATGGGTGGTTGGCACTTGGCATATGGAGTACCATCTTGCTTTAAATTAAACTTCCAAGTTAGGTGTGAATCATCACCAACCAGTCATAAACATCACCATACCTTCTTCTCTAATAGTAATCAAGTTCGAGTTTCTCTCGGATAAAAAAAGGAGGAGGAAAGTTCGAGCCAGTTTATGCACGCTTCGATTACCGCAGATCCCTTATAAATTTAACCATCGAACAAAATTTCAATGAAAATACTCTAATAGAGTTTTTTAGCAGGCGGTAAAAAATCACACATACGAATACGGAAGAGTAAGAGGGGATCGATAATGCGTTCCTTATTTGTTGTTATGCTCCCACTCGATCAACGAACCCGTAGCACAATCTTTATTTTGGCGTGGACAGCCAAGGTGCCCGCATTTTTTATTCTGGAATTGTGATTGCTGATCTTCATTTTTTCCCCCCCTCTGGATGTAAATGAACTTTCTAGACAAGGTTATCTTGCGATAGCTGGATAGCCTGGATCGGGTTTTTTTTTTTTTTAATATTGTATTCATCGGCGGAACACACGTCGACATCCCACGGTTGGGCTGCAGCAATCTTTCAGATTGTTGGTTGGGGAATGCCGTTGAACTTTCTGGAGAGATAGAGAAACGGAAACTGAAAGAAAGATTGCTGCAGCCCACAGGTTTCTCAACAAAGTACAGTTTGTATAGTTTTTTAAATGCAACCCCCACCAATTGTTGTAATTGTAGTTGATTGGTGGTCAACTCTTTTTTTTTTTTGTGTGTGTGTGGGGCAATTTTATGCATTGTTGGTCAACTATCCATCTCAGATTCTCCGTACAATTGAAGGGTCACCCAAGTGGATATGAGAAAACAATAAGTGCCTGTCATGTGTCATCTATAAGTTTGCATGTTCGAATTCTACATAGGCCAAACAGTCCGAACCTTAGAGTTATTGAAAGATTGTCTGGTTGTTAACTTCAGGGTCCCGAAATCAGTCGAGACCCGTGCAAACTGGTCTGAATATCTGGTTATATATATATATACATATACAATCTCCTTCAAATAAGGAGATCCTTATTTTAGTTAAAATAAGGACCTATCCATTTTCCTATTTTCCAATTGTATTTTGATGATTCGAGCCGCTCAATATATATATAAACAATCCATCCCAATAGAACAACATTTATTTTTGTGGTGAAAATACAACATTTATGATAGTTATATTTATAGAACATAAAATGATTTTAGTGACGCTCTTTTTAAAATAACCAATCATGATTATAGAATCACTACATTGCGCATAAAAAAATTGGTGTGCAAAAGGTCCGTTCCGCTAAATTTTTTATTTTGTAAGTGCTTATTTTTCAATTTATGAGATCAATCCTTCTCTCATAAAACACCATTTTTAATTCAATTTACGAGACAAGTCCTTCTTTACTACTACTCCACTAAAGAAGCCGCACTTTATTCTTCTGGCATTTTTAGCTCTGAGGGGTGTGTATATACACGAAAAAAATAGGTTCTTGATCCAACCATCTTACACATATCGGATGCCGTTAATTCTCGTGTAGGCCCCCTGATTTTTTTTTTATAGAATTTTTGGATGGCTCGGATCGGCAGTCCGGTGGCCGGCCGAGGCCGTCGGTACGATTTCGGTCCTCATAGCAGCACTCGAGGGGTGGTGTATTGGTCTTGGCATGTGATGTACGTGTTTGCTTCATCCTATCGTTTCCTGTTTAATTCTTTTTGCCAATAATTCTTCAGGTCACCTCGTTTTCACGTGTAATTGTATTAAAAGGCTATTAGAGAAGTTATAGGAAACTGAGCCGGTATATTACCCAAAACAAAAAACCCACACTTTGCTGTTCCTCATTCGAAGCTTTGGTTTCCCACGCGCCACGCGCCACTTGGTTCCGCGTACATCCACAACCCCTCCCATACAGACTAGTACATGTCAAAGCACCTATTATATACGGCCACCCTATCCGCAATTGAGAAATCGAAAGTTTTCCAAATCCCTCAGATAGATTCCTACCAAGAAATTCAATACCCCCTACCCCTCTCTCTCTCTCTCTCTAGGCGGCAGACGAGAGTCATGTTGCAGTTGTTCTTCGCCGTGGCCTTCTCCGCGGTCCCTCTGACCCTGTACGTCCCTCCAATTCGAAGCCTCAACCTGTTTGTGGAAACCATGGAAGAGCTTTTCAGGGAGTCGAGCTTGTACACGGGACGGTTCTACCCTCGCCTACGGTACGCTTGCTCGAGGCTCCTGGATTGTTTCCTATGTAACAACACCAGATAAGTTATACTATATATACGTGTAGAAATGGATTTTGTTTCCATCATAACTTGTAACTATTCCTAGTTTAGGGCTTTGGTTCCTTTCTCTCTTGTCGCTTCTGTTTCGATTTTTTCGGTGTTTTTGCTAAGTATGTAGCTGGGTTTTGTTGTGAGATCTTGTGGGGTTTCGATGCGGAATTGTGTGTACGTTTTTTTTTTTTGATCAGAGAATTGTGTGTATGTTGTTAATGGAAATTTTAGAGAATTTGTGGATCTGTGTTTCTTTTTGTTTTTTGTTGCATAATTTTATGTTTTTCCCTTTATCGTGGCTGAAAATGTAAACTTTGTGAAGACCACGGAGTCTGGATAAAAAGTTTTGTGGACAAGTTTTTTTTTTTGGGTTTCTTTTCAAGATTTGCTCTTTGGTTTCTTTTCTTTCTCTTGTGGCAATTTCAAAATCTCAGAAGAGGCTACTTTAATGTCATCAGAAGTTTGGGATATCCCTTTTGGTATGTAACTGTACTAACTTGAGGGTAAAAAAGAAGGGATGTGATGATTAGGGCATCAGGGCAAATCTAAAAAGACAAATTGCTCGGGACACTGGGGTTTTGTTCGATCGCTAATGGTTCCAAGAGTAGTCGAGGTGCGTATAAATTACTCCATGACATTTCATTTTCCCAATCTAACCAAACTAGACAAGTACTGGTTTTTTGTTCTTTCCAAATGATATTCAAGCATAGCTATGTTCCTCAGAGTCTCAGACCTCTTCTTCGTAGAATGTTATACTGTTTATTCCAAAAAGGCATATGACCCCAGTTATAAGAGTCAAGAGACGTGTGAATCCTAGACAAGCACATGAATTGTCCTGTAATAATAATAAGAAGAAGATACTACATGTCATGAAAAAATGACTTATATCCAACAAGATTTGTATTAGACACTGAAAATGGAGGCAAAAGTTATAACTTTATTGATGAACTTGGTTCCCAGGACAAATCTCAATGAATTGGATTCGTAACTGTAGTTTTTCTCCTAAAGACAATTGGATGGGAACAAAAAGCTAAGTGATTTGATTTAAGAACAAAAGAATGAATGAATGATGATATATACTAACAATGAGGTTTCAAGGGTGAAAATGATAAGTGAAGTAATGAATTTTGAGGTTGATCTCAAGTACAACTATTTTAGCTTGAAAGAGTGCAAGGCTTTAGAAACCAGAAAACATCCAAGGTTCTTGCTTCTCTTTCAGCAACAATGGAAGCACTTTTCCCACCGGTACTTTTAGTGTCTGCAGTCTTCTCCTTCATTAACTCTGTATTGCCCTGCTCCAATTCTTGAAGGATTCCCCGCTCCTAGTATGTCAACAATTTAAGTCAATGAATCAGTAAAATCCAGTATTGTGCTGACAAAACTTCAAATAGTGGAAACAATGTCTTTTAATTGTAGGGACTTGAAGGCAGCTCAATATTAGACAGGAATAAGCTCTTGATTGAGCCAACAGTTGCCACCTAGTTAGTGAGCTAGCTTGTGCATGTCACCGATGACTCTTGTTTTTCTTGCCGCCTTTGGATAGAAAGAGGAAGGAATATGGAAGCAGCAAGACACAACTCTAACCGTTGTTTTTTACCTGGGTGCCATCATTGGTTCCTTTCTAGAAAACATATTTCATTAACTGCTAGAAAAAATGTTTCCTGAACCTTTGTACCACGTTTTTTCGCCAAATAAACCCATTTAGATTGAATAGAATATCCTGATAGGAGATGCAAATAAGCACAAATATGTTTCCTTTCAGAGTGGGGAAAATATGTCCAGCCTGTCCTAGGCTACTAGCTAACGAGCTTCTATGACAGGTAATCAACCAGAAAAGCGAAACAATTTCCAGTACATTCTCAGTAGCATTCCAGTATCATGTGCTAAAATTGCTATGTGTTTGAAACCATCTTCTATAGTTTTTTGGTGATAACCATTGCTTACCTGAGGCTTGGATCTAGATGCTTTCAGAGGGGCAGCTTTGTCAGGTCCACGGCTAGCTGAAAAACATTGAGGAGAGGGAGGATTGGTTCGAATTTGCAACAAATTCTCCCCCTCTTTGTGCTTTCCAATGTTCAACTCCAAAGGGCTGGGATTGTTTTCTACTTCAACTCTCCTGCACAGATTCAATCACTTAAGTGTTAATCCTCTTTATCATGAGAACTGCCCATATTTACACCTACTATGAAATGCAAAGAGAGATTACCAAATGAAAGCACTTAAGCAATATGATTAGATTGAACAAAACCCATCACTCTTCATCAACTCTGATAGTTTAGAACTTTCAATCCTTCAACTTTCAACCTGGTTTCCCCCACCCCCTGCCCCTGTTCTAATTAAGTCACAGATCATAATCTTGGATTTTATCCACCTTTAGGGCATGAAATGGAGCATATGTTGGTTGCACTCTGGTAAAGAAATTTCGACATTGTGTGTACATGTTTAAGTGTATTTGCATGCATTATATTAGATCGAAGGGAGAGATTTACTTTTTCATCCTCTGCTTCTCCTTGAGATTATTCTTCTGCGCAGCCTCACAGTTCTCTTTGCTTACCTCAAGCAATGGCTTCCTCTCCTTCTCCCTCTCGTCCATTTCCCCCAAATTACTGCCGTCGCCGTCGCCGTCACATTCCTTTCTCTCCAGCTTCTTCCCATCTGATTTCTCCACATTCTCTCTTTCCGTTGCCCTTGTGGCCAATCTCTTCAACTCATTGCAAAACTCAGTTATATGATTCATCAAGTCGCGCCCTCCAAACAAATTTCGTGCTGATAACGTACTTCTCAACCGTGGCGTCTCTTCCTTTTTGGTTGGATTAGCAATCTGTTTCCTCTCTGTGCTCGACTTGATTTCTGCTTTCTTGACGTTGTAGCGGTGGCTCGGAGTAGCACATAAATTAGGGTGCTGATTCTCTCCGTCTTCAACGAATCTATCGCAATTCGAGTCTTTGTTTGGCAAATCTGAAGGTTGAGTTAAGCCTCTCCTCTTCAAATAAGCGTCTCTGGATCAATAAGCAGAGTGAACTGTTTAGCTTGTATATGAATAAACTGAATTAGTCTCAAATGCTGAACACTTGTTGCTTTATGGATCTTTTTAAAAATGGATTCTTTCTTTGAAAGGATTCTCGAGAACCAGTTTCAAAATCCTGTCAACCAAACTAGTTTTATGGAAGTACCTTGTGTTTCGATCACGCTGTGGAAGGACCTCAGAAACGGTAGCTGATCTCTGAAGCTTGACAGAACGAAAACAATTTAAGTTTAGTTATTTAACGACACTAAAAATAGTTACAGTACCATTAGCCTTCTGGTAGTAACATGCAGAAAAAGAAAATAAAAAATGCTCAATTATCAACCCAAGGCATTCCCCCTCTCTTTGGTTCTAAATTCAGCAGAGTTTTTATCCCGTTTCGTTATTATTTTCGACCGAGAACACTTTTCAGAAACTTGTTTTCTGGAATTTGTATAAAACTTTTTTGGAGAAAACCCAATTCTCTAACTACGATCAAACAGGAAAACAGTTGATGAGAAGAGTTTAAAACAAAACTAAGTACTACGACGAAACAGGGTTCGTTTCCCAGGTCCGCTAAGAGGGCATTGTTCTTCTCTTTTCCTGCTTTCACTCCGAGTCCTAACCAAACAGAAGAACAACGATGCACGGAATTTGCGAAATTCGAAACAAATAATAGAACCTTTGAAAGAGGTGTTGCTCTGAGGAAATCTTCCACTGTCTTCGGATGATTGCAATCTGCAACAATTCAGTCCACGAATGACGAAACTAAGAGACTAATAATACACGAGAATTACCAGCTGAAATCGTATGACATGGGTACCAATAACACGTGCATTCGTATATGACATACCAGGTCTGCAGAACCAAGCTTCGTCGTCCACAGGTTCATCCGGAGCCGAGAAATCTACGAACTTGGGAGCATTGATGTGCTCGTAAAGATCGTCCACTACAAGAATCGAGCTTATTCTCTTCCAATCGATCTTAGCTGGTTCCATTCCACTCCACACACACACAACCCCCAGAGAGAGAGAGAGAGAGAGAGAGAATGGAAACAATACGTTAGGGGGGAGACAGAGAGTGAACCGCTGGGGGACCTTGGAGGTGAGTCGAATGTGTTTTGGAGAGCGGTGGGGGGCTTTATTGCTTTTCCGACCGTTGGGGAGATTTGTCATTTATGTTCGTTTCTTACTGTATTTGTTTGGGTATAGGCTTTTCGGGCTCAGCTCACCTGTCCTTCTTGGGCCCATGAAACTTTCATCGCAGGGCGTTTACTAGTAATCCAAACCGGGCTTATTAGGCCCATTGTCCTAACCGTTTTAGGAGTTTTTTCCGCAATTGTTTTATTTCTTAACTTTTACTACTACTTATCAATCAGGGCAGTCCCTTTCCAATAAGGGATTCCTTTCCCGATCGAATTTTGATTATTCAAACTGCTCAATGTGATCAGAATGTGATTTTAAGGAATCTCCCGGCAAACCAGCAAAAAATATGACCGGAAGGGGCTTGATCCGAACTGTTTTTCATAAAAATGCATTTAAAAAACTGTTCGGATCAAGCCTTTCCCGATCATATTTTTTGTCGATTTCTCGCAAAAACTCTCAAAATCACGTTTTAAACACATTGAACGGTTTGGATCATCAAAATTTTATTGGGAACAATGTCAAACTGATGAGGTCCTTAACTTAACAAGTTAAGGGATCCCTTAATGGAAGCTCACTGTCAATCAGGGTATCACATTATCCGGCTTGGTGAGAGAAATCAGAAAAAGTATATAAATAAAGGTCAAAGTTGAAAGTTTTTAATGTAAGAAGACAAGAAAAACACAAAAAGACAATATGGAGATGAAAAATATGTTGCAAAAATTGGACCCCATTTTGACAAAATTTAAAAGAAAATAATTAAAAAAGGAAGCAATTTTCACACTCCATTTGTTACAATCTGCTCTCAATCTTTTTTTTGGTTTTTATCCACTTGAATTTACTAACTTGCCATTCTTTCAATACAAATTTCCCACATCCAAGGGCAATATAGTAAATTTATGTGAATAAAACAAAAAAAGGGATTGTGATTTGTAAAAAGGGGAGTGTGAAAATCATTTTTCTTAAAAAACCTTGCGAAGAAGTTTAATTCTATTGTTATGACTGACTGAAATTGTGTTTGTAGACCTTTTTTGAAACATATAAATAGTCCTCAAGGAACTCAAATTGTGCAGGTACATTTTCTCTTGTCACTGGGCCAGCTTTGACGTGGCCTAATGGCAGACGAAGGAATGGGCCTGGTTTAATGTGGTTAGGACCTTAGTCACGATTTTGTTTGGTTTGGGTTATGAGCGAGGTTTGGGGGTAATAGGTGGAGAGTGAGAGAGATAAAGAAATGAAAGTAATAGAGAGAATTTATTGGAGACCGCGCATAGAGGTTGGGGTTAGTTCCATAGACCCAAAGCGAATACAGTCATAATCTTTCAAAATACCATGCGCTCACACTTTCAATCATCGCACTCGCAAATTTTAATTGTTTGGGATGTGTTTTAAAGACGCTATCACGCTCTCACTTTTGCTCATGCACCCACATACCAATAATGTGACTTAGGTTGGGGGGGGCCCGAGGTTAGGACTATCTGATCAGACCCTTCAAATTTGGTGCAGAAAACCAACTGGGTTATTTGTCTCCTGTGATTTTTTCAATTTCTATACACAGTATTTTTTGGCACCTGGGTTCTTGAAAGCGAAGGAGGAAATAGCCAAAATCATTTGCAAAGTGGACACCTTTTCTGTTACTACCAATTCTCGCGTGGTTCTGTGCTATTCTTGAATGAACATACATGCACAAATATTCAAGCACAAACCCGAATGTGAATGTGTCCCTAAGTAACCGTTCTAAGAATGTGGACTCCGAACAATGCCCGCGTTCGACTCGATTTAAAAATCGTCTAAGATCGACTCGTCTCATAAACGAGCAATTAGTTGTCCTGAGGTTTCTCTAGTAATATGGACTGATATTTTCGAAATTTTCATAGGCAACAACGGGGATTTTTACTTCTGTCACCCTATTTATTTATCAATTAGTTTTGTCATCTTGCTAGCTTTTATTTATGAGCTCTAATTACAGACCATTTCCGTACGAGATTCTCGGGATTTGCTGTTCTTCTGTCGGTGCTCTATTGGCATGGTGAGGAAGAATATTTATTTTTTATTTTTTACTTTCTATGGATAATAGTTGTATGTCGAGCAATTTTTCGTTTAATTTCAGGAAAGATTTAACCCATAAACAAAAAGGAAAAAAAGAGAAAAGGCATAAGCCAAAAGTGGCAAGAAGAAATGAAGAATGTGTTTTAAGATTTCAGGAATATAGTAGTATGATCAACTCCAAAACACAACCGTTGGCTGACGGCAAATGCCTGAGAGTTAGAGTTGCTCACTTTTAAGACCAGTGGTAAATAACTGGGACTTAGAGTTGCTCATTGTTGAGATCTTTGATTCGAACTTCGTGAAGTTTAAAAATTTAAAAGATATGCGTGGTTGGAGGATGTCTCCATATTCAAGAACTAGGTCACATAATTTCTAAGAAAGATTTTTTAATCTCACACTCAATTCTTGCTTATATGCTCCGCACTGAAATTTTATTTTCATAAATTTTAGTAAATCGAAATGTTTTTGACATACTTTTATATATACCCTTATTTTTGTTTATGCTCACACATTATACGGGGTTGAGGGTGTGTGATGTGCAGCCGTTATGGGGCTCATCCCGGGTCCTTCTATTTGATTTGAACCGTTCATTTTGTTCGTCTCTTTGAGTACATAGTGCGCATGAAAGTTCAAGTTGATCGGACGACACTGGTAACTATATATGTTTTCAAAATGTATTTTTCTTCATGAAGAAACAGTTAAAGAAACAGGTGAGTTTTTTTTTGTTTATGCAAAATTGTAAGTTAAATGCTTACCGATCAAATAGTTACCGATATCCGATCAATCTGAATTCTTAGGTGTAGTACCTACTCGACAAAACAAACAAAATGAACGGTTCGGATCAAATAATAAGACCCGGAATGGGATCATAAAGGGTGCACAACACACACCCTGGTCCCCATTACATTATATGACATGGTTGGGGAAAGCTTCAGGTTATTATGGCTCCCTGTCGGCATGAAAATTGAATCCATCCGAGAGAGAGAGAGAGAGAGAGAGATTAGAGTCATTTTCATGCAGAAAACAGGGGAGGGGGAGCAAATTTAATGCGATCAAAGTTGGAATAACATCATGTCCTATGTGAACAGTGAGTTCCAATCATTTTCATATCTTGCAATTTTAGCTTTGCCATTTGGCAATACTCTCTCTCTCTCTCTCTCTCTCTCTCTAACTGACATCCCACAGCCATGCCCTCCAAAAGTCCTTAATAACCTCTCTCTCTCTGTCTCCAACTGACATCCCACAGCCATGCCCTCCAAAAGTCCTTAATAACCTGTCACTCTCGGCATTCAACTTTCCAGTCTCTGTATTTACAGTATTAATTTACCAGCAGTCTTAAACGTTTCACCATTTGTCTCGACAATCAGTGAAAAGAGCTTTTAAAAATTCAAACAATTCAAAATACTTTTGAACGGTAAGATTGAGAGCGGTGAAAAAAGCGGTGAATATTAAATGGTGAAGGTAGACTTTCTATGTACCCACGTAGACAAAATCAAAAGAAGGGAACCTATTGGACCAACTATAATCCTATTCCTTTGCCCACATCAAAAGTTCTATAAGAGCCCTTTTTTTAAAAATAATAATAATAATTAAGTGCATGGACAATTTAAAATCCACAGTTCACTAGTGGGGGCCTCACTTACAGATAGAGCAAATGATACGTATGTACTGACCCCAAAAAAATTGATAGTGCTTGAAAAATTTCAAACCTGAGACCTTACGATAGAGCTAACTCCTAAGTTTCATGTCTTTACCACTTGGCCAATCCCTTGGTTTTTCCATTAGAGCCCTTCACTGTATATAGTCTATCAGTTTTTTGGCATCTTAATTTGTCTGGTCTTTGCTCTTCTTGCTGTGCCTGTATGTAGTCTATCAGTTCTATTCAGGAAACTCAACATTAGAGCCTTTCACTGTATATAATCTTTTAAACTGGTCTTCTCCTCCGTTTTTCAATCCTCGTTTTGCGCTCGCGTTTTCAATTCTCGCACTCACGAATTTAATTTAGTAATTTGGGAGGTTTATGAAAGACTCTTTCACGCCGGAGCTCGCTCACCCGTCCCGCGTATTACGTGACTTAGTTTGGCATGCGCCTTGCGTCTGTGCTTTTGCTCTCTCATCAATGGGGTGAAAAACCAATGTCCAGTATTGGATTAAGTTTGAAAGAAATTAAAGAATGAGTGGGGTTGGATTTGGTTTCCATGGGATTTCTAAACGGGGAGGCAGAGATTTTTTGGAAATGCCGACACTGTCCTTGAAGGTGGAGCCTTCAATCGAAGACCGAAAAAGCTCGCACGTACCCCTAAAGACACACTCGTGCAATCTTGGAAGTCTACCATGATGCTGCAGCACGATTTGTAGTCAAAAGAGGAGACCCTTTCTTGGTAACCTTTATATTCATTGTATATGTATGAATTAAAATTGATTTTGACACTTTATTTTTTATTTTTTTGAAATTACAAACAAGACCCTCTGAAGTGGATGAACGCTAACACGATAAAGAATAATTTGATAATTTCATATAGAATAAATACAAAAAAGTAGAATGTCAATGGCTAAATATGAAATGGCAAAATCATTTTCCTGTATGTATTTGTATGCCTATATATACTTAATGTTCTTACATTACATGCAAATAAAGCATCCCTGTAAAGAATAAGTCATGCAAAATAATTGAGTCGAACAACTACAATTAGGAACCCAAGAAAGAATTCGACAATCGGGTAGAAACAACTGAATTTCGCATTGCTATAACCTTCTGGTTGAGAATATAAAAACGATGATCCATATAAAACGATGATCGCCAACTGAACTAACGTAATTAAACACTCACCTCACCGGCCTCCAGTAATATTATTTTGCTAAATGTACCTTCATTAATTGTCGCTGCGACTTTCTTCTCTGAAATTTTGAATTCAACACAACTTGTTTGAACTTATTTGACTAAGACCCCCCAACAAGTTGTAAATACTCCGCATACAAGCACGCATTTAAAGAGTCCTCCACCCGAAGATCTTGCTTACAGGGGGAAATGTGAAAGATTTGGGAAAAGGAATTGCTAGTTCCACCACTCCTAATTGCTTCAATCTAGGTTCCATTCGGCCCAATAAAATCTAGGTTTAAAAAAAAAAAATCTCATAAGTGACTTTACAATTAATGTGCATGCCGAATGGTCAACATTTGCTTCAAAGCGGCACGTCCATATTCAGCAAATGTTATATCTATGCATGGGTATTGAGAAAAACCAAGTTTTGGCTTTTACCCATTTGGACTTGCGTCATTACCAAGATGTATTTTTAAAAGTGGACAGGTTTCTACTAAAGTACTAGCAGTTTGTGTTTGTTTACTTTTTGGATTACTCCGAGTATTCTGTATTCATGCTGGCTTATGTGCATGATGTCATGCTTGTCTAGTTGCACATCTCGACTAATTTCTGAGTGGTTTTTACCCCCACTGTCGGCTAAAGTTGTTTGCCTTGTATGCACTATTCTTAGAAAAGGTTTGGTTTTTTTTTTTTAATCGGATTTGGTCCTACAAAAGTTGAGACAAAGCGCCTGGAAAACTTTTGACCGGGATCGATGGTACAAATCCTTGGGGGCATTTGCTACCCAGTAACTTTGATTATCTGCGCATGTGTGTGTTCACTGAGATGCTTTTTTATATGAAAAATTTACGAATATTCTTCCAAATGAAGCAACAAGGTGAAGCCAGATTCTTGTATTATTGCTTTTTTTTTTTTTCCCAAAATGATGAAAGAGATTATCATTAATTTAGAGAATCAAAACATCAAGGGCTTTGATCCACCCCCAGTCCCCACTCCAGAGATTATAAAAATGCGTGAAAAATGTACAAGTAATTAGTTAGACATTAAATTTTGGGCTTCACAATATAGAAAGTGCAAACTTAATAGGCTGCTGATTTTGTCACTTCTTTTTTTGTTAACGCCACTCTCCTGCAACTCTCAATAAGGGTAAAATTGCCAGTACTGTGTGCAACTCTCAATAGGCACCATGTCATACGTTTGACTGAGGTTCAAATCTCTCTAACGATTTTTGCCAAGCAAACAAATAAAATTGCCAGTATTGTGATGAGCAACATGAGCTATGAAATATCATGTCAGAAAAGCTATGATACCATGTTGACAAAAAATAAGTTGACAAGAACATTGCTTTCATTAATGTGTATAAAACATAGCCTTAGAGCATCAGCAGTGGAATAAGCAAATGTGAATAATCAAAACATGCCACATCAGATTTTGATTATTCATTTAGAGGTTGCTAAAGTTAGCAATGTCAAATTCCACATTGGTTATTTTTTGCCCATAATCAAAACCAATGGGCCCTCCAAACTTTTTCCGTTCATTTCATGCATATTTTGTGAAAAAGCAGTTTTTGAAGGGAAAAAACAATTTATGTTAGAAACAGTTCAAAAAAAATATAGTTTTTCGAAAAACACACACTTTGTTCACTTAAAAACTGTAAATACAATTTTGGAAATTTTGAAAGAATTGTATTTACACAAATAGTTTTGAAATTTTAAAAACTATAAATACAGTTTTTTAAAAACAGATTTTGTGTACAAAATAGTTTTTTGGAAAACACTTTTTATTTACTTACAGTTTTTAAAATTTTTGAAAATTTTATTTTCTGTAAAAAAAAGTTTTTGAAAAAAAATATGAAAGTTACAGTTTTTTAAAATTATTTTTTGAAAACATTGTTTTGAGAGAGAGAGAGAGAGAACGGAAGAGAGAGAAGATTTTTGTGTAATATTGGTGTACTTGATTGAGAGATAAAATTTGGTTATTGACAAAACATTGCTAGTTTTGATTATTGAAGAGTCAAAATTTGATGAGTTGTTAAGAAGTTGTTAGGTTTGGTTATTCCAATGTGAATACTTTTTTGATATAACATTTCTAATTTTAACAATTTTTTGTTTTGCTTATTCCACTGTGGATGCTCTTAGTATGCCTTTTATATATGACTTGTTGACTAGGAAATCCAAACTACTATCTCCATCCCACTATTTTAGCCTCTTTTGCGATTTCCAACTTTTTAAGGGAACATATATCTATTGCTCGTCTCCTAAAACAAAGTTGGTTTCAATTCCCATTATTGTTCTTCAACTCTCACTCTTGAAATTGATTTTAAACATTTATGAGGGTTAATCTTGAAAATCTAAACGCTTCTACATTTGACTTTTCAAAAAGGACTAAAATTTTGGGACAACTTAAAACGAGATAAAGGACTAAGAAAATGGGACGGGAGAAGTAATTAAGGAAACATTCACAAAAAGGAAACCGAAAATATGTAGGAAATGAATAATAAAACATATAGTACGGAGTACTAAATTGGAATCATAATAATGAAACCTAAAAACATGCTCATATAATATTTTCAATAAGGGAAATGATAATGCCAAAATCGTTTTTGTTGGTGTCAAAACCATTTTTGTTAGTGCCAAAACTATAGTGCACAAAAGACTTGTACCATTTGCAATAAACAAGACTTTTATGCACTTGAGTTTTGACAACAACAAAAACGATTTTGGCATTATCATTTCTCTTCAATAATAGTATTATTCTAACATGCCCCATGAAATTTACACCCTTAATTCATAGTACATTCCGTAGGATAAGGTATTTTTTGTCTTGTGGCACTTTGGCAGTCACTATCCTTGCTGGCTGCATTGCCCACACTTCTTGCCTTCTGTCATCTTTTCACGTTTTACCATTGAGAGGAGAAAAATCTTTTTAACGGCGGAGCTGTGAATAGTTATTTACTGAGTCAATCGCGACCGTTCAAAAGTATTTTGGATGGTCCGGATAATGAACGGTAAAATACGGACCGTCCAAAACACTTTTGAACGATCGCAATTAATTATTTCTGTTAAGAACTTGTTCATGGCGTACGTTTCTCTCCCATTGAGAGTTTCTTTTCTTTCTTTTCTTTTTTGTTTTTTTACCACTGGGTTCCAATTGTGCAAACAGTATTCTCCCCGACAACTTTTAATTCCCCACCCCACCCCATCCCTTACCAAAACACACGGTACATATATTAATGGCAATCATAAAAACCGACCAAAAACGAACCGAATTGATTTTCAACTTTACTGGCTCAACGAATTACAGTGCACCGTGGGTTCTTAACTTCTTATGGTAAAAAAACTCATTTTTTTTTCCCCTTGGTTTGGTGTGTTTTGTTCGTTTTTTTTAAATTTTTGTTAGATTTGCGTTACTTTTTTTTTGAATTAATCATCCGTTTCGACGAGAGGAGTCTATAAATGTAAAAAAAAATATGACAAAAAGTAAAATAAAGCTCACTAAAGACAAAAAAAAAAAAAAAATTCACACAAAAAGCAAAATGAGAAAAAAGTGTCTTGCAGCAGCCTCAGTAAACAACTAGGTAGAGTTTCTCCATCTACAGTTGTACGCTACTGGTATCGTAGGACTGTTCATCAAGTATGTAATTTATAACACTGGTGATTGCATGTGCCTAAAGGCACTTCTCTATTGTTGGTTGCCCTGCCAACCAAACTGGGGACTCCTAGAAGTACTCCCTCCGTTCCAAATTGAATGTCAATTTTTGATATTCGTGTCAATTTCAATTCCTTATATTTTTCAATATAGATATCAAAAAATATGTAATATAGATCTTGTTTGATAGTTCTCGATTAGTTCTATTATACAAAGTTTTCAAACTCATGAAAAACATTATAAATTAAAAGATATAAGCGATGAAAAATGACACGAGTTTCAAAAATTGTCATCCTTTTTGGGACGGAGGGAGTATTATTTTCAAATATGCTTAAACAAAGTTCATTTCAGCTACATAACATAATAATGACACACTTAATTTAATGCAACATCAAAGAATGTTTCAAAATAATACCATTTCTGTAAGATGTGCTCTCATTTTTAATTTGATTTTTTGTTCTTATCAACCCTCTTTATACGAATAACATCAACTTAAAAGGGGAAACTAAAAGCTAATCAATTGAAAAGAAAAGTGTACATGCTCGTATTACCTATAGGTCAATACATAATTAAAAAGACTAGAAAACGTCTCCTTATATAGGTTTATATATAAGGAAACATTTATTGATGCTAGGATCAATAGGTAAAAGCGATATGATGATTGCAGAGGACACTGGATTTATATGTATAGATAAAAACTACTTTATTTTATAATATAGATTATTTTCTCTCTCCTCTCTCTTCCTCTTTCTTCTTTTTTGAAAAACCTGCACTTTGGTGCACTGTTGAAAAAGGAAAGAAAATATATTTTAATAGAGGATATGTTAAATAGATAGTGTCGGTATAGTGTTAAAAGAAATATAATTAGAAAAAAAAAGGGGAAAGGATAAAGCCATGACTCTTTTGTTTAGTGCCACGACATTTGTTATGTTGTGACTAGTATACCCCCCCTCTCTCTCTCTCTCCCCACCGCAGAGGACACAACAAACCCAGTTCTTACTCCTTGGAAAGAGGAAAAATCACAGAAGCTCTTCCTCAACCATAATAAGATACAGTGGCTTTGCTCGTCACTCATCTGCTCTGGTTCGTCTCCTCCGCTCAACCCACCTCCATATCCATGAAGATCGGTTCCCACTCCCACCACTGCTCCAGATATAGCCAGTATGGAAAACCCCTCCCCTCGATCCAATGATTTACACGCATACAAATAATAAACAGAGCGCAACAATCAATTTTGAACAAAACGGAAATGCAATTTCATCATTTCTGCTGTTTCCCCAGCGTCCACATTTGATGTTATCATGTTTTAGCCATTTAGACCTAGAAAGAAATTAAGTGAAAAGGATATCGTGGCATCGATTCGACTGCATACAACTCGAGTCTATATCCAAGAATGGTAGCAGAGCATGTATATATATCTCTAGAGTTAAAAATAACAAATTCAATTCGTTGGTGAGCAATCTAGAAATTAGAACAATCGGACGGAGAGAGTAAGAAGAGGCACATTTGAGGGAGGTGGGTGGGATCTCGAGGGAAGTGAGTGTGTAGTGAGAGAAAGAAGTACAGCTGTACAATAGAATTTTGTTGGTCGGTCAATAGAGAGAGGGTAAAAAGGTGAACAGTCTAAAAATGTCGTGGAACTAGAAAATAGGATCGTGGCATTATTGCCACCCAAATAAAAAATGTTCATTGTTCACAATTTTTTTTACCTAATGACTAGTAAACTTGCTCTAATAAAGGAAACAGGAGAAGGCTTCAAGTTTTGGGGTGCCACACACGTGGGTACCCGTTGACGATTCCAACCATCCAAACGTGTTTTGGACGGTCCAAATTTTAGAGAGATAAAAAAAAGGAGAGAGAGAGTGGTGGGGTAAGAGGAGAGAGAGGGAATAAATCGACCGTCCAAAACAAGTTTGGACAATTGGAATCGCTGACGGATACCGCCACATGATATCTACCCGGCACCCAAAAATTCGGAGTAGGCAATAGTTCTGAAAGGAACTAGGTCTAAGTGTCCATGTATGAGAAACAGTAAACACGCCCACCAAAGCAAATGCTGGATAGGAGTAGTAGTAACTTATTTATTAATGACTCGGTATCCGTCTGATGGGGCAACTAATTTGAACAATCAATCCTCTTAGTAGGAGGCTCAATTGAAATTCGGACAAAGTCCGTTGTAGATTGGTCTAACGCTGGAATTGATAGTACGCAAAAAGGAGTCGAACTCCACACTAAAAAGATTTTTAAAACCTTAGTTGTCGGGTGACAATGTGTGTTTCAACCCGTGGGTTGAGAAGAGTAAACAAAACTTAAAACTATTCACTTGTTGCTTGGAACAAGGTAAAAGAGAAAAACTCATACGCATAACAGAATATACTCCTCTCTCTCTGTAACATGATTTAGGAGACAAACTGCTAGTCTAGCATGCTAGCTAGTCTATTCTCTGCCTTGTATTGGGCTTTCTTTTCTTTTTTCATTGATAACTCAGGTCTCCAAGCCATACTTGCACCTCGATTAATTCTTGGGGGCCAATCCCATCGGCCACTTTGGGGATCCCAATTAAAGCCATAGCAAAACTCTGCAGGGACTGATCGTAAAGAAATTGACAACACCTTTACGGTTTTGAACCTGAGACTTTAGAAGGGAGCAAACCCCTTAAGTCTCGGGGTCTTGACCATTAGGCCGACCCCTTGAACCTATAATGCGTGTCAAACGAGGCCTCCCTTCTCTGCCTGCCTCTATATATAATACATACATGCATAAAGATATGTTGTACTACTTCTTTGTGTGGTAAATCTCTTATCACCAAAGTCCATAACCATCTCCATACAGCATTCCTTTTGGCTATAGCTCCAAACTGTCATCATCTTCTAATTATGACAGAACCGTACTCAAACTTCTTCAATGGATGGTTCAACTTCATCCCCCTTCACCCACACCACTACTCCTCCAATTATCAAAACCAGCTCTCAAGCAGCAGTACCCCATCATCACCTCCACTCAGAGAAGCTCTTCCTCTTCTCAACAACCTAATTACCACCACCACCGCCACCATATCAGCAGACCATGAGCCCTCATCATGTTGTAGTACTTCTGCCAGAGATATGGGGAGCATTTTTTCTAGAACAAATGCTGAGAAGGAAGGTGTAACTGTAGCCCTACATATAGGGCTCCCTACCCCTGATTCAGAGGCAGCAGAAAAAAAGGAAAGTTGTAGGGCAGTTAACTCAGGATACCCTTTGAAAAGCCTGAACAAGGGTGGTCAGTATTGGATTCCAACTCCCTCTCAGATTCTCAGTGGTCCTACACAGTTCTCCTGCCCTCTTTGCTACAAGAACTTTAACAGATACAACAACTTGCAGGTATAAACAGATAGATATGTATGTGTATTCAAGTCCATATCAAATGTGGAATTGTCCTTTCTTCTATGTGATTTTGTCTTGGATTTTCTCTCTTGTCTATGAATCTTTGTTTTCAAAATCAAGTACGATCAGAGTGTCTTCCACATGGAGAGTTGAGCCAAAAATTTCTTTTGGAAGGCAAATCAAATGTCTTGTAAGTTTTGTAGAAGTGAGATTTTCTGGTTAATTGTATATATTTCTAAGGCTTCTTCCCACTCATTATACACTGATTTTATGACTCCCTGTAGTGAGAAAATAATAATCTTGAACCATAGTATTTTCGTAGCTCCATTTGAGAATGCTCATCGGGTTCTAAAGTTATTTACAGTACCAATTAACTCGCTATTTCCAGTATTTACTCCGATTTTCCTTGTGCCACTTTCTTTTCTCTCAAACTGGTGGCTTTCAAACCAAAGGGTTAGCTCTAGTGGTAGAAAGGATAGAGGTAAGGAAGCATTGTCTTTTTTAGGCTAGGCCACAAGATCATAAATTCCGCAATTCTGGCGTGATTCCGGTGTGGATGACAGTCTTTGACCGGACTAGAGGGTGAATTATCAAGGTTTGTGTAAGCTACCACAAACACCCCCTACCACTAAACCGGGGAAAAAGGAATTGGCGGCTTTCCATTGCTTGAGGTTACAATGGAAAATGATCCCAAAACAGAAGATCTCACAGGATAATGGAGATGGTAATAACATTTTCAAGAGTATATGTCAAACAATAACTGGTGTTTTAGTTTGATATTCAGACAATTATGGTTGAAGCTTGAAGTTCCGTAATGTTGTTTGTATTCCATTATCCACTAGTATTACTTAAGTTTTGGTTTGTCCATGCTCTCTCTGGATCATCTTCCCCTGAACAAGCTAGGGTTCTTAACTTTTGATTATGTTTAATCTGCAGATGCACATGTGGGGACATGGATCCGAATACAGGAAAGGGCCAGAATCTCTAAGGGGTATCCAGCCAACAGCAATGCTAAGGCTCCCTTGCTACTGCTGCACAGCAGGGTGCAAGCACCACATTGATCACCCAAGGCCAAGGCCACTCAAAGACTTCAGAACCCTCCAAACACATTACAAGAGAAAGCATGGGGTCAAGCCCTTCAAGTGCAGGAAATGCGGCAAGCCATCTGCAGTGAAAGGTGATTGGAGGACCCATGAGAAGAACTGTGGCAAGATCTGGTACTGCCTATGTGGGTCTGATTTTAAGCACAAGAGGTCCCTAAAAGACCACGTCAAGGCCTTCGGTCATGGCCATGGTCATAGTGATGTTGGTGTTAAGTGCTCCGGGGGAGAAGAAGAAGAAGAACCAGCTTCTGAAATTGAGCAAGAATGGTGATTCAGCTGAGGAAAGGGAATGAGTGTGAGGTAAAGAGAACTGCAATTCGCAGCTGCGAGACTTGAACCCAAACATTGTAGCTAGTAGTTAGTAACTAAAGCTAGTGACTAAAATGTGTGTTATCCTAACTGTAAGAATATTACTCATTGTGGAACAAGTCTACTATGTAAAGTGTTCTGTACAATTTTAATTTATGAGAGTTGTGGTATGCATTATTGGATTTCACCTATTCACTGGAGTTTTCAGCATTACTTCTTTTACAGTTTTCCTCTTTATGTGCTATGGTAAATCTCCTGGATCATCAGCTCCTCCCCTCCATTTTTTTTACCTTCTACTCTTAAAACATACTGTAACTTTTTGTTAAGAGGTAAGAAACATGATTTTTCTAAGATTGACTAGTTCGATGTGATGGTCGACGCGTTTTCTTGCGAAAGCATGAAATCTGGATTTGAGTCTTTATCAATTACAAGTTTATCTTCTCTTTCTCTTACATCACTCCTATCAACTGCAGGAAAATTAGAAAGGTAATTTGTGTGCAGTGGTAGACGAACATGTGTGTTTTGTTTGACCCACAAAACTTCTTCTCTTTGCCGCTACGGAAAAGGGCGGAGGAGGCCGGAGGGGATGACTAGGCGCAGCAGCTCTCCCCGGGCATGACTATAACTCCAGAGCCCGTGGCGGGGCTCCACGATGCTTGTGCTGTGTTATGTGTATCCCTAAGTAAGGGGGAAAAAGAAAAAGGTTCATTACCTACTATACAATACGAGTACGTCGACTAAAGAAAATAGCTAAACGAATTGGACAATTTGGAATCTAACATCTAATAGTAGTTTAACACCAAGCTCAAGGCACAAATCAGAGTTTAATGCCATCATACTAAAGAACCTTTAGAACAAAATAACGTTATTGTATAATCATGCTAAGCATATAAAAAGGAAGTGTCATCAACTTAGTTTCATTTTTGTGTTGGGTAGTGGGTACGGCTTGATACATATTGCGGTACTTCTGTGGTATGGCAGAAGTCGAGGAGAAAAGTTTCGGTAAATGTCTCATGTATTCGGTACCAATTTAAAAGTACCATGCAAAGTATCAGTACCATATACGTTCCGGACATGCGTACGTGGGTTTTTAGAACTAGCGTGCTTATACACATTAAAATATGGAGTAGTAACTAGAGGGGTTTATGGATATCTACATAGGGTCCCACTTATCTAATAGCTGTCCCCGATTAGCTTCCACTCTGTTCCCCCAATCTCATTAGTTGCCCTGTATTCTGATTTTCAAACCCTAATACGCAATAAATCCATCACCACAGCTCAGAGAACTTCCAATCAACACAAAACCCATTTCAGCTGTCCAATTTTCCTTCCATCATGTCAGGTTAATTTCAACCCCAAATGGCGTTGGCCTACAACATAACTGCACCGATCCTTACGTCTAAACCATCAAACAGTATGAAAATCAAGTCCATATTAAACGCCAATCAGATAAAGCCACAAACAGTTCGAATTGTTGCGGAGAAGAGATGCTTGAGGTGTAATACTTTGTACCAAGACAGAGATAACTCACCAACTGCTTGCTCTTTCCATGGCCACACAACTGGTACGGATATATACTACTCCCTACGTTTCTAAGTAACACTACGAAAAGACTGTGTAATTTTCGAAAGAAAAAGCGCATAATTTTTTCAATTTCTTCAAACTGAATTAGATTTCTGATTGGGTTGTGCGAAGAAATTGAAAAAATTATGCACGAACATACTCTATTTTTTTTTTTCTAAAAAATTACAAATCACTTTGTTGGAAAAAATATATGCGATAGGAATTTTCTGGTAGAATAATAATTATAAATAATATTGATCAATTGAATTGACAAAATTAAATAGATAGAGAAAGGAATAGAATAGCATGTAGGGTAGTCGAGGCACGTGAGAGGACGATATACCCCTCTTGCATAGGGTTGAATGGTACTCTTTCCCTAAGATACATCGACCTTCAAGTTCTTTTCTGTGCAGTGAAGCGAACTCACGAACCATGTAGTTTCCCGACACTCGAAATCCAAATAAATTGTTGTTTCAAATATAATCTATATCGATCGAAAAAGGATGGCTGAATGTATTTAATCGGAACAAAAACCAGTAGGTAGGAAATATGTGATAATCACCGTGTATGGTTTTTCAAAACCAGAGAGAAGGATATTGAGAGTTTTTGTGCTCAAGTATTTCAGCCGAAAATATGGATTAGATTTTATAAGCAACCAAGTAGCTAGTGCTAATATATTGGAGAAGAAATAGGAGACTGGGTCAAAGTAGATTTACAAATAATTACCCAACGTTTTCCTATTTTCTTGGGGATTACTCTTATCAAGAGCACCCCTAGAATAACAATCATGTGACAAAACTCATCTCAATGACCAATCAAATTAACATATGTGTAAAATATTAAATTAGGAACAACAATCCCCCACATAATTTAAAATTTTACAAGAGTGCTTTTACTGTGCAATGGGCATAGGTGTCTTCCGGACTTGAACCTACGCTTAGTGTTAGCAAGTTTCAGCTTGAAGAACTGTAGTGAACAAAGTCTTGAACTGGGTCCTTGAAATCAAACTTACGCCTACCACACACACAGTACAGGAAACATTATGGTTCTGGAACGGTTTGGCGCGATAAACAGTCATGCACACGTATCTTATTTCATGAGTGTCTTTAGAGAATAGCCTAATTTCTCATAGCAGCGACCCCACTGCCACACTCATATAGGTGTATCCTCCAAGGGTGATTTGTGACCAACACCCTGTAGAAATCCTACCTTGGACACATTCAGAGCTTAGCTCTTCCTATCATCACATAATTAACTTGAGCACCATCACCATAGGAATAGGACCAGGGAATACTCCTCTTATCATTTTTCGTGCTCCTCCTAGTCACCATTCAGCTTCGTTGTTACCTATTGAACCTCATTCATGGGATCTCCAATCACACAGGTTAGGTGTCCACCAAGGTGACTAACTTATAGGCTTCAGTCCCATTCCCCTCGATGATTTAAGAACTAGCCTGCGCGCTAACTCTATATTAAGACTTATAAGAATTAGCCTACACGCTAATCTTTTTCTCTTCGAGCTGATCAGGCCCCCGCATTTTTAGAAGTTTATAAGAGCTCCATTATTGCTTCACATCAAGCTCACCAACATTCGCAGCTTGAAAAATATTTAAATACCATTCTCCAAAACAAAATTAGTATACTCAAATATCATTTTCAAATTTACATCTCCTCTTAATCTTTGCAGAAAATAAAACCTTCACATATCTTTTCCCAAGACATAAGAAAAGATCATGCATGTTTGTGCATATCTGCCCCCACAATTACAAGCATCCATCCAAAAATGATTTTGAGTACCCCAATTGACAAATCAAATTTCTTTAGCATAACAATGTAGCTCTATAGCTTTTTCTCCTTTCTTTCCAGAGCACAAAGTGTAACTACCACGACACTTTACCAGTTTGGGATTTAGTTAAAATTCACTGCTAGTAGCATAACACCATAGTAACAAGTTGAATAATGCTAATGACAACAAAAATTGCCCTCACATTTTATGGTATTTAATCTTCTTATTCACATCATCAACTAAAAATAACAGAACATAAATTTCAAGTCTAATCCTCATTATCATGTGTACATCTCAAAGCATGCATAAGAAATTCAGTCGCCCCAAATATGAATTTGGGAAAACTAGGCTATGAATTTTGAAGGCTACATAGATCTGGGAAGTTCAATAGGAAGCTCTTGTTGCTTTTAGTTACAAATTAGACTTTTCCAAAATCCAATGAAGGGTTTTGTGAGTCATTAACAATACCAAATGTGTCCTATGCAAAGTTTCTACTGCATAACGCATAACGTAACACTTGTATTGTTTTTTGGAAAAGCTTTGTACTCCAAAAATAATGAACATAATAAAACTTTATCTTGTATTTGAGACTCTAATATACCACTGGGATTATTTATATTTTATACGAAAAACATCACTAGATATTATTGTTATTATTATTTAATAGGTATCACTAGATATACTTTTGGATTTCCATTAGCTTGAGTCATACTTGGTTTCAACTTTGTACCGTTCGTGGAATCTTAAATCTCTCTCATCCCAATGTTTTATCTTTCACCAACGTTATGACCATAATCAAACATATATACGTCAGTATAAACAATTACGGCCAATTCACCAAGTTCAAGAGATATATGCAAAGAAGTTCGACCTTCCAAAATCAAGAGACACCATATTTCATAACATTAATTATATGCATGATCGAGTGACAACAGTTAACCAATCACTACACAAGAATGATTAACCCAATTCCATGTTGGGTAGCAAAGTGCACAAAATCATATTAGTAAGGTGATACGCGTAATTACAGTGGCCATAGTTTACAATCTATAAACAATTAGAGTTCTCTTCAATCATACACAAACTTATAATTCTATTTTTTCATAGAATAAGAACGACCAGTTGGAATATGAAGTGTCGTGTTGCAATTTTGTAATTCCGATGGACACGTGGCAAAGGCCAGTTTCATAAGCATATCGATTTACCCATGCTAGAAATTATTCTAACAGAAAATCCTATATAGATTGTTGGAAAAAATATATGCGATAGGAATTTTCTGGTAGAATAATAATTATAAATAATATTGATCAATCCAATTGACAAAATTAAATAGATAGAGAAATGAATAGAATAGCCTGTAGGGTAGTCGAGACACGTGATAGCGCTCTCCTAAGGAACGATTTACCTCATCTTGCACAGGTTGAATGGTACTCCTTCCTTAAGATACATAGACCTTCAAGTTCTCTTCTGTGCAGTGAAGCAAACTCACAAACCATGTAGTTTTCCGACACTTGAAATCCAAATAAATTGTTGTTTCAAATATAATCTATATCGATCGGAAAAGGATGGCTGACTGTATTTAACCGGAACTAAAACCAGTAGGTAGGAAATATGTGATAATCACCGTGTATGGTTTTTCAAAACCAGAGAGAAGGATATTGAGAGTTTTTGTACTCATGTATTTCAGCCGAAAATAGGGATTAAAATTTATAAGCAACCAACTAGCTAGTGCTAATATATTGGAGAAGAAATAGGAGACTTGGTCAAAGTAGTTTTACAAATAATTACCCAACGACCAAGAGCACCCCTATCAAGAGCACCCCTAGAATAACAAGCAGGTGACAAAACTCATCTCAATGACCAATCAAATTAATATGTGTAAAATATTAAATTAGGAACAACAATTCAGGGACGGAGTCTCTTAAGCAAGCACACAATACTTCTTTTTTGGGCTTGTTTGTTTTTTCCCCTCTCTCTTTTTCTGAGGTAGTCGTACGTTGAAATCTCTGCCGAAGAAAGTAATTTGCGGATCAAATAAAAAACCCACGAATTCCATGAATATTAGGTAAGGCAGTATTCAGCGGCCATCAATATGCCAATTCTGATTAAAATAATCCCATATTTGTATTGGGCTAGCTAACTTTGCTGCTAAGGTTTATTCTGAAATTACCAGTGTTTGTGTATCATGAAAAGTTGGAACACGCAGTCACTGTGTGTGAATTTCCATACTTTCAAGAGTTTTTAACCATCTTTAGAACCCAAATTCTCATAATTTTACCCCATAGAAGTCCTAGAAAAATATGTCGGTGAATGTGTCCTTAGTAGCATTGGTACACACAGCCATATTAGCCTCAAATTTGTGGTGGTGTTGATGAGGTGGGAAGAGGTTCACTGAAGCGTAGGGGTGCAAAACGAGCCGAGGCTTGTAGTGTTCGAGCTTGCCTTGTTTACTATACAAGCACCAAAACTCGAGCATTATTTACTAAACAAGCCTCTATAAACGAATTGATTCTATACAAACGAGCTGAGCAGAGTTTTAGAGTGTTGAGCTTGGCTTGGTTACTACACGAGCCTTAAACTCGAGCTCAAGCTCCGCTCGTTACTAAACGAGTTGAGCGGAGTCGAACTCTTACCAAGCCATGCCTGAAGATGCTCTGGAGCAGATCAATTAGTTTGCAGCCCCACCAAAGTGTGCCAAAATCTTTAGCTAATATTAGATTTTTGGATTCCCCCAATTTAAACTTTTCTCCTCGTAATTAATCAAAGCATATTGGAAAAGGCAGTTTTGGCGGATATCTGTAACATGTTTGTGTGAGTGAGTATGAAAGTTCATGCCAGTGAACATTTGTATGAAAGGTTAAAAGTGTGAGTGAGTATGAAAGTTCATGCCAGTGAACATTTATATGAAAGTTCAGCTTTTAACCGATTGATCTTCTCGTCATTTCCATACCGAACAGGAATGACTACAAACTCAAACTGGTTTAGATTATTATTTTGTGCGGAATAATATAGATACTAGTTTGCTGGTTCTTTGTAGGAAAGCTCTTTGAATCAGTGCTCAGTTTCACTTCACAAGTTTCTTAGAAGCACATACATCTGACTAAAATCTGAATCGTAATGCTTTTTATGTATTACTTTCACCTCATAAGGAAAAGAAAAGGGCACTTGTGATAATCGATCAACAAGATGCATTTTTTGGACAGAAGAGCTAGTCTTTGCTGGACAGACATTTCAGTTATGCTGAAAAATCAATGGGAAGAACTCCCACTGTGTTTATGCTATTTTTCAAAAAAAAATGGGCTAGTCTACCTTTGAACATGTTTCAGTAAGATGCAATGGTACATTACAACCATGATGGAGTACTAGTTATCGATGGATGGTTTTTGTAACATCCTTTTTCGGCATTTATGTTTTTATTTTAAACTGTTTTCCTCTTGACCAAAGGAGTGAAAGAAAGGAAAGAACTGAAACTGTTAGAATAGATAAACTTCTTTTGGTGTCAAAGGAGACAACTTTATTGTCATTCTGACCAGCCTAATACAGCCCTGTCCAGGGGTTCCTATGCTGTTGATTTTGTATGGGCTGTTTGCAAATGCATGCCTTGGTGGTACATTCAGTTAATTGTCAAAAATAGGACATGTGAAGGAGTCTCGTATGAGTTGAGTCCCTTTTGCAATCCCACAATTTGTTGGCAATTGTACTTAACCAATTATTAACAATGGAATGAAGTGGTGAATCATGTATGATTTGTGAGAATTCGCTCTACGGTAAGATAGTTTCTTTCGAATAATTTAGGGAACATAGCCGTGTCATCCCGCATTATGCACGAATCCCTTGTAAATTTATCCACAAACAAGTTCAAGGGTCGTCAACTAAAGTAGTTAGATGGGAATATCCTCTTGATGCATATCCATAGTTTCTTGTGCTCTTCGGTGGAATTTTCATACTCGTACACGTGAACATGTCTTCATACATAGATAAATGAGTAATCTGGGCTTATGGAACCTGTGCTTTAATAATTGTAGGAGAAAAGGGATTATTGGCATTGGCGCCACCTCATCAAGGGATTGATGGAGAGTGGAGTGACCGATCTGGGGTGATTGTTTACAAATGGAACGACAAGACTAATAGACCAAACACCGGAAGTGCCAACTGGAAAAAGAGATGGAGCTGTTGCGCTGAGCACGGTGAGAATGCCCTGCCTTGTCGAAGAGGATGGCATGTCTCATACGATGATGGGCATACAATGTTTTAGCTATATTTGGAATCAGGTATACATCACCCTATCATTGCGCTGTTCAAGAGACGGAGCTCTGCAAGTATTACATGGATGGCCCTCAGCCCCTCACCAACTCTCTGTCATAGCACTTCGCCAATCAAGTAAAGAAAACCAGGCTATCTTTACTGGTTCATATTCTCTTGCTTGCACAATTGCTGATAAAATTGGTCAGTTCATGGATCCGCATTCTCCCCTTGCAAAAATATTGTTGCATCTGGAAGCAAGGGAAGAAAAGTTGAACAAGTTGTTTTTTCGCTTTGTGTAATCGATTTTTGGTGCTATCAAGTCTACATTTGTTTTGCTTTGGTGCTTGTTTTAAGATTCGTGTAAACTTGTGGCTCTGTTTTTGTACTCTAATATTTCTGCTTGCTCTCTAATACTTCATCAAAATCTGTCCCGATTCTTAAGTGCTCCCATCTGTCCCCTAGCATACGGAAAACAGTTCTAAGCAAAATGCTGCAGATTTCTGTTCACTTTAGTTCAAAACTAAGCTATGTCCATGGATTTATCACTGCTTTCTTCATACGTGATCATAATGTCACGACTCAACTTGTAGATTTACGCTATGCCGATTGGGAAACGGAGTCGTTAAATGTGATCGTTTGTCGTAACGTTGACACCCCTGTCTTCAGATTTAGTAACAGCAAGAAGAGCACAATAATCTCAAAACATAAACCGAACTTCGGGGCACCACAAGATAAGTGAAATATTGACACTTCCAAACAGGCAACTCACTTGTGTTGTCCTTTCATTTAGGATCTCCTACACTATGCCATTGGCTTGAATAAAGAAAAACGATACTACTCAAATGTAAGCTCAGACAAGAAAGAACATATTGTACACACAAGTACCTCTTATTATACCTCTCTCCCCACTCTGTCACTTATCATACAACAGTTTTGAAAGACTGATGAAGGTGCCTCAAAGTTTCCTCGTCCCTCCTCCAGTCCGGCGTAGGCGCGTTCACAAAATGCGCGTATAACTTGTTATTCGTGCAAGTCACGGAAATCAAGCTATGTGCACCAACCCCATCGATCTCGTACACGTAGTACACTTGCCCCTTCTCGTCCTTGGTCTCCTCCGAGGTCACGCTATCCGCACTGCCAATCAAGTCTAGGAGTCCCACGTCAGACAATGCCAGATTATTCAGCACCACCTCCCTTGGCGCCAGCTGGCGGAACCCGGAGAGGAATGTCAGGTACTCTTTCTCTGCCTTCTTTTTGGGGTTGTAGAATTCGCTATCGGTCCCGTTGGTTCCCTTTTCGACCTTGGATACTAACCGCTCTTTCCACCCGTCGGGCACATCATAGACGTACTCGGCGGAGTCTTCCTTGCTCGAGTTTCCGCCGTAGCCGCCGTAGTTGGCCGCGCTGGCGGCGGTGCCGTAGTAGATTTTGTAGGCGGCGCTTGGGGAGTCTGCCAAGGAAGGTAGGGAGGAGGTAGTTAGGATGGCGGCCGCCGCGGCGACGGCGGTTAGGGTGGTGGTTAAGTTAGTTAAGGGTGGTTTGGAGGATTGGATGGGTAGGTTTTGGGGTTTGGAGGGTGGTGGGGTTAGAGATTTGGGAGAGACAGTGGAGGAGGAGGGAGAGAGGAGGGCTGATGGGGAGAAAATTGTTGCCATTTGGGATGTGGAGGATAGGTGGATTTGTGGTTTGGCTTTGTTTATCTTCTACTTGGTGAGGAAATTTCCCCTTATCCAATGGAAGAGAAGGAAGGCTGTGTATCTGAGCCACCTCATCTCTACATTTCTAAACGAGAGATAGAGCAATTCTAGAGAGTCCGAAAACTCTTTCCCAAAAAGTCTTAGAAAGAGAAATTTTAGTGGCTCCGATTTATTTATTTAGATGCTTGGCCGCACATCAAAATAAATCACAATCATTAATTTAACTTTTAGGGGAATTATTTTTTGGGTTTGGTAAAGTATTTTAAGGAAAACTTTTGGGGAGTGATTTTGCTACTTCCTATTTGTTAATGTCACTATCTTTTGTGTCTTTATTAGATGGTTTGTTTTGTGAGAAAAATGGAGTGACATTAACAAAAAAAAAAAAGGGAGTGGTAAAATCAATTCCCAAACTTTTTCGGGGTCTTTAGAATTATTAATTGAGATGAGATAAGATACATTGGGATAAATCCGAGATATTGAAATTGGATCAATAATATTCTGACCAAGATAATGTGTGCACAATCAAACTCGGAAGAAGATATTCGGACTGGACGAGTTTTCCGACAAAAAAAGAAAAACAAAAGAAAAACTGGACGAGTTCAATGCGACAAGTTTTTGGGGGGTAAATTGTGACAAGTTGTTCCTTGACTTGCATATATGATAGAGAAAAATTTATTTACGGAGGCGAATTTGAACCGTCCAAAATACTTTTAAACGGTCTCAATTCACTTTCGCTGTAAACAGCTTATTCACGACTTCGCTAAGTCTCTCTTTCTCTATATAATATAGTTGCAAAATTCAAAAGAAGAATATTGAATGTGTGGGAAACGTAAGAAATAGGATAAAAACCATGCGGATTTCAAATAATATTTACAAGGATTTTCGTTTTCTATAAGCAATTGATGCATTGGCGAATGAAAAATTACGACTGTTATTTTCGATTACCAGAACAGATTTTTTTTTTGGGAGTCTCTTGTTTTTTTTGGTGGTTCTTGCTAGAAAGTTTAAAATTCATGTTAGTAAGCTCGTTTGGTATGCTGTGTTATTAGCTTGCTTACTTAACAGCCCCTTTGGCAATGGAGGTGAGAAAAGAAAAGAGAGGGGAGTGGTCTCCCTTATTAGTGAGAAAAAAGAAGAAATGGTTTTGGTTTCTCTAGCTCCACATCTCCGGCGACTTCAACTCCATCTCTGGCGACCTCAACTCCATCTCCGGCGACCTCAACTCCATCTCCGGCGACCTGAAACCTCTCTGTTTCTCTCTTCTCCGGCGACCAAACATCATCCACGGCTACTGGAACTTCATCTCCGGTGACTGGAACTCCATCTCCGGCAATTGGTCCGAAATCAAAGTGTTCAAAACTCAGTTTTGATCACAGAAGTAGCTTTTCCTTGACGAGACGAAGAAAACGGTGTAAGTACGACGACGATCCGATAAGAGGGTGGACCACACGTGCTGCCGGAAGTTGCGCGAGTGACATCTACTCTCACCCACGCGCCTCACTTGCCTGACTCTCTCCCTTTCTCACGGAATCTCACCACTTATGGTGAGAAACGGAACTGGGACGTGAGGAGATTCCCGTCTCCCTCCTTCTCTCACCCTCTCTCGCCTTCTGGCCTTGCCAAACGAGAGAGAGAATCACTTCTCCCTCCGTTCCCTTTCTTTTCTCACGAAATCACCTCAACCAAACGAGCTGTAAAAGTCTAGATTTATTTAGTAATCTCCGCATTGTTAATCCGACAGAGATACATGCCTTCATATACCTTCACTATTAATCCGATAGAAATACATGTTTTCGTATGCTCTTACTATTAATTCCGTCAAAACAAACGCACCCTAAAAGTAAATTAAAAAAAAAAAAGAAGACAAAATCATGGAAACTCTCGAAATTCCTACCGTCCATTGTGCCCACGGGGTTCAATCAAACAGTTGTCATGAAAATCATCTCCAATTCTCCACAGCTAATCCTTCGTAGTCCACAACTATCCTCATACTCTCCATAAATTGCAAGAATGCCACGGACAGCGATAACCAAATCAAGGGCTGCAAATAAACCTAAATGATTGCAAGCAGTTCGTGGCTCGGCTTGTTAAGGCTCGGCTCGTTAGACACATTTAGATATCGAGCTAAGCTCGAGCTCGAGTTTTAGGCTCATTTAATAAATGAGTCAAGTTTAATGCTTAAAAACTCGGCTCGGCTGGCAAAATTCGGCTCTTTTTTATAGGCTCTGATCGCTTCTAGAGGTTTGTTAAAAAAATTAGCTAGGCTCCGTTCAACTCTTTTACAAACAGGACGAGCTCGAGCTCAAACTTTAAGCTCGTGTTAGTTTAACAACCTGAGCACGAACACTACAAAATTCGATTTGGCTCGGCTCGGCTCGGCTCATTTGAACCATTCCCAATCGTTTGGAGTGGCATCTTGGTAAATACGAAGACGAATTACATCCCTTCCCTTTCATTCCTTCCCCCTGACAGGATACCAACCGCCCCCCCGCAAAAACCCTACAAAAGGGTCTCCGCATATTTTTTTCCGCCATTCAAATCAATTTTAGGGTTCCGATCCTCTCGAAGCCATGTCCAAGAGGTGATTCTCAATTTCCTTTTCGACATCAATTAAATCTTTGAATTTTGTTTTCTGAAATGTTTCATTCTGCTGGTGGGGTAAACCATTGGGATTTGATTTACAGCCTCCTTGGATGGTGAGAAAGAAAAGAAAGATGAATTCTTCCACTTGTTTGGATGATAGAAGATTGAGAAACAGTGGATTTTTATCCGTCCAGTTTCGTTGCTGACCTAATCTCACCATCCAAAGGGGGCCCTTGGGATTTTAATTCCCAAATGTATATGTTTAATTGTATGGTTTATGTGTGCGTTATCAAGAACTCTAGGTTTCATTAATGTGATAGGTGAGATTTTTTTGGAATTCGTTATCCTTGTTTTTTTACGATCATCTCATGGTCCCCAAATTGGTGACTTTCTTAATTGCTATTTGTTGGTGCATACGAGGAGTTGGGGCTTATTTATGTCAAGTGAAGATTGGGTTTACCTGTGAATTGGTGTTCTTTTCCTCTCCTATTCATTTTGCAAAATTTGTTTATTGTCAAGTATTGGTTTGGTTGATAAGGAAATGGGTAATTCTAATTCACAGGTAAACCAATCTACAGCCTAATTCTTGGGTTTTTGGTTATATAAACAATCATGGCAGTGTTCTTCTTATTAAAGAAAATAATGGTTGTCTTCCACACATGGAAATTCTTTAAGAAGTTGAAATGCAACCTTATGTTGCGGATTAGGCTGTAGTCCTATGTCATTGACATTTAGAAGTCAGCAGTGCATCCATTGGTGCTTTTGATTTGATAACTGCAAGCTTACTCTCAAATTCCCTAGTTGAATTTGACTTCATCTTCAAAGTTGAATTTGACTTCATCTTCAAAAAAAAAAAAAAAAAAAGACTTCTTAGAGTTAAAGGGGTTGCTAGAGTGGCAAAAGAATCAAGGCTACGGCTGGGAATGTTGCACTGTTCTCATCTTTGATAAGTTGCTGATAAAAGGTTGTAGAGGTCATTCCACATTTTGTATTTGGATAGATTCTGCTTCTTTCTGGCCGCCTACTTTGTAAGCAAATCAATGAGACACTTATACCGGCCCAGTTAAGGTTGCACCTACTTCGGGGACATGAATGCATCTATTGAAGCTTCATATGTTGGTGATGCCTAAGGACATGACACTGGTTTGTCAAAGGAAAAGAGGGAACCCCCATGAAAGTATTGGTTGCATCTTTTGCTAGAGTGTCAATGGTCTCATTTTTTAGATGGTCTGATGACTCTGATCCAAATTATGAAATTCATGCAAAGCAAAGCCGAGCCCCTCCATCCAGAAGTACCTTCTTCTGGCATAAGTAGTTAAGTGAGGAACTTGATGTTGTTTTGGGTGATGGTATTGAATTATCTTTTCTTATTTTCTTTCTCTTAAATGTTGATTTGGGCACATGGTGAAATATGCTGTTGTCAACCTTGCTGACAACCAGGCAGGGATGCTCTTCCATGTGCTGATATTGCTGTCACCAAGTGTATTCCATTGCCAATTAGGCTTGAATTTTGCCTTGAAATTTGGTTAACAAAGTTGGTATAGTAATTTTGTAAGTTAACTTGATTTGACTGATTGTAGAGAGAAATCATATTCTCTCGATTCCAATCCCATGTTCTTGGTCAGTCATCTGTCAGAATGAGAATTAGTTTCTTCACAGTTTCATTTTTCTGTTTTGTCCAGGGTACTTTGCAAGTTCTTTGCTAATGGAGCATGTCTAAAAGGAGACCACTGTGAGTTCTCCCATGATTGGAAGGACCCGTCGAATAATGTAAAATTCCTACTATGGTCCCTTGCGCTTTTGTTTCCTCTTAGTTGATCCTTATTGAAATACTGTTGCAGGTGTGCACCTTCTACCAAAAAGGAGCTTGTTCGTATGGAAGCCGATGCAGATATGAACATGTTAAAGTATCTACTCGACAGTCGTCTGTGGCATCTTCATCCACAAGTTCTCACCAATTTTTGGTTTCTGATTCTGCTACTGCATCTGGGGGGTTGACTATAGTCCCAGGTGTTACTTCAGATCTTTCACCTTCAAGTATACCTTTCTTCCCCCCTGTAAAACTGGCCTGGAGTCAAACATCCCAGCATCAGTATTTGTCAGAGTCCAATGATCTTGGCGATTTTAAGAGTCTTGATCCAGCTGATCTTCCAATCTGCTCATTTGCTGCTGCTGGTGATTGCCCACGTGGGGAAGCATGTCCTCATATCCACGGGGATATATGCCCATTCTGTGGGAAAAATTGCTTGCATCCTTTCAGACCCCAGGAGGGAGAGGAACATATGAAAACCTGTGAGAAGAAGCAAAAGAAACTGGAAGCATTAAAGCATAGTCAAGAGATTGAATGCAGTGTGTGCCTTGAACGTGTTCTTTCTAAGCCAACTGCATCTGAACGGAAGTTTGGATTGCTCTCAGAGTGTGATCATCCATTCTGCATATCATGTATCAGGAATTGGCGCGGCAGTTCCCCAGCCTCTGGAATGGATGTCAACTCTACATTGAGGGCTTGCCCAATATGTAGAAAGGTTTCATACTTTGTCATTCCCAGTGTCATTTGGTATTCTTCAAAAGAAGAAAAGCAGGAGATTGTTGACAGCTACAAAGAAAAACTCAAGTATGTTTACGTGAGATTTGAACTGTTCTAATTTTCTTGAATGGGGTATTAGTTCACCAATTCCTTGAATTACTTTTACTAAGAAGTGAGTATGAAAGCCTTTATTCATCACTATTTTATTAGGAGAACAACGTCCTTATTGTGTTTGTTGATTTATTAAATTGATCTAATCGATTTGGAAAACTTGGTGAAGTAGGAGTGTAGGAAACAGCCTGGTAATTTTGAACTCACTCATGCATGCCTTTTCATTATGATTAGGAGCATTTGATTGGTGTCTTGAAATTTAATATATTCATTACTTTTGAGGGGCTCTGGGATAATAACGTTGCTAAAAAGCTAATGAATTCATTGTGGTGTCTCTTGTGATGGATATTAAGATGACTTCCTCTTGCAGGTCCATTCATTGCAAGCACTTTGACTTTGGAAATGGGAGTTGTCCGTTTGGGTCTAGTTGTTTTTACATGGTAAGTTATGATGACAAATGGTGTGATGGTCTCTCTCTCTCTCTCTCAGGTGTAACCATTTACTAAACGCAATGGTTAAATCCCCTATCGATTATTATTATGTCTTCTTATGTAGCATGCTCCACACTACGAAATGATTTATACAGAATTATTTAATGCATTTATTACTTTGGCGAAAATGAGTTTCAGTTACAAAGCTAGATGGTGATATGCTCTCTCGCTCTTGCATGCAACCTTTAATTAATTCCTCTCTGTTGAAAATGCCCCAGTAAATAAAGCAAGTGAAATGCTCTAGTCCAATTGTCATGTGTATGTTTTACCTGTCTTTAGGCAGATAGTTATTCACTATTTGGTGGGTTCAATTTGTGTTTTGAAGAACAGTTTCTTCTATTGGTATGTGCTTGGCTTTTTTACCCTTCCTGTAGGTTATTTGTAGTTTATGAATGTTGGAGTCAGGCCATATTCGTTGGCTTATGAGTACTTTAAGGCAGCTCTTTCGTAATTTCAATGTTTCACGAAATTGTTTACTTCAGGGTTTTTTTGTTTTATGAACGATTAATTGGACAACTGATTACTTATGTTCTGTAACACTTCATGTGAACCTCTATACTGACCCTTTAGTGTCTGGGGAGTGTATAAACTCTGAAAACTTTGGAGTACGAAAATCTGATTTGAAACTGTATCTTGATGATTCCATTACGTAACATTCAACATTACTTCTTACTGGATGTTTGATGTTCAAAAGCAAAATGTTACTGGTGGCCAAATCGTTATTTCATCATTTAGTTGAGAAGTTATCAGGTTCCACACTGTGATTGAATTACCGGGGAGAATCTTCAGAATTTGTAGCGTAGTAGTAGAAAGGTGGTGGAGATAATTGAGGTAATAAAACATAAACTTTGAGGGTTTCAACAGTTTTTGTAGTCCTTAGGTTTCCGGGACAACTCCTCCCAATTGTGCTCCATTAAATGTACTAGCTGGTTGATAAACCATTACCTTGATGATATGAATGCAACACGTGTATTACAATGCAAAAGGTTCATTTGTTTTTCTTAGAAAATGCGATTCGTATGTCAATGTTATCTTGATGCTGAAGTGATGAATCTTGTTTATGTGGCATATTCTTCAATTTATATGTACCAGGTTTACAGCTGAAGTAGTCATTTCCTATATTAACCAAAGTGTGAGCCTGTTCGTAGGGTGTGTGTACATGTGTCTGCTACTTAGCGCACTGCAATAGGAAGTTGCTTGGTACTTATAAGCCTCCTTGCAAGCATGATCCCTTTAGAAAGCTTGAGCCTCATTTCTATTATGAAGATTTAATAATGATAATTTTTTTTGAAACCTCTTAGTTTGTCGGCTTCTCGTAGAAAAGAAATTTGAGGTTTGTTTAGCATATGTAGCCGCAGCAGATGACTTAAGTTGTCTCAATTTGGAAGCTGATTTCGTCTGCTATGGTATATCTTATTATTTTAGATGATGTCCTCTGAATGAGATAGAACCTGATGTGTTTATGTATGTGGATGTACATCAATACAGCATGCATATCGTGATGGCCGTTTGGAGGAAGTGGTTTTGCGTCATCTTGGGGCTGAAGATGGGCATACAGTGATTGCTAAGAATATTAGGTTTTGCCTTCTGCCTTCTTCTTTTTTTCCTGTCTCCTTGATTATAATACAAAGATTGTTTCCTATGGAATCTGTTTTCTGGTGTTCCCCCTTAAGTTCTTTGAGTGTATTTTCAGGCTCTCGGATTTCCTCCGCAGTTTGCACATAAGGTGAAGAACTTTTTTAGAGCTTCCAGAGTAAGTTTCTGGCCATTAGTCTGTTTTTCTCCGAGTGTTCTCTCCATCTCATTTACATGTTTCATGCATGTTGATCCCAACGATTCAGTTCATTTTCTGTGCCAATCACCTATTTGTTTATCCGATTGCGGACTGATCTGTTGACATAAGATGTGGCTTAATGCATGTCTCCAATTCTTGTTGTTTGGTACATGAGTTTTTGTGGTTGATTCCTCTCTAAATCATATAGCTGTTTTAGTGTCTGAGTACGGAAGTCCATTGTATTCTTTTGCCCTTTAAGCCTGACAGAAATGAGAACACATTAATTGTTTTGTATGCAATATAAGTTCAATTTCACGTGCTTATGATGTGCCTTCTGTTGGGAGGATGATTGATTGAAATAGCTTTTTTATCAAAGCGACCGAACCATCTCTAGGGTCCGATGCTGCACAATGCTGTGCACCCAAACTGATGGTTTTTATCATTTGTCTCAAACTTTCATTAGTTAGCTGACTTCCTAAAAGTAGTTTTTCAAGGTTCGGCATCCGTATTATTGGGATGACACATAATGATTATATTCATGCGTGCAGGTTACTTGCTATAAGGAAATTATCCCAGCTTAAGTAGCCGAAAATCTTTGATCTTCCCAATGCTGCACTCCAGTATTTATTCAGGTGTGTGAAATATCTGTTCTGTTTGAGTTCAGATCTTTATGTAGCCTTTACTCTTTAGTGTGTATAACACAATCTCACCCACATTAATATGATCTTCCGATTTCGTCACCTGTAACCGTAAGGGTTATTGACAGCAAGTTTGTGAGGCAAATTTGATTTACAAGCTGCTTATATAAGTTCTGTCCTACAATTATCCTCTTGATATGCGTTGCTGCTCTTTGGTGAGCATGGTTAGTTAAGCCATGCGATTCAAGAATCGAGTAATTTTTGTTTGCATTCTATGCATCGATAAATTATCACGCTACCATGGTATTCTTATTGCATCCATTAATTGTTCTCAGACAATTAATGGCATAGGCGATGTCAGTGAGGGCAACAATCTCACGCATTACATTGTTTTGAGGAAGATTTTTTTGGGTTCTCTTTTTCAGGAATTTGCCTATGTTTCTTTTTAGTTACACTTTTATGAAGTATCAAGTAGCTTCAATGAAAAAAAATTCAGAAACAATGTTTTATGTTTCAAACAAATCAAACAATTTTCATAATTATTGACAATCAAACTAATGAATGGCTTAGTAATTCAAACGAAATTTGAATTTTTCGTTTGTAATTGGAATTCTCTTAGATTGGAGAAGAGAAAGAAATATATGGGACTGGCTTGACATGCATTAAATGGTGAGACATCAGTTGTAAGCATTGGTATTTGGAAGCTAAAGCTGAATTGTCAACATTTGGTATTTGTCTGAGACAATAGTTGTGAATATATATGGTATTGGAGTGATGAAGCACATGTGTTGTACAAGAGTTTGAGATCAATACATGTAAGAGGTTAGTTATAAATTCAACTGAGAGCAAAAGAAAAAAAAAAAACCTGGAATTCCAGTGGGGTTATGGCCCCCCGCGGGGTCTTGATTTCCTCCGCCACTGTGCATACAAGTTCCCCTTTAAGAAGAATATTCGAAACAAAACACTTGATATGAAAAATTCCCTTCCCTGTTGCCCAAGAGGAATAAGAAAATTTGCAATTCCTGAACGTAGTGACTTCAGGAAGGGCATAGGTTGCTCAAACAATCAGAAACTTACTGATTTGTTTTGGAAAATATTGTTGGCTTCTCACCCAAATCATGCTTATACTTTATGGTTCGCAGGCTGTATTATTTGGCCATACTTTATATTTCTCTGATTTGCAGTGTTGTGCTGTGTGTCATTTACAGAATTCGTTGCCGTTTTGGATCCAATCATCGATGGAGGCTGGGAACAAATAACTGTGTGAATAAACTGCAGCTTGTATTTATGTAAAACAGGATTTAAGAGTGTCTGCTGGAGAAATTTTGGAACTGTGAAGTGAGCAGTCTCTTGTTTTGAACGGTTGCTTTGAATAAAGGATGTACAATAGATGCTAGTACATTTTATTACCTGCCTACTGGCAGCATCTATGAATTGTATTATAGCCGAACGAGGGGCTTTTTGAGATAACTGTTTGCTTTGAGCTTTCCGGGATGAGGTTGATGGTGTTTCGATTTTGGTTTGGGTTTTCAGTGTATAGGTCTGGGTTTTCAGTGTATATCATACCATGTTACATGACGATGTAAAATTTTTTGATTCTGAGGCGATGATTTTTGAGTTCCAGTGCGCTGTTTAAGCAGGTGTGTAAATATTTGTTACCAACCCTTGGAAATTATAGGCCAGGATTCTCGTTACATTAGGTGTGGAAACTCATGATTTCTTCAATGATAAAAGATAGCTATGCAAGTTTGCGTGCTTTTTTTTTTTGATAGGCATGTAGGTTTGCATGTTTGGATCATCGATGAATTATAGTTGGGGAAAGTCTTCAATACACACCCTTTAAGGTATACCATGTCCACCTATTGTGTGGTTCATATTGTGCTACCTCAAAAAAATTACTTGTAGGACTGGTCATTCATAACATTTTATTTCGTATCATAATTTTTATACTAAAAATTTGTAACTTTTCAATCAATATAATTCGTAACTTTTTAGCTATAGAATATAGATTCATAACATTTTGGGAATCATAACATTTTGGTGTGTTTCAATAAGGGTGCATATCATACACGTCTAAATATGGGGTGTGTATTGTAGCACTTCCTATCGAGTTAAGGTAAAATCATGAAAATCTAATGATGGACGTTGTCGCTTTCTTGTATTATTATTTTCCGATTTTGTGGTTATTTACTATGCCCTCACGTAATGTTTCAGGGGCCTTATCCATCTCACATTAGGGTGTGAGCCACACTAACATGTGGTGAACAAGACCTCTGGAATATCACGTGGTAGTGCCCTAGGAGCAACTTTTTTGTAGTGGGGTTTTCCCCGAGCTAGGAAAAGAACATTAGAGAATGTGCGGAGCAAGATGCCACGTGGGGGTTTACTACAAGGGATAAAAGCCGATCATGCAGTGAGCACAGGAGCATCGAAGAGGCATCCGAGACAGTGAACGTGGCAGCACGACAGCACTGCGTGAGGGTGCGTCAGGCCGAGCAAGGTTGTTAGTAGACAATAATGAGCAAAGGTGCTCAACGTTGTTACCGAGCAAAGGGCACAATCGCAGAGTGTTAGCTAAGCTAATCCGACAAACGAGATGGGCGGCTTGAATGGTCAAGAATGTTCTCCTTACGTGATAATGGGGAATCCCGCGAATAAGGGAATAAGATATACAAGTTTCTTATATGAGTTAGGAAACTTAGGGCAAC
This sequence comes from Rhododendron molle, assembly GCA_025413875.1. Taxonomy (NCBI): domain Eukaryota; kingdom Viridiplantae; phylum Streptophyta; class Magnoliopsida; order Ericales; family Ericaceae; genus Rhododendron; species Rhododendron molle. Next base: position 7,234,709 of record CM046394.1, on the reverse strand, counting down.
ACAGGAGCTTGAGGAGCAAGTCACATGAAATCTATGGTGTGCTCACTGTTCTTGTGTTGCAAGTTTAGGGATCTCATCGAAGTTGCCATGTGCGTCGATCTCAAGGAGTGTGGATCTTTCTAAGGCGGTTTTTACCCTTTACAAATTTCTGATCCAACTACTTCTTGGCGTATGTTTGATGTGGATCATAAGGTTAACTATCTCTAGTGTCTTGAAAGATTTATCTGGTTGTCAATTGTGATCCTTCTTTTGTTTTGTTTTTTGTATGGTAATGATTCAAGACTGCCTTCGGGAATGTTTGAAATGGCATCAAAGTAGGGAACAATTATTCTAAGCCCCGGTCACTTGGTGTTCAGGCGTCTTCCTCATCGCCTATTATTGAACGGCCCAAAAAAAAAAGAGAATATAAACCTCATCACAATTTATGGTGGAGAAAGAGTCTGAAGCATCATATGACAGTGCCTACCCAGGACAGAGAATAATTATTACGAAGTAGGATATACTAGGATATGTACTCTCCGTGTTTCGAAATAAACATATATTCTCTCTTTTTTTCCCCTAAAAAACATTGCTCCTCAAGCATTAAACAACTTTACAGGGCATTTGTGTAGAAGTTTGTTCATTCTACACCATTATATGTCTCCGGAAAAAATATTGAACAATTTGTCGAGTTGGACGTAAGCTAAGCTGGACCAATTATAAAAAAGAAAATATTGGAACACTAATACGTAGAGTCGAGATATATTAAATGGACGACACTATAAATATATATGAATCTGTGAAAAAAACCATAGTAGTAGATAACATCAGGTATATGTGATAAGCTCTCTCATTCTCCCTAGCTCTGTGGTAAACGAAAAATCAACAGCAACAGATAAAGAATCGCTCGCAATCATTACACAGGAAATAATCCCAACAATCTCATACTCCGACCATATATATAGTATTCAAAAAAAAAATCCAAGGCTAGCTCTATTTCTTAACAAATGCGAGAAGAGACAGAACGAATGAAGAGCACAGGATCACTCCAGAGATTGGCAACGAGTAACCGGATCCAGTGTCCTTCGACGGCGCCGGAGCCGGTGCCGTCTCCAACTGTTGCGCCAGTACTGCGGTACCTGAGGCGGAGAAGACGGCGACGACGAAGATCAGGACAGTTAGAGCCTTGAACAACGAGCTCAATTGCGCCATTGTAGGTATAGAAGAAATATGTTAATTTGCAGAGACAAAGATTGTAGAGAGAGAGAGAGAGAGAGAGAGAGAGAGTTTGTAGAGAGAGGCAGAGGGAGTGATGCTTCTTCAAATCAGAGGAGAGGTGAGGGGTATATATAGGAATTAGGAAGGAAGTTTGTATTGGCGCGTGGGCCAGCAAGAACGTGGGCAGCTGGACGAAGGAGAGGTAACGTTACAAACTTGAAGACTGTAGAATCCAAACAAGGAAGAGACCCCTTAAAAGGGTCGGCTAGCTAGCTTGTCTTGTTTTTTTGGATGATTTCACACTTCTAATTTGTAGTACAAATTTGCTTTAATTAGTTTTTCCATTTTTTCTTGGTTCTTAAGTTATCGAATTGCCTCTTCATTTGTAGTTGAGTGCTGGATCATGAATCAACGAAAGAACTTAACTCTTAAGAATCGTTTGGCCGGATGTATGGAATCAACTAAGAAATTTACAATCCCGAACTTACAAGTTAAATGGGAAAATATTTACAGTTAACCTTCAAGTTCCTGAAATTAGTTGAGGCGTGTAAATCCTGCTTATCATACTACAAGAGTTTGAGAAGAATAGTTTTCTAATTCATATAATTAAGATAGAAAATCATTATTGCTTAACTAAAGCAATGCAAAAATTTATTTCGAATTTTTGTGGGTGTCCAAACTTCTCTTTAGTTTAAATGCGGATTTTTAATTAACTTTCAGAAGAAAAATTGAGCTTGGTTGAGTAAAAATAGCCACATGAACGATTTTTGCTCATGATATTTTGGAGGTTTAAAGCAAATTTTAAAATAGGCACTAGTTCTTTAACAAAAAATTCAAGATAGCTAGCTGATATAAGGTAAAAAGATTAAAACATGGTATTTTAGTTTCGTGATTTAACTAAAATAAACTTTTTTAAAAATTTTATCTTCACAAAAATATGAATAAAACATAACGCAGTACCACACATGATGTACATCCATTGCATTTTCTCTAACAAGTTTTTTTTTTGTCAAAGTTTATTGAGTGGATAAATTATTTTGGTGGATTTTTTAATCAATAGTGTTTTATTTGTGAATTTGATATCAAAAGTTAAAAGTAAAATTAAAATAAAAAATAAAAAAAATCTTGTCAAAAACATTTTATGGTGTGCAAAAGATTTGAACGTCTTGAGTAACATTTACAATCACTAAGGAATAATACATGAGGTTCAAGAGTAGTATATTACCCAATAGGAAAACAAGAAAAAGAAATTTGTTTGCCAAAAATATACTCACCAGGTTTGAACGCTCTCTACCTTCAATACATTAGCACGCACCGCTTAGTCCAGAACTCAACTTCTGCTGAAATTAGGAACAAAAAATATCTATTACGCAAATGTATTGGAATCTGGGGGCTCTGCTTCGCCCATCGAGCATTTAGACCGTTCATATATTAAAAAATATAGTTAAAAAATTAAGTACTTCAATTTTTAATCCGTTTGAACGGGTTTGAAGATCTTATTATTCGATCATATTATTTTAAAGAGACATAATCAAATTTTGTCTTTAGAGATCTCATAATCACGTTTCTGCTCCATATGATTGCAAATAAAAGATAAATATTTTTTTCCCACCAAAACGTTGCCATTTCGGTAGTGGGTAGAGGCTGCTGCCTCTATGGGCGCAACAGAGCCCCCGGATCCATTGTATTATATGGAGAACAGATCCCTAATTTTGGAGTAAAATCTGAAAATCTAAAGCGGTCGCACCTCCGATTTCACTCCGCCCCTCTAAGCTCAGCAAGCCAGCTGACAAATCAGTTGAAGAACGCGTCAGCTGCTGGCTTGTGGTCAGCGTCGGTAGCTAGAGTGTTCCTCGACGGCACGTTTTGCTAGCTCCAAATGGCACAATGTTGGTCAACGACGAAGCTGACCAACCGCCCTCTGACACCCGTGTCCTTCTTCCACTCCGAGCCACCTGTCCACGTTTTCCCTGGGGTCCACATAATAACGAGTACGCATCCTAAAAAAAAAAAAAAAAACTAGTGTTTGAGGTTTAAAACGACATAGTTTTAAAACGCAAGCATCCCGAATCTATATATATATATCTCCCTCCACACTAATGAGCATTCATTCTAGTTTCAGTCTCTCAACTCCTACGACTTTTCTCTCTCTACGAATCTATATTTGCACGCTGCAATGGCGAACACGATCAGCTCATTCAAGGCCTTGGCAGTCTTCTTCGTCCTCGCCGTCTTCTCCGCTGCTGCTGCATCGGCGAGAGACTCCGCGATGGTTCCGGCGCCCGCGCCAGCCCACGGATCGGCTTGCTCAACGCCGGTCTCCGGAGCGATTGTTGTCTCGTCGGTGGTTCTGACACTGCTGGCGATAATGAAGCAGTAGATCCGTCTTACGTTGATTGATTTCCTGGCCTGGAGAGACATACATACATACATTTATATACATGCTTCCGTATACAGTATAAGTTTTTTTTTTTTTTTTTGAACGGTTGCTCTGAATAAAGGATGTACAATAGATGCTAGTACATTTTATTACCTGCCTACCGGCAGCATCTATGAATTGTATTATAGCCGAACGTGGGGCTTTTTGAGATAACTGTTGGCTTTGAGCTTTCCGTGACAAGGTTGATGGTGTTTCGATTTTGGTCTGGGTTTTCAGTGTACATCATACCATGTTAATTACATGACGATGTAAATTTTTTTGATTCTGAGACGATGATTTTTGAGTTCCAGTGCGCTGTTTAGAAGGTGTGGAAATATTTGTTACCAACCCTTAGAAATTATAGGCCAGGCTTCTTGTTACAGTAGGTGTGGAAATTCATGATTTCTTTACAATGATAAAGATAGCTATGTAAGTTTACGTGCTTTTTTTTTTGATAGGCATGTAAGTTTGCGTGTTTGGATCATCGATGTATCAAGTTAATTAAGGTAAAATCATGAAAGTCTAATGATGGACGTTGTTGCTTTCTTGTATTATTATTTTCCGATTCAGTGGTTATTTATTATGCCCTCACGTAGTGTTTCAGGGGCCTTATCCTCCTCACAGTAGGGTGTGAGCCATACTAACATGTGGTGAACAAGACCTCTGGAGTATCACCTGGTAGTGCCTTAGGAGCGACTTTTTGTAGTGGGGTTTTTCCCGAGCTAGGAAAAGAACATTAGAGCACGTACAGAGCAAGATGCCATGTGAGGGTTCACTACAGGGGATAAAAGCCAATCATGTGGTGAGCACGGGAGCACCACGGAAGAGGCATCTGAGATAGTGAACGTGACAGCACGGCAGCACCGCATGAGGGTGTGTAAGGCCGAGCAAGGTTGTTAGTAGACAATAATGAGCAAAGGTGTTCAACGTTGTTACCGAGCAAAGGGCACAATCGCAGAGTGTTAGCCGAGCTAAGCCGACCAATGAGATGGGAGGCTAGAATGGTCAAGAATGTTCTAGAATAAGCTCCTTATGTGATAAGGGGGAATCCGGCAAATAAGGGAATAAGATATTCTGCCATGAAGGGCAGAGGTAGAGTTACTATATGGAACGAATTCTATATAAGTGAAAGGATCCTAACGAGATTAGGACTTTGGCAAATAAGGGAAAAGAATTCCGAAAAAGCTAAGTTTCTTAAATGAGTTAAGAAACTTAGGGCAACACAGGCGCTTGAGGACCAAGTCACATGAAATCTATAAATATGAGGTAAACCTAATGAGAAAAGGTACACTTTGGGCAATAATTTTACTTACTATCTCTCTTACGAAATTATGGTTTTAGTTGAATATTCACTTTGCCATCTGAGGGCCTTTGCCGACGAAAGGCATAGATGCACTCACTATTCATGTGCTATAGGTTTAGGTGTCTCGTCGAAGTTGCCACGTGCGTTGATCTCAAGGAGTGTGGATCTTTCTAAGGCGGTCTTTACCCTTCACATTTTCACTTACGTAATTTCCCAATCCCTTATTAAAATCCCTTTACAAATTCCTGATCCAACTACTTCTTGGCGTGTGTTTGATGTGGATCATAAGGTTAACTATCTGTAGTGTCTTGGAAGATTTATCTGGTTGTCAATTGTGATTCTTCTTTTGTTTTGTTTTTGTTTGGTAATGATTCAAGACTGCCTTCGGGAATGTTTGAAAAGGCATCAAAGTAGGGAACAACTATTCTAAGCCCTGGGCCACGTGGTGTTCAGACGTCTTTCTCGCCGCATATTATTGTGGGTCCAAAAGAAAGAGTATGAACCTCATCACAATTTGTGGTAGAGAAAGAGTCTGAGACACCGTCAGAAAATAATTATTACGAAATAGGATATACTAGAATACGTACTCCCCGTGTTTCGAAATAAACGTATATTCTCTCTTTTTCCCCCCTAAAAAACACTGCTCTTGAAGCATTAAACAACTTTTCAGGGCACGCGTGTGAAAGTTTGTCCATTCTACCATTATATGTCCCCGGCAAAAATATTGAACAATTTATCGAGTTGCACATAAACTGAACCAGTTATCAAAAAAGAAAATATTGAACACTAATACGTAGAGTCGAGATATATTAAATGGACGCCACTATAATATTATATAAATCTGTGAAAAAACCCATAGTCGTAGATAACATCAGGTATATGTGATCATCTCTCTCATTCTCCCTAGCTCTGTGATAAGCGAAAAATCAACAGCAACAGATAAAGAATCGCCCGCAATCATTACACAGGAAATAATCCTAGCCATCTCATACTCCGACCATATATATATATATATATATATATATATATATATATAGGACCCGGTTCCAGTGAGGGATCCCTCACTTTGTTAAAATGCGGGACTTTCATTTCCCGATCAAATTTTGAAAATCCGAACCGTTCAATGTGTGCAGAACGTGATTTTAAGGGTCCTCGCGAGGAATAAGAAAAAATGACCGGGAAGGGCTTCATCCGGGCAGTTTTTGAATCTGTGAAAAAAACCATAGTAGTAGATAACATCAGGTATATGTGATAAGCTCTCTCATTCTCCCTAGCTCTGTGGTAAACGAAAAATCAACAGCAACAGATAAAGAATCGCTCGCAATCATTACACAGGAAATAATCCCAACAATCTCATACTCCGACCATATATATAGTATTCAAAAAAAAAATCCAAGGCTAGCTCTATTTCTTAACAAATGCGAGAAGAGACAGAACGAATGAAGAGCACAGGATCACTCCAGAGATTGGCAACGAGTAACCGGATCCAGTGTCTTTTGAGGGCGCCGGAGCCGGTGCCGTCTCGAACTGTTGCGCCACCGCAGTTGAGGCGGAAAAGACGGCGACGATGACAAAGAGGACAGTTAAAGCCTTGAACAACGAGCTCAATTGCGCCATTGCAGATATAGAAGAAATGTGTTAATTTGCAGGGACAAAGATTAGAGAGAGAGAGAGAGAGAGAGTGTGTTTGTAGAGAGAGGCAGAGGGAGTGATGCCTTCTTCGAATCTGAGGAGTGGTGAGGGGTATATATAGGAAGGAAGTTTGTATTGGCGCGTGGGCCCGCAAGAACGTGGGCAGCTGGACGAAGTGGGAGGCCGGTAACGTTACAAACTTGGAAGACTGTAGAGTCCAACAAGGAAGAGACTTTTATTAAGGGTCGGCTAGCTAGCTAGCTGTGTTGTTTTTTTGGGTGCTTTTCACACTTCTAATTTGTAGTACAAATTTGCTGTAATTAGTTTTTCCATTTTTCTTGGTTCTTAAGTTATCGAATCGCCTCTTCATTTGTAGTCAAGTGGTGGATCATGAATCAACGAAAGAACTTAACTCTTAAGAATCGTTTGGGCGGACGTATGAAAGCAACTAATTAAGAAACTTACAATCCCGAACTCGCAAATTAAATGGAAAAATATAGCCACTTACAGTTAACCTTCAAGTTCTTGAGATTAGTCGAGGCTTGTAAATTATGCTTATCATACAAGAGTTTGAGAAGAATGGTTTTCTAATTCATATAATTAAGATAGAAAACCATTATTGTTTAACTAAAGCAATGCAAAATTTTATTTCGAATTTTTGTGGGTGTCCAACTTCTCTTTAGTTTAAATGCGGATTTTTAACTTTGAGAAGAAAAATTGAGCTTGGTTGGGTAAAAATAGCCACATGAACGAGTTTTGCTTATGATATTTTGGAGGTTTAAAGAGAATTTTAAAATAGGCACTAGTTGTTTAACAAAAAATTCAAGATAGCTGACTAATATAAGGTAAAAAGATTAAAACATGGTATTTTAGTTTCGTAATTTAACTAAAATAAACTTTTTTTAAAAAATAACCATTACAAAAAATATGAATAAAACGTAACGAAGTACCACACATGTTGTACATACATTGCATTTTCTCTAACAATTTTTTTTTTGTCAAAGTTTATTGAGTGGATAAATTATTTTGGTGGATTTTTTAATCAGTAGTGTTTTATTTGTGAATTTGATATCAAAAGGTAAAAGTAAAATTAAAATAAAAAATATAAAAAATCTTGTCAAAAACATTTTATGGTGTGCAAAAGATTTGAAGGTCTTGAGTAATTTTACAATCACTAAGGCATAATACATGAGGTGCAAGAGTAGTATATTACTCCCTCCGTTCCAAAATAATAGTCCGGTTCGGTCTCCAATGCATTTTTTAGATTGGTAATATCTTTTAATCTATAATGAATTTTATGTGCAATATGGATCTCATATGATAGATCTCAATTAGTTCTATTATACAAAATTTTTAAATTTTTTAAAGACATTGTAGATTGAAAGATATTAACATTTTAAAAGTTGTATTGGAGACCGAACCGGACTATTATTTTGGAACGGAGGGAGTACCCAATAGGAAAATAAGAAAAAGAAATTTGTTTGCCAAAAATATACTCACTAGGTTTGAACTTTCTCTACCTTCAATACATTAGCATGCACCACTTGGTCCAGAACTCAACTTGTGCTGAAATTGGGAACAAAAAATACTCCATCTATTACACAATTGTATTATATGGAGAACGGGTCCCTAGTTTTTGCGTAACATTTGAAAATCTAGGCTCCGTAGGAACTTAAGGAAAACTTAAAAATTTTCCCTCTATTGTTTGGTTGGGAGAAAAAGAGAGAAAAAAATAACAATTTTAGGTTTTGAAAATATTAAATTTTTCTTTCTTTTTTCCTCTCATTTTTTTTTCTTTTCCTCAAATTCCAAACAGAGCCTAAAACGGTCACACCTCCGATTTCACTCCAGAACCGGTCCTGTAGCTCAGCAAGCCAACAGCTGCTGGCTTGCCGTCAGCGTCGGTAGCTAGAGTGTTCCTCGACGGCACGTTTTGTTAGCTCCAAATGGCACAATGTTGGTTAACGACGAAGCTGACCAGCCGCCCTTGACACCCGTTTCCATCTTCCACTCCAAGCCACCTGTCCACGTTTTCCCTGGGGTCCACATAATAACGAGTTCGCATCTTATAAAATAAAAAAAAATAAAAAAATAGTATTTGAGGTTTTAAAAAAATGCTCCAAAAAATAGTGTTTGAGGTTTAAAACGACATAATTTTAGAACGCCAAGCATCCCGAATCTATATATATATATCTCCCTCCACACTAATGAGCATTCATTCTAGTTTCAGTCTCTCAACTCCGACGGCTCTTCTCTCTCTACGAATCTATATTTGCACACCGCAATGGCGAACACGAGCATCTCATTCAAGGCCTTGGCAGTCTTCTTCGTCCTCGCCGTCTTCTCCGCTGCTGCTGCATCGGCGAGAGATTCCGCGATGGTTCCGGCGCCGGCGCCGACCCACGGATCGGCTTGCTCAACGCCGGTCTCCGGAGCGATTGTTATCTCGTCGGTGGTTCTGACACTGCTGGCGATTATGAAGCAGTAGATCCGTGCTTCATTACGTTGATTGATTTCCTGGAGAGACATACATACATTTATATACATGCTTCCGTATACACTATACGTTTTTTTTTTTTTTATTTCTTTCCCTTTTCTGTTTCTGGCTTTGGTTGAAGATTTGTTTTGGTCGAGTATGTGAGGGATTCGTTGTTTATCGACGTTAGCTTTTCTTTTTGTATCTTCTGTGCTAAATAAACGGAATACTTGTTTATGTCAATAGTTTAGGGTACGGTGTTCCGCTAACTTCAAATAAATTAGTACTTATTTTTTGAATTAAATGTGATGTACCGTGAGAGAATGATCTCTCCCGTAAAATGAGAAAAAAACTACTTAAAAAATAAAATTTTTACGAAACGGGGCTTTTTATACTCTAGTATTTTTGCTCCTAGAATTCCTCAAATTCTTAAATCATTTAGGTGATGGTTTCGATTTCCATAATCACATGCTACTATATGTTTAACTGAAAAAACAGGTCGAGAGGAAAAGAAAACATGACAGGTGAAATTTGTGAATATTGTTGTATAAATATATTTAGGTAATTGGCTGGTTATTACTTATTACAAATCCATATTAGAAGTTTATTGGGGTTTTTTTCCCACGTAGCAGTTTATTGGTTGAAACGGTTGGGTTTCAAACGACACAGTTTTTTGGATTTTCACGGGCTGGGCTTAGCGCAATTTGGTGGGCTAGATTTTCTTTATTGTGCTTAATTGTAAGATTTGGGTTTTTAGGCCATCAAGTATTTTTGGGTTTAATCGTAAGATCTGAGTTTGTCCAATTTGATGTACTTTTTAACCTTTAGTTAGATTCTCCCTCTCCATTCTTCTTAATAAAATGTTACTTTTGCCGATAAAAAAAATTTCAACTAATCTACCCCTGGAAACACCATAGTTAGGAAAATATTATAAGGAGGTAGAGCACTACAACAAACAATACATTTTATAGCGTAATATCATAGCGTTTTTTAAAGAATGCTATAGAAAACTCTCGGTGTAAACTTTCATAGCGTTCATGGGATTGGGCGCCAAGTGTCCGTGAATATTTTGAACGTGGGAAAATTGTTAAGCTCACTTTTTCACTATTCCCCTGCACAGACTTTACCAACCCCAACTTTCCCAATTCTCTCCGCCATGTTCCTCTCTCCCTCTCTCTCTCTCTCTCTCACACACACACACACACACAAACACGAGATCAAGAAGTACTGGGCCATCAGAAACCATTGTCGTCGCCAATCGACCCTCATGGGCCGTACCACCGTCCGACATCGATCCCGTCAGTGGCATACAGGACCTCCGCTTGTCTGACCTAGAGCATAAGATGGGTAAGTCGATTACATGCTCGATTTTATACCTGGTCCCAACTTTTAGTCGATTACTACTACTGTCATTTTTTAGATCATCTCTCTCTCTCTCTCTCTCTGCGTGAGTAACCTAGCCCAAGTAGTTGAGGAGTGAATAGTGATACCAATTTCTCGAGATCTCGATTCTCGTTATTGGGGAAATATATTACATATTTATTTGCAGATTGGTATCCTTTCGCCTTTGTTTTGGAAGTGGCTGTAGATTGGCTTTCTAAATATTGTAGATCTCGGTCCTGAATGGGTTGTTTTAATCTCAAGATATACACCCCCGACGTCGGTCTTCCAAAAAAAAAAAATCCGAAGTGTTTTCTTACTGTTTGACTTTCAGTTCTTAATTAATACTTATGAATGTTGTCATCATGTTGGAAGGAGAATAGATGCTTGTGTAGATTAGATGCTTCTACTCTGCATACTTGCGTTCGCATTTTAATGAACCATCTGAATCCAAAAGGCGGACGAGACTATACCGCCTCCTCCAGGCGCCACTTATCTACGTAGTGTTCTTCTGCTCAGTTGATTTAGCACCCCCATGGAGTGCTTAAAGTCAAAAGCTAATGATAGAACTCTAGGGAAAGCAACTCTTGATAAAAAAAAAAAATAGTTGTATTGCAGGACAACAGATGCCGCCCCAATTTTTAGAAATGATGTTTGAATAGTTATTTTCTTGAGTTTTGATTTCAGATTTTCTATTCAAGTTACAAGGAACAACTTACTAAGTCACTTAACAACTTTGGCTCTTGTAGGTAGCTGATGAGTTCTTCAATCGCTAAGGTATTTACAATTCCTTTAAATGTTCAATGACGAATACGAATTATATTTTGATTATTTTTGAAAGGTGTGTCTAGCATCTCTCACTGTCATTTGCCTAATATATATAATATGCATACACTTTGTCACCCTTGCACGCCACTTCAATGGGATACATTTGGTATGCTCTAATATGTATTGATGGATTATATGCTTTGTTGTTGGTGATTTGGCTTCAGGTTATTGTTGCACGATAATTCTTTCGTTTACTTCAATTGTGCCATATGCATAATTGCAATGATATGGTCTAACGCAATGAAGTATGGTTTCTTGGAAACCAAATGTGTTCCTTTTTAAGGTTGAGAATGAGGATTGGGTGATTATTTCTGTAGTTGAGAATCAGTTCCAAGAGTAGGATTTTGAATGTTTGACGTATAAGTGGAACTGAATTTTTTTTTTTTTTGGTGATCCTAAGCTCTACGAGCTAGGCTGATTTCCCTCGATGTAACCCTGTCGAGCTATATAAATTGTTTCGTTTGCTGAGCAAAAAAAAAAAGTGGAACTGATTTTCTTTTTTCAACCAGGGGGATGACTTGCATGCTAGCTGCAATTATATTGATTCCAACTGAATGCATATGCGATATCCTCTGCTCTTACATGGTGTATTGTGAATAACGTAAAGCTCTTCCAGTCATACACAGTTTGTTTTCCCTTGGTATGTAGAGCAAATATTATTAAAAAAGAGGTGCCAAGTGGGTGACCTAGTTTACCTATATGAAATGTCATTCAGGTGCAATTTGTTGTGCAGCTGGTGAGAATTTGTGGTGGCTGGTGGCATTGTATGATACTAACTATAACATATGTACTGTTATTAATATTTTAGAGTCATCTGAAGTGCATTCTGAAGACAACAAAGCCCTTCCAGAGAAAAGCAAGAAAAGAAGGTTCAAGACACCATCTCAGGTTGAGGCTTTAGAGAAATTTTACATTGGTGTGTGTGCTCTTATCGCCATATCTCAATCTTGCTGTATAATGCCACACAATTTGTGATCTTACCTGAAAGGTTATAAGAAAAAATGCTTACTTTTCTGCAGAATACAAATATCCCTTGGAAGAATTGAAATCACAAATTGCAGAGTCAATAGGGCTGTCAGAAAAGCAAGTTTCTGGGTGGTTTTGCCACAGGAGGTTGAAGGACAAGAAACAGGATGGTGAAACAGCTGCAACTGGAAGACAAGATCGTTCAAGTAAGTGGGTGAGTTGTCTGGCTTTCGCTCTTGGTCTTCTCCGGTTCTCAAATGCCTAACATTACTAACACATGATAAAAACTCGATGCATACATATGGGTAAGAGGCAGTGTCCGAGGCCCTTTTTCACTTCACAATCATGTATAGTCCATCCACACACTGAGCCCGTGTGGTGGTGGAGGGCCTTAGGACACGTCACTTGTTGCGTCATATTGGTTCCGTTTGTTTGGACGTAAAATATTTTTGTCAAAAACCTTTTTACATGATTTCCGATGTTTGGTTGTTGAAAAGTCCGAAAAATGAATTTTTTGGGAAAATCTTTGTTAGTCTAGCTAATTTTTTTTATTATCTATCTTAATCATACAGCAGTGAACATTAGGTTTTTTTTCTTTCTAATTTCTTTGTGATACTATGACTTAGTGCACATCCTTTACTGATTGAGTACGTAAAAACCAGTCTTCTACTAAGTGAAGGAAGCTCTACTACCTAGTTGTTTCTATTTTCTTTCTTTTATGTTTCTAGTCTTGTTAGTAATTTTGTTACTTCTCCGAGAGATCTAGCATACCTTAGTTTGGCAAACACAAGTGGGAATTTATCCCATTTCATATCTTAATTCAATTTGTTACGCTTATAGTATAAATGGAATGGTATTGACGAAGGAAAAGTTTGGCCTTTTGCATCTGAGAAGATACATGAGCTGGATGGAAGGGTGTATCTGTTTTTTGTTAGCGATGTTAGTGAAGCTTCTTTTGTGGAACACTTAGTGGCTATGGCTTGGACAATAGAGTTTTCATACTCTCGCCATTCTTGGAGATTGTGTGGTCAAGAATGATTGAAAGAAACAATTTTCCCATCTAAGTCAAGAATGATTGAAAGAAACAATTTTCCCTTAGATGATAGAAGAGCATATGGACTCCCCACAAGGTAATTTTTCATCACTCCTATGTCTAAAAAAAGGACAATGTTTTGTTCGCTCTTTATGTGTTAGATGATATTTGCCATTGTAAGTCAAAGACTTTTTTGCTCTACAGGTCTATGACTTGAAAAAGAAAGAAGTTTCGTTACTTTCTTCCTCTGCAGGAGGAATTGGAAGAAGGTGTTGCATCTTTTCAAGGATGACTTTTGCTGCTACAACTTCTGATACATCTTTAACCTACGGGCATGTTTCTCATATTTTGGAGGGTTTCAAGTAGCTATTTATGTGGTTGGCTTTAGGAGCAGGAAGGATATAAGCTTGGCAAATAAGTAATTTTCAAGTAAAGAAAATCTGTGCGCGGAATGAGATGGTTGGCCTAGTGCATGATTATATTTTCAGGAAAGTAGAATTACATTAGTTAATTTTCAATGAGTCCAATTAGTTGGGCACTTTTATGTAATTTTGTTGGAAAATTGTTTCCCAAGCTAATGTAATGAATCATTATTCAATAGTTGAATTGTTTATTCTATATTGATATTTGGATATAGTTGGTGTTGAATGGAATAAATCATTTTTGTTTCTTAAATGAAATTACCATGATCTTATTTGAAAATGCTAATATATTGGTATTTATAGAATTTTTAAAAAAATGCAAATAATTGGCTAATATAGCGTTCTTAAAACGCTGTAGAAACATTACATTTTATAGCGTTTTTAAAACGCTGTAGAAACTTTTCATTTTATAGCGTTTATAAAATGCTGTAAAAACTTTACATTCAATAGCGTTTTAAAAACGCTGTATAAAGTCAATATTCTATAGCGTTTTAAAAACGCTGTCTTATGTTCAATACTTTTAATAACGTCGGCTAATACAGCGTTTGAAAAAACGCTATCTATAACATTTAATAGCGTTTTTAACGCTGTAAAAAGCGATTTTTCTTGTAGTGGAGGCTGCTTGATAGGTGAAAAACTTGTTTTTGGGCCCATAACCATTTTCCATCACATATTTTTATAGCACCAAGTGGAGTACAAAACGAGCAAAATCTGCTGCATTTATTGTACTTGCTCTTGTGTATGTATGTATGTATGTATGTATACTTGTTTAGATATATAAACAGGAGTCCGGACTAGTTAAAATGCGCTCACCTCGATTAATTCTGGAGATTTCAAATTGCCAGTCAGCCAAACTTTTAATAGAGCTGAGAGATTTTACCGACCGTTAAAAATCAAACTTGCACAGAGGCCTTTCTCATATATAAATGTGCTACTAAAGTCCCCGCGCAAGTTCACAAGATATATGAACCCTGAGAACAAAAAGAGCGCAATGTGTGAGGTTATCGAGCCAACAATTACCTCCTCCTCCTCCTCCTTTTGTTAATCAACTATTCAGACTATCTTGAAATTAGCACAGTAAAATTTAGGGACTGTTACCCATTCAAGGAAGAACCAAATTAATTAACGTCCTCATCAATACAAAAGGGTTTGCTTGAAACTTATGGAAAAGGAAGGAAAATATTTTTAAAAAATTCTCCTGCTTAACTCCGCAAACTACCCTCCCAATAAGGCAAAGGGCCAGGTCGTTGATAGCAAATAAATCCGGTAAGACCGGGATCGTTCCCACAGAGAAGTCTTTTTTAGCAAATTTGGAATAGAAGGTAAGTACGTAGCACGGCTTTCAAGCAGCCAACTTCGGTGTTTGATTCGGTTAACGAAATTGAACTTGAAATTAATTAGATTAAAAGCGGTCAAGTCATAGGGATTGATTAACCCACGACTTAGCCATTAAACGGTTTCTTCATCTAACTTATGAGTGGACCAAAACCGTCCGGATTCCACTTGAAGAATTAACAGCTGAAAACTACTTGTAACTCGATTCAAAACATTAATTCAAACTGAACTCATTTAACGCAAGTGAGAGACGAAAATGGATCGTTCGCACGCGTAAGATTATCAAGCACGTAGCATAGGGCGATAGACTTCATTGATCAAAGGAGCCACCGACCCCATGATCAAAGCTAGAAATCATGGGTTTAATTCATTCAAAACCTTGAAATCGAGCTAAAGTTTAGGCGAAACCGTTTAAACGACTAATCCATAGGGTGCATCTCACCCCATGACCAAACCTATTAACTACTCACACATGATAAAAAGATTAAAAATTATGTTAGGAAAGGAAAACATGATTAACCGATAAAAGTTTAAATAAACTTGATTTATATGAAGATCTAACTTGTAGCTACAACATTAACAAGCGAGAAAATAACTTATGACAATTACCTTAAAGAGTTCTTGAAAGAAATACACTTAAAAAGCTTAAGTAGAGTAACTATGGAGTCCTAAGAAAATAAAAGACTTAGGCCTAAAAACTAACTAATGGCCCATCCTCCATAAATGGCATACAAGCCTATTTATAGGGCTTACAAAATCAGCCAAACAATGGACAAAAGGGCCCCCAAAATATCCCAAAGACATGCCAAAAGTGGAAACTTTCCATAAAAGGAAAGTTGAAATATTCAGAAAAAGGTGCTGGCCGAAGGGCATTGGTATGGATATCTTATTTTTGAGGTATCCATACCAATTCAACTGTCTTGCAATTTGCGCTACCCAAAAACATGGTAGCGCTACCTTCTTGACAGATTTTTTGGGAAACTTCACGGGCTCGCTCCGGATGCTCCCGAACTCGGATTTGAGTGTTCTTTGAACCGATGGAAAGCTCGTCGAATCTACTTTCTAACCCAAGTGGTTTGGATCAAAAGTACTTTGTACATCAAAAGATATGACAGATCTACCCTCAGCTGATCGGAAGATGAAATGCTTTGGTAAAATCCTCACTTCTTCTTCAATTCCCTTGACTCTTCATGACTCTTCGGGCACCACAACGTGGTGACACATGGCCTTGAGCACTTGGTTGCATCCGGAGCATTCCTTGGTGTTCAAAACCGCCTTATTAGCACGTTTAACCTGAAATACACAAAAACCTACCTTACGTGCAATATCACAATAAAAGCTAATAAACACAAGATAAAACAACATAAAATGGGACTAGTTGCACCAAATATCTACAATATTGGGTGCTCATCATCTCCCAGGTTTGAGAGAGAAAAGAAGAGAAAATTGCAAAATAGAGTTCAATGCATAGTGAAATTTTCCTTCCGATTTTCTCCTATTTTCCTCCCTTAGATCATTTTCCGTCTCCTTTTCCTTTCTCACACTTTCTACAGGTTCCAAACGGAGCGAAACAGAAGCAAAACACTCGGTCATTAAATCCTTTTATTCCATCCACACAATTTTCCCCATAGCCTTCATGACACCACTCATAAAACTCTACCCTCTCCTCACAATGCACAAAATCAGCCACAAACATCACCAAATTGCGGATCCTAGCTAATTACTAAAAATGCAAAGATGAGAGTTACCCGTTTTGTGCCAAAAATAGAACAAACCAACCCTATAAAAGGCCACCTCTCCCACCACCCTCAAACCACCACAAGGCAAACACAATCAAAGGCGGGATCCGGTGAATTATACTCTCTCATCCTTTCCAGTTTCAAATTCCCCGATCACGCTGCCATCAACCATCATGGAGATGAAGAAGTTTGTTTGCGCCGCCCTTGTGGCTGCTGCCTCCGTGAGCGCCGTCATGGCTCATGAAGCTCCGGCTCCGGCACCGAGTGCCGCAACCGCCGCCTTGCCCGCCGTCGGTTCTTTGGTGGGAGCCTCCCTCTTGTCCTTCTTTGCCTATTACATGCACTAAAGCGTGCAAATGAAATGAAGAGATCAAGATCAGAAGAAGAAAAAGGGGATTCGAAAGAAGGGATCACGATGTAACAGTTTCTCTTTCTTTTTTTCTGAGGATCTATCCTATTTCTTAGTTATTGGCATGTAAGGACTCATCTTTCAAATCAATAAAAGGGCAACTTCAGTTCAGCCCCAAGTTTTATATACATTTTCTTGTGTTTCTTATTTACCTAGTTTTCTCTTTTAGATTCGCACGTACGTACAAGGCCATAATAGTCACCCACATTTTGCTTTTTCTAAACGTTTAATGGGAAATGTCTCCTAATAGACAAATTGTCATATTCTTTCGATCATGCTACATATTTATGTATCTTCATAATTTAGTAGTCGCATGACAGGTTCAAATTTGGTAAAAACCGTAATCTTTTGTTGTGTTTTTGTAGATGGTGGCAAACAGATCATCAGGGCACTTTACAGCATTTATACACCACGTATTGCCACTTGACATGAATATTCCGATCACATGGAACACGTACACTCAAAACCGGCTCCGAGTTAAAACTCGAGGATGGGTCACGTACTTTAGCCCACGAAAATTTACAAACTTAAAAAAAATAGGGGTGCCTTATACTTTGATTCTCCTTATAATATATAGTCCAACAAAAGATGATTCTCAATCACCTTTTAACCTTTGTTTTAAGCCCCCAAAAAATCAAGACGAGGCCCAGAGCCTGCGTACACCCCAATGGTTGTGACATATATGGGACTTCTTCGTCCCATAAAATGGGGACAAAAAAGTGGTTTTACTTTTAGATAAGAGAATAAGAACCTAGCTAAAGTTATGAGACACAGGGGAATACTATATTCCGCAAGGCAATAATAGATTACAGCTAGCTTGAGGGCTATACTGAACCGGGATCGGAGATTCGTGAAAGTAAAATAGATTCGTGAATATTTTTTTGCGGCATATATAGAATGGACTCCAAATCAAAGGACGACAGGGGCTTCGTAACCACAGGCCGAAATTATGCCTCATGTTTGTATTGTGCGAATCGTGTATCAATATACGTATCTATGTCGGTTATTCAGCATGAATCAATTCAATGGTACAGCACGTAATTTGGTAAACATCAATAGAGCCAACTGTGTATCAATATACTTATCTATGTCGGTTATACGTTATGAATGCACCATTATCAGATACTCCCTCCGTCTTACTTTAAATGTTTCTTACGTATTTTCGTGCATTTTCAAATTCTAATAAAGTATATTTGTATATATGATTTTTTTTAAAGTTTTTTTTTTTATACCAAAAAAATTAAAATACTCATTAAAGTGGGACGGAGGGAGTAGCATACATCAATACAATGATACAGCATGTATCCGGTAAATATCAATATAGCCAATTGTGTATCAATATACTTATGTCGGTAATACAACAGGAATACAACATTATCAGATAATATGAATCAATTCAACGGTACAACATTTCTCTGGCAAACATCAATATAGCCATCGATTCAGAAATGGTCCGGATTCTTTTTCAGAAAGGGTCGGCCCGATTTGAGAGTTACGGAGTAGTATCTTTTTTCTGAATAACTCAGGTGTCTGAGCCAACTTACGCACACCTCGACCAATCTTGGGAGACCAAGAGTTGAGAGTTATATTTGAGTGCCCACATAATTACATTTGCTTAAGTAATTCAAGATAAAATCATTTCAATTGAAGATAACACGGTAAACTTTATTACTATTTTAGGGATCGATTTCTTATTCTTCACAGGGTAATTACTGGAGTATTTGAATATGTATAAACTTCAAAATAAAAGCTAATACAAAATTTGAGAGTGCCGGCCCGGGTTACCTCTGTCACTTCCACTATACGGATATTCGATCGTTATCGTTCTCGATGACAACGACCTATGATCTTTGTTTGATTAGGTTGGAGCAATACTATTCCGAGAAAAATTCGTACTCACTTCATTTGACACATCTGTGTTTGGATAATCATGCAAAATTATAGCAGTAGATAGGGCTGTAAGTGAGCCGAGCTACTCGCGAGCTCAGCCCGGCTCGGCTCGTTAAGGCTCAGCTCGATTTGAACGAGCCGAGCTCGAGCTCGATCGAGTATTCGGCTCGTCGAGTGGAGCTTGGCTCGTTAAGGGAGGCTCATTTAGTAAATGACTAAGTTCGGCTCGTTAAGGGCTTAGCTCGTTAAGGCTCCAGCCGAGTTTGAGCTCAAGTTTTGGACTCGTTAAGTAAACGAGCCGAGTTTGAGCTCGCCAAAGCTCAGCTCGACTCGACTCGTTTACACCCCTAGTAGTAGATACCTTTCTTTTTGTGAAATTGGTTAGACAATTTCATAGTACTATGTATTTTGTCCACCCCTTTTTTTTTTTTTTGATCCCCGTATTTTGTCCACCTTGTATTAACAGGTAGCAGAATTCTACTCCCAAGCGTGACGGCAAAGGTCGAGGCCGGGGTGCCGATAGTGATATATACTATGTAAAAGTAAAGTGTATGGGAATGGTCCCTATAAAATGTCAAATTTTTAATTTGCTGGCATTTGAAGGCAGGAAGTACCTATCAAATTTGGCAACCGAAGTATACCTATCAAGCGGATCAACCAAAAAAAAAAAGGTATACCTGTCAAATTTTTTAATTTGCTGGCATTTTAATTTTCTGTAAGTTGCTGGCGTT
Organism: Rhododendron molle; assembly: GCA_025413875.1. Lineage (NCBI taxonomy): Eukaryota > Viridiplantae > Streptophyta > Magnoliopsida > Ericales > Ericaceae > Rhododendron > Rhododendron molle. Next base: position 7,214,949 of record CM046394.1, on the reverse strand, counting down.
AAATTAAAGGATGTTAAAATGTGTTACAAAAATTATTGTAATAGCAACTGGGAAAAAAGATTGTTACCGATGGATGGGCCACGAAAAGAAAACCTACAAATGAGATTAAAAAAAAAAATGTTGGCACCTAGTGGTGAATTTAAAAATCCTGTAATGCAGCCTGCATTATAAGAGCTAGAGGACGAGAGATCCGACCATCTATTTGACTCTAACGGCTCGAATTTAATTTGAAGTCCTATTGATTCGACCCATTTATTGCCAAAATTGATAGACAGATGAGCCGCCGGATCACCGGTTATGCGAGCCATGCCTCATGACTCCCTCTTAACAATTTAAAAAAAAAAAAACCATAATTTATGAAAGGGTTTGAATAATAGAAGTGCGGGTTCTAGGACGGCACGTGACATTTTCAGAGAGGATTTGAGGCGGAATCGCGCGTGACGAGTTAGGGCAAGAGACACAATCGAAGCGTGCCACGTAGCATAACGAGGAAGCAAAAGAAAAGATCAGCTGAATCACCGTATCGTATGATCACAAGTACGACTTTTTTTCCTCTGGCGGAGCCGCGGAGTACCGAGCCTGAGGTGGTGGTGGCGGGACCCGCACTGAATAATTTCCCGTAAATGGGGGGTGGGGGGGTTGGCCGTCAGAATCCTGCAAAGGCCGGCGGGGTAGTGGGACGCGGAAACGGGTGCAGAATCGACGGAGCACCGCCTGGATTAAAAAAAAAAAAAAGTTAAATGGGTCCCGACTTAAAACCAATAGGAACTGGACAGGTGCGAGTTGGTTGATAGAGACATCTGCGACGGCCACGCGTATGCCACGTCGCCACGGTAGAGGGGATGACACTGATTTGTTAGTAGTGCCGTTAGGTATTCTTGAAAGAGTAATGCTATATACACACCACATTTGCACAGATCTAATCAAAATCTTCTCATGTATATATGGACTCTACATATGAGACTTAGATGATGGAGCCTATATATATGCGAGAGGGCGTAGTTGGATCTTTGCTAATGTGGTGTGTCCCAACCATTTATGTTTCGGAAAATCTGAATTATACTTTTCTACTTGAAGACTTCGAGTCAATAAAATTGAGAATTGCCATAATAAACAAACAAATCGGGATGGAGCATGTATTTGCTGAATATCCTATTGGTTGACTTTTTTCACCAATTTTCGACATTGGATCCAGCTAACGTGAGTCCTTTGAACACGAAATAATACACACAAAAAAAGACAAAATGAAGTTTTCACAGATATCAATTCATTTCGGCAGATATCTGAGCATTTTTTTTAATAGATATCAATACACCTTCCTGTAATTATCCAAAGTCCAAAATAGGCTAAAGTTAACATTTTCCTTTTTTTTTAATTCTATCGTAACACCAGTAAATAATCGACCAATGAAGTATGTCTGAGACGATCCCCAAGAGAAAGGCCACCAAGCATGGAGGAACACATACCACAACAAAAGGTGGAATTATTCAACAACGCGACAATAAAGAAAGGGAAAACAGGAAAAAGAATACAGTAGTCCGCACCCGGTTTTACAATGTAGACCATTTCTAGCTCTTGATGGGGTCACCCACTGAGAAATACTAATGCAGTAAACGGTATCGGATTAAGGACTTCAAGCAGAGATTTGAGATCCGATCTCTGAGAAATAAGAATGGCAGAGGAATTAGGAGGAGTGGAGGTGAAAACTAGCAAGAAGGTCCAAAAAGGTTAACTTGGTGTTACAATTACTAGCAAATTCTTTTCTTTTCTCTTTACTAAGTTGCACATCCATATGCAGGTGTAAACCGAGTAACTTGGAACACGAACAAAGAGACGAGAGAGAAGGAAGAAACTACGAATGATATAGAAGCATAGAGCGCTTAAGAGCGGAAGTCATGCTAATTATATTTCTTCTACTCACTCTGAATCGAGCGAAAATAACTTCTCCTGTTTTACTGGTTACATGTACATCTCTCTTTCGAAACTAAAACAAGAAAGTTCGAGTAGTACGTGCCAATTGAGCTTGAAGTTGTCATAAAAGAAAAATTAGGAGAATATGTCACAAGTAGATCCTCAGATATGACATTGACTAAAGTTGAGTATAGTAGTAATCCTGTTCTACAGGGTAGTACCTCAATAATAATGTCATAGTAGCATAAAATGTCAACCCGCGTTACGAAAAAATTATTAGTTCTAGAGAAGAAAATAGGGGAAGTAAAAATTTACTGGTGGAACTTAAAAAAGGGTGCTCAACACGCTTATTCAACAAAGGTGGGGACTACATTTTTTAAATAATTTTCGTTTTACCACATGTTTTTGTGGAGTACATCATTATTGCCACCACGTTACGGACTACATTCTTTAAAAAAAAATTTATTGGTGGAACTTAAAAAGGGGTGCTCAACGCCATTAAATTCTATTCGCTTTAACCTATTTTTGTACTTCTGCCGCCGAGACGAGTAAATAATTTTAAAAACAGTAACCTCAAACTAGTAAAAATCTTAAACCATGAAGACAGACCAAAACAAATAGTCCTAACCTTTTCCTTTTTCTTTGGAAAAACTACTCCTAGTTGATTTTCTTTGGACATCCCTACATAGTATTCAACGCCCTTTTTCACTATACATTTTTGTAAAACTCAATATTTCGTGTAGGAATTCCATTAAAAATCGATAAAAGTGTTAGTATATTCACTACATATTACAACAAAAGTTGTGGCTACTCCAACCAAAACAAGGAAATATTACGTAGCGATACCCTAAGATTACCGCATAATTACTCCACCTAAGGGATGATACGACATGTCAATAAAATATTGGATGTTTAGCTGGAATTTTTCCTGAGCGGTCAGCGAGGGCGGCTCAAAGCTGTGGGTGACAAACGTGCTCGTTATCATCTTTAACCCGGGGGAGTAGTAGGATCCCCCCGGAACTTTACCAAATTGCCACGAAAGTCGATTGGCGCCGTATATAATACTGTACCACCAAGGAGAAAATATAATCGTATTATTCTATTGGAGCATGATTATTTACTACTAGTAGTATATTAAATCTTCGATGTCATTAATTTTATTGTCATTATTGCTTGCTTACATACTTAACATCCTTTTTTTTTTTTTCTTTCTTTTTTCATTAACCACCTATATTGAAAATCAATGGATCTCTTCGATTCCGTCGTAATAGTGCTACTTACGCTGCACATTTACACTACATGGGACCCACCCCGAATACAACAGAAATACGGGGGGAAAAAAATGTTCATAAATTTTAAAATATTTTTTAGGGTGCCTTATAAATATCGGCAAATACTTATTCTGAATTCGCGGGGCGAAATTACGGAATGAAACAATTTTTCCCTACGAATTAGGAATTAAGTACTTACCGATATCGGATTAAGCTGATTTTTTTGGCTTTTCTTTCTCTAAGAAATGTGCTCGGATTAATCGTTGTCCAATCTCTTGTTTCATTTAGAACTTAATTTTGTATCAGTTATATAGTTGACCAAAATTTGCTATTATCGTCTCCTACCCGACTCAACTACTTCCTACTTTTTAATCGTGCACCAAGCTATGATTTTTCATGCTGTATATTATTTATTACTGAATGTACTCTTCAACAACCTCTTTTGATTGGAGTAATTGTTAATTATTCGGTGTAATTGGGCATCAGGGATATACCTTCATTTATGGCTTGCAAACGAATCGAGCTATTCGTGGCATGGTAAGCTTGACTCAATTCGATTCGTTTAGTAATTGAGCCAAGCTCGAACTGGAGTTTTAGACTCGTTTAGTAAATAAATTGAGCTCAAACACAACAAAATTCGCCCCATGTCGGCTCATTTGCACCCTATTTTCATTTGATGTATTAAAATTTTCACAACCACAAGTTTCTGTGAAGTTCATAGACCGGATAATTTTTCATGCGTTTAAGTTGTCATTTAAATTTCAATCCAAAAAAATAGGGTGGACTTTCACACTTTTCAAATTTTTAACCACGCTTCCAAGAAATCAATAAGGAGTTAATTTCGCATTCTCCAAAATTAACAATTTGAAGAGTGCAGAAATCAACTCTATATTCAACTCCATATTGATTTTTGCACTCTCTAAAGACTAAAGGTTACAACTTGGAAGAGTGCAAAAAAATCAATTCTATATTGATGTTTAATAATTTGAGATGCAAAAATCACCGAGAAAAGAAAAATACATTAGTAATACATGGAAAGTCACGAGGGCATTACGGTAAACGGGAAAAGGCAAAATGCCTCATACGCGTCTCTATGAGGTCCATATTCCATCGCTTTTTACCGACCTCCCCCTGGACCCCTTCTCTCTCTCTCTCTCTCTCTCTCTCTCTCCCAGACATAATAAAACTCCATCCCCATCCCCTCCCACCCCTCAATTATCTTCCACCCAAAACCAGAACCAATCTCCCTCCCCCTTCTCTCTCTCTCTCTCTCTCTCTCTCTCTCCAAAAACCATACCGATTAACCTTTCAAATTATCATGGCACAGAGAACCGAGAAAGAAGAAACCGAATTCAAGGTCGTTCCCGACTCCACCACCACCGCCACCACCATAATCCTGTGCGTCAACAACTGCGGCGTTATAGCCAACCCCAAGACCAATAACATGTGCCAGAACTGCCTCAACTCCACCACTTCCTCCTCCTCCTCCGTCATCGTGACGTCACAGAAACCGAGATCCATCTCATCGCGCTCGCCGAAGAGGTCTTCCAGTCCGGCAGAGGCCGTACGGATCCCGACGGCGCAGGATCCGTCCGAAGGATCGAAGAAGGAGGTGAACCGGTGCTCCGGTTGCCGGAGGAAGGTGGGGTTGACCGGATTCCGGTGCCGTTGCGGGGACCTGTTCTGCGCGGACCACCGGTACTCCGACCGCCACGACTGCAGCTACGATTACAAGGCTGCCGGACGGGAGGCGATCGCGAGGGAGAATCCGGTGGTCAAGGCCGCGAAGATCGTCAGAGTTTGATTGATTATTGAATTATTCAATGAAATTCGTGTGAAATGAAATGGAATCCGGAGATCCGAGAGGTCTCTCTCCCTCTAATCTCCATCTCTCTCGCAGACGAGGTCTCTGCAACAGATGTAGGAGAAAAAGAAAGTAAGGACGAGAGAGATAATAGATTCACGTGAAGAAGATAAATTTTATGATGGAAGAATTCTAGTTTGTGTGGTGTATTTCGATCCTCTTTTGTGTCTATAATTTGCCTCTATTTGCTTTTTGATGTTATTTTGCTTTAATCAAAAGTGAACTGTAGCCGGTGACGATGATGATATCTGCTTTTCGTCCATCCCCTTTTTTTCTCTTTTGCTTTGTGTGCCCCTGTTTTTCTTTTTTCGTTCGTTGTGAAAAATGGTGAAAATTATCAATTCGATGCTTCGTTATAGAGAAAGTCTACGGACGCAATTTCAAAACACAACTCCGGACAGAATCGTTCTATGCGCGTGAATCCATATGCGTCGATCTGTTTGTTCGGAATTGTGTTCTAAACTTATGTACTATGTGCGTGAATCCGTATGTGTTGATCTGTATTCGGGATTTTGTTCTAAAGTTATGTACGTGTGTGTTATTGCTTGGTCTTTATTACTAGTATATACTATGTATGTGTGACGGACGGAGTTTCCGATGGAAATGAAACCCGAGGGGGGGGAAAAGTCATCGAGCTGCAATAAGGTTAGCTGATTGGATTTTTCTACTGGGATTAGGAAAATTCCAAGAGAAATATTCTGATTTTTTTTTTCCCTGATATTTTTGGTGGATTGGCAAGTGAAGAATGGAGAAAGCGACTGGTGAATGGCGTGTGTTCGTTTATTTTGGAAAGGTTTGAGGGGGATTATATGTCAATTGACAACGGGTTGTTCGGTTAAATAAGTTACTTGATTTATTTTGTTGTTCTTATTTAAATTTTTTTGTATTTATTAGTTTTTTGTCAATTTTTTTTTGGAGATTATTGTTTCGTCAAAATGAGAGGAATTTAAAAAGTAAAAAATTACGATCGAAATTTAATTTTTTTGAATAAAGACAAAAATGAGTTAATTTTTTCGACTTTATTCAAAAAAATTAAATTTCAATCGTAGTTTTATACTTTAAATTTCTCTTGTCGTGAAAAAACGACAATTTTTAAAATATTAATGAAAAATTAATAAATACAAAAAAAATTAAGTAAAGACAAAAAAATAAGACAAATGACTAATTTAACTAACAATTCCTAAATATAATATAGATTTCTTTTCCCCAAAGTGCTACGGGCACATCACTTGGTGCTACATCTCAGCCACATCAGGCATAACCTCACCATTACAAGCATAACAAAGACCAATGACTTGTATAACCAAAGCCTTACAAAGGCATAACCCCAGAAATCACCAGAATTTTGTGGGGATTTTGGGGGTTATGCCTTTGTAAGGCCTTGGTTATACATATCACTGGCCCTGATTATGCTTGTAATAGTGAGGTTATGCCTGATGTGGCTGAGGTGTGGCACCAAGTGATGTGCCTGTAGCCTCTTTTGGCTGGTGTCACGTCATTGATTGAGACAGGTTCTAAAGATGCGGTGGGTCCCCTCCCCGATTGGCTAGTGGTGGTGTCGTTCTTCTCGTGGTTAATTCGTAAGTACTGTATTTACTTAAGGGCATCGCAACAGTATTTTTAAATTTTGGATTAAATTAAAAAGTAAAAAGTCATTTTATTATTTTAGCGGCTCATTAAAATATTCATTGCATCAAGTTTTTTACTCACGCCATGTTTTCAATTAAATATTCGTATTTTTGTATTTCCTTTTTAATACAAAAAAAAAAATTATTTATATGAAAAGCATACCTCTTCCACGGTCCAAATCACTTCTCCTCTCTCTCTAGCGAAAAGCAAATCCCTTTTCTCCGATCAAACCAGGCCCCCTTTCTCTCACTCCGCGAAAACCAAACCTCTTTTCTCCTATTAAACTATCTCTCTCACGGATTCTCTCTCACCCTTTCACCAATTTCCTATTTCACCCATTCTTTGTTCCACTGTGATTTTAAGGATTCAAATTGGGGGAATCTGAAATTCCCCTCTCTTGGCTCACGGTTGCAGTGGCAATTGGTGGAGGTGTGCGATGGACGGCTACGGAGGTATCTGGTATCCATGTCTACGGTACAGTCAATAAAATATTGCATTTTTTACACAAACGAGTGAATAGTGGCTCTTTTCTTCTACTGAGCAAAATTTCCAGAGTAAGGAGTTCACAACCAAGTCTGCTGTAGCTCCATTTTCTGAGTTTTGCTCGTTATTGTAGTGTTGAAGGTGGCGTAGCTATCCTGGTCTGGATGCTCTAAGAGCATCTCCAATCCAAGACCCTCCAAAACTCTATTTGAGATGATCAAATTAATCTATTTTATTTGAAAAGTAGATTTAGAGGATTGTACTATTTATCTCAACTCCAACTCAACACTCTATTTCTCAACTCCAACATATATTTGAAGGAGATCCTCTATTTTTTCCTTCATCCTCTATATTTAGAGGATCAAAGTTCATCCTCCCAAATAGAGAAGAGTTTTAGAGGATGGGTTGAAGAATGTTTTTCTTCCAAAATAAAGATATAGAATATAGGTCGGAGATGCTCTAAGTGCCTGTTTGAACACTTATTTTTCAACTTCTCCTATTTAAGTTTTGGGTGTTTGGCTGGTTTGGATAGAAAAATGAGTTTTGGCAAAATGATTTCTCCAATTTTGAAGATCCAGAGTAAAAGCCAAAAAGAGGGAGGGAGGTCCTTTTCCACTTCTCTTTTTTTTTTAACCATTTTTCTTAAAGTCAATTTTGCCCTCCACATAATCTGTAGTGTTTACTGGTTTTGGAAGAGTAGGGTAATGGACCATCTAGAAATGTTGACAACATTTCTATTTTATTTCCTTCTGGAAATGTTGGCTTTTTTATATATTGTGAATAGAAATAGTGTACATACAGCTTTTTTGTGGGAAACAATAAGAAAGTAATGTGAGTTTCAATCTCAAAACATCTCTTTTCTGCCACCAGAAATTGTGACTTTTAATTCGTTTAAAAAGTTCTTGGTGTTGGCTGTAGTTTTTGTTGGGTGTTTTTTAATTTGTAGACTTTAATTTCTTGTGTAAGACCTTAATTTCTTCAGTAAGGCTTTAATATGTGTGACATTTTAATTGCTTCATGTGGGTCCGGAACACTGAAATTTGTAAACTTCAATTCGTTTGAAATTTTTTTGGATTTATCTTATTGGTATTCCTTCTTAATTATCTAAAAAAAAATCAGTAGGAGACGTTTCAATTAACCAAGAATATTACAAATTAAAAATAAAAATTTTACAAAATTGATTGAACCATCATTTATACATATTATATTTGATAATAAAAATAATCAAGGCCAATATGGTAAAAAAACCAAATCACAACTCATTTTTATCACATATCTTCCAAACACTACTCCTGTTGCAAAATGCATTCTGCACATATCATCCAAACACTCTACCAGATTCAAAAACTCATTCTGACCATAATTCAAAAAGCCAAAAAATTGAAAATGAAAAACCAAAAAATAGGCTCCCAAACACCCCCTAAGTATATTATACAAACTGTTGATGGAAATATTTCACCCTTTATTACTTATTCTATATGGATTTTCACCACCGACTATATTCTGAATTTCTGAGAAAATTTTTACTGTAGTAAATTTTTTCGAACTGTTATTGAAACCTTAATCGGACCCAATTAAATATTTGTGCTCCCGCTCATTCTTTATAGAAAAAAAAAAAAATGATCCTCTCAAATCCTTTTCGGTTGTGTAGAAAGCCTAATGGCTTAGACGAACAATGGAAGCCCCAACGACTTTCCGATGTGATTGACAAGCAGCGGGGCCAGCAAAGCGAGCCGTGCTAGAAGCCCAACCTATACAACGGCTCACGAAGGAAGGAACCTGAGTTTTGGAGCTTTCGCTGCAACCTAGAGCGGCTCGCTTCACTCTTAAAGCTCTTCCCCCCTTACTAAACATCTCTCTTACGCGTACCTCGGATAAATCCTTACAGTTTTTTTCTACGGTTGTTTCACACGCCTACGCGTAAAGCTGAGGTGACATTAAGAGTTTGGTAACAAGAAGAATCGAATCTAAGATTTTGGAAGTGAGCACACGTCTAACTAGATCCAAGTTCCAGGCAAAGATCACCCGGCCAACCCCCGGAGTTTAGACAAATTATATTGCCACAAGTGTTCTATTAACGTCAAAACTTTGGCGTATAAAAACCTTTGTACAAAAATTTTAGAATAGTTCATAGCTCTGTTCCAACTAAAATAACTGTAGGTATGATTATTTTACTACTACTGCTACTGCTGCTGCTACCATTTTTCTGGTAGCTTTGCAATGATTTTGGTAAGGCCAATTGTGGGGCCGCATTATTAATGCTCGATTATTGATTCACTCTCTTGTTCCTTCTTTGCTTTTACGAACGAAAAATACCTCTCCTCCAATCCAACAACTGAAACCAAACAAACATGGGGGAAAACGATTCAGTGCTTCCTGCACATGCATCATCACGTACATCCATCTTGTTAAAAAAAATTTGATTATAAATACCTCAACAATTAACATCACAGCTACAATTTGTTATCGTACTTCATCAATTTCTTTTCTAGGAAGGGCAAAACTCATACAATATGTTAGAAAGTTTGTAGACGTTCAAGTCTCGAACTCGAAACTTTGGCAAACTTGGAATCGACGCCCAACCAACAGGGCCGTCTTGCAAATTTCTTCATCAATTGAATTATGAATTTTTTTTTTTTTTTGTTTACTCGAACAGACTCTTCAAACTTCAAGAGTTGTTCTCATCTTCTGTTACCTTTAAGATGCACCTCTAAAAAAATACTTCGAACTTTTTTGGGTGGATTTTTTTTTTTGGGATCCGTTCGGGTGGAATCTGATATCTAAAGATTGCTTCTCTCATGTCTAAATTGAAAAGAGAGAAAATAATTTGGGAAATGATATTGCCACACCATTTTTTGTTATTGCCACACCCCTGCAAGTGTATTTTCACCAAAAAAAATACACTTGCAGGGGTGTGACAATAACAAAAAAGGGTGTGGCAAAATCACTAGCCAATAATTTATAGGGTGATTGTTTATCAAAATAAAAATAAAAATTACAGGGTGATTTGATGTTTGAAGTATTTGCTGGAATGACGAACATTATCTCAACCTTTAAATGTCACAAAAGTTCTCTTGGACTAGATGAAAATGTTCGGGCCTCTAATCCATATAAAGATTTGCTTTGACTTTAAATGAGTCTCTCGTGAGTGAACGGGGAGATTGGTCTCTCAAGATTAGTCGAGGTGCACGTAATTGTTTACACCGAGTTTTCAAAAAAGAAGAAGAAGGTGTTTTGACATACCAGAAGCACCGAATAAACCATCCGAATGGGACGCACCAACAGACAGGCAAACAAAATTATGAACCTGAACCGTACCCACTTTGATAAATGCGCACATTATGAGGGAAAGAAGAAACACAGCTATTTGAGAGTCTAAAAAATACAACTGCCCATTGTGGATGAGGGATTCCCTAAACATTTTGTCTGCTAAATATTCTCTTTTCTACTCTGTGATTAAAAGAATTCTCTTTTCTAATCATGAGATGGGCAACGAAAAGGAGATAAGAAACCAACTTAAATCAGGAAGAAGTTCGGCAGTATTTGCATGTTTTTCAAAAAGTCAGCCAGTGGTGTGTCCAGACCAACTTACGCACACTTCAACTAATTTCATCCCCGGTCCGGCCAAAGGCAGGTCATCCACACCCGGATTAAAGAATTCAAAAGAAATTACTTTCTTGCGACCTAGCCTAACCCTAAGAATCGAGCCCTGATGAAATGTGTGAAAAGTAAACCCGCTAACCAACCGGTTTAACCCTTGGCACTAGTATTTGCATGTGTTTCGGTTTGCAGTTGGGCATTGTCAGGGATAGAACAAATTGATTTGTCCATGCATTACTTTAAGTTGCCTAATACTTGCCTACAAACTTTTTTGCTACTAAACAAATTGGATTCTTAAGATGGGCAATGCATCTAGGGATTCTTTGTCCTCTACACCTTTTTCTTGGACTTTAGCTCTTTGTTTCTCTGTGCCCTCGAAACGAATAATTTGCAATGCTAATGTGACTCAAAAGGAAAGGGTGCCTTCCCCAATCAGTAGTGCTTGTCATTATTATAAGGCCATCTTTGGACATCTAAGGAAAACGAAAAAAGTCCTCATACCCCTCCCTAATTGATGAGCACCCAATATTGTAGATATTTGGTGCGACTAGTCCCGGCTTATGTTCTTTTACTTATGTTTATTTAACTTTTATAGTGATATTGCACGTAAGGTATGTTTTTAGTGTTTTCAGTTAAAACGTGCAAATAAGGCGCATTTCAACGCCGTGGACGGCCCATGTGCTTCCAAGTACCCGAAGACCCTGTCGGCCCCTTTAAAATCTGTCTAAGTATGAAAAAATGACTTTCTGAAAAAGTGTCGATTTTCGAGATAAAAAATGGCGGTAATTGATCCTTGAATTTTTCTAAGAGTAACTACAAAGTTGCAAGGTTTTATTTGAAGAGTAAGGTCATGTTTCGAGCCATTTTCTCTCGAGAAAAACGTGCAGTTTTCCATTTTGTACTAAAAGTGAGGGGTTGACATTTTGATTTAATTGGAATCTTGAAATTCTGGTAATGCCATTGTTTCCAAATGGGGGGTACTTTCTTATTTTCATTAAATAAATTAAAGTAAAGAAAAGGTAAAAGAAAGGTTTAAAATGCAATCTTTACTTAAGTTTAGAGAATGAAAATAAGATGCTGAGGAGCTGTGAAGATGCTGGGAGCTGTTTGCGGGAGCTGAGGCCAGGATGCAGAGATAACATAGTGGTATCGATACAAGCATTTTAGTTGTATCGATACAACATTGAAACAGAGCAAGGGAAATCCGTAGCATTTTTTTAGCGATACAGGCTTTTTAGCCGTATCGATACAGGTACCTTACAGAAGATATTTTCAGTTTTTGTATTTTCTACTTTTAGGATATTTTGGTCCCATTTTTGGGATATTTTTGGACGTGTAAAGAGGGACTGAGGTGTTTTTGTATAAATACCCTCTCTCTCTCTCTCTCTCTCTTTAGTCATTAGCTAGTTTATTTTTGTTCTTAGTTTTCCTCCATTAATGTTTCAAGCCTTCCTAGCTTAATTCCTTCAAGAACATTGGTAAGTCTTTGTCGTTTATTGTTTTTTTTCGTTTATTAAAGTTGCTTGTACGGACTAGCTCTTTCTTAATATCAAGTTTATTTTCATTTCCGTCGGTTAAATATCATGCTTCGTTTTTATGCTTTGATGTATGCTTTAAGTATGTTTGAGTAGTCGTTTGGCTAAGTCTCGGGGTAATCTTTTCCGAGAACTTAGGTAGTTACTTGGTTCTCGAGCCATCGGGCTTAAAAGCATGATTTTCGGAATAGGACTTAATTTGCAATTTTGGTCTAACCTTAGGGGTGTTAACTCCTCGGTATGCCGCTTGTCAAGCGGTCTTGGCAAAAAGTATGTCGAGGGCTCGTGGCCTCCTATGGATTCGATAAATGTTAAAAACAAGTTAGTTCGCCTCCGTTTAATCACATCTTTCAATTATTGTAGTCATTAAAGCTAAATTCTCCGGGCGTGAGCACGCGGTCGTGACTCTCGCCTGAGTTATAATCGAGAACCGATAACGGCCTTTGTCAAGGGTTAGACGATCCCTAGACTTGCCTCTTTTAGTTTATAAAACTCATTTCTAGTCTTTTGTTCTAATTTTTCCACCGTTTAAAGTAAAACCAAAGTTGGCCGTCTTAAACGCCAAAATCCATCACTTACAAACCTTCAATCCAAATCAAGCTATATTTGATTCTCTGTGGGTACGATCCCGGACTTCCGGATATTATGCTACTGACGACCTAGCCCTACGCTTCGGGTGTTTCAACCTTATTGGAAGGCGAGGTTTCGGACGTAAGCATTTTTGGCGCCGTTGCCGGGGATTCTTATTATAGCTTATTTGGAGGTTCACCAAACCACTGTAAGTACTCCGCTTATTTTTCCTTTGTGTAATTTGAACTCAACTTAGCGGATACCTCTAACCGAACTAAACCACCAATTCGACTTGAGGTGTAACGAAGCTAGATTGAGCATCAATTGCCTTTTATTGCTTGTGATCTGATTGTAGCTTGAACTATAATTGTAGCTTGAATCATGTCTGAATCTACTGGTGTTTTCTCAGGACTAGATCTATCTAATAGAATGGCGGCGGCAAATGGGGAAATAGCCCCCATGCCTTTGCGGGAGTACCTTTGTCCCACTCAAATTTTCACACGCCCTAAGACTTTGCGGGACTACCTTTGTCCCACTCCAATTATTAGACCACCCCACAAGACTTTGCGAGAGTACCTTTGTCCTAATCAAATTTGCACACCACCTTGCATAACCACTCATGTCTCCAATGTTTTTAAAAGTCATATGACCATTTCCAATTGGCTTGATCTTAAGAAACAAATTCAAACTTGTGCCGAAAGAGTGAATGAGTCATTTTATGCATGTTGGAGAAGATACAAGGACTTGCTCATTGCGGTCCCGAATCATGGCTTTCACAATTGTCAAATTGCTAACTATTTTTATGATGGACTTTCTCCAACGAGTCAACGATTCTTAGACAAGATGTGCGATGGCAAACTTTTTGAAAAAGAACCCGCTCAAGCCTTAGATTTCTTTGATCGTTTGGCTGAAATTTTACATTCTCGGGTTTTTGTTAAACATTGTCAAGAGTCCAACTCAAATGCCATGGAAGAGGCTATTGAACCACATACCTTTGTTGAAGATGTTAGTTTGTATTCTGAAAACTCCTCCGAGTTTGGAGGGAATGATGAGCTTCACAGTCAATGTTCCCCCCTTGAGTCCTCCCCTCCCCTTGAATTTTTGCCTTTGTGTGAGGCTCCGCAGGAGAACCATCTCATAGCTGAAGAGATGGAAGTGGATGAGACCAATAATGGGTCTCCTACGTGTGAGGAACCGGCTCTTGTGATAGGCATGATCGACCAAGTATCCTCTCCTTGTGGTATCTACCCATTGGAAAAAGTACTCACTGTTAAGGAAATGGACGAGGAGGTAGATTATTTGTACTCTTTGTTAGAAGAGCAGGACAGAAAGTGTGAGACCAAGAGTTGGTTTCATACTTATGAGAAGCAGGACTTTGTGGGAGTGGAGCTAATTGAGAAACATGACTTCCTTGGAGTGGAACTAAGTGAGGGGCCAATTTTTGTGGAGGTTGAAGTAATCGATTTTCTAGGTGTTGATGACTTTGAACTTATTTACCATTCTTATCCTGTAAACTTTGTCAACATTCTGAAAATTGATTTAGTTTGGGGCATGTGCTTAGAGGAGCGTAAATTTTTTCAACGACTTTGGCCAATGATTTACTCTAAATATCTTTTCTTATGGCATGGTCGAATTCAATTTTTGACAAAGAATTTAGAGTTGAGTGGTTTGTTCATCGTTATAGCTCTTAATGGCATAATCAATGTTCGAAGTTCACGTGTGACAACACTCTTTCTTTTTCTTTCTTTCTTTGTCTCTTTTGATGGTCCGGTATAGCCACCCGTTTCTCTCATGGGAAATGGGGAGAAAAGTAGTACCCGTTTAATCGCGTGAAGATTTGGTTGTGTTTTACTTTCGGTTACTTTTGAGCCCGGATAATACAAGCCGGGTGGTTCTAATGTCATTTGCTTCTAGTAGGTGGTTGGTTCTTAAGTCTTTTGTAGGGTAAGCATGCTACCACACCAGCCTTGGTGGTTTAGGTCTCAAAACTAGGGTGAGTGAGGCATTCATGAGCCCTAAGCATGGGTGCGGCTATGTGTCGCGGTTGTAAGACCAAGAAAGCTCCGGCGATGACCTTGTGTGACTAGTGGTTCCGATGGAGGAGCTGAAAGAGTGAGCCTTGGAAGCAATTCCAATGATGAAAGGAAGCAATGACAAGAAAGCCTCCAACTTGGTCGAGGTATACGGGGGTTGACATTCCACTCGGAAGGTACGTGTGCTCCCTCTCTTGTATTTCATTTCAATTGGCTTCATGCTATGAGGACATAGCATCTTTTAAGTTGGGGGGAGTGATATATATGTTATATATATGGTTTATGAGACATGTCTCATAGTCTCATATGGTTTTGGTTAAAATTTTAAAATTTTTGCTTTTACTCGCAATCCTCCCTTGTTAGTAGTGTTTTCGTATGTTAGATATTTTAATTATGCTCAATTGTGTCAATATGGCAAGAGTCATGTATCCCGTCGAATTTGGTTGTATGTTTGAATTCATGTCATTTGCATATACATGAATTTTGTTGAACAAGTTGAGCCTAAAAGTCAAGTCAAGTGTTGTGCATCGCTAGAGTGGAGATTCGTTGATTAAGCATCCCATGCTTTTTGTTCTCATTTTCCGCACTTGCGTAAATAATATCTTTTGTTTATGCTTGAGTAGTGTTTATATCTCTTGTGCATCTTGTTGGAGTTGCTAGCGTACTTAGGAAATGATTCAAGGCATTTTTGTTTGATTTAACCACTTAAGAGTCACCTCGTCCTTATTTTGAACCATAGTCCGAGTCTCTTTCGTTGTTCAAACCTAGGTAACCGGATGTTTGGAGGGTTGTGTGTCAATAGGTTTCAAAGATTCGAGGAGGTTTGGAGTGGTGTGAATGTGATAGAAGTGGTTGAGATGCAAAAGGAGAAGAATTGGCATGTGATTCCCTTTCTCTCCTCTCCCACTACAAAAGCTAAAACCCTAAATTTTCATCTCCCTCTCCAAAGCCTTTGAATTTGGCTCTAATCTCTCCCTCTACAAATCTCAATTCAAATGACCCTATTCCTCAAAGAAAATCAAAGAAATGCTATAAAGAGCAAAAGCATATTCGAAAGAGGGTTGAATACTATGATGAGAGGATTGATTACACCTTCGGGCTAACATACATTTCGGATGAGAAAGAGTCCGATGATGAGGGGAGCTCGATGCTCAATACCAAGATGAGCCGGATGAGGATGTTGTCTGCGTGTGGTAGAGTCGGTGGTAGTAGTTTTTCCTTATGTCTTTTTAGTAACTTTGTTTGGATGTTTGGCTGATATGTGGCCATGCCTTAGGTAGTTTGGTCGGTAGTGGCCAAGGGTAGATGAACCATGCAAGTATATGGCCGCTACATTTTTGTAGTCCCTTTCTCTTTGTATCCAAGGTCGTTATAAGCTAATAAAGTCCTCCGTTGATCTTTTGTACGCTAATTAACTCCATTTGATGCATAATTGATATTTATTGCTTCTTGAGTATGATTCGTTCCTAGTCTTGCCATACTTGTCGATAATTAGCTTTCCTTTCATTCTAAGCGCCTTTTTGATAGCATGCGTAGCATTTTGTCTCTTGCTATTGTATTACTCGCTAGCGCTTGTCATGGGATGTATCTTGTATCTTAATGTGTGAAAAGTCGAATAATAGCGTACCTTTGTGAGTTTTGGAGTTGAAACTCGTTGTGGTGCATGCATGCTTGACTATTCTAATATGGCAAAGTTTGTTCATCCTAGTTATGGCATGCTTGTGCGTGGATTGCACGTGATCGGATTTGAAGGGGTGTTTTTCACTCTTGCCTAGTTGTAGTTGTTGAGCATAATTTTTGTATCTTGAATCTTAGGAGGATTGTATAGCTTAGTTAAATACATTTTGTTTTAGTTTGCTAGGGACTAGCAAAGTTCAAGTTGGGGGGCGTGATGAGCACCCAATATTGTAGATATTTGGTGCGACTAGTCCCGGCTTATGTTCTTTTACTTATGTTTATTTAACTTTTATAGTGATATTGCACGTAAGGTATGTTTTTAGTGTTTTCAGTTAAAACGTGCAAATAAGGCGCATTTCAACGCCGTGGACGGCCCATGTGCTTCCAAGTACCTGAAGACCCTGTCGGCCCCTTAGAATCTGTCTAAGTATGGGAAAATGGCTTTCTGAAAAAGTATCGATTTTCAAGATAAAAATGGCGGTAATTGATCCTTGAATTTTTCTAAGAGTAACTACAAAGTTGCAAGGTTTTATTTGAAGAGCAATGTCATGTTTTGAGTCATTTCCTCTTGAGAAAAACGTGCAGTTTTTCATTTTACACTAAAAGTGGGGGATTAACGTTTTGATATAATTGGAATCTTAAAATTCTGGTAATGCCATTGTTTCCAAATGGGGGGTACTTTCTTATTTTCATTAAATAAATTAAAGTAAAGAAAAGATAAAAGAAAGGTTTAAAATGTAATCTTTACTTAAGTTTAGAGAATGAAAATAAGATGCTGAAGCTGTGAAGTTACTGGGAGCTGTTTGCGGGAGCTGAGGCCAGGATGCAGAGATAACATAGTGGTATCGATACAAGCATTTTAGCTGTATCGATACAACATTGAAACAGAGCAAGGGAAATCCGTAGCATTATGGTATCGATACAGGCTTTTTAGCCGTATCGATACAGGTACCTTACAGAAGATATTTTCAGTTTTTGTATTTTCTACTTTTAGGATATTTTGGTCCCATTTTTGGGATATTTTTGGACGTGTAAAGAGGGACTGAGGTGTTTTTGTATAAATACCCTCTCTCTCTCTCTCTCTCTCTCTCTCTCTTTAGTCATTAGCTAGTTTATTTTTGTTCTTAGTTTTCCTCCATTAATGTTTCAAGCCTTCCTAGCTTAATTCCTTCAAGAACATTGGTAAGTCTTTGTCGTTTATTGTTTTCTCGTTTATTAAAGTTGCTTGTACGGACTAGCTCTTTCTTAATATCAAGTTTATTTTCATTTCCGTCGGTTAAATATCATGCTTCGTTTTTATGCTTTGATGTATGCTTTAAGTATGTTTGAGTAGTCGTTTGGCTAAGTCTCGGGGTAATCTTTTCCGAGAACTTAGGTAGTTACTTGGTTCTCGAGCCATCGGGCTTAAAAGCATGATTTTCGGAATAGGACTTAATTTGCAATTTTGGTCTAACCTTAGGGGTGTTAACTCCTCGGTATGCCGCTTGTCAAGCGGTCTTGGCAAAAAGTATGTCGAGGGCTCGTGGCCTCCTATGGATTCGATAAATGTTAAAAACAAGTTAGTTCGCCTCCGTTTAATCACATCTTTCAATTATTGTAGTCATTAAAGCTAAATTCTCCGGGCGTGAGCACGCGGTCGTGACTTCGTTTGAGTTATAATCGAGAACCGATAACGGCCTTTGTCAAGGGTTAGACGATCCCTAGACTTGCCTCTTTTAGTTTATAAAACTCATTTCTAGTCTTTTGTTCTAATTTTTCCACCGTTTAAAGTAAAACCAAAGTTGGCCGTCTTAAACGCCAAAATCCATCACTTACAAACCTTCAATCCAAATCAAGCTATATTTGATTCTCTGTGGGTACGATCCCGGACTTCCGGATATTATGCTACTGACGACCTAGCCCTACGCTTCGGGTGTTTCAACCTTATTGGAAGGCGAGGTTTCGGACGTAAGCATTTTTGGCGCCGTTGCCGGGGATTCTTATTATAGCTTATTTGGAGGTTCGCCAAACCACTGTAAGTACTCCGCTTATTTTTCCTTTGTGTAATTTGAACTCAACTTAGCGGATACCTCTAACCGAGCCACCAATTCGACTTGAGGTGTAACGAAGCTAGATTGAGCATCAATTGCCTTTTTATTACTTTTTGTGTATATAACGTGGCGGTGGCATAACCCCACGGAACTGTGTTGAGAAAGAGGTGGCGGCATAGCCCCTCTCGCCTGTTTACTTTATGTCTTATCTATCTAATAGAATGGCGGCGGCAAATGGGGAAATAGCCCCCATGCCTTTGCGGGAGTACCTTTGTCCCACTCAAATTTTCACACGCCCTAAGACTTTGCGGGACTACCTTTGTCCCACTCCAATTATTAGACCACCCCACAAGACTTTGCGAGAGTACCTTTGTCCTAATCAAATTTGCACACCACCTTGCATAACCACTCATGTCTCCAATGTTTTTAAAAGTCATATGACCATTTCCAATTGGCTTGATCTTAAGAAACAAATTCAAACTTGTGCCGAAAGAGTGAATGAGTCATTTTATGCATGTTGGAGAAGATACAAGGACTTGCTCATTGCGGTCCCGAATCATGGCTTTCACAATTGTCAAATTGCTAACTATTTTTATGATGGACTTTCTCCAACGAGTCAACGATTCTTAGACAAGATGTGCGATGGCAAACTTTTGAAAAAGAACCCGCCAAGCCTTAGATTTCTTTGATCGTTTGGCTGAAATTTTACATTCTCGGGTTTTTGTTAAACATTGTCAAGAGTCCAACTCAAATGCCATGGAAGAGGCTATTGAACCACATACCTTTGTTGAAGATGTTAGTTTGTATTCTGAAAACTCCTCAGAGTTTGGAGGGAATGATGGGCTTCACAGTCAATGTTCCCTCCTTGAGTCCTCCCCTCCCCTTGAATTTTTGCCTCTGTGTGAGGCTTCGCAGGAGAAACATCTCATAGGTGAAGAAATGAAAGTGGATGCGTGAGACCAATAATGGGTCTCCTACGTGTGAGGAACTGGCTCTTGTGATAGGCATGATCGACCAAGTATCCTCTCCTTGTGGTATCTACTCGTTGGAGAAAGTACTCACTGTTAAGGAAATGGACTAGGAGGTAGATTATTTGTACTCTTTGTTAGAAGAGCAGGACAGAAAGTGTGAGACCAAGAGTTGGTTTCATACTTATGAGAAGCAGGACTTTGTGGGAGTGGAGCTAATTGAGAAACATGACTTCCTTGGAGTGGAACTAAGTGAGGGGCCAATTTTTGTGGAGGTTGAAGTAATCGATTTTCTAGGTGTTGATGACTTTGAACTTATTTACCATTCTTATCCTGTAAACTTTGTCAACATTCTGAAAATTGATTTAGTTTGGGGCATGTGCTTAGAGGAGCGTAAATTTTTTCAACGACTTCGGCCAATGATTTACTCTAAATATCTTTTCTTATGGCATGGTCGAATTCAATTTTTGACAAAGAATTTAGAGTTGAGTGGTTTGTTCATCGTTATAGCTCTTAATGGCATAATCAATGTTCGAAGTTCACGTGTGACAACACTCTTTCTTTTTCTTTCTTTCTTTGTCTCTTTTGATGGTCCGGTATAGCCACCCGTTTCTCTCATGGGAAATGGGGAGAAAAGTAGTACCCGTTTAATCGCGTGAAGATTTGGTTGTGTTTTACTTTCGGTTACTTTTGAGCCCGGATAATACAAGCCGGGTGGTTCTAATGTCATTTGCTTCTAGTAGGTGGTTGGTTCTTAAGTCTTTTGTAGGGTAAGCATGCTACCACACCAGCCTTGGTGGTTTAGGTCTCAAAACTAGGGTGAGTGAGGCATTCATGAGCCCTAAGCATGGGTGCGGCTATGTGTCGCGGTTGTAAGACCAAGAAAGCTCCGGCGATGACCTTGTGTGACTAGCTGTGGTTCCGATGGAGGAGCTGAAAGAGTGAGCCTTGGAAGCAATTCCAATGACGAAGGGAAGCAATGACAAGAAAGCCTCCAACTTGGTCGAGGTATACGGGGGTTGACATTCCACCCGGAAGGTACGTGTGCTCCCTCTCTTGTATTTCATTTCAATTGGCTTCATGCTATGAGGACATAGCATCTTTTAAGTTGGGGGGAGTGATATATATGTTATATATATGGTTTATGAGACATGTCTCATAGTCTCATATGGTTTTGGTTAAAATTTTAAAATTTTTGCTTTTACTCGCAATCCTCCCTTGTTAGTAGTGTTTTCGTATGTTAGATATTTTAATTATGCTCAATTGTGTCAATATGGCAAGAGTCATGTATCCCGTCGAATTTGGTTGTATGTTTGAATTCATGTCATTTGCATATACATGAATTTTGTTGAACAAGTTGAGCCTAAAAGTCAAGTCAAGTGTTGTGCATCGCTAGAGTGGAGATTCGTTGATTAAGCATCCCATGCTTTTTGTTCTCATTTTCCGCACTTGCGTAAATAATATCTTTTGTTTATGCTTGAGTAGTGTTTATATCTCTTGTGCATCTTGTTGGAGTTGCTAGCGTACTTAGGAAATGATTCAAGGCATTTTTGTTTGATTTAACCACTTAAGAGTCACCTCGTCCTTATTTTGAACCATAGTCCGAGTCTCTTTCGTTGTTCAAACCTAGGTAACCGGATGTTTGGAGGGTTGTGTGTCAATAGGTTTCAAAGATTCGAGGAGGTTTGGAGTGGTGTGAATGTGATAGAAGTGGTTGAGATGCAAAAGGAGAAGAATTGGCATGTGATTCCCTTTCTCTCCTCTCCCACTACAAAAGCTAAAACCCTAAATTTTCATCTCCTCTCCAAAGCCTTTGAATTTGGCTCTAATCTCTCCCTCTACAAATCTCAATTCAAATGACCCTATTCCTCAAAGAAAATCAAAGAAATGCTATAAAGAGCAAAAGCATATTCGAAAGAGGGTTGAATACTATGATGAGAGGATTGATTACACCTTCGGGCTAACATACATTTCGGATGAGAAAGAGTCCGATGATGAGGGGAGCTCGATGCTCAATACCAAGATGAGCCGGATGAGGATGTTGTCTGCGTGTGGTAGAGTCGGTGGTAGTAGTTTTTCCTTATGTCTTTTTCGTAACTTTGTTTGGTGATTGGCCGTTATGTGGCCATGCCTTGGTAGTTTAGGGTCGGTAGTGGCCAAGGGTAGATGAACCATGCAAGTATATCACCACTACATTTTTGTAGTCCCCTTTCTCTTTGTATCCAAGGTCGTTATAAGCTAATAAAGTCCTCCGTTGATCTTTTGTACGCTAATTAACTCCATTTGATGCATAATTGATATTTATTGCTTCTTGAGTATGATTCGTTCCTAGTCTTGCCATACTTGTCGATAATTAGCTTTCCTTTCATTCTAAGCGCCTTTTTGATAGCATGCGTAGCATTTTGTCTCTTGCTATTGTATTACTCGCTAGCGCTTGTCATGGGATGTATCTTGTATCTTAATGTGTGAAAAGTCGAATAATAGCGTACCTTTGTGAGTTTTGGAGTTGAAACTCGTTGTGGTGCATGCATGCTTGACTATTCTAATATGGCAAAGTTTGTTCATCCTAGTTATGGCATGCTTGTGCGTGGATTGCACGTGATCGGATTTGAAGGGGTGTTTTTCACTCTTGCCTAGTTGTAGTTGTTGAGCATAATTTTTGTATCTTGAATCTTAGGAGGATTGTATAGCTTAGTTAAATACATTTTGTTTTAGTTTGCTAGGGACTAGCAAAGTTCAAGTTGGGGGGCGTGATGAGCACCCAATATTGTAGATATTTGGTGCGACTAGTCCCGGCTTATGTTCTTTTACTTATGTTTATTTAACTTTTATAGTGATATTGCACGTAAGGTATGTTTTTAGTGTTTTCAGTTAAAACGTGCAAATAAGGCGCATTTCAACGCCGTGGACGGCCCATGTGCTTCCAAGTACCCGAAGACCCTGTCGGCCCCTTTAAAATCTGTCTAAGTATGAAAAAATGACTTTCTGAAAAAGTGTCGATTTTCGAGATAAAAAATGGCGGTAATTGATCCTTGAATTTTTCTAAGAGTAACTACAAAGTTGCAAGGTTTTATTTGAAGAGTAAGGTCATGTTTCGAGCCATTTTCTCTCGAGAAAAACGTGCAGTTTTCCATTTTGTACTAGAAGTGGGGTTGACATTTTGATTTAATTAGAATCTTGAAATTCTGGTAATGCCATTGTTTCCAAATGGGGGGTACTTTCTTATTTTCATTAAATAAATTAAAGTAAAGAAAAGGTAAAAGAAAGGTTTAAAATGCAATCTTTACTTAAGTTTAGAGAATGAAAATAAGATGCTGAGGAGCTGTGAAGATGCTGGGAGCTGTTTGCGGGAGCTGAGGCCAGGATGCAGAGATAACATAGTGGTATCGATACAAGCATTTTAGCTGTATCGATACAACATTGAAACAGAGCAAGGGAAATCCGTAGCATTATGGTATCGATACAGGCTTTTTAGCCGTATCGATACAGACTGAAGATATTTCCAGCTTTTGTATTTTCTACTTTTAGGATATTTTGGTCCCATTTTTGGGATATTTTTGGACGTGTAAAGAGGGACTGAGGTGTTTTTGTATAAATACCCTCTCTCTCTCTCTCTCTCTCTCTCTCTCTCTCTTTAGTCATTAGCTAGTTTATTTTTGTTCTTAGTTTTCCTCCATTAATGTTTCAAGCCTTCCTAGCTTAATTCCTTCAAGAACATTGGTAAGTCTTTGTCGTTTATTGTTTTCTCGTTTATTAAAGTTGCTTGTACGGACTAGCTCTTTCTTAATATCAAGTTTATTTTCATTTCCGTCGGTTAAATATCATGCTTCGTTTTTATGCTTTGATGTATGCTTTAAGTATGTTTGAGTAGTCGTTTGGCTAAGTCTCGGGGTAATCTTTTCCGAGAACTTAGGTAGTTACTTGGTTCTCGAGCCATCGGGCTTAAAAGCATGATTTTCGGAATAGGACTTAATTTGCAATTTTGGTCTAACCTTAGGGGTGTTAACTCCTCGGTATGCCGCTTGTCAAGCGGTCTTGGCAAAAAGTATGTCGAGGGCTCGTGGCCTCCTATGGATTCGATAAATGTTAAAAACAAGTTAGTTCGCCTCCGTTTAATCACATCTTTCAATTATTGTAGTCATTAAAGCTAAATTCTCCGGGCGTGAGCACGCGGTCGTGACTCTCGCCTGAGTTATAATCGAGAACCGATAACGGCCTTTGTCAAGGGTTAGACGATCCCTAGACTTGCCTCTTTTAGTTTATAAAACTCATTTCTAGTCTTTTGTTCTAATTTTTCCACCGTTTAAAGTAAAACCAAAGTTGGCCGTCTTAAACGCCAAAATCCATCACTTACAAACCTTCAATCCAAATCAAGCTATATTTGATTCTCTGTGGGTACGATCCCGGACTTCCGGATATTATGCTACTGACGACCTAGCCCTACGCTTCGGGTGTTTCAACCTTATTGGAAGGCGAGGTTTCGGACGTAAGCACTAATCAGCAATTGCCTAGTAGAGGTGGTAAGTGAAATTACTCTCTTATCCTTCCGTATTAAAAATAAAAATAAAAATAGAGGAAAACGAAAACGAAAAAGGTAAGCAAAAAAGTTTGAAGGGGCAACTTTTTCAATGATCTGGCCACTTCTTTCATTTTCTTACCCAAATTCTCGAGAGATAAGTCCTGGAACATTGCCACATCGTACGCAACCAGGCCTCTTCTAGTGGAACATTTTCTAGTCATGAAGATAGGTTGTCCAAAAATGTGGTAAGGCTACTTGCACTTAGGCTTCCCAATGCAACACCCAAGGGGCACTACAATGTCCTTAGCAAACCACAAGCGCGCCTGTTTATTCCCCAAGTACTTCTGAAAGTCTATTTTTCTAAACACTTAAATTAGTTCGGAATCTTAATAAGGATAATCAACTCTATGGAATCATGGATGAGAGGGCAATTCCGGTACACATATAGCTTATGTATCCGAGACCTGTGAAAATCAAATTCATTTCCAAGGGACATCCTAACACTACTTACCAGTTCAAAGCAGATAAAGTTCAAACAAAAGAACCATGCTCTATGACATCTAATGCTGTTCCACCTGACAGTCGACAGATAATTCCAATAGAAGCATACAAATTTCCTACAATTTGAGTCCAATTTGTGCTTTTATAAGCCAAGTGATAACAATAGAAGAAACCAGTTTTAGGGCAGGGAGGTGAAAGGCTCGGTAATATTTAGGCCCCATCTGGCTGGAGAAAAGGATTAGCAATCTCATCAGTTCCATCGGTTGGTGATACAAGCATTACTGCAGTTCCCCTACAAACCTGCATTATAACAATGACTTAATCAAGATCTTTTCCAAAGTACAACAATTATAGTTCAAAATTTGGTAATCTAGCTTTATAAAAATGAGGGCCTTATTATTTTTTCAATCCAACCCATCTCTGGCATCTCACATGACTAGGGCTGAAACCGGTTTGGTTCGGTTTGGTTCGGTTCTTGGACATTTTTGTGCGAACCGGGAAAACTCGGTTATTTTTTCAATCCAACCCATCTCTGGCATCTCACATGACTAGGGCTGAAACCGATTTGGTTCGGTTCGGTTCTTGGACATTTTTGTGCGAACCGGGAAAACTCGGTTCGGGAGGTTCACTGAACCGAAACCGGTTATATTGATCCCGGTTCGGTTCGGGGCCGGTTCGGTTCGGTTTAGGAAAATCAAAAGCATATTAAAAAATATATTTAAAAATATTTAAAATATATTAAAATATATTAAAAAATATTTAATATATATAAAAAATATTTAATATATAAAGCCCATTTAGAGATATTACAGCCCATTTAAAGCCGTTAAAGCTGTTTAAGCCCATTTAGAGGTATATATTATATTTTAAATATATATATATTAAAAACCGGTTCGGTTCGGTTCGGTTCGCCGAAAATTTTCAAAAACCGAGAACCGAACCGAACCGAAAATTTTCAAAAACCAAAACCGAACCGAATAGAAAATTTTCAAAAACCGAAAAAATGAACCGGTTCGGTTCGGTTCTTGAACTCGGTTCGGTTCGGTCGGTTTTTTGTTCACCCCTACACATGACGCACTTAACAATAAGATGTCCGGAGGAGCTTAAAGGCTCAGCCTTTGAGTCAAAACATAAGATTTTGAATATTTGATACTACCTAACACTTCACTAGTATGAAAGATAACAAATCCTATTCTTACAAGGTAAAAACATAAAAGATAAGATTTCCCCTTCATGAATAGATAAAGAAGAACGGGATTAAGGAAAAAATCTAGGTTTGAAAGGGTTGAACACCTGTTGGAGAACTAGACCATTTTGTGGGAAGTAAATTCAAAATTGATGACGACAAACATGGGGTGAGGGGAATAAGTTAACGACAATTTTCTCATTCTAAGAAAGGGAAACAATGGTGCCAGTAATTTACACATGTACAGTATCAGCCATTGAAAATTTTCTTCCAACTAGGTGTATAGGGAACATACAATTAAGCCAAGCTGCCTGGTCTGATCAGTGGTCTTCAGTGGATCATCCGCATCTGCAGGGAAAGCACAAGTCAAAATCATTCCTATTGCACACAAGAAGTAAATCATTTATGAGAGCCAGTTTGAATTATTTCTAGACACTCTAGGACTGCACTGTTTAGACAAACGATCCAAGACAAACAGCAACTTAAAATAAAGTACAACAGCCTGAAGAAGATGAAACTTGCTCCAAGTGTGCATCACACACCTGGCACCTCCAAAGACATGAACATAAGTAACCACCTGTCGTAGGGATCGCATACCAATATGGATTCTAATAGTGTTGCTTGTAGGACAAACTCAAACAACAATTCATCTATAAAAAAAAAAAAAGAACGATTTAAATACTTGAAAGACAATTCATATGGCCAACCTCCGGAAGATATAAGACTCCCAGTTATAAGGTAGAAACATTCAATTGGTGAGGGGACACAAATATACAATACTCTGGTTAAGCTCTCATGAATCATGATTAGCCAAGGGCCAAGTAAACATTTAAAAGACATTTTACTGCTACAGGATGATACATAAGAGATCCACCGTGAGGACCATAACTCAATGCCATATACTAAATTGCCCAAAGCTCGCAAGTACAGGCTGGTAAATATAAATGTCTTTGCAACTAAAGAGTTGAAAATCAGATAATACAGAAAGGTAGGATTACTGGTACAGATATTGGGGGTAACAGAACCAAAGAATATATACACTCGTAGAGACCCTTTAAATGTCAATAGGGCGATCGATCTACATCTCTCCCATAGACCTGAGGCTGCGCCTCGATCTCCTATATGGGAAACTAAGGGACTAGTTCCTACGGAGATTCACCTTAGTCTTATTCTACTCCCCACGGGAGTCGATGTGCCATAAAGTGAAGATTGGGGAGGCTTCGCGAATGCCTTCGCTGTTAGCAAAGAGATATAATGATGGTATGAAATCGATAATAGACTAGGAAAGAACTCAGTTCGTTTGACCCCCCTCCTTTTGATTTCTAAACAGAGAGGAAAAGAGCAGCCAAGGCTACACAAGGGTTGGAGATCAATCCCGTGGACCCTAATGTAGCATTGCAGTTGGAGATCAATCCCATGGCCCCTAACGTTGCATTGCACAAATTCTTGAAAACAAATGAGACATCTACACAGCGAGATCAAATCAAAGAAATTAGCAATCATTTTCCAAGTATTACTGAACAAGTGCTGAAATCGTCATTCCTTTCTCCAATAAGAAACAAACAAATGAAATCAACAAGAATTCGAAAATGCTAGCAAGCTTTTGAAATTTGAATAGACACGATGACACACACTCAAGTACGTAGAAAATTTGTTACCTCTTAGGAACTCTATGGCTTCATCCAAGACAAGATTCAATAACTGATCATATCCTTTCAAGGTTCCTGTCACTGTAACAGTAAAGATCATCTCATAATCTATTGATAATGGACAAAGATTAGTTACATAGTCATAGAGAATCATTGGTTTCAAAAAGATGCATTCTTTTCAGCATAAACCCCACAATGAAACAAAGCTTATGAAGGGAAAATATCAGGGGCTTGCAAAAGTATCCCTTATAAGAAAATTTCACCTAGTTCCAGACCTATAAAGAGAGGGACAGGGAGAGAGCATCCAAAGAAAAACTAGAGAATGACTGTCAAATATTTTATGGTCATTGTTGATTGTTCTGTTCTATGCCACGTTTTTAGAGGTTCACAAGATAGCATCACAAAGTCCACAGGAGAAATATTATAACCCCAGAACCTCTCTCATGGTCATTTTCCAATTCTATACCACAGTTTTAGAGGTTCACAAGGTAGCATCACAAAGTCCATAAGAGAAATACAATAGACCTAACACACACACACACACGAAGAGTTTGAGAAGACATATGAAACTCCCATGTAATCTACCTTCTCTCTCACCCTTCCTCAGTCGCACAGTTGGTATAACTGTACAGTGGTTAAAAACCGAGGGTGGTATCTAGCAGAAACATAACCATATCAACAAAAACAATCAAAATGGACTGCAGACTAGCACAAACCTTGTCTTCCACCAGTAAGCTTCACTTGGACACCCTTGTCAACAAACTTTGCCAAATCCAAGACTGTTTCTTTCCTGCCCGACTGAAATAAGGATCAATGAGAGAACTGTGATGATGTGAAGGAATAACTCAGAGACATCACACAAACAAAATGCATGTTTCAGCTTCGTCCACGGCTTTTCGGTTCTTGCTTCCTACTTTTGCTTCTCATTTCCTATGAGAATTTTGCCAACCTCCGAAAAAGCACAGTACGTATGCCTACTACAAAACTTGTTCCAAACACGAATGAAAACTCGTTTTCATATAATAAAGCCAATAAAGATCCAAGGGGGTGCCCTGAATAACAGTTCGAGACATGGGTGACAAGCAGATGTCAAGGGTTGTTTTCTACAGGTGTTTGCGGGAGTCCAATGCAACAGAAGTGAAAATAGCAGTGCAAGTTAATAGAACTATAACATGATTGGATAGAATTCTTCAACAATTCCTACTGGCAGTAAAAAGCATGTTGTGGATTTTGCAATGGGCACCACCACCACACTGATTATAAAATACTAGTAGTTCCTTGCTCGGTAGATCAAAAAATGGGAAGCTAAGTACTCATGTGGCTGTATTTGCTCTATTTAAAGGAGCTCATCTTCGTTTGTTTTCTAATGATTACTTGCATGGGCGACTCTACTACTACTTGAGAGGGTTCAGAAAATGTGTTAAAAGTTCATAATTTTTTATATTTTTTGATATGCAGTTTGACTTTTCTTGATATTGTCTGCTCTCGATCAGTAGCACGAAGTCAAAATGAATAAAATCCACTTAAAATTTGTGAATAGCTAAATAGTGGCTCAACCAAATACAATAACTGAAGCCCAATAAATTTCTAATTAATATTTAAAACTTCAGCTCACATAGGATTTTAGCTATATGCAGGGGCGGAGCTATGTTCCCCGGCCCCAGCTCCCCAAGCGTCCGAGTTTTAAAATTTTAATTTTGTATATATCTAATTTTTAATATTATTGATAATTATTCGTTGTATGGCTACTTATAATCTTAATAATCATTGTTCGATTTGATAAAAAACATGTTATTTTACATTCTCATTTCTCAATTTCTTTCATAAATAAAAAATAATCACGTGATAGTTGACGTAGCCGAAAGAATCATTTCAATGTACAAATGTAATGAATTGGAAAGCAAAACCTTACGATAAAATAAGTATACATTCCGATAAGAAATATATGTCCCGGGATTAAAATTCTGGCTCTGAACATCCAAAACACACTAGCATGTCAACCAGGAAAATATACGATACATGTGTCTCTGTGTGTGTGTGTGTGTGGGGGGGGGGGGGGGGGTGTTACCATTTGAATGAGTGGTCGAGCTTCTCCTTGAATCGATTAGATCAGAGCTTCAAATTACAGTATAAAGTTGCAGCGACCAATTGCTGAGCATGAAAGTATCAGATTAGAGCTCTAAAATCCAGGAAACTGGAGGATCGGTGATACGCAATTGACAATTAGGAACTAATAAAGGAAACCCTAGCATATAATACTACTCCACACGGAAATAATTGAATCCAGTAACGAAGCCCGTGACAAACAGAAAGCTTACAGTGTTTGGAGGAATGGCGATGAAAGAGAAGCGTGCCCTAGCCCACTTCAAGATTTCCCTCTTTTGTTTCCCGCTTCCCTGCTTTCACCAATCACACCCGCTTAAAAAAGAGGTGTTTTCGGCCCGAATACTTATTTACTGACCTCGGTGCTCAATTTCGGCCGTCCAAAAGTGTTTTTAGCTCTATAAATAAGTTATTCTCTTTTTGGAAGTCTCTTGATTATTTATTTTTTTCAAAATTTTTCGTATTTGTTATTTTCATGTAAAAAATTTGTAGATTATTGATTCGCCTGAATGAAAGAAATTAAAAAAATAAAAACTAAGGTCCAAACTTAATTTTTCACTTTTATTCAAAAAAAGTTTGAGTTTAGAACATAAATTTTTACTTTTTACAAAAATTAGATGTGAAATTAACAAATGCAAAACGTGGAGTAAAAATATTTTTTCTTTCGTCGAGACGAACTAAATATCAATCAAACAAACAAAAACGGAGTAAATTTTTTTTTTTTTCCCAAATTTGTTTCGTACTGTGATTTTTCAGGTACTTTGGTTACAAATTCTTAAACTTTTTACGCTCTTCACCACAAGACGAATGATTCATTCAAAAATACTCCGAGATGAACATTATAAGCGGTCAGAAAAATAAACGAAAAACGCAATTGAGAAAAACACGTTGTGCTTGCAGTACAAAACTCAAAACAATTGCGAAGGAAGTGAAATGGGACGGTGGGGTTACATTTTGCAATAATGGACTGAACAAAACGGGCCGCACAGTGTAAATGTATGTTTGGGCTTCTTGATTGACGCGAAAAGCCTTCTAAACAGCTATCTCCGGGCAACCTTCTAACGTTTTTTGGACCTACCTTTCTCTAGCTAATTGGTGCCATGGCACCCCCATAGAGCTGGTCCCGGGGTAAGTCACACAAGACATCAGGCTTGGGCAACCCCTTATCAGAGGGCAACGGGAAAAAAAAAATGTAAGCCCAATGTGACCTTAATTTTACTTATTTATACTACTTATTTGCCCTTTTAATTTTTTATGACTAAACAGTAAGTGGCAATTAAGTTTGACATCGGGCTAGAGCAACCCAAATATCGGGGCCGACAGCCTCACCCAAACCTCTCATTTGTCCTTGTATACTGTGTTATTTCTACAGCTAGTTGCTTTTTTCCATTACACTGCCACCCCCTTAATATGGATCTTGTTTATTAGTTTTCGATTAGTTCTATTATACAAAGTTTTCAAACTCATGAAAAACATTATAGATTGAAAGATATAAGCGATGAAAAATAACACTAGTTTTAAAAATTGTTGACCATTTTGATTAATTTTTCCTTCATTGTTTACACCATTAATGTTAGAGTACACATGGTACATTTGGCTGAAAATTTTGGAAACAACATTATAGCTGACCTTTGGTACATTTAGCTTAAAATTTGGAAACAACATTATAGTTGACCTTTGCAACGCATAAAACCTACTGTCATACTAACAAACAAAGGCATGCTTTACTTTATACAGTCTGGTTCCTATCAGGGCGTCCTGACTGGAACTTACGTCTGGACCACCACTCAGCCGTTGGATCGTATTTTTAATAGTCCAGGTTTTAATGAAACTTTTTCGGAAAAAAGTTAATTGTGACCGGTCGCAAATCTTCCGCAGATCCGGACCACTAAAGACACAATCCAACGATTAAGATCAAAAGTCCGGAGCTAACACTAAATCAAGGCATCCTGACCTGATCCTCAGTGTTACTTTATATATGGGAAATAGATTTTTGCACAACACTTGTTTTTATGTGAATGCACTTAAAAAATTGTCTATTAGTGCTCGTGTTGATGTAATTTTAAGCATTAAATGTCAAATTTTGAAATGCATTTAATTACAAGAAAGTAGAGTACACAAATCATTACCGTAATCTGAATCCAAATTTTGCATATAAAGGAAGAACGGGTGTCCGAGGAGGATAGCGGATAAACCTCTTAGAGCATCCACATCTCCCTCTTTACTTCCCTTTTGAAAACTAAAATAGCAAGGACAGACATAAAAAGAGGACTGCATCAGCCTCGATTGGAAATTCGGTAAATTAACATTTGCTACAGTTCCTTGCTTCTTGCAGCGAGAGACTGTTCACTCCATGCAATATATTTTTTAATGTTTTGGTTTGGATTGAATTTTGTCTTCATCTGATATCTTCCACGTCCCAATTTGAACAACAGAAAGCCTAGCCTTACCTCTAAGTTTTACCGCACATTTGTGCGGTGTCACTATTGATCCAAGCAACTTGCTTGTTGATTGCAATACTAATAAAGAATGTACAAATAGGCAAAGAAAATATTATATTTATAAGACCTAGTTAGAATAGAGAATCCGATGCAATAGATATTTTAAAAAAAAATGAATAGTTAAAATAATAAAATGATTTATTAAGGTGTAAATTGGTCCAAAATATAGAAATGCTCTTACTCACCAGCCCCCACAATAAGATCCCTGTTTCACAATTTGGGTTTGGTTATGTAGCATTAACACTGGTCTCAGGTCCTTCGTAGTCCCTTTCCTACTGCACGTTTGGAGTACTAACTAGTTCTCTAGTAAGATGCCCTAACTTAATTAAGATGCGTGAACCAGTTTGCGCGTAATCGTGTTTAGATCGTCAAACGAATAATCCAGTAGCAGGCCGGTCACATGGGGAGTGGGGACATGCAGCTGCCGTGTACGGGATTTGTGTGAAAGACTTTGACCTCTGTCTCCAGGACTCTTCCTGTACATTTAGGCCCCGTTTGATAAATGGATTGGAGGTTGGGATTGGATTATGAAGGTGATGGTATTAGTAATACTTTGTTTGGTAACCAAAAATGGTTCGGACTAGTAGTCCGATGGGATTAATTGAGGGGGTATTAGGGGGTATTGCTAATACCCCGTGGGACTTGGTATTTCCAATCCCAACTCCTTCACATTATCAATCCCTTTTCATTACCAATTTCTTCTAACAATCCAATCCCATCATCTAATCCCATCTCAAACAAACATGATATTAATAATCCCATCATCTAATCCCATCCCAAACAAACATACTCATTATCAATCCCATCTCCTTACCAATCCCATCTCCTTACGAATCCCAATCCTAATCCCATCTCCTTACGAATCCCATCCATCTATCACTGTTATCAAACGGGGCCTTAAGTCTTTGCCAAATCTTGAGACTTTTGGGAGTACCATTATTTAAGGCCCCAATTTATGGGGCTGTCCGTCCCATTTCCCCAAAGGATCACACATTTGCTGTATGTGTGTAAAGAATTGGTACTAGTTCCTTTGATTGGTTGGACTATTTGCTAGCTAGCCAAATGACCTTTGTTTGAATGCGAAAAACATTATCCGGATGATCCATTACTCCTGGCCTAGACCTCATTCACACGCGTAGAATATGTAAGTGGGTGTGAAGGTAGAATATTGTTAATGAAATTACGTTTGTCTAATTTGATACAACCATGGATATATATTCAATTGACTAAAATCTTTTTCTGAACTGTTAAACACGTCGATGTCTTCAAAGTGAACAATGCAAATATCTTTTTTTTGGACTAGAACGATTCAAGTAAATATAGTACATTGCAAGACAAGATTTTTCGAGTACTAACTTTCTCACTTTAACTCAGAGCATCTCTCTGAAAAAAACCATATTCGCCTCTCTTCTTTTCAATAGGGTTTCCCCTCGCCCATGTATGGCGGTGGGAGAGGACGGCTTCTCTTGATGGGTGTTTTATTCCTCTGTATTGATGACTTTTTTCGCTTTTAATAATCTCATTTTTCAGTGAGGGTTTTCTCTCTCGATCTTAAATTAATCTAAAAGTTTCTTCGTGTTATCAACTCTTTTTCATTGCTCTCCGCTTTTCCTTCATTATTGAGGTGACGGTTCGGATTACGATAGTGATAGTGGTGGTGATGGTTTTCGAACGAACGAAAAGGAAAGGCTGCGATTATGGCTGTTGAATGACAAATTAGATGGTAACTAATTATCTAACTAAAAACTTTCCAATCTTTTTCATAACTTTCACACAAACAGAGCCTTAATAATATCTGATTATGTCGTTATTCCAATGATACAGTAGAAAACCATCATCATCTAAATTTGATTCTCTCACATGCCTGCATATTATACGCAGATTTTCACGTGCATGCAACTTTCCTTGTAAGAAAGGCTAATAACCTTACATTAATCAAATCAAATCAAATACTATTACACATAGTTAAACCACACTTAAATTCTGTAATCTTACAATAACCCCATACTTCCACCAACCCAAACCGTAATCCCTAACAAGTTCTCAATGGCATCCCACAGAGGCAATCATTCCCCATAAACGACGGCGCTTCCAGGTGATCGAACGCCGAGCTCGCCGGAATCGGCCCGCACAAGTGGTTATGACTCAAATCCATGTGCCCGATGTAACTGGCCGCCGTTATCGATCTCGGGATCGAACCCTTCAGATTGTTGAACGACAAATCCAACGCCGTGAAATAAGATTTCGGCCCGAAAACGTCCGGTATGAAACCCTCTAAGTTGTTTCGGCTCAGATTTAAGATGCTTAAACCGGTATTGCTCAACAAGCTGCCCGGGATTGAACCGGAAATCTGGTTGCTGTCGAGCTTTAGCGTCGAGAGGACCCGCATTTGGCCGAGCTGGGCCGGGATTGAACCGGAGATCTTGTTTTCTGACAGATCTAAGTCGGCGAGCCGGTAGATGTTGGCGATCGAACACGGGATTGACCCGGTGAGTTGGTTCCGGCTCAGCAAGGCCCGGCTCATCATCGTGAGCTTGCCGAGGTCGGCCGGGATTGAACCGGAGAGTTTGTTGTTGCTGAGGTCGAGGTGCATCAGGCTCTGGAGATTTGAAATGGACGCCGGGATCCCGCCGGAGATGAGATTATCCGCAACGTTGAGGACGGTGAGTCGACTCAGCCGGCCGATGTCGGCCGGAATCTCGCCGGAGATCTGGTTCCCTATGACGTCGAGGATGCGCAGATTTGGGAGGGACGCGACGCACGCGGGGATTGAACCGGAGATTCCTTTCCAGTCGGCGACGATGAGCGTGGTCAGCCGGTCGAGCCGGCAGACGGAGGGGGAGAGCGAGCCGGTCATGAACCCGGTCCGGCCGGCCTTGACGAAGATCGGGTCCTCGGACTCGCCGCGGAGGGCAATGTCGGCGACCCGGCCCGTGGCTTGGTCGCAGCTGACGCCGTACCAGTTTCCGCAGCAGTCGGCACCCGTCCACGAGTCGAGGATGCCCAGGTAAGGCTCCTTGAGGGAGGCCTTGAAGTCGAGCAGGGCTGCCCTGTCGGACGGCGGGCAGGAGTACACGGCGGAAGTGACGGCGAGTACGATGAGAGAGATGAACAGCTTCTCCATTTTTCCTTCTTCTTTCCAGTTTTGGTTTGGTGTTTGAGTGAAGAGTGTGTTTAGGAGCTTTGTATATATTGATGGCTGATGGGAGAAGGTGGCATGGGCTGTGACAGAGTGTTGGGACGAAAATAACCCTTTTATCTTGAAAGGTTGGTGGCGACTGTTAATGGCTCTGTGCAGGTTTCAGGGGTATTGCCATGAAAAGTATTCATCCACAATTATCAATTATGTACTGCATACAGTATATTGCATAGTAGAAAGTCACGTGACCGACGGATATTAAGCACAAGTTCTTCTTCTTTTTTTTTTTGGAAATCGGCTTTTGCGTTTTACACAGTGCTCCATTTTGTAGATGAAATTAGTTTGTACGTTGGCGCTCCATTTTATATATGAAGTTACTTCCAACTTCTTATATAAAGCGAAGAGTGCCTGCATACAAAAATGAAGCATTAAAATCAACATCAATTTTTTTGCCTTTTTAATAAAGGTAAATTTCGCTGACCTCCCCTAAGATTTCTGACAAAAACACGGATACCTGCCTTGAGGTTCTAATTAACCTTATACTGTATGATTTTTTCCAATTTATTTTGAATGTCGTTGTACAAGTTCTTGTCCGTTTTTGTCTATGCATTTCAAAATTATTTGTTCCGAAATTTGATTTCACTTGCTTAATCAAATAGTTGTACTTTGTAAGATATTTTAGTTACACCATTTGGGTTTCAGATTATTTCTTGTCCTAACTTTTCTTATGCTAAAAGAAAGTAAAGAACATCCCAACGGCCAAGCCTTTATTGCAGAACTCTTTATTACAGCTACTGGGCTTCTTGAATTTCTCTCATTTATTATGCTCTCATATCATGGAGGAATTTTTCAGTGCCGAGCGGATATTGCCCACGTGGTACCCGTTCGGCGAATCCAAGCCGTCTGATTCACTTTTGGCCGACTCGGATTAAAACACTCTCTCTCTTCTCCCTCAAACACTTTCTCTCTCTTTTTCTCTCTCCAAATCTGAGCTGTTCAAAAAGAAAATGGACGGCTCGAATGGCCGATCAGACACCACGTGGTACCCGCTCGGCACTGAAATTTTTTCCCATATCATGAGAGCATTGAAAGATATTGGAAAATGGACAAGGGCAAGTGCTCGAGTACCCCACCAAACAACCACGAAAGACACGGAC
This sequence comes from Rhododendron molle, assembly GCA_025413875.1. NCBI lineage: Eukaryota > Viridiplantae > Streptophyta > Magnoliopsida > Ericales > Ericaceae > Rhododendron > Rhododendron molle. The sequence continues at coordinate 7,178,623 of CM046394.1, read as the reverse complement.
AGATGGGTCCATAGAATAATAATGGTTTAAATCATTGGGTCTATTACACCTGATTTTCTTCACGACTTTATTGTTGTCATCTTTGCATATACCGCGATTTTGTAATTCATTGTGGGCAATTTTTTTTTTTACGGTCAGTCTATTGTCAGTTCAGTGAATTGACGATAAACACACTAGAAAACAAGAAAAATACGTATTTCTTTATATTTTTTATACCTTTTAATGCACGTCCAAACACTTACTATTGTCAGTCCATTGGACTAATTGAAGAATTTTTCTTTTTCTTTTTTATGTCAAAGCACAATATCAAAGATCAAATTGAGGGAGACTAGTACTACGCATTAAACATGAGGAAACGGACATGAATATATCAATCCAAACAATACTCTCACGGACAAGGGGGTCCAATATTTGTTTGTTTGATGATACTAAAATAGAGAGATTCTTACTGGATATATACAATTTGATTAGATTAATTAATAGTTATCGACCGGTTTATTAATACCACAAATGCATTTTTTTTAATAGGAAGTGTAAAAAAATTTCCCCAAAATATTAATGGAGATAATTTGACAACGGGAGCACTTAATTAGATTCTTATTTAAGACCCATCAATATATTGCGAACATTTAACATACGTCCAAGGCTCATAAAATAAGATTCATTTTAATGTTTTGCGACAGGTCTCATAAATTTCTTGAGCTCGTATTGTGGAGTACTGGATATATATTGTGAAATAAGGAATTGAGAAATAACATAAATTTGCCAGTTTCGAAGTGGAGGAGGATGCCCATGCGATTATCCAGCCCCTAATTAAAAGGATCCAACTGAATCCAATACGCAGAGGATTCACTCACAGTTGATCGTTGTTGGTATCTCTTGGCACAGTTCGAATCCGTGAAGATTAGGTGCCCATAGCCACAGAGAAACAAACAAATGCGCAGACATCCTAGGAAATTAAGACAGCTCTTGATAATTAACCATTTTGGATTTTTATTTTCTTTATCGTTCTGCTTAAATATGCCAGAACTTAGCTTGCATTTCTGACAAAAACAAAAGGGGAAATAAAAAGAGAAAGCTTGAGAAAAAGTCACATGGAGAGCCATGTGACATTCAACCCGATGACACCTTTTTTTTTTTTGATATATAAGCAAAAAAGCTAACGAACATGGACCCAAGGGTTGGTCCGGTGGTCAAGAACTTGGATTTAAAAGTTTGCTTCCTTTTTAAGGTCTCAGTTTCGAAACCTCAAATGTGCTATGTATACTGCTATCAATTCTTTTGGGGCCAGTCAATACGGAGCAATTGCTTCGGCTTCAATTGAGCTTCCCGTAAGTGGACGGTGGGATTGGGCTTCCTATAATTAATCGAGGTGCGCGTAAACTGGACCGAACAATTGAGTTACGAAAAAAAGGAAAGGAACAACACACGAACATGAAACACATGAACATGGGTCTGTGTCGTCTGGATGACAACATTCGTCAGTTATGATCACGTGAAGAAGGGTCCGCAAACAAGAATCAAGAGGGCTTTCGTTTTAATCTCTTACTACTAACTGGTAAACTTATCTTAATCAGATAAAGGTTGCAGGTCGGTGGACCACGATCGCCGTGCACATTTTACTATGCAAAGCAGACTTTCTGTTACGTATGAAGTTCGTTTTCATGTTCATCTGCGCATATACATGGAAATGGAGAAAAAAAAAATGGATAGAAACTGTTTTATCTTCAAAATTTCATCGGATTTCCCCGAAGGGACGGATAGGAACCGCGGACAATAATGTTAAAGCAAAGGTTTGGCGTTTTTTGGTTTTTTTCTCCTCTTGATCTTCGATTTTATCCCTTCGATATGTTTTTTTTGCGCTTCGGTTCGTTGTTTCGGTTTTAGGTTATTTTTTTGGTTGTAGGTTGTTTGGGTTGTTTTAGAGGACGTGAAGATTTTGTTTTTGTTACAGTGCTTGGATTTGGTTTTTGTGTGGTATTATGTCGGCGTGCCCGTGATCCGTTGAATCTTCGAAATCCTTTTCAAGTATTAATAAAATATTATTTTTTGTCAATAAAAAAAGAATGTGGGACTATAATGTTTTTGCTAATCGTACAAAATGGTAAGGATATACACATTTTGAAGTCCTACAAAAATCCAAATCTAGATTGTTGTTGGGCCAACAGCTGAACCTCTGAAAGGCATTCCATGACTTGGCCCATAATTTTTAAACTATTCGGGCCCAATTAATATGGGCTTAAAAAGATTTAGGCCCACATACATTGAATGAGGCTAGCTTTCTATTCTAGAACTTGATTGAGGTCTGGAGAAGCCCGTATTTTCCCTGAAAAGCCCACAAAGAAACAAAATAAATAGCACCTAATTAAGAAAAATTGTTTTCCAAATTGAAAGGAATATATGGTGTTTTGTGGTCTTAGCAAGCAAAAATAAAAGCTAAAGAAAAGAGGCATTTTTTTTTAGTCCCGGTAAGATTGGTTATGGACCATAATATTCGTAGTAAGATTGATCTTTCGAAATTAGTTGAGATGTATATAAGTTAGACTCGTATATCCGGAACAAGAAGATTTTTTTTTCTTTTGCTTGGCTAAAGTTCAAATGGATGAAAATTTATGGTGACTGGGCTACCACCGGTCACTTTTTTTTATTTATTTATAAAACTCCAATTTTATTCGATTACTCAAAAACTGCCCAAAGGGCAACAAACCCCAAACCGGAGCCCATCGATGGGATCAAATCCACGATAAGGTTATCCAAATGGTTCGGATAGGAAGAGCTCTGAGGAGCACAGAGTACAATACCCAAAAGTGGTAGGAAAAACTCCACGCAGGGAGCGGACGCAACCGCTAACGGAGAATAAGACGGCAGCTGTAATTTGACGCGCCTCACCGTCCTCTTCTCCGACCAACTCTCTACGAAAGCAGAAACGCCCACAAAGGGTAGCAAAAGTTCCACACAGGGAACAGCCCTCTCCGAAAACGGAGAGAGAGCAGACAAACCAAAAACTAAAAACCAGAAAAAACACCTCCGGAAGCCGAAAATGAAGCCGGAGCCGCCGCCACGGAACCCTGCACCTTATTTGCCGGAGGAGAAGCCTAGCCACCCTCGCTACACCACAACGCCCGATCTGACCCCAAACTGAGCCACGGATGAGAAGAAGGGAGCGGGGATGGGGGTTTGAAAGGGGAAAACGGAGGAGGAAGGGAAAAGAACGAAGGGGTGCGGGTGGAGGAGGCAGAGGAAGGAGGGGCATGAGCGGAGGGAAGGAAAGCGGCAGAGGAGAGGGTTTTGAGGGGGCGGTATGGTGGAGGAGGGTGGGAGGCTGGGGGAGGGAGGGGGGAGTGGAGATGGGAGGCGGAAACCCCACCCCCCCAAGCTGAAACCCTAGCTTCAGGAAAGTTTAGAGAGAGAAAGTTAGAGAGAAGGCAGAGCTTGGCTATTGGAGGCTCGCTACCACCGGTCACTTGCTAACGGCAAGACTCACAACCCCTTTTTTAGGAGCAAAAATATTGAACCCCACCGATGGTCCACAGATCAGCTTGTGGGTCCCACCTTCGGGTCCCATTCAAATGACTTAAATTCCTGGATTCCGAATGAAAAGACAAGTCTATATTTGATGAATTATTTGCAGTTATTGAAATGATTTAATTTTTCATGGAATTACTCAAAAAATATTTTAAAATTAACAAAACATGCGCACTTGGCGCTAAATTGATGAATGTTGTAAATCGTTTTGTAAGAGACCTGAAAGTGCATCCTTTGAACTCGTATGTGCACCATCAATACAAAATAGGGTCGGTACCCATAGAATTGTTGCACCCATTACCCCCGTTTTTAGGTGTATAATATGACCGACTCAGAGCATCCGCAATGGGAATAATCAAAATCAATAATCAAAATGTGTCACGTCAGTATTTGATTATCCATTTAGTTCATAATCAAACTTAACAACTTCTATCTCCACATTGTTTATTTTTGCATCCCTAACTAAAAAAAATCTCAAAATACTCAATGCACATATGTCCAATCGCAAACGAGTTTCAATCACGCATCCGATCACACTAAATTATTCGTCTCGATGAGACGATTCCAATGAGGGGTGTTTTTGAGTTATTGAGTTTCGAGTTTCCTTATTGGGTTTGGTTATTGAGTTTTGGTTATTGGTAAAAGTTGTTAAGTTTGATTATGGAATGGGTGGAATTTGATTATTTGCTAAAAGACTTGTAACTTTGCTTATTACAATGTGAGGTGTTTTTTGAGCATTATTGTTAAGTTTGCTTATTCACATCCATTTGATTATTACAATGCGGATGCTCTCACTATGCTTACTTCTAGCACAGAGCTGTTAACCACACAGATATTTGCGCATAGATTATGCACAGATTTTGTTGTGGGGCTCATCACAGGTTCCACACAAACGGTCCGAGTCGTTCATTAAACGTAAATGTTTTTTCAAGGGTTCTTGTGAAAAAATAAGTTCAATCCGATACTTATAGGTGCTCGATCCAACCATCTAACTTTTCATTCAGATTTCCGAATCATGAAAAGTTAGATGATTGGATCGAGCGTCTATATATATTGGATTGAACTAATTTTTAGCGGAAACCCTTGAAAAATTTTTTTACATTTAATGAATGACTCAGATCATTTATGTAAGACCCGTGGTGGACCCCGCAAATAAATATGTGCACAATATACGTGCAATTTGTCTGTGTGTGTGGACAGACTTTTCCGTAAGATGAGATTGGCAGGGCATCACAACTATATTCGAAGCCCTTTTTGGGGAGAAATTGTGGTAGTAATATTCTTGTCGGTAATCACATTCCAAATCTGTCCATTTTCCATTTATAGCAACAAGCGTGATGTGTGGAATCCCAACCCAAAAGGAATCTTATCGTACCCCCATCCTATCCTACGTACAAGATCAGATAAAAAATAAAATTCATCGTACAAGATGCCACCAAATCTCCATACCAAATTCAAAATTCTAAAACGGAAAATGGTTTTATAAAGATGTGAAATAATTAAGTACCACATCTGCATTGCTATTAATCTAATACTATCGGGTGATTCGGGTTAGACACTTCATGTCGCGCAAATCTTTCAATATATCCTAATTTTATTGGATGGTTTGTCGCTGCTATTTTTATTTTTTTTTAATAACCGTATATCCGTGTCAACTTGGACACAATTCGTTAAATTATAGGGCTTTGAAATTAACGATCGAAAAAATCTTTCTGTAGCCCCAATATTTGGAATGTTTTATAAGATTTTTTTTGGTCAATCAGTAAGAGAGATCATTAAATTATGTATAAAATACAAATCACGAGACACTACATCCATTGTGTGAAATTTTGGTTTTTTATAACCGTACCACCCTTTCTTAATATTCATCGGTAATCCAATGAATCACTACCGTTTTGAAATTTTGGCTTTGGATAATGAGTGAAGAGAGATAAATAGGCAAATGAAATTAATAATTGAAAAAAAAATTATTAGGAATCTTGCGCAAGAAGAGAATTCAAAATTTCAAAACGAAAATGGTCTTATAAAGATGTGAAATAAGTATCACATCTGCATTGCTATTAATCTTATCTTTTACTATCGGGGTGATTCAGGTTAGACACATCACGTCGTGCAAACGTTCTCATATATCGTTACTTTACTGGATGGTTTGTCGCCGCTATTTTTTTAATAACCGTATATCCGTGCCAACTTGCACACAATTCGTTAAATTATGCCTTGAAATTAACAATCAATTTTTTTTTTAGCCCAAATATTTGGAATGTTTAGTCTTTACAAGGCTTTTTTTTTTCTAATCGATAGGAGAGATCATTATATCGTGTATGAAATACAAATCAGTGGACACTACATTCATTGTTTGAGAGTCCATGAGATAATCATACCCAACAACTGAATCAATAGGATAAATAAGCCCATCAAAGTCAACTCAACTACAAGACACATTTATGGAGTATTATTTTCTCATACTCACTTGCTCTAACTATGTACGGGTTTATACTTTATAGCGCAATTTTAGAGGTAGTGATTTTGTCACATTATTTTTTGATAATGCCACACCCTACAAGTGTATAAAAAAAATACACTTATAAAATATGGCATTATCAAAAAATAATGTGCCAAAATTATTTTCTAATTTTTAATTCCTCACAAGATAACATTCCCTTGACAAAAGCAACTCCTTTAAGCGGATAAAAAAATAAAAAGCAACTCCTTTAAGTGTAAGGTACGGAGGAAAATATCGTATCGAAGCAAATGCCAAGTCACGTGTCCTCGTTGGCGTCCACACAAAAAACAAGAAGAAATCATCAACTTTATTGATATGTTAACGTCAAAGCTATGTCTTGTCTTTTTCGTGAGTTGGAATGGCCTCGGGTGTAGGGCACTTGCCGCGGTCGATTTGGCCATCTCAGCACGGACGATTCGGATTTAATTCGTGTTGGAAATTTGAATGGCCTGGGGGGGTTACCAAGCCATAACTCTCCCATACTCATTGTGGGAGTTTTTCCCCTCTTCAATGTGGGGGGTTACTCTCCTTCATTGCTGCCATTCAATCCCGTATTCAAGAGGCTGCATGAATACAAGAGTCTTTGCTTCCTATAAATAGGACCAGCCCTCTACACATTTCGGTACCAATTCACACAACAACACACTAGCATACTGTTACAGTAAGAGAGAGAGACAAGCGCTGAGTTAGTTCGCCAAGACGTTCTTCGGTATCCTGGGAGACAGACGCCGAGTAACCTCAACACCCACTGGTAGGCGGCGAATCTATTTTAAGGACACCGTGTGAAACACGGGTTTCGGTTCCCAAATCCATTTTGTATTTCGGTTTGCAATTCAATTTCTGTAACTTCATTTTGTTGTAATTCTGTTCGTGTGTAATGTAATAGAATTCGTATTCTGGATTCCGTTTGAAACATTTTGGATAACAAGCTTAAAACAGATTTTGATCGTATGATCTACAATCGGATTTCCAGAAACCGTATTCTGTTCGAGACTAACATTTGAGTTGCAAGAACAGTTTGGTGACAGATTAGCTTCCTGGTGGATTAACCATTGGTGTATGCGTTTATGGAGTAATTTGGCAGATTGCTCAATGTTCAATAAAATCACTTGCAAACCTGTTTGGCTTCGGCCGTGGTTAGCCGTGCGCGGCTAGCCCATAGTTCTGATATGGGATAAACTGGATGGCTTCGGCCTTGATCTGTCATGCGTGACTTGATCACATTGGTAACCGAAAGGCTATGGCCAAGGCAGTCAGTGCGGCTGGGCCTTGGTTCAATGGGCCTATGGCCAAGGCAGTCAGCACGGCTGGGCCTTGGTTCAATGGTGTTTGGCCTCTGGAGCAGTCTACTCGGTTTCTGCCGTGACACTGCTCGGCCTTAATCGATTGGTAATCTGTTATGATATGCTCGATGGAAGCAATTTGTGTCTGGCCTTGTGGATAGCCAGTGGTAGGCGTGTTAAGGTTTCTGTGCTGTGTCTGGATTGAGCATCCAAGTGGAAGGCTGTTCACTCAGTCATAGCACGTGGCCTTTGTATGGCTAGTACACAATTTGATCTATTCGAGTATGGAGAAGTTGGACGATCCCCGCTGAGGGCCAGCCCTCAGACTCCCGCCCGGGGGCGCCGCCCCCAGGACCCCCGTCAGGGGGCACGGCCCCCTGAGACCCCCGCCAGGGGGCGCGCCCCCTGGGACCCCCAGGTTACATGGTGTTGTGGGGGATGTTAGACTTAGCTTGTTTAATAGATTGTTAATCTATTCATGTATAGCTTGTCCTTTTGAAATTGAGATGTGTTGTCTTATATGTGGTTGTTCCTAATTTCAGAAAAATAATGACAACTGTGCAAGGGAAAACAACTGTCACTGGGAAAGAGACTGGAAATGTCAGTGGCAGTGGCAACGGTGCTGTTTCAACTCCTGCTCCAATTGCTCCCACTCCTGGGATTCCATCTGTTCCAATGTCTCATGTGGAGAGGCCAAACAAGTTTGTCGGGGTGGATTTCAAAAGGTGGCAACAGAAGATGTTGTTCTATCTCACCACCTTGAACTTGGCAAAGTGGCTTGTTGAGGAAGCACCTGTTATTGCCGAGGACGACCCTGACACTCAGAAGCGAATTGAGGTGGCCAAATGGAAAGAGCATGATTACATGTGCAAGAACTATATCCTGAATGCTCTGGACGATTCGCTATATTCTGTGTATGGCGAGGCTCAGTCAGCTAAGGAACTATGGGATTCCTTAGACAGGAAGTACAAGATCGAGGGTGCTGGGTCCAAAAAGTTCGTTGTGGGCCGGTTCCTTGATTACATGATGGTGGACTCCAAATCTGTGGCGGTCCAAGTCCAAGAGCTACAGCTCATGCTCAATGAAATCAGGACTGAGGGGATGATTCTGAGTGAAGCATTCCAGGTGGCTGCTGTCATCCACAAGCTACCCCCGGCATGGAAAGAATTCAAGAGCTATCTCATGTTCAAAAATAAGGAGATGACTTTGGAGGCTCTTTTCATCAAGCTTCGCATTGAAGAGGAGAATCGGGGTATGGACAAGAATATCAAGTCCTCTTACATGGCCAAGGCGAATGTGGTGGAGCATGGTCAGTCTTCGGGGACAAAGAGGCACCAGAATGACAGGCGTACTCGATCTGACAAGCAAGCTGGTAAACAGAGGGACAAAGGTGTCAATCTGGGCCCGAGAGGTGGTGTTGCCAAGAAACCCAAGGAGAAGTTTCAGGGTACATGCTTCAACTGCAACAAGTTCGGGCATAGAGCTTCGGAATGTAAGAAGCCGCTTAACCATCGTGCTCAGGCACACTTGGCTGAAATGGAGGCTGCAGTGGCTGATCTCAACCTCTCAGCTATGGTATCTGAAGTGAACATGGTTGGTTCCAACCCACAGGAATGGTGGGTGGACACTGGGGCTACACGCCATATTTGTTGCGACAGGCAATTGTTCACTACCTTCGAGCCGGCTGCTAACGGTGAGAAGTTATTTATGGGGAATTCCGCTACCTCGGATGTTGCGGGACAGGGGAAGGTGGTCCTGAAGATGACTTCGGGAAAAGAGTTGACTCTGAATAATGTGCTGTTTGTGCCAGATATTCGCAAGAATTTGGTTTCTGGCTCACTGCTGAGGAAGCACGGTTTCCGCCTGGTTTTTGAGGCTGATAGGGTCACTCTGACTAAAGCTGGAATGTATGTAGGGAAAGGTTACATGACCGATGGTCTATTTAAGATGAATGTAATGACTGTTATCCCTACTATCAATAAAATGAAATCCCCTGTTACTTATGTGCTTGAGTCTTCCAATTTATGGCATGGTAGACTAGGTCATGTTAATTATGATTCTTTGCGTAGATTAATTAACATGGACCATATTCCAGCTTTTCAAATTAATAACAACCACAAATGTGAAACTTGTGTTGAGGCGAAGATGCCAAGATCTTCTTTCAAACCGATAGAAAGAAATACTGAGCCATTGGATCTAATCCATACAGATGTGTGTGATTTGAAATACATTCAAACACGGGCAGGCAATAAATACTTCATCACGTTTATCGATGATAGTACCAAGTTTTGCTGTGTATACCTGCTGAAAACCAAGGATGAAGCCCTGGACAAGTTCATTCTTTACAAGAATGAAGTTGAGACTCAACTTAATCGGAAGATTAAGATGTTGAGAAGCGATCGAGGTGGTGAGTATGAATCACCGTATGGTGGATTCTGTGCCCAACACGGAATCATTTACCAAACCACTGCACCATACTCACCTCAGTCCAATGGAATTGCTGAGCGCAAAAATCGGACTTTGAAGGATATGATGAATGCTATGTTGATCAGTTCTGGGTTGCCTCAGAACATGTGGGGAGATGCAATTCTCACTGCTAATTATATCCTTAACAAAATCCCTCGCAAGAGAGTGGACAAAACCCCTTATGAATTGTTCAAAGGTAGGAAGCCTACCTACAATTACTTACGAATGTGGGGGTGTCTTGCTAAGGTGGCCGTACCTCCTCCGAAGAAGGAAAAGATAGGCCCAAAAACCGTGGACTGTGTGTTCATTGGTTATGCAAAAGGTAGTAATGCATAGCGGTTCCTTGTTTATGAGTCAAACATATCCGATATTCACAAGAATACTCTCATGGAATCTAGGAATGCGACATTTTTCGAGCACATATTTCCTTATAGATCCATTGGAGAGTCAAGTTCGGCAAAGCAGACTTTGAGAACTACTGGTGAGAGTAGTCGTGACCAAGCAGAAGAAGTTGAATTTGAGCCTAGACGTAGCAAGAGGGCTAGAACTTCTACTTCTTTCGGTCCAGACTTTCTAACTTATCTATTAGAAAGCGAGCCTCAGACGTTCAAAGAAGCTGTTAGCTCTCCGGAAGGTCCATTATGGAAAGAGGCTATCAAAAGTGAGATTGACTCCATTCTGCAAAACCATACATGGGAACTGGTGGATCTACCGCCAGGCAGTAAGCCCTTGGGCTACAAATGGATTTTCAAGAGGAAAATGAAGGCAGATGGGTCAATAGATAAGTACAAAGCTAGGCTTGTTATCAAAGGATATAGACAAAAAGAAGGCCTAGATTACTTTGATACTTACTCACCTGTGTCCAGGATCACATCCATTCGGATGATCATTGCAATTGCTGCATTGCAAAATCTTGAGATACATCAGATGGATGTCAAGACAGCTTTTCTGAATGGCAATTTAGATGAGGAGATCTACATGGAACAACCTGAGGGTTTTTCTGCGCCAGGACAAGAGGGGAAAGTCTGTAAACTTGTTAGATCTTTGTATGGTCTAAAACAAGTACCGAAACAATGGCATGAGAAGTTTGACAATGCTGTGTTGTCAAGTGGTTTCAAAATCAACGAATGTGACAAATGTGTGTATGTCAAAGACACAGCTGATGGCTACGTGATTTTGTGTCTTTACGTTGATGACATGCTCATTGTAGGTAGTAATGATAAGATGATCAAGTCTACCAAGAACATGCTGAATTCTAAATTCGACATGAAAGATATGGGCCTTGCAGATGTAATTCTGGGAGTCAAGATCACCCGAACATCTGATGGATTTGCTTTGTCTCAGTCTCATTATGTTGATAAGATTTTGGAGAGATTTGACAAGTCTGGTACAGAGATTGCATGTACCCCTGTGGATTTAAGCCTCCACTTATCCAAGAATGTGGGGGAATGTGTGTCTCAATTGGAGTATTCTCGGATAATCGGGAGTCTCATGTACTTGATGAGTTGTACAAGGCCTGATATAGCTTACTCGGTAAGTCGATTGAGTAGATACACGAGCGATCCAGGACTTGATCACTGGAAGGCGATAGTTAGAGTACTACGCTATTTGAGGTATACTCGTGATATGGGGCTGCACTATACCAGATATCCGGCAGTACTAGAAGGGTACACTGATGCTAATTGGATATCAGACATGAAAGACTCAAAATCCACGAGTGGATATGTCTTTACGCTTGGTGGTGCAGCAGTCTCTTGGAAATCTTCAAAACAGACGTGCATTGCACGTTCAACTATGGAATCAGAATTCATTGCTTTAGATAAAGCAACTGAAGAGGCAGAATGGCTACGCCATTTTGTAGAAGATATTCCAAGATGGCCAAAACCTGTGCCTGCAATATGCATTCACTGCGATAGTCAATCGGCTATTGGAAGGGCACGGAGTAACATGTACAATGGTAAGTGTAGACATATACGACGTAGACATAATACCATTAAGCAAAAGCTCTCCACTGGGATTGTCACTCTTGACTATGTCAAATCAAAGGACAATATTGCGGATCCACTGACCAAAGGGTTAAATCGAGAGCTGGTTAATAGTGCATCAAGGGGAATGGGGCTAATGCCTACTACGCTCAAGTTGCCGTGAAGGAAAACCTATCCTAGCCGACTGGAGATCCCAAGATCTAGGTTCAATAGGACAACCTACTCATGAGTAACAGAGAACGATCACTGAGGAGATATGCTCTCCTACCCATTCCTATGGTACGAAACAGTGATACCTGCAAATGGAAACAGGTTAAGCGTTGGTTTTTAATGGCTCTTATGCGCTGGCGTGCCAGGCGGGGTATAAGCAGGATACCCTTTATAAGAAGGTCACCTATGTGAGTATGAAGTGGGGCCGCTTCTATGAGAATTTGGAAGGCAAAATTCTCGAGATAATACTTGCAGAACCAGGCGGGGGTGTCATGGCCGAAATGAACCCAACAGTGAGAACTAAACGGCGTTAGGAGAAGCTCCTGTGTGAAGTCTATTGACTCGATTTACACCAACGGCAGAACAGTTCAAGACATTACGTTCACTGGTCAGCCAGTAAATCCGATGGGCTTTTACGAGGGAAGGTTCAAGGCCAAAAGCTACCTATCCTATGCAGGAATTATCCGTTGTGCTCTCTCTCCAAAGTCTGCATTAGGTCTGGTCCCAAGTCCATTCATGTGGGGGACTGTTGGAAATTTGAATGGCCTGGGGGGGTTACCAAGCCATAACTCTCCCATACTCATTGTGGGAGTTTTTCCCCTCTTCAATGTGGGGGGTTACTCTCCTTCATTGCTGCCATTCAATCCCGTATTCAAGAGGCTGCATGAATACAAGGGTCTTTTGCTGCCTATAAATAGGACCAGCTCTCTACACATTTCGGTACCAATTCACACAGCAACACACTAGCATACTGTTACAGTAAGAGAGAGAGAGACAAGCGCTGAGTTAGTTCGCCAAGACGTTCTTCGGTGGTGTTCCGACGTTCGTGGTCCGAGCCGGATCAATCCTGGGAGACCGACGCCGAGTAACCTCAACACCCACTGGTAGGCGGCGAATCTGTTTTAAGGACACCGTGTGAAACACGGGTTTCGGTTCCCAAATCCATTTTGTATTTCGGTTTGCAATTCAATTTCTGTAACTTCATTTTGTTGTAATTCTGTTCGTGTGTAATGTAATAGAATTCGTATTCTGGATTCCGTTTGAAACATTTTGGATTACAATTCGAATTTTTACAAATTCTAATCGTTTATTATTTGGATAAAAATTCAAGCCGTTCATTATTGAGATGAACGGCCGGATTGACCACACTACACGTGTAATACGAGAGTGCACTACAGCATCATGGGTCCCATTAAAGTTACCCCATGCGCACGAGTGGAATTTATTTTCTAGGGTGCAACTTGAGTTGAGTTTGACTAATTAATCAACCAAAATTTCTACCTCTGCCGCTCTCATTTATCTAGACGATCTGGATTAAAAATAAATTATTATCGAGTAAAATTATTTATTATCTATCAAAGTTTAAAAGTTACATCTTAACTATTGATTGTCGAGAAAAATGATTAGATTGAGCGAACGGTAAATTAGAGTGATAGGAGTAGTCCAACTGCTTAATTAATTTGTCATAAAGACACTCCGTACTATTCAATTTAAGCGTTTAGTTTTTCATCAAAAATTTCTGGATCAATCATTCAGTTCAGACTAGAGCAATCGGAAAACACAAAAATATGAACCGAATATGAAATATTTTTACTGGAGAAGATACTAAAAATGCGATATAAAAACAGCTGGTATTTCAACCTTTTTCAGCTATGTATATGGGGGGAGAGAGAGAGAGAGAGAGAGAGAGAGAGAGAGAGATTCATGCCGTTGGTGTGTCACAAGGCACCTCCGAAGTTGACCTTTAACAATTAACAGTCGCGGGGATAGTTCACACAATGCCGCTCCTAATTAACAAAGTTCCTTAATCAACTTTCTTTCCCTTCTTATATTCATTTTGAATATATACAATTTTAGAGAGATACAGTAGAATTTTTGTCCCGATTCATGAACTAATGTAATGTCTAATTTAGCACACGTATGCGTTGACAAGGCTGCTTATGCTAATAATTCGTGTACGGACCCAGAAACTGTAATAAAAAAAAAAAAAATATTTTGTCAACTAGTTATGAGAGGGAGAGAGAGAGAGAGAGAGAGTGTGTGTGTTTTCGTAGCTAATTAATTTGGTTGACCGCAGATCGCCTTCGTAAGTATATGTCCACATAGTCTGGATCTACATTGCGAGAAAAATTTTAGACACTCCGAAACAAGCGCTCAACCTAATATTTTGTGTATTACAATAGATGAGCGATTACCGTTAACATTACTTTAATGCAGCTATAAGTTGACAGAAGTGGTGTCTTTGACAGTTGATAGCTACAGCCCCAATCAATTAATCAAACATGACCATGGCACGGTGTTGATAAAAAAAAACTTGCATTCTCAAACCTAGAATTAGTTGGGAAGACGAAAATTAATAATAAGACTCGTAAATTTTAGTCGGAGTCAATTACTCCTGTCTATCTCTATATATTAATTCTTAAGATCTCATATTTGAAACATTACATGCAAGACTTTGTTGGGGTCAATCCATACGGAGTTATTGTTTCGGTTTTAATTGGAGCCTCCACAAGTGGACGATAGAATTAGGCCCTCATGATTAATTAGTCGCGTAGAAGGTGAGCCGAACACCTCATATAATTAAGAAAAAAAAGACTCTCTCTCTCTGCAAAACCCTAACTAAACATTTCACTGGCCCTAGTGTGGTCCGATATTGATCGGAGTCAACTTTATGATTTGGTAATTATTAAAAGGCTCTTGGGATAGATTGAGACCCTTTAATTCTAGGCCATTAGTTTGTTGTCAATATATATTCGGAGCAGATTGGGAGGCGAGCTAGGCTGAAGCTCTGACGGATTCTTGTGTATATACGATATGGTTTTCGATTCGAGAGTGCTAACGGATTCTTGTATGTGGTTATGGTATTCCGTGTTGTCTGATCGGTCGAATGGCCCTTCTTTTTTATTCGGATACCATATAGATAAAGGTTGATCACAAGTTTAAGAAACATAGATACGGAATAAGGACTCTTTTGGTCACGCTAAGAAAGTGTTGTCCCCATTTAGTCAAATGCTTTATTAACTTTTTCAAAAAATACCCGAAAAATAGATCTACTTGTATAGCTCGAATTTTGAGTAACTAAACGGAAAATTTGAATTTCTTTGAGAAACACCTATTTGCTATGTATCTTCATTTTCGTAGCAAACTAAAGTACAAATTCAAAAAAAATAAAAAATCGTTTTACTCTTCGCTTTCGCTTTCTTTTTCTTTTCTTTTTTTTTTTTTTTGGTTTCCCTCAGCAGAACAGCACATTCCAACATAGAAAAAGTGTAACATTTTCGAAAAAGGAAAAGAAAAGAAAAGAAAACAATAAGAAAGTGATCAAAGAACAAACATAGGCGACAGAATTTGAAGAGATGATTGACTTTAGACAAAGTCAAATATGTCAATTGGTAATAAAACTTTGAAGGAGATGATTGATTTTTGGCGAAGTCAAACATTGCAATTGGTACGGATTTGAAGGAGATGATTGACTTCTGGCGAAGTCAAACATTTGAACAGGGAGATGACTTCACTTAGCAGAATAGCCCATTCCAACATACTAGAAAAGTAGACGACATTTTTTTTATAAAAAAAAAAAGAAAAAGAAAAAGAGGAAAACAATTGGATTGGTAATACAAATTTGAGGAGATGATTGACTTTTGGGCAAAGTCAAACATTGCATGCAATTGATAATACAAATTTGCAGGAGATGGTTGACTTTAGGCGAAGTCAGACATTTCGATTGTCGACTATTAGGATAAGCATAACGTATCACACTATACCAAGTGCAGGTTATATATACCAGATTTTAAGTCGAAGTCACTTTCTCGATCCACTAGCTGGAGACCAAAGCATCAGTTATAAAATGCGATAGTGGACATTGTTATAGAACAACGCCAGCCAATGACTCAATCATATACTCCTAAAAAAACATTGTCAGGATCATATTCAGTGCCCATGTTTAGAAATTACAAATTTCCATGACTAATTCACTCAATAATCATCTCCTTGATTCAAGCAATTTCGAAAAATTTGCGCAGGAAAGGAATAGTTTTTAATTCGAACCAAAAAGGTTACTTAGGCACTTTTAGTGACCCGTAGAAGAGGAAGAAAAAGTGTCACAACAAGATTCTTCCACCGCTCGCTTGTAATAAAAGAAAGTACACGATGGCTCTGCCTCTTCCCAGAAGTAAAGATGCGTGAATCGTGAGGTAATTGCCATTGACTTAACAAACAATCACACGACTCTAAGTCTGTTCCCGAATGACTATCAGTAATTATCTTCTTTGGAACTTGTATGGCTACAATTGTGGAAAATTAAACCTTGATTCCTTATACGATTGTGTAATTGATCTATTCCTACTTTGCCATGCGCATATATATGAGGAGGACTCTGAGGACGAGAAGACAGTGCTAACTAGCCGGTCAACTCGATTTTATGTCCCATCTCAAGCACGTGATACCGAACATAATTGAATAAGTGACACCACATCAATATGTCACACGGTGTCACTATTTCCCACCATCCATTCTTGATTCTACGTCGCTGACCGCACTTTGTCAAAATGGCATTTCCCGTAAATTAGAAGTGCAAGAGAAAGTGCTAATCCGAGGAAACTGGCTCACTAAAGACCGAAGATCACCTGTTCCACTCGCCTGTCCGAATCCCCTGTCCGAATCCCCTCGGCCGTTGATCTCGCAAATCAACGACTGAGATTCGCCGAACACGTTTTGCTCCAAAACGACGTCGCCTGTCCGAAAATGATCCGGACAGAGGATCTGGTCTCCTCAATAAATGGGATAAGCCCACAAATCCACAATGAATAGCAAGCACCGGATATAGATTTCCCTTTGCCATTTCTACAGTTCCAGTGAAAATAGAAACAAATTAATCTCTCTCCTCTCTCTAGATTTCAATGCATAATGCCCCGAAGAAAGAAGTAGGATTCGATTTTCAAGATCCAAGAAGGAACTCTACTAGCTAGAATACTTTTTTTTGTGAGAAGATAATCACTCCATTGTGAGGAAAACGTTAAGACTGTTTGAGAAAGTTAGGAGACAGAGGGTCAATCCAATTTTCGTGCAATATTATAATTCAAAAGAACAGAACATCAGGAGAAAATTCAATTCCTAAACAAGAATCAAGAAATCAAAAGAAAAAGGGACTCCGTCCAAAGACTACACCCAACTCTAACTAAACCCTCACCAAAGAAAATAACAAAAAGACCAAAAAGAAAAATCAATCCAAATCCAACCCTAACAGAAAATAAGACACCACTCCACAGAAACGCCGAGCAACATCAGCGCTGTTTGCAGACGCGCTGCCCCCCGGCGCCGAAATATGAGAAACGTCAGAGGAGCCGAACCAACTCTGGATCAACGTGCCTTGCACCCTGTTAATGCCAGATCGAGCTCCAAACGGAACCAGAGAACACAAAAACGTCTACCTCTGCCCCGACCAAAAATCGCCGCAGCCGCACCACCATTGCCACCACCGAACCCATCCACCACCACACAAGTAGCAGGAACTTCGGATTTGGGAAAAAAAGTGGAAAGAACGAGTTTTGAATAACCAGAACAAATGAGGTAGGAAGAATCTGTGCACAAAAACACCCAAAAAAGCTCCAAATCAAATATTGTTGGGAGAGAAAAATTCAGGGGGGAGAAATCCCTCCCCTCTTGCCACCAAAAATGAGTGTAAAACCCATTGGAGAGGAGGGAAAGGAGGGGGCTCTAGTGGCTTTTGGGATAACCTAGCTGAGAGAAAAGTTTAGAGAGAGAACAAGGACTCCTTTTGGAATCAGATTCGTAATTGCTAATTTAAGAGTACTCAATCAGATGAGATGAGACAAGTATTATGCAGTGCGATTAGCGTTACTTTAATGTGCCATTTAACGCAGCGACAAGATGGCCAAAGGGGTACTGCGTTCGACAATCAATGTCTACAGCCCGAGAAATTATTCCTTGCCTCTGGGGCAGGGGTGACGTGGTGCCCCTCGGCACGATCCGAACCGTCCGTTTGGGTACCGAACGGATGAGATTAAAACACCCTCTCTCCTCCTTTCTCTCTCTGATTTCTCTCACTAAATCCGAGCCGTCCGGATACCGAACGGACGGCTCGGATGAGCTGGGGCAGGGACAGCTGTTGCCCCAAGGGCAATGAATAATTTCTCCTGCAGCCCCAACCAAACATGACCTAAAAACCTCTAAATGTACATCGTTTTCGACCTACCAATACTAGTTGGGAAAGACGAAAAATAATTACAAGACTTTCAAGCTTCTAGTCATTGTCAATGACTCAATGTATACTGCAAAACCCTAATTAAACATTCACTGTCCATTGATCGGATCCGGGGGCTCTGCGGCGCAGTAGCCCCTACCCACACTGCCAAAACGGGCACCGTTTTGGTTAAAACCAAATTTCTTACCATCAATTTGTAATCCTATGGAGCAGAAACGTGATTAAGAGAGTCTTAGAGACAAAATTTGATTATGTCTCTTTAGGATAATATGATCAGAATAGTAAGATCTTCACACCCGTTCAAACGGATTAAAAATTGGACCATTTAATTTTTTAACTATATTTTTTAATATATAAACGGTATCAACAAATTAGTGCTCACATTTTCACTTCGTTTGAATCGGTAAAAAGTTCTTGTTATTCTTATCATATTATTCTAAAAGATCGTAATTCATTTTTATCTCTAGGGGTCTCATATTAGGTGTATGTTCTTTATTTAGGATCTTAGAGAGCAGAAATGTGATTATAAAAGCCTTATAAATAAAAATTAATTATAACGCTTTATGTGATCTGGCAATTACTAGTAAAAGGGTTGGGCTGGTACTTGGGGATGAGATTGAGACCCGTTAAATATTCCAGGCCATTAGCTTTTCTTTTTTCTCGAAAAACTCCTAGGCCACTAGTTTGTTTGTTGTCAATACTCAATACTCAATATTATTCGGAGTAGATAGGGTGATTAGGCTCAAGCTAGGGTGATTAGGCTCAAGCTGGAGCATGCTAACGTTTTGCTTCCAACCCTGTCCAATTTTAGACAGTTTGTGATCGGAAATCGTTCACTTTTTAGAGCTCATCGAGGACATTGACTGCGCCAAAAATCACGTTAATCTGATATTTTTTGATATGATATCAAAATGTATTGATCTTCAGATAATTGTGTCAAATGGGTTGTAATCCAGTGTTACACACTGTTTTTTTTAAAAACTTAATGCACTTCAAAAATCATATCAAACCATTTTCGATTAACGTGATTTTTGGCTTGATCAATGTTCTCGACGAGTACTAAAAAGTGAACGATTCCGAATGTTATTGTGGGGCGAAAAAATCGCCTGCAAATGATCTAAAACTAGACCAGACTGGTTTGAAGTGAAATTGAACGGGATTAATTAATTACTAGCAACCAATCAAATGACTGAAAAATAACTCTCAAATCTTAGCAATTATCTTGAACCGGGTTACAACTTCTAAAAACAAAAATCAAACCTTTATGCCCCATAATTGTTTTTTCATGAAAATCGTGACAACTCATGGTGTGTTGATATGATGTCATTGATCCATTCGTATTTATTCAGGTGTACATAAGGCGGATGTTGATGCCGAGATGACAACACGAAGTGATCGATCAGCTCGTTCTCGAATTCCTTCTCAAACACACGTTACTGAAATAATTGGATAAGTGACATCACATTAAGTATCTTTTTATTGAATCTGGTTACAACTTAGTTAAACCAAATCTTGGTAATTAGTAAGAAATATAATCTTTTTGAATGAAAAACGTGACAACAAATGACGTGTTGACTTAATGTCATCGACTCATTCATAATTAGACGTGCATGTCCCAAGACGGGCTCTCATACTGACGTACTTGTGTTGAATGAGGGGTTAGCTCGATCGCAAGATATTTAGCCGTGCATGTGCGAAGGGGACTCTAATGTCGAGAATCATGGGTAGTCGGTCAACTCGACCTTGGATCCCAGGTTAAGCACGGGCTCCGGAACGTAATTGGAATAGTAACGCCAAGCACACGCTATGGGACATAATTGGGATAGTAACACCAAGTCAGCGCGTCACGTGGTGTTACCGTTTCACATCATCCATCCTTAATTCCACGTCACTAATGAGACCGCCACGTTAAAATGGCATTTCCGGTAAATACTAGTGTGAGAAGGGGGTAATATGGGGAAATCGGTTCAATAAATGGGGATAGCCCACAACTCCACAATGAATAGCAAGCACGCACCAGATAATGCTTTCCTCTTCCCTTTCTAGCGATTCCACTGAAAATAGAAACAAATTTTACTCTCTCTCCTCTCTCTAGATTTCAGTGCTTCGGAGATGAGCAGAAAGTTGGATTCGTCTTTCAAGCTCTGATAAAAGGCCCGAGAGGAAACTCCACTGGTATTTCAGCTGATTCTCAATCGAATAGCTCTTCTCTCAGCTCAGCTGCCAGTTTGATTCGTCCATCGCTTCAACCCCGAGCCGAGCTATGTACGGAACGATGTCGAGGGACACCAATCTCTTGTTTTCTTCAACTTTGAAGCAAACAGACGGAGAGCTTGTGAAGAACAGAGAATCGATGAACACAGATCTGTATCAGCAACAACACCACAATCAGAACAGCTCTGGCCTGATGCGGTACCGTTCCGCGCCGAGCTCGTTCTTTGCTAACCTCGTAGGCGGCGGCAGCGGCAGCGGCGGCGGCGGCGGGGGTGAGGATCCGGAGTCGGAAATCATGTTCACTAAGTTCATGTCCGCCGTTGGATCCGGTGATTCTGGGCCGCAGGATCTGCAGTTCACGATAAAGCACGAGACGACGCCGGAGCAGGAGAACCAGTATGCTGGTGCCCCAAATACGGCACCGTTGGTTTACCGGGCTCCGGTGGACCAGAATCCTTTTTCAAATCATGGTGATTCGGGGTGTGGTAGTGATACAAGTTTGAGTCCGGTGCGGGGGAACGGCTCGAATCTGGTACGGCAGAGCAGCTCTCCGGCGGGGCTTTTCTCAAACTTGACAGTTGAAAATGGTATTTTCGTTTATTTCCTGTTTTTAATCTAGATAATAGATTTATGATTCATTTTAGCTGGAACTTATCTTTGCCAAGGTTATTTGGCTTTTACAGCCCTTTGGATGGAGGAGGGGTTTCATGAGAAAAGAAAGGAAAGGAAAGACTTATGGTTTCATTTGGATTGAACATTTGGTGGGAAATGGAGAGAAAAATAGAAGAAAGAATTTTTTTGATTGGCCCTTCTCCTCTCTTATCTCATCATTTTTCAACATCCGAAGGGGCTGTTTTTAGTGGCTTATTTGACGAAAAAGGATGAGGTCATGAGGGGTAACACAGGAAACATTTAGACTTTGTTCGTTTTGGGCCTCTGAACCAACCCTTCTATTTGCGTACGGTCCCTAATATATCTTCTCTGTAATTATTACGGTCATTTCTTTATCTCTCTCTCCATGCTTTAGTAAAAAACTTTCCTCGAAACCCAAACCAACAGAGCCTTAAGGTCCCATTTAGTTGCAAGGAAAGGATGGAAAACAACATGATTATTTTGCTTTCCCGCACTTTTTAACGTGTTCAGTTACTACTTAGTAGGATAATCGTGGGGGGCGCATGTCTCTAACTTTCCCTCCATGATTAGCTTCCCCTCAAAATTTATCCCGCAAAAGTCTGAAGATTTTACGTGAATCTTATTCCTACATAATTAATCATTTACTAGGAACCACTACAACAGCAGCCCCATCCGGCACAGTATTCACAGGCTTAACAACATTCTTAACCACCCAAATCTTGTTCTTGGGGTGGTCTTTACCAGCTCCAACAGCATCCGCACAGGTCTTGTGACCAAATACCATGCACTTCGCACAGCTAAGAGGCTTCCGTGGATACCAAACTTTAATAGGAAAGTTAGTACCATTGGCCAAAATCACATCAAAACTTACAGGTAGAAAAGAGCCAACAGCAAACTCTGTATATCTTTGCATAGCTGAGCCTCTTACAAGTTTCAGTCATTTTATCTGCATATAAAGGAACACCCACTGCACTTGCTGCATTGCTCAAGCCAGCAGCTATCCCCAACTCAAGAGGAACATTGTAGAATTGAGCCCCTCGACGCATATCTTTGCATAGCTGAGCCTCTTACAAGTTTCAGTCATTTTACCTGTGCGTAAAGCAACACCCACTGCACTTGCCACATAGCTCAAGCCTTCAGCTATCCACAACTCGAGAGGAACATTATAGACTTGAGCCGACGAGGGAATCTTCTTCAGTTGATCCTTCTGTAAATTCATCTGGGGAACTATTGCTTAAGCATCATTAATCTACCCCCCACAATGCCAAGGTCCAGCTTCAACCACATCCCTATAGGCTGCAGTCCTATAAAACGAAAGAAGAAATAGCCCTCTTCATTGGACAACACAGCAGTTAGGCCAAACTTTCCCCAAATCTTATGAGCAATAGTCTTCACAGCCATGAAAGGCAATTTACAATCAAAAAGATACCCTACAACACAATCCTTCCATTTGGCCGCCCTCAAATTTGCAACATCCTCAGGAGGGCTAACCACAACCCTACCATTTGATACGACAAACGAATAATATTGCAATTTCATACTTGGAGTCACAGATTCAACACCACAACCGTATCCTTCACGGACATATTACTAGGACCAAAGACATCAGGTACAGAAGGAATACCTGTCACAGGACCATGACTCATTTAGCAGTTTCTCCTTCTCCTCCAAAAAGCGCCTTCTATTTGATCACTTCAGCGTTCAATTCGTTGATTTGCTTTGTAGCTGATCATCCGTGGAAACCCCCAAGTGTTACGACAATGGCATAGACGCCTTCTCAAGCAGTTCGATGATGTTAACTTTCTCAGAAGCTCTAGGTGGTGATGAACTCAAAACCCTAGCACACGAAACCCCTGAGCGAAGACAACCATCAAGAATAGGAAAATGATCCTCGTAATCCCCAGCCATGATGGCCAGGAAGAAGAATTAATGCTCACAGCTATGGGCATTTCAGGAGCTCCTGTTTGCATGTAGAAGATTGTTTCTAGCAATTCTCTTCCCAGCTGTTATTAACGTGAAATTGATCATAGTTCCAATAGCTTGTGTATTTTTTCATATGATTGTTACATGCTGAAGACTTG
Organism: Rhododendron molle; assembly: GCA_025413875.1. NCBI lineage: Eukaryota > Viridiplantae > Streptophyta > Magnoliopsida > Ericales > Ericaceae > Rhododendron > Rhododendron molle. The sequence continues at coordinate 7,155,500 of CM046394.1, read as the reverse complement.
TGATAAATGGCAGGATTTGCTGTTATGGGTGATGTGGGAAACTTTAGAGTTGGCAATGGAACCAATGGAAAAGCCAGTCCAACTAAAAGGTTGAATGGTCATATAAACTTCTCATCTGGGACATCTTCTTGCTCAAGATTCATGCCACAGATTTCTGAGAATGCAAATGAGAGCAGTAGTCCAGATAATGAGCACCTAGAGAATGATAATAGCAGCAATGGGTTTTATGTACCCGGCTTTCCTAATGATTCCTGGAACGATTCTGGGTTCACTGGCCAAAAGAGAATCAGAGACGGTGAAGAGAAGTTCTCTGGTTTCAATGCTTTGGAAAGTCAGGTAGCATTTGCAGTTAATTTGTAATAATTGTTATTTGTTGCAATTTGGCCTTTTGTTCTTATTGTTGTCTCCTTATCAGCATCGGGACTCCAGAAATTACGCTACTGGTTTGACTCACCATTTGAGCTTGCCAAAAACTTCTGCTGAGATGGCTGCTGTAGAAAAGTTCTTGCAATTTCAACAAGATTCTGTCCCTTGTAAGATCAGGGCCAAAAGAGGTTTTGCAACACACCCACGAAGCATTGCAGAGAGGGTAAATTCCTCAATTACATTTCTGAGGGAATAATTTCTCATGGGGTTACTATTGTTTGTGTTGTCATTGAATCAAATGTTTGATATGGCTTTCTGGTTTTGATTCCAGATGAGAAGAACACGTATTAGTGAAAGAATGAGAAAACTGCAAGAGCTTTTCCCAAACATGGACAAGGTAGGTTTTAAGATTCCTGTTTCCATGTTCACTTACTTTGAAAGTATACAGAGAAACTCAAAACTCGTTCTGTTGTCAATTGACAGCAAACAAACACAGCGGATATGTTGGATTTGGCTGTTGAGTACATTAAAGACCTTCAGAAACAGGTTAAGGTATACCAAAACTAGTTCTCCAGTTTAAACCAAGTGAATTTCTAACCAAACATATCTTCATCTCATTTCTTGCTTTTGATTGCAGACTCTCGAAGACACTAGGTCAAAGTGCACGTGTTCAAGTAAGCAGAATCAATCTTCAAATCCTAGTGGTTGACTTGCTCTTTTACTGATATTCATAGCGACGGAAAGTTGGAAAGGAAACAGATAGCAACGCTAACTTATCTTTTTCAATGCACTGATAAATAGTAGGTGGGCATGAAACAGAAAGTTGGTGTAATCTTCGCCGAATCCTGTGGATAATTATTGCTTGTTTAGCAATAATAGCTAGCCCATGGCCATGTTGTAACTTATTTTTGTAGAATTTGCTCTGGGTGATTGAGAAGTTAAACCAACGTGAGATGATACAATGGTAATGGATGGCTATACCAGTGTAGGAGTATTTTGTATGCTGAGTACGTCAATATTTCCTTTTGTGACGTTATCTGCATTTAATGGTATTGCTCTTACTTCATTTAACTGCATTAACCCTTGTTTCGTCTGAAAATCGATTAAATTCGATTCTATATACCCTTTAATAGCTGTGCTTGTAATTGGTGGTGAGTGGGATTTCCCAGCATTTTCTGTTCAAGTGATTGAACTGGATGAATGATTATAAGCCAACTTTTTTATTTGTTTCCTTTGAGCTGACGAAACGCTGTAAGACTGTTTGTGAGATTGAGGACTGTGGTAGCCTGATGGAAAACAAGAAGGAAATTAATTGATCTTCGGAGAAGAAAAGCTGTTTTTGATTTATTGCCCATTTACAGAGCCGAGTGTATAATATGAGATTCAAACTTAGCAAGTAATAATAGGTACTTTCCTCAAGTCTTTGTAACAGATCGAAAGAAAAGCGACACTTTGAACTGAAACTGGAGAGGCTTCAAACGAAGCAAATACAAAATCAGTAAGACATGGGTACAGTCATCCTATCTGTACCCTCGCATACAGATTCATTTCGGATCTCAAAAAAAATAGTGAAGGCATCAACGAAATAACAATACCGGGCTATCTTTCTTCAGCTGGAAATCATGACTGTTGAGTGATGACTCACATTTTAAAGCTCGTAAATATTTCGAGTTCACTCATTAACCTTATATGCATGTACTCTATGACGTATCTCAATTTAAGTTACTCAAGCTCGGCATGATTGAAGCTTGTTTGTTGCCGATATCTACGCATTTTGAAAATAACTGCATAAGGAGAACCACTTATTCATGTACATGTAGATATTGGGCTCGTGGATGAAAAGAAAAAGAACAGGGGAAAAAACTACAAGAACACGACATAAGGCTCATGATTCACGTTAGGGCTGTCCAAGAAAAACCGAGAACCGTGAAAACGGTCTGGACCGATCCGATCCGTGCTTTTTGGATTATGTCCGTGGATTAATGGTCCGGACACGGATTTGAAAATTAAAAAACCGTGAGATACGGATTAGGATTGAATTTTCATTTCAAAACCGTGGATTAACCGAACCGGTCCGTGGGATATTTAAAAAAATAAAAATATAGATATGTGTGTGTAATATATATAAATAATTATAATTTTACTAATTTGCTTGTTTGTTTTGAGGAACTAATTTGCTATTTTTTGTTTGATTTTTATGGGATGTGATAAATAGATCATGATTGATCAAAATTTGTATATTTTGAACAATGCTTAGTTTTATTTGGTTGCTACCTTGCTGCCTTTATCATGGTTATTGCTTTAATACCTTTACTGCCTTTACAATGGTAATGGATGGCTATACCAGTGTAGGAGTATTTTGTATGCTGAGTACGTCAATATTTTCCTTTTTCGAGGTTATCTTCATTCACTGGTATTGCTCTTACTTCATTTAACTGCATTAACCCTTGTTTCGACTGAAAGTCGATTAAATTCGATTCTATATACCCTTTAATAGCTGTGCTTGTTTCGACCGGACGAATGATTAGAAGCTAACTTCTTATTTGTTTCCTTTGAGCTGATGAATGATTTTTTAATGGTTGCCTGATGGAAAACGAGAAGGAAATTAATCGATCTTCAGAAAAGAAAAGCTGTTTTTTTTATTTATTTAGTGCCCCATTTACAGAACTGAGTGTATAATATGAGATTCAAACTTAGCAAGTAATAATAGGCACTCTCCTTAAGTCTTTAGTACTACCATGAAAGGCTCTTGAATCACATCTCCATGAGTCATGATACTTGCCTTACTTATTCGATCGTACTATGCTATTCATGCATTATATTTTTGTTCTAACAAGTTCCCTGTCTTGAAAGCAAAGTGTCATCAACAAAAGCTAATCAAGTAATCAGCTCCCTTGCATGTAAAAATGCTCGTCGGATCATCGTAAGGATAGCTATAGGCCGCGGGACAAGAATCCTTGAAGAATTTCGAGTAACTTGACGGCTTGCAAGCTTTAGGATTGTTGTAAGCACCCGTGCAACAATCCTCGGGGTGGTTGAAGGCCGAACACGCGCTCTTACACGCCACAACCTGCCCGTTCCTTCTTACCTGCAGTTCGCTAGGGCAGTGCAAGTTCAAGTCCCTAAGACACCTTACAGGCTTGCAATCCCCTGAACCACCCGAGGGAACTACGGAAATTGGTATGTTGAATCCTGCAATGAGGTCAACAGCATAGGAATCAACCTGATCGTCTAGCATGAAAATGGCGAAAGTTGCCGGTGGTGGACCACCGGGAGGTCCTCCACATTCCTCTACGCCACCGTCACAGTTGCCACTGGTACAATTTGCTCCCCCACCTTTGTCAAAGGAGCATCCGGTGCGGGCCCACACGTCCCCAGACCACCCTGCTGGGGCGCTAATGTTGATGGTTTGGCTTGGACTCAAGGCGACTCCGTTGTCCGTGAGTTCAGGCTTTACAGGCGGGCCTGCGATCCCTGGCCAGATTTTGGTCGTGCATCTGTTTTGCAAAGTAAAGACAGCGGCATCTCCACCTGAAGAAATCGCAAAATGCAACGTTAGTTTTTTTGTTCCGGGCGCATGAGGATACTGTAACCTAGGAGAGGGTGATTTTGCCTATGGCAAGACTCGAACTCTTGACGTTCTAGTCTGGTGAGAAATAAGAATGCAACTCTTAAAGAGTTAATTTCGTTATCACTTCTTGTTTCTACTTTGTTTACGACTTAACACATGAAACACTAACAACATCAACATAAATTAGTCTCTCTAAATATTGAACGACAATGAGAAATTACAGGACAAGATTGAAATGAAATGATGGAACAAAATCCTTTACCTAAGAAAGTGGAAACTAGGAGAAGAGAAACAAGGAATAATGCCATGTTTTGATGGGTAATTTGGCTTTCTTCAACAAAGGGAGTGGAGAGGTATATAAAGGGGTGGTTGAGTTGCACACCATCGAGATGGGGTGGCAGTTGGAGCAAATAACGGAGTACAAATTAATGTGATTTTAGAGATTTTCGATATAAAAAATGAGTTTCTATGCCGTGAAAAAAGGGGGAAAAAATGAGTTTCTATGTGGGGACTTTCTGAAAAGACTCATTTTCGTATTGTGAGAGGTTTTTGTGAAGGTTGCAGCACCTTTTCACATGGGTTTTGATATATATTTTTTGTAATAGTTATGACATCCATTAAACTGGGATGCGTTTATTTGGAAGGGATCGATGTGTTTGTTCGAAATAGATGTGAAACATGGGAGTGCCTACAAGAGGCGTGACCTTCCTAAGAATTGATAGTATTACAATCCAACACATAATTCTCCCAAGTCATTCTAATCCATGGGGGTATATGATGTTACAATATGATTTCTCTTGGTATGCTATATCACCTAAAGTTCAATTCCATCATTCTAACTTGGCTTAGCATGCCAAGGATTTGAAACCATATCTGCATACCTTGGGACTCTGTTCTTTGCCATGAAAAATATTCCTAGTCAAGTTGTGATTGAAAAGAAAACTCAATCTTTAACTCATGTGGCAAATGTGTTGCGTAAGTTTTGCGCGTTTTGATCGTAGAATATATAAGACTGGTGGTGAGAATTGGAACTGCGACGTAGTTTGAAAAGAATGTAATGTGTATAAAATGAGATTCGAACTTAGCATTCAAGAAAAAAAATGAAAAAAAAATTCCGTAGCACTATCCAAATTTGTGAATGCATCTTTCTTCAAGTCACAGGAGTGATGACCCTGTACTTTAAGTTTGTTAGATACAGTATCTAGGATGGCTCTTAATTCAGTATTTTAGTTGAACTGGTTTTCCCTTTGGTTTCCAATACCTACTCTAAAGTTTCACACATCCCTCATAGCAGCAAATCCTGCAATTTGTCACAAATCTTCGGCAACGGACTCCCTAGTAACCATCACCGAGAAATGCATAGCCCTCCATTCCTAGCTACTGTCACCGAGCATTTTGGCCTATCTTATTAAGTACAAGGGAGACAACCAAATTAACAAGCAAAAGTATAGGACCGGATCTGTCCTCTTATTATTTGGTCCGGTTTCTGGTTTCAGTTTTCTCTGACCAAAGTTCCAGGATTGGTGGTACAAATGCTCCGAAACCAGACAAACCGGACCACAACGGACCTTTTTCGCCCCAAATTGTCAGCAAGGAAACACAGCGTGGATTTTGCAGTTTACCACCGGGCCGAATAACACCTCTTTTTTGGACAAAAATTGAGGGCCCAAAGTAGCGGCTTCCTGGACTTACGTTTAAACATTGGATGACAACATGGATATATATTGGATACTGTTTAGGATCTTTGAATCATGTCTTTTCATATATATGCATGTTGGGTTTGACGATGAAAAGAAAAGGGGAAAGAAAACAAGAAACACAATATAAGGCTCATGAATCACATTTGTCCATTAAGCTAATCCGGGTACTGATTCATACTACAATTCTCCATTTGTTACTTCCATTTTCATGTCTTGAGTTGAAAACAAATAAAGAACGAAGCCAAGGGGAATACAAATTGATGCGACCACTTTATGAGTAAGACGCCTGTTTTAACAATCTGATAAAAAGCCATCATAAATCGTACCCGTGGGCCGGTATGACTGATTAGTGATAAACGCTTGTTTGATTTTCTAGTACTACATTTCATCTAATGAATGACAATAATTGTTGTAGAGTATACGATTATATACGTACTGCTAGGCCAATCTCTCGGGGTTTTCGACATACTTAATACAGATACATAATTAGTGACAATTGGTGTCCCCCTTTTTGGACAAAAATTTAGGGCCCAAAGCGTAAGTTTCCTGGAGATAAGTACATATTGAATAACCACATGGATACAGGATACTGTTTAGGATCTTCGAATCATGTATTTTTGTAGGGCTATTGCGTTTGATGATGAAAAGGAAAGAAAACAAGAAACACAAGGTTCATGAATCACATTTGTCCGTTGAACTTACTGTTACTGATTCACACTACAATTCTATGTTTATTTCAACCATTTCCGTGCATGTCTTGAAAATAAAGTTCAATCAGCAAAAGCTGATCAAGTAATTAGCTCCTTTGCACGTAACAAAGCTACTCGGATCGTCACGCGGATAAGTAGAAGCAGCGGGACAAGAACCCTTGAAGATTTCCGAGTAACTCGACGGCTTGCAAGCATCAGGATTCTCATAAGCACCGGTACAACAATACTCGGGTCGGTCGAAAGCCATACACGCGCTGTTACACCCCACAACCCGCCCATTTCTCCTCACTTGCAGTGCGCTAGGGCAGCGCAGGTTCAAGTCCATAAGACAGCTGATAGGCCTACACTCCCCTGATCCGCCGTAGGGGACTATGGAGATTGGAATGTTGAATCCGGCGAGGAGGCTAATGGAGTAGCGATCTGCGTCGTTCGGTCCGTCTAGGAGGAAATTGGCGAGGGTGGTTGGCGATGGAGTTGTGTTGGGTCTGCCACATTCCTCACCTACACAATTGCTGCCGCCAGTGGCACAATTTAGTGGATCCCAATATGGTCTGCCGGCTTGGTCGGAGGAGCATTTGGTGCGGGCCGACACTTGGCCCATCCAACTTCTTGTTACTGTGATGCTCACAGTTTCTCCCTGGTTTAGCTTGATATCGCCACTCATGAGTTGTGAGTGAAGCGGCTGCTGCAGAATTTTAACTCACAGGTGACAAAAATGCATACAAAATAAGATTACTATTTATTTATTTTGCTTGAAGACTTATCAAGTCTAATTTATTCTATTTTATTTTGTTGAGCTATATTAACTCACAAATTTCATTGAATTGCTTTGCACGGCTGATTCAGTGACGACAATAGGGAAGAAATATCAAATTATAGGAAGAAAAAAATACAAAATTTTAGTACGTTTTTTGGACTCAGGGAGTTCGCTTCAACCCCTTCAAACCCTAGTGAAGCCGGCCCTATTGCTCCACCTGTGTCAAGGACGTTTGGCCATAAAGTCTCGGTGCATCTGTTCTGCAATGTAAAGTCTGTCACCTGATCGGTACCTAAAAAGAGCAGAATGCAACATCAGTTTTTTTTTGTTTGTTTGTTTGTTTGTTGCTTTGGTGCTTTAGTTCCATCTGAGTATCGTTCTAATAATGCGAAATAGGAAGATAAGACTGAAATGAAATGATAGAGCTAGAATTCTTTACCTAAGAAAGTGGAAGCTAGAAGAAGGGAAAGAAGAAGTAATGCCATGGTGACTGGTAATTGGGTCTTCGACAATAGGAGCAGAGAGGCTTATAAAGGGTGCATGTTCAGTTGCAAACACCATTAGCATGGGGGTGTGCAGTTGGAGGAAAATAACGCCGGTCCGCCGGATATGAGTTTTGCCAGAGTTGTTCTTGCGATAATGGATGAAGAAAAGGGAAATACAAATTGATGTGATCACCAGTTTATGAGTAAGATAGTACGTATATGATATTACCATCCCTATGGAAAGCTGTCATGAATCGTACCGGCGGGTATGATGCATCGCTCTCACTATGCAGATCTAACAGTTACAAGGCTACGTTTAATGCGGTAGATATCCGGCCGGAGTTCATTCTTGGCTTGTGTTATAATTTGCAATTGAATAGTGATACCACTTGTTTGAATTTCTTGTACTAACATTTCATCAAATGAATAATCGTATACATATTGCTTTTATGAATTGGTAACGCGCATAATACAAACAATTAGTCGTGACTTTCTTACGGATTTAACTTAAACCAGAAAATTTTGTTCTTGTTTGAATTTTTTTCTCATTTGTTAGTTTTGTGCTAAACTTTAGTGGGTTATTGATTCGTCTAATCGGAAAAGTAAAAAAAATCACTTTTACCTAAATATTTTGAGAAATAACTACTTTTTAGCGCAAAAGTCACTTTTTGCTCTAAAAAATTGTTATTTCTCAAAATACTTGGGTAAAATTAAAAAAAATTTACTTTTCTGATTCTTCTCGTCGAGACGAATCAATAGCCATTAAAATTTTGGTGCAAAACTAACAATTGTAAAAAAAATTCAAATAAAGACAAAATTTTCAGATTTAAGTTTTTTTTTTTTGAAGATGTCAATTCAGATTTAAGTTAAGTTCATAAAAACGCAGGTATTTGACACAACCTCCAAAGTACACACTTTTGAGATCTATTCCATCTATTCATGGGTGATGCGCCACGTGGTACCTAAAATGTGATCGCCAAAGCATTTTTTATTTTTTATTTTGGGGTAAATATCGCCAAAGCATTATTATTACACAAAACATGAATTGATTGTGGAGGAGTTTAGTTTATCGATAAAACGAAAATTACCATAGTGGCAGGAGTAACATTTATCATTCTCTTTGCATCATCCTTTTCCAGGGAAAAAAAATTAGTAAAAACTTTCGGAGTTTTTTCGAGTGATTGAGTGATTTTTTACAGAACCCCATAAAATAATATTTTAAAATTTATGAACATTTTTCTGTATTTTTTTGAGACCCAAAATGGGCCCCACTCGAATTGTTGTGCTGGTTGAGAACCAGAAATTAACTATCCATACTATGTTCACGACCGCCAAGCATCTACAACAAACTGCAGGATGGCCTTTCGGATTTTGGCAATGGAATTCGGCTAACCGATCATAGTGACCAGCTGAAGTTATCGGTTGAAAGTGTCGGCATATTTGTGCAAAACAGATGTACAAGCATGTTCTCTTGTAGAATTTCCAGGAGTGTTCTCTTGTAGAATTTCCAGGAGTTGTTGTACATCTGTTTTGCACAAATATGCCGACACTTTCAACCGATAACTTCAGCTGGTCACTATGATCGGTTAGCCGAATTCCATTGCCAAAATCCGAAAGGCCATCCTGCAGTTTGTTGTAGATGCTTGGCGGTTGTGAACATAGTATGGATAGTTAATTTCTGGTTCTCAACCAGTCATTCTTATTTACGAATTTACAATGGAAAAAAAAAAAAATGATGTCGATCAGTTGTAAAGAGCTCAGAGGAAGCCCTCCCCATTTTTCTGCGAGAATTGGAGATTCCTGGAACACCTTATGTGGGGCTCCGATCAAGATGGTTCACTATCATTGGACTGAGAAGTGTTATCTGCTTCTGCCTTCCTCCAAGCCTGCAAAAGAAAGTACGACTAAAGACCACACCGGAGGTCCTCCGGGATGGCCCTCCGGTGCAAGAATCAGTCTACTTGCAGAGAAGAAGAGAAAACAAGAGCTAGGGTTTCAGGGTTGTGTAGAATGTGTACCTTGATCACCAGAAGGCATAATGATATATTTATAGGGACCCTTAGCTTGATCTCCAAGATTGTACGTACGCTTGACACTCGTCGGCTGACGCCACCCCTACGTCACATTAGGGTTTTGTAACCGTTTCTGGGGTGAGCTGGCGTCTTCACGTGATCTTATCATTACCTTGATAACCGTTCGGCTGACGTCACGAACGTCATCATGGCCACGGTTGCATTCCCACGTGGGTGAGCTGGAGTCTTTGGCCCCCACACTCGTTCAAGGCCGAATGTGGTAACCGACCGTCAAAGGGTCGGTAAGCCGAACGTTGCGAGTAAGCAATGAGTGAGCTAAGAAGTAACTGTGGAACCCTCGGTCTAGCCGAGGCTTGAAGACGTCATCAAGTAGACGCTTGGCTAAGCCCAGAGATGGCTCGGGATTCCCTCGGCATGGTTTGAGTCATTACGCTCGACCTGCTACACCTTAGATTTTGGATTTCTTTCCAAAAACCATGCATACATATCAGTAAAGAGGATTTCTTCACTCCTGATGACGGAATCTCGGTAACAAAAACATAATTTCGAGGCCATAGGCTATAAGCCACGAAAAGGTATATTGCTAGTCAAAGCTATAGTGGGGATGTACGTACCCTGTTAGAAGCTCAGAACAGATACGGATTTAACCACACAACGCAACAATTGCAATGAAAGGCTCCGTTTGAATCTTGAATTTCACAAACGAAATGGGAGACGAAGATAACACAGCGTGGTAATGTAGAAAAGCTAACGTTATCGTCAGGTAAAAAATCAGGCATTTCTTAAAATTTCAGCTTGTCCAAGTACATGCAACTTCATTTCCTTCCCTTTCCAGTTCTTTTTTTCCAAATCTTCAGATTTCTTGTCAGCAGATTGGTAGCATGTTAGTATGTTACTGTTAATACCCTTAGTCCCAACTAACCCCCAACCACCTTGACTCAGTCCCGAATTCTTAAGTCATAACCACCACCCATATCTTAGTAACCCAATGTAAAAAAAAAAAATATTACAAAAAATAATAATAATAATAATAATTGTCAGTCTTGTTCCATATAAAAACTGCCACAGTTGATAAGAAAATCAGCTCACTGATAAGCTTCAATATTCATTCTGCATTTGTTTTAACAATGTTTATGTCATGAAAACAGAAGTGTAACTAACAAAAGCTAATTGAGTAATCAGCTCCTTGGCAGGTAACAATGCTGGTGGAATCATCATACGCGTAGCTATAAGCCGCGGGACAAGAATCCTTGAACACTCTCGAGTAAACCGACGGCTTGCATGTTTTAGGACTATTATAAGCACCGGTGCAGCAATACTCAGGTTGGTTAAAAGCCAAGCACGCGCTCTTACATGCCACAACCCGTCGGTTCCTCGTCACTTGCAGTCCGCTGGGGCAGCGCCGGTTCAAGTCTTCGGGACACCTGACAGGCCTGCAGTCCCCCGATCCGCCAGAGGGGACTATGGAAACCGGAACGTTGAACCCATCGACAAGGCTAATATCGTAGAAATCAAGCGGGCTGTCTAGGGTGAACTCGGCGAGTGTAGCTGGCGGTGCGCCGCCGGTTCCAGCGCATTGCTCCATGCCGCTGCCACAGTCGCCGGTGGCACAGTTCCCTCGACCGGATTGGTCGAAGGAGCACTCTGTGCGGCCCCACACGCGTCCTGACCACCCTGTTGGGGCATTGATGTTGATGGTTTGCCCTGGATTTAGCACAAGCCCACCGTTCATAAGTTGGGGCTTTCCGGCTCCGGCTAGGATCCCCGGCCAGATGGTGGTGGTGCATCTGTTTTCCAACATAAAGACCGCGGCATCGGCACCTGAAAATAAAAGAAACAAATGCGACATTTGTGAGAAACATGTAGATTGGAAAACGAAAATGGTTAGAACCAGCAGTGTGTGTATACCCAAGAAAGTGGAAAATAGGAGAAGGGAAAGATGCACTAATGCCATGGGACAGATTGTTGATTGTTAAGTAGGGGGTGTAAGAGGTATATATACAAGAGTTTGAGTAATTATTAGGTAGTGGTTCAGTTGCACACTCTTTTCATGGGGTGGCAGTTGAAGCAAAAAAACAGTGAATATAAGAGTTTGCCAAAGCCGTCACGAGTAAAATTCAATATAAACTATAGGGAGTTGGAGCCCTGCTGTGCCAACCAACGAGTTATCGTACAGAGTCTGAAAAATGTGATCCGGACCATTCGCTTCGTAGGTGTCAATGCGTAGAACAACCTGTAAGGAATAAAGTTGATCAAACGTCGGAAACTCAGAAATTGAACGACTATGTTAGATTTAGATGTCGGATCAACTTGACTTTTATAGGCGTAGAATGAGGCCCGTGTTCAGTAATTGAACAACTAAGTTAGATGTCGGATCAACTTGACTTTTTATAGGCTTAGAATGAGGCCCATGTAGAGGGCACAATAGCCTGCTAGGCCTTGGACAGGGCCTCTTATGTGGTACTAGTATATATTAGGATCCAACAATACATTGTGAATTCCATATGTGGTATTATATATGTAGTATGTGAGATTTAAAATAGTTTCTTACTATGTGTTGAGTTTGATTGAAAACAAATTAAAAAATAAAAATAAAAACTTTATTTTCGGAGTTGTTGGTTTGATCCAATTTTGGGAGGAACTTTGAGTGTTTTTCAACACGTCCTGGGCCGTTATTTTTCCTTTCGTCTTAGATTTTTGCATGGAGTTAATCGCGGGACCATCCGAAATATTCAAGACATCTCACTTGCACTCAATTACATGTAAACCAAAACTTGTGGTTACTTCGAAGGCCCTTTGACGCTGAGTGACTTGAGGATTAAATCAGGAGCTCACACCTATCTTAGAGGAATTCTCCCTGACTCTTGGACCTCCCGCATGAACGCAACAAGTTGGTACAGCCATTTGCGCACACTGTGGTTGCGTTCACTTAGTTCGGTGGAGTCCGCACACCTAAGTGAATCTCCACCCACCACCCGTTTTGAATTCGGGAATTATTTTCGAGCTTCAAAATGTGGGAGGGTCATGGATTATGTGAAACTTTATAGTTTCATTTTTCCTATTAATTTTTCTTCTTTGTTTATGGAGATGAGAGAGTATGGTTCCAATCTGTACAAGAAAGAACCATTTGCAATAAAAACAAGTTTCCTCTCTCCACACCAGGGGGTTGATGACTCCTCGAGTCCTCTTGCCTGATTGAAAATGCAAAAAATGCCTCACATAGTCAAAGTTTAGATCGCTCACAGTAGTTCTTGAATTCTCTCTAAACGTTACGAGAGTACTATAAACAACAAAGAGTCGATCACGACTATCAAGTAGGCAGTGATGCATCACTTGAAGAAGTGCTCAAATGCTCGGTGCATTTCTTTCCTTTCACTCCACAAACTTAGACAGGAAAATGCATACTATTTTTTGACAAAGAAAAGCCACTGATTATATATTATCGAAGCGACAATCAAGCATACATAGAAAGCAAAAACAACTCCAATAACAGAAGCCGAAATTAACAGGATTTGGTACATAAATATCAATGTTTCCACTTATTATTAGCACCCTAGGAAATCGCATCATACAACGGAAAGGCTCTCTCTATAGCTCTTAGCACACTCTTTATTGATAAGCTTTTCCACAGGCACTGACTAGTAGTTTTACTTCCCAACACCACCTGCACCATAGAAAATATTAAAAAGCTTAGTGTGAAGAGGGTACATGTAATTGGAAGAACGACTAATCAGTAACTACGCTTTCAAACTACCGATGATGAACATCCCGTATGAACAAATGTAAAGCATAGTCCCTCAGTTCCCATCTATTTTTAATATATATTTTTTTGATCGGCCATCTATTTTCACTATTTTGGGCATCCAATATAATCACTTTTCCGAGATGCCCGAAATAGCAAAAATGGGGAAACAACTATGGGAAAGGGGGAGTAATTTGCTACCTTTGGCATCCCAAAAAGAGGTTAGAATATCCAAGGAACCAGTAACTGCTGAATGGCTTGATATACATTATTGGGCCCATTTCCTGATAGCTTAAATTTTTGGGACAGTTGGTAACTTAACATGGTATCAGCAGTCAAGTTGCTAGAGATCTTGGGTTCAAGTCTTTCTGTTTGCATTATGTTTCTCCTCTTTGCATTCTTTCACAGTATATAAGAATGTTTTCATCTCCACTAGCAAGACAGGTTGCAAGTGAGGAAAGATGTTGAACAGCTTGATGCACATTGTTGAACCCATTTCTTAACGGTTTAAGTTTTTGGAACAATTGGCAAAAATAACAGTAATAACCATGAGAACTCGCTAGCCAATGAGAGATCGGTTAAGTTTAACATCCCTCCCAATATCAGGTCAGAGAGAGAGAGAGAGAGAGAGTTACATGATTCGAAGTTAAGAGCGCACTTGTCAGGGAGCTGCATTGCCATATTCCGATCAACACCAGTGACAGGAGGGCCGTTGACAAGGACACACAAGCAAGGCTGGCCTAGAGTTCTGATGGCGTTGCAGCAAGCCGGACTCGGAGGAATGGGGCTAAACGGCACAACTGCTGCCCTGCAGGGTATTAGCTGAATCAGTGATGAGAAGAAAGTGCTAGCACAAGTCTGGCTCTTGCCTTGCTCCACCAAACCTACCATCACCACCATAATCACCAACACTGTCAACGCCTTTGAGCGAAAAAGCGTCATGTTTGAGTGAAATCCTCAGTATCCTACTCTGGTGAAGGCTTTTTTGCTACAAGAAATTAAACTTATTATGGTATGCATATATAGGAGGTGAATGCCATGCCCGTGTGTGCTTCTATCCTAACCCTACATTGCGGTTAAGTCATGTTTTTTTCATGGTAGCTCTGCCATTGAGCTGATTTGGGTTGCAGTGTCAAATTTTGTGAATGTATCTCCCGTATCAAAAATAATGCCGATGCAATGTGGAACATTTAGGCTTACAAAGAGTTAAGCTTTTAGGGGACATAAATCTGGCTAAGAAATTCTAGAGCTACACACAAGCACTTTAGTTCACTGGCCCATTCTACTTAGAACTGACAACTGGAATTATTTTCATTTAAATGACTGGAAGATGCCGACCATTTTAACCGTAACAGACTAGTAAAATGGTTAAAAGCTAACGCCATAAATCATGATACTTTGAACTAGGAAACCTATTCAGGTTTCTTACTGTGTTGACAGTCGGAAATGCGTGACTTGGGAACAAAGAATGTGCCATTAATTGCTACCGTGAAAGCTGCAGCATGTGCCTAGGTAACAACAAGGCGCATGTCGAATGGTTCGATATTTGATTTGTCCCTCTTTCAACTCAGCTTCTAACAGAAACCAGAACATCATCGTAAACCAGTGCTCAATATGATCTAACCTGCTTTCATGTCTGAATGAGAAGCCATTATGTAGGACCTTCAATTCCATCTTTTGCACATTTCTTAGCTGGATATTTGGACTGCGGATTCTACTTCTGCCATGAATTGTTAGAAAGTTGAGGTCCTCGTTGTATCCTGCAACAACAGCGCCCTCGGCCTGGCCATTACATCACAGACCCTGACCCAGCAGTGTATTAGCCTAATAAAAGAGAACATGTTCCGACTCCCAACAGTGTTCATATAGTAAGAATACAACTTTGCTTCAAATCACAGGGCCAACCCTGACCCAACTTTGCTTTTGTAGCACTCAATCACAAGGAGAAACAAATCCCAAATCGGCCGGCATGACAAAATGACATAGATGACATGAGCTGGTTATCTTCAACCATATGATAGTACACTTGCAGTGGTGGATCTAGAAAATCGACGTCGGAGGGGCACACATTCATTATAAGCTTAAAATTATTTTTCCACACAATATCACTTTCAATCAGAGGTTTATAAGTCTCGGAGTGAGTTTTCGTACTGAAGTGAGCACTATTTTTCACATGCAAATAACACATTAATTTGAAGAATCAAAAGCATAAAATCAAATTAATAATCTGAAGTCCCATATTTCAAGAACGCAATATTATCAATAGATCATGCAAAAAATTAACAGTAAAAAAGACTAACCATAATTTAATCAAGTATGTTAGATAGCTAGTATTTCTTAGGGATAGGGATAGAAGTGTTGGAATTGAAAATCTAAGGGGGCACGTGACCCCCTGCGTTTAAGGTGACGCCGCCCTTGCTTGTCATGACTCGTGAGAGCATGGCATGCGAGTAACCACCATCCCCCACTGAAATAGTTCTTGAGCAAATCACACATTGCTTACCAGCCAAACACACCCAAAAAAAAAAGCAAGAAAACTTTCCACAAGAGTCACCTCCTCCAAAGCCTCTCTGGATAATTAACTTCCAGGCACAGGACTCAAAGAATTGCTTCTCACTCTCCTCCAGTAGGCTCACCCATAGCCCAAGACATTGCCTCCACCACATCCGGGCTACTCTCCTCGGGTCTCTGCATTCTCCTTACCCTCACACTAACATCAATGGGCACTAACATCAACAGATAGTACCTTTTGGTGGAAAGTCTAAAAGTTCTTGTCATTAGTATTTTTCACCCTTGAATTTGCAAATCTGAGCATCTTATTTTTCACGGTCTCCTCGCTTTTAGCTATACTAGTGCGTGCCGACGCGCTACGCGCGTCGGTGTTACATTATGATTTTGTGGAATGCAATGGATGTTATTGGTATTATAGATTATAGGTATTCATTTTGATGTGTGTATTTTTAAATTCTGGAATGTGTAGTTATTGTTGGGAGGATTATATGGCATGCATTGAGTTTGAGGAAAGGTGTTGCATTACTAATTTCGATGATAATGTCCTTTAAGTTAACTCTTTGAACTATAAAATCTTCTAACGTCATACTAAATTCTTAAGAAAATCCATGGGGAAAGGCTGTGAAACGTTAAAGAACTTCAAGACCTCGTTTGAGTTATTCTTTGAGAGAATAGAAACAACAATGTCATTAACTATTGATTGCATAACATCCCTACTAAAATCAATTATCAAAAGTTCACTCTTGTTAGCTCAGAATCTATTACCAAAACAGTGAGACCCAACTCTTAGATAGAGTTGTTCGTAATAACTGCACAACAGTTCACCTAGGGCCTGATCGGTCGACTGCGAACAGTGGAAAGCAAGTGGTAGATTGAGTTGTTGGTAATAATTGTACCACAGTTGACTAAGGACCTGATCTCTTGACCTTAAAGATGGCGGAACGCAGCAAGGAATTGGTGACAAATATTGCTAGCTCCTGGGTACCCGGTTTCGCCAAGAAATAGTTTAAAAGCATAATCTTCAAGGATAACAATTTCCAATGAGGAATTATTGGTGGGAGAAGACTCAAGAATAAGCTTATATGCAGGATTACTCATCGAAGTTTGCAGCCAACTTACCAACTGGTTCACCGGTAACAAACATACTCTCAATTCCATATTAGGATTGTGTGATTCAGTTACTGCACACATTTGTGATCATGCTGTCATAGCAGATAACAACATCTTGGAGAATCGCTATTAAGTTATTGAATAAAGTATTTGTTTCTGTCAACTTTCTCGATGAATGGACAATTTTTTTTCTCCGAGAGATAGAATGAGCTATCTCTTGAAAGGGGTGAAGTCATTAAAGAGGCAGCTTCTAGCCAACCAAGATTCCTGTGATAGGTAGTTAGCATGTATAGGATACTTGTTATGGAAGAAAGAAGCCATGTTGTGAAGTAAGGGCTTTATGTAAAATTGCCGACGCGCTACGCGCGTCGGTGTCGATGGTACAGTATTAGATATGTAGTGATTGTCAAGGAAAACAAATGTCTGTCAAGTAAAAGCATAATGTGAAAGAAGATTATGCCAAATCATTGACTATTGCAGCATATTTTGCATGTAATATTCTCATTGTGTATGTAAATTATAGAGTTCTTGAGTGTGAAAGTGAAGAGACATACCTTTTGAGTAAATTCAAATGCTTCTTGTTTTGAAGCTGTTCAACATGAACTATCAATGGTTTCTTATTGTCATCACTGCTGATTCAGAATAATCCATTTAGTTGTATTTTGAACTTTGGAAATGTTCTCGTGATTAGTTACAATCACTTTCTTAAGGTCTAATCATTTGCTCACATATATCGTACCCAAAAAAAGGGACTTCGAAAAGTACTGTAAAAAACATGTGATACAACAAACTAAATAGGTTCTTCTTCTTTCATTGCCCTGGTTTTTGTTTTGGATGTTCTTGGTTAAAGTTTGATTTTAAGTTCACAAGTTCTTGGTTAAATTAATGTGTATACGAGTCTATTTCCTTCAGGCATGAACCAAATTCTCTTTTGATGGTGACAGCTACCCAAACTCGCTGTTGTCATTTACACACGGTGAAGCTCCATCAATCACCCAAAAAAAAGGCTCACAGTCAGCCCTTCTTAACACTCCTTGTATATTTTTTTTTGGATTTGTCACCGAAAATACCTAACATGTCAAGAAATTGATTAAGGGTTAGCTTAATCTCCCTCGACTCCCAACTAAACAAATTAGAAAGGAAAAAACTCTTAAATTTCAGCTAAACATGCCCATGTCTCACTTACTTCCAAATTTCCAATACACCCAGGAGTGTAAAATGCCGCAGTTTGTGCTTTTGGTTACCAAATTCCTTGTGTTTGTATGTTTAGGTTTGGAGTGTGGATTATGATCTCTAAAAAATGCAAGAGATCACTGATGAAGATGATGATAAGTTACAAGCCTTCTCACTCTGATTGTGGTGATGAGGTCTACAAGGCTGTAGCCAATGCGTTGTAGGAAATCAAAAACTACAATCCCAGTGGGATGTATGCGGTTCCTGAAATATGGAATCCAAAGCAGGGAAGAAAAGCAAGTCTGAAAGAGATCATCAATTACGTAATCAAGCCATGGAAGTCTAATAAGCGTAAGAGGTAATCCTGCTAACAATTGCCTGGGCGCCCACAACCATAAGTATTTTCTTCCAGACTGTGAAGTTTATAAATCACAAATAACAAAGAAACACCTATGAAAAATCTCCATACTGAAAACTACATACAACTATTGCTGGACTTCCACTAATAAGCATTACAAAAGTACAAAGCACATGAAGGAGAAAAGTAAGTTCGTCATGTACATGATTCTGATCTATTTTCTCCCTGGATCAATGATAACGCAATTGACAGAGTCTTGGAGCCGGTCGTCGCGATGAGCGGGTGGCTATGGACGGCGAGTTTTACGCAGCAGTTCTCCGTCACCGCCGATGCTTGTGACGGCGGCCAACGTGTTCCTTACCCTTGTGAGGACCCTTGAGCAAAAACCTTGGAACCCAACTGGAAATCACCATCCCTCCACAACCCACTTCTCACAAATCGATCACACCAACAAATCTTCCTCAACGTCGCCAAAGACGATGAATATTAAGAAAGTCAGAAAACCCATATTAGTAATCTGGGAAATGGACAAAGATGATGTGGTAGTAAATAATTCTTTAGCCTGTTCCGGGCTCAAAAAAATTATCGAAATCGTCCATTTTGTCGAGCTCATCGAGAATTTCATCCTTGCAAAAAATCATGTTGGTCGGATACCAATCAATACCAGATCCAAAGATAACACAGTTATCTTAAAACAAATGGGTGCTATCCATGTGCACAGTGGGTTTTTTTCAAGATAAATGTTACGTTAAAATATTTCCTAATATGTACTATTCTGATTTGTTACAATTGAAGCATTTTCTTTTTTTGAGGAAATTTCATTAACCATTTTTTGCAAGTCAAATGGCACCAATTGCTTGCAGAATCGGAGGTGCGGGTCTAGATCTCTCAGGGTCATTGGATTAATCGATGTTCCAATTATATTTGTGTCATGAAGGAATGTGCTCAAATTAATAACGTGTGTGTATAATGCATGTATAATAGCAGAAGGAGATACTTACACAAATCCACTTCGCACAACTTTGGCATTGGATCCCAATCTAGATCAAGAGTGGCATGCATGAAAGGCTTGTATTCTCCCTCATCAATTTCCTTAGGATGTGTCCCGAATACGTCCAGATCAAAGGTTGCGTGGCCAATGTAACTCACGATTCATATATGAGTTGCTTCGTTCGACCATTATATATTTTTTTCCTTAGTCATCGCATCGTGTGATATTTATCTATAATATTTGTTCTTGATCAGAACAAAATAAAGAATTATACTCATTTATCAAAAGAATGAACTATTTTTTTCACATTCCGTAATTTATGGCCATTTCAAATCTATAAAGGTCCTGTTTGATTAGAAAGAAAATTGTGTTAGAACATCTTTTTTCTCCATGCGCATAATTGAATTGAAAAGTTTTGTCAAAATCTAGCAATAAAGATGTGGTCAAACTTACACAATGTCCAACCTTTGGCTGGGTATCACCTGCCATGTTTGTTCTCAAACTACTATCAAGTACCAACATGACCCTGAAATTTATGGCGCAAAGGTGTTAAAAAGCAACCTACCAAAGTAACATACAACAACGAAATGAAATTAGCAACAGGTAATTTTAGAACTCGTAATTGCTTTACTTGTGGCTCAATGAACTCATTATATATCAAATGCAGGCTACCAAGCAAGGGCGCAATTTCCTTAAGGTGATAATGAATGTTCTATAAGACAACTCCCCAAATTTTAAAATCTTCTAACGTTATACTGATTTTTTTAGAGAACAAATGTTCCACGAGAAAAGGTCACAAAGCGTTCAAGAACTTCAAGACGTCATTTGGGTCACTTTCTGAGAATATAGAATTAACATTATCATTAACTATTAATTGCGTAACATCCCTACTAAGATCAATTGTCAAAAGTTCACTCTTGCTAGCCAAGAATTTGCCACCAAAATAGTCAAACAAATAGAACAATGATATATAATGCTATAATTAAACCAACTATTTTAAAATAGCTCGATGATGCAGCATGTTGTAAAACATTATATTCATTACAACCCACAAGGAATTATTACTGGTAAATAAGTCAAGAACGCTATTACATGCAAGATTGGAGACGAAAGTTGCAACCAAAACATCAATTGCCTCAGCAGCCGCAAACATACTTTTACTCCCATAGGTAAATTGTATGATTGAGTCATTGCAGACATACCTCACCATGCCATCATGGCAGATAACAACATCTTGGAAAATCACCATTAAAGTTTCGAATAAAGGTCCCAGCTTTGTTAACTCTCTAGATGAATACAAAATAACTTCTCTTCATGAGATAGAACGACCGATCTCTTGATAGCGATTTTATCCATCAGATAGATAACTTCTAGCCAACCCAAAAGCCTATGACCGATACATAGCATGTATAGGATACTTGCTATGGTAGAGAGAAGCCATGCTTTCAATTAAGGCCTTTGTGTAAGATTTTATGAGAATGGGCTTCAAATAGGCAGCCACAAGAGGCAAATTTTAATTCATATATGCCCTTAACTTGCTATCATATATGCCCTTAACTTGCTAAAATGCGAATCTCCCCTTTTCCGATCAAATATGCCCTTAACTTGCTAAAATGCGAATCTCCCCTTTTCCGATCAAATTTTGATGATCCGAGCCGTTCAATGTGTTCAGAACGTGATTTTAAGGGTCCTCCAAAGAAATTGACAAAAAATATGACCGGAAAGGGCTTGATTTGAACAGTTTTTTATTAAATCATATATGAGTGCCCTTAACTTGCTAAAATGCGAATCTCCCCTTTTCCGATCAAATTTTGATGATCCGAGCTGTTCAATGTGTTCAGAACGTGATTTTAAGGGTCCTCCAAAGAAATTGACAAAAAATATGACCGGAAAGGGCTTGATTTGAACAGTTTTTTATTAAATCATATATGAGTGCCCTTAACTTGCTAAAATGCTAATCTCCCCTTTTCCGATCAAATTTTGATGATCCGAGCCGTTCAATGTGTTTAAAACGTGATTTTAAGGGTCCTCCGAAGAAATTGACAAAAAATATGACCGGAAAGGGCTTGATTTGAACAGTTTTTTAATTAAACCGTTCAATGAAAACTGCTCGGATGAAGCACTTCCCGGTCATATTTTTTGCTGATTTCTGACGAGAACCTTTGAAATCACATTCTGATCACATTGAACGGCTTGGATCATTGAAATTTGATCGAGAAATGGGAGGTTCGTATTTTGCTGAATAAGGTTGCCCTTATAAAAAGGAGACTGAGAAAGAATATCCACATATATAGTTGATAATTTATAATTGGATCAATGAGACACGAGTTGGTGTATGGTATTATCAGTCGTTATTCAGTTGCATACGTACGTAGAGCATTATATTGATCAACTAACAGCCGACTGGTCTTTTGCAATCAGCTAAAGATGTTATGCATATTCTTTTCTGGTAATAAGAAAAGCCAATTCAATGGAAAGAACACATTTATGAGAATGGGCTTCAAATAGGCAGCCACAGGGGGCAAATTTTAATTCATATATGCCCTTAACTGAAGAAGCAATTTAACTCATCAGAAAAGTATATCGTCAAACTAAGATAGGTTCATTATAATAATATCTGATGAATCCATATGGCAAACTATCATTGTCCATTTGGGAGGACTATGTCTAATCTCTTTCCAAAACTGATAACTTCGAATGCTTTTCTGAAATAGGTTTTCATGGATCTACTGTTCTGTTGTAGTACCAAATTTGGATAGCAAGGTGGCTTTTGCTAACCACCCTTAACTTGCTATCATATATTCCCTTAACTTGCTAAAATGCGAATCTCCCCTTTTCCGATCAAATATGCCCTTAACTTGCTAAAATGCGAATCTTCCCTTTTCCGATCAAATTTTGATGATCCGAGCCGTTCAATGTGTTCAGAACGTGATTTTAAGGGCCCTCCAAAGAAATTGACAAAAAATATGACCGGAAATGGCTTGATTTGAACAGTTTTTCATTAAATCATATATGAGTGCCCTTAACTTGCTAAAATGCGAATCTCCTATTTTTCGATCAAATTTTGATGATCCGAGCCGTTCAATGTGTTCAGAATGTGATTTTAAGGGTCCTCCAAAGAAATTGACAAAAAATATGACCGGAAAGGGCTTGATTTGAACAGTTTTTTTATTAAACCGTTCAATGAAAACTGCTCGGATGAAGCACTTCCCGGTCATATTTTTTGCTGATTTCTGACGAGAACTCTTGAAATCACATTCTGATCACATTGAACGGCTTGGATCGTTGAAATTTCATCGAGAAATGGGAGGTTCCTATTTTACTAAATAAGGTCGCCCTTATAAAAAGGAGACTGAAAAAGAATATCCACATATATAGTTGATAATTGATAATTGGATAAATGAGACACGAGTTGGTGTATGGTATTATCAGTCGTTATTCAGTTGCATACGTACGTAGAGCATTATATTGATCAACTAACAGCCGACTGGTCTTTTGCAATCAGCTAAAGATGTTATGCATATTCTTTTCTGGTAATAAGAAAAGCCAATTCAATGGAAAGAACACATTTATGAGAATGGGCTTCAAATAGGCAGCCACAGGGGGCAAATTTTAATTCATATATTGTAATAACCCGAAAATTTAAATAATAAAAATATTCAAAAAAATTATTTATTTATGATAATATTATTTTCCTTATTTAATAATTAGTAAATAATTACAAAAAAATAAGCTATTCTATCTAATTAGCTTTTAAAAATTAATTTAACATTACATACATACATATAATTGCATGCATGCACGTTTATCCTCTCCCTCACTCTCCTACTCAATTTCTACCTCCTCCATGACCCAAAATTCGTGCGTAATTCGTCCATGCAAAAACCCGATACCGTTAGGACTCGTTTTAATTCGAAACTCATCCAATTCTCCTATATATACACACCACACCGACCCTAGGGCACGTACACTATTCTACCACCTCCCACGGAGTCAGAAAAGAGAGAAAAACCAGAGAGAAATCAATTACAATCGATAGAATTTTAGAGAGAGAAAAAGAGAGAGAGAAAAGTGGGTTTCGAGGTTCCGTTCGTCCGAAACCCAAATTGATCGTTCAAGTTGTTTACTACAGTCCTAAGGATCACCGTAGATCAAGCAATTCGGTCCCAAGGTCCTCCGATCGAAGGAATTAAAGTCGTCTTCCCCAAAATCACGTTTTCGATCGAAAACGAAATTAATCCGAACCAAGGTACTATAATTCGATCCGAAGCCTCCTCTAAGTATATTTAGGGTTTATAGACATAACCCAATAGGCCCCGTGCCCCCATGCATCGAAAAACACGACGAAATAACAAAAAAACGAAAACAGCAAGAAAGTTCGCGGCCGCAACCTTCGGGTTGCTGAACCGCAAGAACCAGGCGGCTGGACCTCGCGGCCGCGAACTCCGCTCGGCCAGCCGCGCGTCCTTTGTGTGTTTCATGTCGAATTGATTTTGCGACCCTTTAAAAATATATTTTGACTCCGAAATTTTTATCCTAGGTTCCTAACATTCTAAAGTTCATAACTTGTTAGTTTCATATTTTTTTTATTTAATCTACTATTTATTTAATTTTTATTCGTAATCGTGAGATCGTTTGTAAACTAAAATTCGTTACGACCCTTTAAATTACTCTATAAATCCCCAAACTATTTTTCTTAGATTCCTAACTTATTAAAGATCATAAGTTGTTGATTTCATAACTTTTTAATGTTATTTGCTATTTATTTTATTTTTAATTAAAGATATAAACGAAAATTAATAACGACCTTATAAAAAATATTTTAACATCGAAAATATTTTTCCTAGACTTCTGATAGTTCAAAGGTGATATTTTATTAAAATAAAATTTTATTTATTTGATTTACTATTTATTATTATTTAAGCATTGTTTCTTAATAATAATATCGTAAAATATTATACAGAAGGTTTAAAAATCCGAATAATTTTATTTAGACTATTTACAGCCCTAGAATGATATCCTGTAAATATAAATATATTTCCAACTCTTTAATTATTTATCGTCTATTTATTCTTGTTTCGTCTATTAATTTAATCCTTTTATTTAAAATAATTTCGTGAGCATCCAAACCCAACTTTTAGCACTTGAACTTATTATAGGGGACTGTTAGGACCTTTATTAAGGTTACGATATCTATTTTAATATTTTTACCTAATTAATGAATTTAATTAGTATTTAATTAGCTTAATTACTTATAATTAATTAATAAAAGTTTAGAAAATTATTATTTAAGCTTAATTAAATAAATCTTACATTCTTAATTACTTTGTGATCATACGAGATTAAGGGCAACGGCCCAGTCATAAAAAGTTACGTAATTGCATTGCTTAATAACTGTTTGATCATTCGTTGTTCGCTTTTAATTATTATTGAGATTGATATTGTACCGATGCTTCATTTGACCGTTAGATTGGACCCTAGAGACATGGGGTGGTATGCGAAATAGAAATCACGAGACGCGATGTTAAGTAATGGATAAATTGTGAAGTTTATTTTCTGTTTAGAGGTTGTCTGAGGCGTGATGTTGTGATATGATGAGATTGTGATGAGAATTGATAATGGCGGGTGTCCGGTGATGAATTGATAGACTGGCGGGTGTCCGGTGATGATTGTGAAAAGAATTATGATGTGGTTTATAAGATAGGCGAACCCTAGTCGTGATACCTAAGCATGATAAGCTTACCCTTGTTGTAGTTATTTGGGGTGCACACTCAGTACATAACTTAGGTGTTCTGCGACAACAAAGGGAAGTGATCTCATGGGGTGAGCATGGCTAGTGGTTGGGGAGGAAAGATCTCGTGGAGAAATCTTAGATTTCAGATTAAGTTAATGGATAGTAATGAATCAAGTTGTATGGATTATCTCTGTTTTACTTTTTCGCACCATATATATCCTGTTTGCCTGCTAACTGTATTGTAAGAGGGGTATTTGGGTTGGATTATAGTTCGGGGTGAACTCTTTCACTCAGGCACGGATTTTCTGGCATCCGTGTCAGATTTTGCAGAAAACCAGGAAACACAGGATCCCGCGGGTGAACAGTTTTATGCTGAGGAGAATCCGGAAGTGGGAGTTGAGCCAGAATACGCTTGGGACCCATATCAGACTTAGAAGATGGCTCTTTTTACTGTTTAGCTTATTCCCTCTTAGATTATTTTAGTAGTTTCACAATGGTTTGTAATAAGTGAATCCTTAGGATGAATTATCTGTTTTGGATTTCAAATTGGATTTAATAAGTTTTTCAAGAATTAGTATTTAATACCTCCGATTTTACCTTCGAAAATCGGGGCGTTACATATATGCCCTTAACTTGCTATCATATATGCCCTTAACTTGCTAAAATGCGAATCTCCCCTTTTCCGATCAAATATGCCCTTAACTTGCTAAAATGCGAATCTCCCCTTTTCCGATCAAATTTTGATGATCCGAGCCTTTCAATGTGTTCAGAACGTGATTTTAAGGGTCCTCCAAAGAAATTGACAAAAAATATGACCGGAAAGGGCTTGATTTGAACAGTTTTTTTATTAAATCATATATGAGTGCCCTTAACTTGCTAAAATGCGAATCTCCTTTTCCGATCAAATTTTGATGATCCGAGCCGCTCAATGTGTTCGTAACGTGATTTTAAGGGTCCAAAGAAATTGACAAAAAATCCCGAAAGGGCTTGATTTGAGCAGCTTTTATTAAAACCGTTCAATGAAAACTCGGATGAAGCACTTCCTGGCCATATTTTTTGTCGATTTGACGAGAACCTTTGAAATCACATTCCTGATCACATTGAACGGCTTGGATCATTGAAATTTGATCGAGAAATGGGAGGTTCGTATCTTGCTGAATAAGGTCGCCCTTATAAAAAGGAGACTGAAAAAGAATATCCACATATATGGTTGATAATTGATAATTGGATCAATGAGACACGAGTTGGTGTATGGTATTATCAGTCGTTATTCAGTTGCATACGTACGTAGAGCATTATATTGATCAACTAACAGCCGACTGGTCTTTTGCAATCAGCTAAAGATGTTATGCATATTCTTTTCTGGTAATAAGAAAAGCCAATTCAATGGAAAGAACACATTTATGAGAATGGGCTTCAAATAGGCAGCCACAGGGGGCAAATTTTAATTCATATATGCCCTAACTGAAGAAGCAATTTAACTCATCAGAAAAGTATATCGTCAAACTAAGATAGGTTCATTATAATAATATCTGATGAATCCATATGGCAAACTATCATTGTCCATTTGGGAGGACTATGTCTAACCTCTTTCCAAAACTGATAACTTCGAATGCTTTTCTGAAATGGGTTTTCGTGGATCTACTGTTCTGTTGTAGTACCAAATTTGGATAGCAAGGTGGCTTTTGCTAACCACTCACACAATAGCTTTGGACAAAAGTGATGTCAATTATTATACCAACACCAATACGCAATCAAACAAACCCAATAAACTAATTGAGCCATACTAATCAATCAATTATACAAACCCAATAAACTAATTGAGACCACTCATGTTCAAAAGCAGTAAATCAATGGTGATGCACTACAGTTAACTTCCATGAAACGCAAAAGATGCAATACAAATCAAGATCCTGTCCTTGTAAAATAAATCATAGTACCTATCAAGGCATCCTCGATCGCAGTTATAGAAGCCTCACAATCCGTATTGAAACCAACCAGCTTCTCATCAGTAGGCCTCCTTATAATGGTATTTACAGCTCCAATGGACTGATTGACAAGCAAGCCACAGCTTAGAAAGCTTAGACACTACAATCATAAATATACTGCATCTTGAACTAAAACCTACACATCCAATTGCTGAATGATTCATGCCAACAGGGTAATGGATATCCATTCAACTTCGTTAATGACATCAGGTAAAACATATTTGAAGAAAGGGATAAAAATTGCTTGCCTTAAGAAAGGATAATAAACCACAAGTAAATGATCTCTCACCAGTCATCCAAAAAGACAATACAACTCATTCTTCCTCGAAAATTCTATCTTCCTTGTGTCCAAAATTATCGCTACACTCAACAGAATGATCTCTCACCGTGATTGCATTTACACTTGGGCTCCAGAAACTGTCGACTATATAGGCCAAAACCAAAACGTTGATTTTCATTTGCGGCAAATATCATTAGTCGGGTCAGACAAGAGAACAATCGGCCAGGAACCTCAGTAATCCATGCCACCCATTCCGCCCATGCCTCCCATTCCACCCATTGCTCCGATATCCTTCTCATAGCTTCTGTGGTTGTCATCAGCGAAGAGACACTACAAGCAACGTAAGGAGAATCATAAGACATTAGGTGTATGACGAGACCCTAGATAATTAAAACCCAAATAGGAGTCTGTTCAGTTTACCTCGCCGCATCGACCAACGCAGTTCTTATTACTTTCAATGGGTCGATAATTCCAGCCATCACCATATCTACATATTCACCTGGTTGTGCAAAAAAAAAAAGAACTTTCGGTTTTAGTATAAACAGACAACAAACACTCTGTCGAGTTGAAACAAATGGCAATGCCCCTTTTGGTTTTGGTTATTTTTTGGTTAAAAGAAAATCTAGCATAAAAAAGGCATTCCAAAATTAACTCCTGCAGTAAATTTCGGGGGCAGCCCAATGCCTGAGAAGCTGTGAGTCTGTTTGCCACATCTTCCGCTTATTCTTTTGGGCTAAAAATAGATTTAAAAGCTGATTCCGAGAAGCATCAAAATTCACGCTTTTGGATTTCTATTTTAGAATCAGCTTTTCAATCAAAAATTTCTTAATAACACTCCCTATCAATCAGTTACCATTTTGAGCTTATTTGTGTTAACTGCATACAAAGTAGTCAAACACATAAGCAGTGTTCTCGACCACCTTTATCTTCTCCGTTTGCAACTGTCTGAGCAAGTGATTTCCAAAAAAGCTACCATGTGTACCAAACAGGGTGATATGGAAGAGGCAACGGACCTTTGGCTGCATCATACCCAAGATCGGGGTCATGTTGCTCCAATAGCTTGCCAACAACAACAGCACCCTCAACTCCAGCATTAGAAGCGATTGTATAAGCAGGTGTCTGCGTTTTAAAGTTCCACAGAGATTTTCATTAGTCAACAAAGAAGGTAAAACAGATTTGATCCAATAGGAACAAACCCTAACATCTCTGATAGACATCTGCACTAACTACTACAAAAGCCATAGCACTTTACACCAGAACAAAACCAATGCTAACGAAATGGCTTTGGGGATTGTAGAAATTTCTAATCAATGAGATTCAAAAGAATAGAAGTGGAATCCTTGCGGGAAACATCGTATAAAAATTATAAGTAATTACAGGCAAACTCAGACCTTAAGAGCATTCTGAATGATCTGAACACCAATCTTCTGATCAAAGTTGGCTGTAGGCAGCAAATCCAACTCTTTTGATGCATAGAGAAGAGCAACTCCACCGCCTGCAAATGAAGGTTTTTTCTCAATCTGGTGACATATTTATAGTTTTCTATAAGACTCGCAAAAGAAGAAACAAGATTAGTAAAAGTTACCCGGTACAATTCCTTCTTCCACTGCTGCCTTGGTGGCATTCAGAGCATCAGTCACTCTATCTTTCTTCTCGCTGACTTCAGTTTCACTTGCTCCTCCAATCTACAAGGAAACAAGTTTCATTGTGCTCAACATAATTACCACTTTGGATAAAAGGACAATGACAAATGAAAATGTTATTTAGCTCAAGGAGCATATTTCAAAAACTACAGCATACCTTTAATACAGCAATACCTCCAGAAAGCTTAGCTAATCTCTCTTGCAATTTCTCTCTCTCATAGTCGGAAGTGCTCGATTTAATTGCTGCCCTAATCTGTAATTACATGTGGTAGCCAGCACAAAGCAGTTAGGATACAATGAAGATTCAATGGGTTATTGTAGCTGCTTGCTTTTTAGTTATCCATTGGTCAATCAATCACCCAAGCTCATAAACAAAGTATGAAGAAAAAAAGAGGCTTAACAATGCTTAAGCAGGAAGCAGTAATACCTGTTCACTTCTTTCCTCAATGGCTTTCTTGTCACTGGCACCATCAAGAATAATTGTGTCGTCCTTGGATGCTGTGGCCTAAAATAACAACCCTTTAACTAACACCAGAAGAGATATAGACGCCAAAAAAGTTAACACTGAAACTTCATTACCATATAGCCCCTCGCTAGAAATTCACACCTTACAGCACCTCCAATGGTTTCATTTTTACATGATATTTGGCTAGCTGTTGCTATACCATTGCAATGAATAGTGCAAAATTCCCATAATATCAACGAATCGTGCCAAATTGCCATATTCTAGCAATGTTATTCCAATGTTTTGATGCTCACAAGAGAATATGGGAAAGAGAAAGGCGCACTTAGTCTATTCTTCTCAAGAATAAAAAACCTTATGCATTTTTTGTGACCTATAGAGAGAGAGAGAGAGAGAGAGAGACGGTGTGGAGCTAAAAATTACTTTTAGGTAAACCTAGTGCAATCTATTGGCACAAGTAGCACTCAAAATAGCCTATACCATTAAAGCACTGCATTTTGAAACTTCATGCTGCATATAGCATGAAGAAAAAAAAATACAATAATCTCAATGATGTACATTCAAGCAACTTCTGGAAAAAAATACATTGATGTGGCTGATCAAAAAAAGAATACATTGATGTGGAAAAGTTAGTCTGGTTCAATATTGGTCTGAGTTTTTTCAATGAACGTGGAGAAAGAGAAACAAATTCAAGTAGTTCTTCATACAATCTGTTGCATTCTTGTTCTCTCTTGTACTTCAGAAAGTTTCCTGGATTGACTGAGTGGTTTCAGCCCGTTGATTTTAGCCACTGGATCTGGTGTCTAATACAATCAGGTTGTGGGTTGCAACCTCGAATATGATTTGTGGTGTTAACTGTTAACACAATCATTTAGTTTTTACTTTCTTAATCGTTCACACTAACAGTTTTTGGATTCTGAAATTGCTGCAATTCATGCTTTCTAGATTTATATCGGCAAACGAATAACATCCTACATGATGGCAATTGCGTGTTTTTAGTCATCTGTGCATTTGTTTCACTTCCTGTTAGGAGTAGTTCAGAATTCTGACATTAAAATTTAAGCTTTGCCCATTAAGTAATGGAGAAAATTTTCACACTGAGCTTACATGCATACCCAATAGATGGTAGAACAAGGATTTGCAGCATTAGCAGTGATGGCTCAGTGCTGGGAAGACTCTATGCCTGAAGAAGGTGAACAGAATGAATCAAGTGATGTGTGGATAGCTGGTCGATCTACCATTGCTAATGCTTTGTCTAATCTCCTGCAGCAGGCTTGGCTTAGACCTGCACAAGAAATGGTTAGTATAAATACATATAGCTCATCGCCTTCTGTTAAATTCCTTAATTCAGGTTTAGTAGAGCCTAAGTTTGCAGAATTGGTACTGACCACAATGCTACGACTCAACCTCACAATATCTATTACCAGAATCAAATATTTGTTGTTCATAAAATTTCATAATTTTTTTCCAAGTGCATATCCAATTTTTCCCCTTTTCACATGGAAATGTTCTTAGATTCTGTAATGTAAATATCTTCTCCCTTTCCGGCCCTCATACCATTCATGTCTTTTCTCGGTGGAATTTATATGTTCAGGCAGAAGAGGCTTCTCCTTTATTGCCCCCTCCATCGTGCATCGATGATTCATCTGCACTGCTCAGATTCATCATGCAATCAATTATATCTTCTCCCTTTCCGGCCCTCATACCATTCATGTCTTTTCTCGGTGGAATTTATATGTTCAGGCAGAAGAGGCTTCTCCTTTATTGCCCCCTCCATCGTGCATCGATGATTCATCTGCACTGCTCAGATTCATCATGCAATCAATTACCTCAAGCAATGAGCTTTTAAAGGTTAAGCTTTCGGAGTTATTACTGGTTTGGGCTGACTTAATTGCAAACTGGCATGCTTGGGAAGAAACGGAGGATTTATCTATATTCAACTGCATTAAAGACATTGTTAGTCTAAACCAAAAATTTGTGCTGAAGAATTTCATCTTGGGGGAAATGCCATCTCCCCCAGCTCCACCTGTGCCGCGACAGTCTATTATAGAAGGTATCGGTGGTTTTATTGAACATCCACTGCCTCCAAGGGGACAACATATCACCACAGCCCCACTAAGGAGCAAGTGGAACAAGGGTACCCTCACACACCGAATCTGGTTTACAGGGACTACAACAAAAAGCCAGTTGGAACCACAACCGCGTAGAGAGGGAGTGAGTTCCCCCCTGCACCTTTGCAAACTTGACTACCATTGCTGTGGTTAACAAAACATTGTCAAATGACTATGCAATCCAAAATGGTAGAAGAGCTTTACCTTTTTGCAAGATCCAAGCATGTTTGCATCCACCTTCTCCAAATTCATACCAAGCTCTTCAGTAATAAGCTACAAAAAATAAAAATAAATAAATTTGTTCTATATCATGCAATGTGTAAAACTTAAGTAGGATAAATGACATACCTCGCCTCCTGTAAGGATAGCAAGATCCTCCAGAATGGCCTTCCTGTTCTCTCCAAACCCAGGGGCTTTTATGGCACAAACCTGTAGAGTAGAAAATTGAAAGAAATTGTGAGGAAGCTTATTGAAATTACAGTTTGATCATTAAAAGCAACCATTATTAGTATAGTGTATACAACAAAAAGATGTAAGTTCAACAATTTGACATTCGACATTAGATAACATATTATCCCCCATCCCACATTGTTTGTCCATCTTTCAATTTGCTATGCCCCAAAATGCTTGTACACTTTAAAAAGTCAACATAAAATTTCATAATTTTCAAAAGCTATCCTTTACAAATGGTAATTGGTACTTCTAAGACTGGATTGAAGTGGGTAATGTTGAAAATGAAGACCTATTTTGCGATTTGAATTTTTGTGCATCTAATGCATGTCCCCGTAAAAAGTTGAAGTGGACAAACAAAAGGGGGACGGATGACGTATTCGATTTCCTCTAGTGCAGAATGCATAAGACTTGTTTGCCAAAACCAATGCTATCTTTCACCTTCCTATTTTTGAAAAGCCTGCCATAATTCTCCCTAAGAGTGTTGGTGTCCACCAAATTAGAAGGTGGAAAACAAATCAAAGGAGGAAATCAATATCTAACAAGATAGCGAGAAAAAAAAACCTTGATTCCAGCACGTAGTCTATTTAGAATAAGAGTTGCCAGTGCCTCACTTTCGACGTCTTCTGCAACAATCAACAGTGGCCTTTGTCTCTGGATACAAATGACATATCATGTCAGTGGAAGAGCATAACCAATAGTGGACACAATAAGTAAGATGTCACTAATGATGAGTTAGAAATATCTTTAGAAAATAACTGATTACCTTCAATGCCAACTCAAGTACTCTCACTACACCATTTATGCTCGAGATTTTCTTCTCATAGATTAAAATTAGAGGGTCTTCTAGTTCCAATAGGCAAATAAAACATGTTAGCGTGGAGTAAATATCAGATGAGCTGGTGTACACAAGTGTCACCAGACTCACCACACACATTTGATTTAATTGTGTGCCAATGAGAACCACTTTGCTTAGTCGTCACCACACACATTTGATTCCAGCTCATTGTACAATGTCTTACCCTCCTGCAAGAGTTCAAAACAGTGAATAAGCAACTGCTAAACCTGGGAGCATGACTACATAAAGTAGAATAACATGATAGGACTGAGATATGAAGAACATACAGTAATGGTGATGACTCCCTCCTTGCCAACCTTCTCCATGGCCTTCTCTATCAGCTCACCTATTTCTCTATCCCCATTCGCAGATATTGTCCCAACCTACCAAAGTAAGCATACATCAGAGGCTCAATTCTATTTTCCCAGCACATGTGCTTTGCACAGCACATTCAAATTGGTTGACTTAGACAATATCTAACCTGTGCTATTTCTTCGGATGTGCTAATCATCCGCGCCCTGCTCTTCAAGGTTGCTACTACAGTATCGACTGCCATAGAGATGCCCCGTCTTAGATCCATTGCATTCATCCCAGCAGCAACTGATTTGCAACCTTCAGCAAATATTGCTCTGGTAAGGATAGTAGCACACGTAGTACCTGAAAGCATAAGTTGTTCAGATATAAACATCCAGAACTTAGCAAATATATATCAGGGGAACATAACTATGATCAATTGTTATCCGTTCTGATGTTCCACAAATGCTCTCTCCTCATATTAACTACCATAAACAAATAAATTTTCCCCATTGGCATCAAGGAAGAAATCTTACCATCGCCAGCTTCATCATTTATAGCATTAGCAACCTGTTTCACAAGGCTTGCACCAACATTCTTGCACTTGTCCTTGAACTCAATGCTCTTTGCAACAGTGACTCCATCTTTTGTCACTTTGGGGGCACCAAAGCTTTGCTCAATCACCACATTCCGACCCTTCAAGCAACAAAGCACATAACCGAATCATCAGTTAAGCTGATAAAAACAAAAAGTCCATTACAAAGAGGGCAAGATAATGCAAAAAAACTAAAAATAAGAAAAAGCCAATTTCCTGAATTGAAATACCAAAACTAAAAGGAAGATCGAAGAACATAAACAGGATCAGAGAGCACCAAATGACTCCTCTGATTGAAGATACCAACTCTCAAAAAAAATATGTATTGATGCTACTTTTCACCAAGATTGCCAATGAGTCCTATCAAAACTTAAATTTGGACAGTGAAATTTTACAAACATTATGAAGTAGTTCAAATATCGTAACAAGAGTTTTAGTTCCAATGTTACCCGTAATCAATAAGTCATCAAATAATATGTTTATATAAAATCAAGTTAACTACTATTTTTTTAAGGAAAAACTTTTTCCGGCTTATTAAACTGGGAAAAACACTTCTACAACAGTTTAAATTCAACTGAGGAAAGAAATTTTGCAAAACAAGCGAATTCTGAAGCCATAGCCAATTTCAAAATTTGAAGTATGAAGTCTTGATTATCTACGGATAAAAAGAGGATAAGATTAAAGGGAAAAAAATTAGAAAAAGAAACATGATGCTTATCTGACAAATAAATAAAATAACTAATGAAAAATGATATGTGGAGAATGGATAGAATTGAAAAATGATACTACTCCGGAGTCTTTGAACTCATTTGTAACTAATTACAAAATAAATAAATAAATAAACTTAGTTGTCCAAATTGAAGCCTAATAGAGATCAATGGTAAATGTAACTGCAATCACCAAACTACCAACATATCTTGGGCTTCAATGTTTCTCAGAATCTAGGACACCTTAGAGGCACATCCAGATACTCGAAACAACATCAGACACACCACCACACCACCAGAAAAAGAAGAAGAAGAAGAAAGATTAGATATTCTCGCGGTACGAAATAGCGACTATGATTCCAAGATTCGACATTGTATCTCTTACAGGCATTCTATAAAGTTCCAAACTTTTAAAATTACAGGCATCACTTAACGCTACAGCTATAACAATAGATATAAAATTATCAAGTAAAAGTGATACAAGCAGCCTCGAAAATGGAATCCTATTTGTTTGTGAGGAGAAAGTGAAATTATACCTCGGAAGAAATTGTTGCTATCGGACGAGTAAAACATTGAATTGTTTTATGCCTTTCATGGTTAAATTCAGCGACGGATCTGTACTACATGACGGAAAGAATCAGCCCTTGACGGTTTCAAAAGAAGTTCATAAAAACAAGGTAACGATTGACTCGAATTGACATTAGATCATAGCAATACGCAAAAGGGATCCTATAATCAGATATCTAATGAATGCTGCAAAATACAAAAGTTCTTGGATACTGCCAACGAGAATCAGGCACAAAATCTTTCATGATAATGGTAAAACACATCATTTATTATGTTCAAGGTAGTATTTTGCACCTATGAAAACTAACCTCCATCAAACTAATTCCTTGGTATTGCTCCTAAAGCATTGCTTGCAACACATGAGGCCATACATCCTGATCAAACCATGAGGATTTCCACGGACTCGGCTGCCACAAACGAATAAAGTCCATCAGATAACCTCGTTCAAAACCAAAACAAAAGAGGCAAAAAGAAATTGTTACAGGAGCCATATATTACAAAATAGAACCCATTTAGGCCGGCAATCCAGACTCGACAGCGAGTCGATCGACTTGGAGCCAGCAATCCAAGCCGTCGATTACCCTCACAATCAACTTCGAGGTTGTCGATCACCCTCCCACGCCAACCAACATTACGAATTTCCAGACTCGACAGCGAGTCGATCGACTCGGAGTCGGCAATCCAAGCCGTTGTCGATCGACTCGGAGTCGGCAATCCAAGTTGTCGATTACCCTCACAATCTGTCGACAGAGCTGAATCTGTCTATATCCACGTCCAACAATTCCAAGTCGTCGATTACCCTCACAATCTGTCGACAGAGCTGAATCTGTCGATATCCACAACCAACAATTCCAAGTCGTCGATTACCCTCACAATCAACTTCGAGGCTGTGGCTGTCTCTGAGGAGTAATTGAAAGCACAGAGAAGTGACAACGACAACTCTCTGCAGAAAACGGAGAGACGGCCGAGGAGGAGACCCGACGGCGGAGGCCTTGCGATTTAGGGCTTGGAGGACGAGCTTGATGTAGGCCACCGACACCCGGTACGTCTGTATCAGCTCCAGCAGCGCCCCTATCTCAAACTTCGACATCAAAAGCACTCCGGACCGATTGTAATCAGAGTGAAATCCTCGGATAGAACAGAGAAGTGGAGGCAGTCCTCCGGGGGGTCATCAATTGTAATCAGAGTGATGAAATCCTCGCCGAGTTTTGGGAAATTACAGTCGTTCTTGAGAGAGAGAGAGAGGGAGAGAGAGAGAGAGGGGCCGAGTTTTGGGAAAAAATTACAGTCGTTCTTGAGAGATATAGAGAGAGAGATGCACAAATAGAGGAGAGAAGAGACCAATACAGACGTCACTCTGCAGAAACCGCGTGAACCTGTCAGGTGAGAATATGAGGAGACTAAAATACCCCTCAACAAAACTTGAAATGCCAGATGCTAAAAGACAAAATAGAATTACTTTTTTGGGGACACAAACGGAATATTAAGAAAGTCAGAAAACCCATATTAGTAATTTGGAAAATGGAAAAACAGTGTTTTGGCCCACCACAAAACACGCAAAATGACGAAAACGCCCCTATATGAACCAGCTATTTACAACAAAAAGGGAACAAAAAGGCCAAATTGAAAGGGAAGGAAAAAAAAAAAAGAGGCCAAATTGGGGAAGAAAACTTCATCGCTTATGCGTACGGAAGAAAGCCAATCCTCCTTTAGTGGCCCCTTGTGGAAATTTCTACCCATCAACAAGAATATGAACACCCTGTCTATAGAAGTTAAAGGTACGGCTAGAAATTCGACGAGACCCATAACAAACAAACGCTGATAGGAGTGCAACTCTTAAACATTAAACCTAAGGTAGAAAATTAAGCATCCATTATCATACCGATCAGTATGACGCTAGGGATGACAAATTCGATCATGGCAATGCCATGTTTGCCATCAAGTATGAACAGAAGCATTCATGGCGTATGATTTAGTACATATTACTCCAAGACTATTAACTGAACAAACAAAAACAAAGTCCGTGAAAGTCAAGCGAAGTGGGCATGAAAAAACAAATAAGTATTTGTCCTCCATGAGGACGCATATTCAAATCCCATTGAGGCCCAACATTTCAACCTTTTGGAGCCGAAATTAGTCGAGGTTGGTGCAAGTTGCCCGGACATCCATATATAAGTGTATGCTGCAGGAATGATGAACAACAAGATGGCTGCTGAATTTGGTAAACAGAAGCAAATGGCAGAGGGTATAAAAACGCAAAGAAGGAATTTGAATTATGATTTCTACTATACCTAGTTCGATAGGGATACGGATTTCGAAATTGGTAACAGAATGCGAAGCAAAATTAGTTGGTGATGTTATTACTACTCTGGAATACTGTACAAAATTTTGTTCAGAAAACATCTTTATTTTTGTTAGAGAGATACGTGAAACAAACATATTTCTTTGGCACGTAACAAAGTTGTTAATCCGCGACGATTAACGTACTTTTTCTCTACTGAGATGGTGCAAGCGTGTATTTCGGTATCGTTTAGAACTTACCATAATTATTAATATACTAGTGCTTGCCCGTGCTTACGACACTATGCATCCCGGTTAAATTTACCCGTGCCTACGGCACTTGCTAGCTAGTGACTCAAACACTAAATCGGTTATTAGTGTGTAATTAGCAAATAATGCCCTATTCATACTGGCCTAATATTTTCAAGGCCATCTATGTACTCAACGGAAAAATTAAATCATTACCAAATCCGAAAAATTAAATACCAAAACTGAAAGAATCAATACTCATCCATTTATTCTAGAAAATGTAAAGTATTTACGAAAATTCAATTAGTTTGTATGTGAAGGATAGAGAAATTTGGACCGTTGGATTTGTTTGTATTGGTAGATAAAATTTGTGTTACGGAGAAATCTGAACCGTTGAGAGAGAATATTATTTAGGAAAATTTCCAATTAGAAAAGGATGAGAACTATTAGGTAGATACTATTACAATCAATTATCAATTAGGAAAGGATGAGAACTACAATTATGGAATTTGACTGATTCTAACATATGTGATTGATGCGTGGTGGGTGCCACCTAGGACAAACGGTGCCACATAGGACAAAGGTGTCATGTAGGACAAACGCCCTTCTGTTTTATAATATAGATGTGTGTATACGACTACAAACTACAAACTTGAAGGACAAATACTCCATAACATGAATTCTAACACTTCAATATACCTTGACATTAGTTCTAATGTAATAAATCACATAATTAACATATATCTCATGTATCTCAGTTTTTTACTTTTTGTGTATCATAGAAAAAGGAATTGGTTTCTACACTCTTTTTTCCTTACATCCACACTTTTTTTTTTTTTAATCTTTTAGCAAAAAGAATATATACACTTACAACACTAGAATTTAAAAAACGAAGTATGGTTATTAAAAAAAGGAGCGTTAGAAATCAATTTCGAAAAAAAAATCCAAATTACCAAGCTACATGTACCAATCTAGGTCATGAAACACTAGATTGCGGTTTTTAAAAAAGTGAAATATAGTACTACTCCACAGGGGAAAAAATGGAGACCTAAGAATAAAAGGCCCAAGCCCAGGAAATTTTGGGTTCACCGTATTTCAAGTGTAATCTCTCTCTCTCTCTCTACAAATACAGCGCAATCAAAAAATATAGGGGGCCAAATTCCGCCGTCTCTCAGCCACTTCCCCTTCTGTTCTCGCTCTCTACAAAACCCCCCCCCGCCCCGCCCCGCTCCTCCTCCCTCTCTCTCCACCGTCTCTATCTAAAGCACCTACATCTCCGGTCAACTTGCCACATATACTCACAGATTCTCTTACTTCGATGTCTCTCGTGTAATCATCCAGCTGAACTGCGATTGGAGCAATTTTTTTTTTTGTTGGTAATCACGCTCACCTATATATGTACGTTGTCTACAACGCTTTGTGTCTTTTTCTCTGAATACCGATGCTTGATCAAACTCATGGATTCTAATTGATTTTTTTTGCTGGTGATTAATTTGCGTATCTTAACTTTGCACTTCACTTGGTATGGTACTTATTTCAAACGGATTAATATGGTGGAGATTCCAAGTGTATGTTGTTGTTTTTCCTTCGTGTGTTTAGTTCCTTCAGGAAAGGTTGCTTTCGCATTGGCGCAGCTTAATATTTTCTTCGTACCTGTTTATCATTGCTTACCACGCCGTCGTTTGTAAACTTTAATGTGGATTAAAAAGGAGCTGTACCGTCTTAGCAACTTAATACAACTTTTTTTTTTGTTTTTTCTCGTTGAGGTTTGCACCATAATTTTTTTGGTTCGGAAAAATAAAAAATTATGACTTTTACCCAAATATTTTGAGAAATAATCACTTTTCGGCAGAAAAAAGTAAAGAAAGTTGTTTTTTTTTGTTGTTGCCAAAAAGTGGTTGTTTCCCAAAATATTTGGATAGAAGTAAAAAAAAAAAATATTTTTCCGATTTCTATCGTCGAGACAAATCAATAATCCACAAAAGTTTGGCGCAAAACTAACAAACACGAATTTTTTTTTAATTAGGACAAAAAGTGCTTGGGGGAACAGGATTTTTTTGTTGTAAGCGATGAAGCACATGTACTAGTACTGGTACGTTGATAAGACGTAACCCGTGAACTGAGGTGTGGTTATGATTGACTTGTTTCCGGTGAAAAGTCTGATATATATATATATTTTTTTATTAATTTGGAAGAATTGATTAGATGCTGTAACAAGTTAAAAAACAAGTGAAAGTACTAGTTAAATGACTTGGCTGGTTTACAATCTGATTTGTAAACCATACTTCAATGCTAAAGAAGGTATGGATTACAATGGGTAGGCGTATATACTGGTTATGGGTACTTTTGGGACAGGGCAAAATGTTAAAAACTAAGGATAAAGTTTGGGCATGTATATATAGAGAAGCACCAATACCCATTATGTAGTTGTACAACATGTTTCTTGAAGTAGCTATCATTCATAGTTATGGGAAAGAAGTTTTTGTTATGCTTCTTATGAGCTTGTAGGTTAAGTGGAAACTATTTACTATTCTTATGTTGTTCTGTGGTCTACTATTGTTGTAAAGAGGAAGAAATGGCGGGAAAATCGAACAAGGGGAGGAATCGGAAAGGGTCTCATACTGCACCGAATCCTTCGGAAGCGGCAGTTTTATCTGATGTTCCTGTGAAGGACAATATAAGCTTATCAGAGTCATCCAAATCCACTTCTAATGGGGACGTACCTGTTACGGAATCAACTAGCGTCGAGCCAGAGTTAAAGCAGCCGGAAACTGCAAATTCAGAGAGTCAGTCCAAGCAAGGTGATGTTGAATATAAGCATTCAATTTTTGGCTATGGTTTTCATGTTATCACTTTTTTCTCTGTTACCTGTAAATTAGCTCCCACTGATATATCAAGTACCTCAGTAACATGTGTAGAAAGAAAAAATAAAATAGAACTTGACGAGAGTCTAGCTTGGGTACAAAAGTTTCACATGGCTGGCCCGTGCATTGGGATTGTATGAATCCCTGAGGCACTTCTCTTCTTCGAATTGTTTGTACTTCCAGGGTCTTATGGATTGCATCACCGTGCCAAACAAAATTAATATCTATGCTACTTTTAGCAATGTGACCTCATAATCATAGTTCCAAGGTTGCGTATAAAAAAAATAATAATAGTTCCAAGGTCTTTTATGCCAATAATGTTAGTGGTTAGGTACTTAAGCAAGAACACTATCATAACATATGTTGGATTCTCTTCACAGATGCGTTGACTCAACTATTAAGCAATTATACTTAGCAGAAGAATTTATATTAAGAACATTGACTTGGGAAAGTATACTGTATAATCTGATATGTTGCTGGATGAGTTTTATGATATACTTTTGCAACTAAGGTGCGCCTTCAGCCTAAAAAAAGGCCCTTGCTAATGCCTAGCCAAAAGGAGCCTTCTTGTGCAACGAAGGTGGGCCACTTTTGGTTTGCCTTAGGTAGCCCCTTAGCGTGGTCTAGTGTGTAACTATATATCTCAGTGCCTTGTTATCTGTTCTTAGTGGACGTGGATTTTAGATCGTTCAGGTACTCTAACGCCCCAAGCAGACTACTGGCCTTGATTTTTATCTACAAGCCACACCATATGGCCTAAAATGCTTAAGCCCAAGGTACTTGGTTTGTTATATACCCAAGATCAACCATGTAGACTTCCGATGTGGGGTGAGGTATCACAAATTGACAATCTCCCCACCTTGGCCTCGCACCCGCGAGGGGTGGAGCACTAGAGTCATAGGGTATTTTACAAGTCTTTTCCCTAGTGACCAGAGTCACCACGATATTTCACAAGTTTTTCCCTGGAGGTCACATGTGCCCCGCACCTAGGGTCACCACGGTAT
The DNA here is from genome assembly GCA_025413875.1 of Rhododendron molle. Taxonomy (NCBI): domain Eukaryota; kingdom Viridiplantae; phylum Streptophyta; class Magnoliopsida; order Ericales; family Ericaceae; genus Rhododendron; species Rhododendron molle. The sequence continues at coordinate 7,113,926 of CM046394.1, read as the reverse complement.
TTCACGGGTCTTTTTTGTAGCCCGAGCCCATTCGGTCGTGTACACGAGTTGCTTTGCTACTGACCCAGAACCTTGATTACAAATCCACAAGCCACACCACATGGTTTGTTATATACCCAATATCATCAATGTAGACTTCCGATGTGGGATGGGGTATGTGTACAGGTACTATCTCGTTGTGCGGTCCTATTCTGTGTAAATCCTTCTCGTTCGTGGTCATGAATTTGAAAATTGATTCTAGCCCAGGTTTTTATTATTATTGGAATTAGTTTTGAGCTGTCATGCAAACAATTAGATTCGGTCAGTCTGCCCAATGCATCTGTCATGGTCCTAGATGTACTAGACAAGTATTGACCGCATATTTTCTAGTTTCTTAAAAAAAATGTATCCGTTTTAGTACTTGCTTGAAAGTATGAAGACTTGAGTCGCTTTAACGTCACCATGGCTGTTCGGTGGTACATTTTGGGGCATCATTGCTACACCTAGAGAATGGGGTTAAATCTTAATTTTTGGCATTAGATTTCGCTCGCGGTTGAATGGGCTTGCTGGAGGAGGTGTAAAATAAGCTTTATTGCAGACTTGAGGTTCGTAGGTTTGATTTCCCTGTAACGACCATTCATCTTACTTTTCTTCTCAAAATAAATAACCCAGCCAGAACTCAATTCAATAGAACCATAGTACAATGCCCTAACTCTATCTGGATTATTCTTGTGAAGGACTATTGATGTGGCTTGTGGAATTGCTTTTCCAGCCTTTTAACATAGGACTCAGACATTTGACTGATCTGGGACTTTTTCTGGATGCAAGTACTTGGACACAGGACTAATTTGGGAGTTTGTTCTGGATGCAGGTGAAGTTCATCTTTACCCTGTTTCTGTCAAGACACAAGGTGGAGAGAAGCTTGATCTACAAGTGAGCTACCTATATTAAGTCTTCAATTTCTAGTGGTGTAACCCTTTATATAATTGCTTGCAGAGTGATTGCATATATGAGTTTATTCGCATCTTGGCTGCCTTTGATATTCTGTTCCTTTTTGTTACTGGCTTACTGCAAACATTGTGGACACTTTGTTTCTTTCTTGTCGGTTATCTTGCTAAGTCTGAAGACAATGCACTACCATCGTCATTTCCTTCTCGAGAGCGGAGTATCTTTTCTATATCATGTGCTGAAGATTGCATTTGCTTGGATGATCTTACTTCTGACATTTAGTTATTTTATTCATCTTAAATTAATTCTTAATTGATTGTCACGTGCAGTTAAGCCCCGGAGATTCTGTTATGGATGTGAGACAATTCCTCCTTGATGCTCCTGAGACGTGTTTCTTCACATGCTATGATCTATTACTGGTCACAAAGGATGGTTCGGTTCACCAACTAGAAGATTATAACGAAATTTCTGAAGTTGCTGACATCACAACTGGTGATTGCTCCTTGGAGATGGTTGCTGGTATGTTGGTTCTACATTCTTTGGTTGCCTTTATAAGTGATAGGTGCAACGTGTAGGTTAATGCTTTTCACACTCACTATTTTCCTTTTGTGCATCAAAAATGTTGTATTGGCTAGTCATTTTTCACAGAATGTTGCAGGATGGAAAAAGTGAGGTGCCAAATTGGTGTGCCTGCATTTGTTTATGTATTTAGCTACTATTTTGATATTTGGCCTCTAACGAAAGAATAATGTTTGCAGCATTATACGACGATAGATCCATCAGGGCTCATGTTCACCGAACAAGAGAACTGCTTTCTCTTTCCACACTGCATTCCTCATTGTCTACATCACTTGCTTTACAGCATGATACCGGGAAAATTCCACCTGCAAATTCAGGAGGTCTCGAATTTTGAGTCCGCAGTATTGTTGTTTCCTGGCTTTATGTTCTTACTCCACACACAAACACTTCTTTTCGTTTTGGAGTGTAGTCACAACAACTTTGGTTCTTGAATTTTGCTGTGGTGTAGATGCTGCAAAAACTGAGGTCCCAGAGCTTGATAGTTTGGGTTTCATGGACGATGTCACTGGTTCACTTACCAATTTGTTGTCATCACCTCCTAAAGAGATCAAATGTCTGGAGAGTATAGTGTTCTCTTCATTGAATCCACCTCCAGGCTATAGGAGGTTAGTTCTCATGCTTTGGACACTCATTTTAACTTTTTAGACCTAATTATGGCTTTGTTAATGCACGTTCTTTATGTTTTCTCCAGGCTTGTTGGGGATTTGATTTATCTGGATGTGACAACATTGGAAGGAAATAAATTGTGTATTACGGGAACCACAAAAATGTTTTATGTCAACTCAAGTATGGGAAATGTCCTTGATCCGAGACCATGTAAAACTGCTTCTGAATCAGCCACCCTTATTGGACTCATGCAAAAGATAAGCCCTAAATTCAAGAAAGGTAAAATAGCATGGTTGGGGAGCATTAGCTTGTATGTTATCTATAAAGTAGTATCAGTATCAGTTAAGTTTCTTATACTAGTTCCACTATTGAAGCTTTTCGGGAAATTTTGGAGCGGAAATCTTCTGCACATCCGTTTGAGAATGTCCAATCTCTGTTACCACCAAATTCGTGGCTTGGACTATATCCTCTTCCAGGTGAGTTCAATATTAAAGGACTTTATCTGATATCTGATCATGGTGACTTTCATCTCGCTTAGTTGTAAAGGCATTGGAGGTTGAAGTTTCTTCCTCGCATTTCATAGGTTACGAGTTGATTGTGTTGGCCGACAAGCTCGTTGGCCAGTTATCTCGACTCTGGGATCTGGAATCAATTCCCTACATCACAATTTAAACAACTTCTGTTGATTGGGATCATTACAATGGAGTATCTTTTTTCGAGGACAGTTAACTTAAGGGTTAGGATGTAAAAAGGTGAGCAGAAGAGATATGAACTGTGAACTCTTAAGAAATTGACACGAAACCTGATGGTTCTGTGCCTTAATGTGGTGGAGTGTGCCACCCATCAAATGTTACTTTGTTTTCAAAAGACCAGTGCGATCAATGCAGGACCCTAGGGAATTTTTTTCAGCTTGGCGTATAAGTAAATTTACTAAACTGTCCAATAAAAGGTCATGAAAGTAAATTTTCTGTCCCCTGCATGGTTTTATTCCATGTTGATTTCTTCCAAAGAAAGGAGGTTCTTATTCAGTGCCATTCCCTACAGACATGAGATACTGGTATATACCATTTTGAAACTTTAACCATGGGAGTCAAACCATTTGAAGATTGGTGGGTTTCTCCCGTTATTAGCGGTATTAGTAAGCTATATGAACGATAAGATTGCTTCAGATCCCAAACATCTTGGGGCATAACATATACACTAGATTTTTATTTTATTTTATTTATTTATTTATTTATTTATTTTTTTTGGGGGGGGTGTAGTGCTGTTCCCTTAAATCTCCTCCAGTTCTGCAGTGAGGTGGTCGCAGTTTTGCTATATTCTTGATGCATTTAGTTTATAGTTTGTGCAGTAGAGCCAGAGAAATGTTTCAGAACTATTGCTAGTATATTAGTTGATGTCATTTTTGGGATCCAGATCACAAGCGTAATGCTGCTAGGGCAGAGAGTGAACTGACACTTTCCTTTGGAAGTGAGCTAATTGGCATGCAAAGGGACTGGAATGAAGAATTGCAGTCTTGTCGGGAGTTTCCCCGCACAAATCCTCAAGAAAGGTCTTTACACTTTCTTCTTCCATAATTTGAATAATTGTAGAACTCTCGGTCAAGTTTGGTCAGTTGTGGCATCGTCTTGATCACTTACATGGTGAGTTTTGTTGCAGGATTTTGCGGGATAGGGCACTGTACAAAGTGACATCTGATTTTGTTGATGCAGCAATTAGTGGTGCTATTGGAGTCATCAGCAGATGTATACCACCAATTAACCCAACTGATCCGGAGTGCTTTCACATGTCAGTAGAACTTGGAAACACTAACTAATATTTCATCTAACTGACGGATTTATACTCTTTTAAGTTTTAATTGACCGGGTAAAAAACCTGATATTTACTGCCTTCTGGCTTTTAACTTAGTTGGAATAATTTTCTGCCTTCGACTTCGGTTGCTGAAACCATCACATTATTCTTCCACTTATTTTTTATGGTCTCAGACTCTGAACGAGAATTATTCTTTGCTTGCATATCTGTAATATGATTATTTGGCCGTGAAATGCCAGTGAGTTTGGATAATTCTCTCTCTCTCTCTCTGAAATTGTTTTGTTATTATTTCTAGTTGAAAGCAATGTATTGGTTGTTGAAGTTGGTATGGAGAATTTATAAGTCCATGAATCATGATAGTCAAATATATTAATGTGTTATGGATTTTAATTTGCTGCTCTGGAATTAGTTTTCTTTATTTTTCTGTAATATCAACTTATATGCGCTTCTAGTACTATTAAAAATTGCTTTCTTTTGGGTGGAGATGCAACCTTGATAGCTTCTGTGACTTCAATTAGCCCATTGAAAATATGAAAGCAAAAGAAAGACATTTGCCTAACCATGCAGAATTGTTGTGGCCACTATCACATGCAGGTTCAACCGCCCCCCTCACAACACCTCTCCCCAAACCTTTATCAGATGTGCTGAAACCCACTTAGAATGGGCTGCTTCTTATACGATTGTTTCATCGTTACCTTAAAACTTTTTTCGGCTATGATTGTTTCCTCTCTTTCCTACTCTTTCAAATTACTCTCTTTCCTACTCTTTCAAATTAAAATATCCAGCAAATTGGCCAGCATGTAGGCAGCTTTTGTAGACACATAAATTAAAAACGTTGACTAGCAGTCTAGGACAAATAATTGGTTACATATGCATGCAGAGAAAATCTGTAGCTTTAGTACTTGTGTTGAATGCTCCTCGTATCCGCAGTCTCTGCTGGCTTTGACATTTTGTGCTGCTCCAATTTCCAGGTATGTTCACAACAACATATTCTTCAGTTTTGCTGTGGATGCGGACCTTGAGCAGCTGTCAAGGAAACGCATAGCTGATAATAATTTAAAGAGTGATAGCATAAGCTCAGTAAGCAATTCATCTGAGAAGACTTACACCAATAAGTTGCCTTTTTCAGCCGCTAGAGTTCCCAGTGGGGACAAATCCAATGGCACAAGTACAGAGGATATTGGTTGTGCCATGGATTCGGCTTCTGATGTTCGTTCTGAGACACAGCTGGCTGAAAGTGAGCAAGCCACCTATGCCTCTGCAAATAATGATCTGAAAGGCACCAAGGCCTACCAAGAAGTTGATGTATCGGGTCTGTATAATCTTGCTATGGCCATTATTGATTACAGGGGTCACAGAGTAGTGGCACAGGTTCGTATCAATCTGAAATATTATTTTCCTCCTTCCTGAAATAAATTTCTTTCTTTCTAGAATCATCTTTATTTTGTATAGAAGGCTGATATTGGCAATGATATTTGATGGAGGTTTATAAGAGTATAGAGAAGTAGTAGAGGTGAGGTATGAACCTCTACTATGCTTTCATTGATATTTGAACAAAGGATTGTGGTTGAGCACTACACATTTGAAATCCTAAAGTTCCTTCCAAAGTGATTGAGGGATTGCTGTAACTGCCAACTGGAGCTACTTATCCAGCAAAACTATTTAATTATGCTGTCTACTAGAGGGTGAAGCCTTGGAACTTGGAAGAAGCAAAGGGAAACTAGAGGATGAAGCTGTGCAAAAAACAAAATGCTCTTTTGCTCTTAAGGGAAGCTAAAGTGCTAAACCCATAGGATCCATAGTTTGATGGTCCCCCAAGAGAGGTAACATCCTGGATGAAACAATCTTGATCATTGCACCCCTAAGCATCCAGAACTTTATTTGCGTCTCTATAACGATTAGAAACCAAAGATTTCAAGCCCGTCAACATCTTCCCAATCTTCTGAATCTCTAAAGTCTAAACTCTTGATAAATATGCCAGGGAGAAATGCAAGCATGATTGATGATAACCAGTGTATACCTTTGAATCATATATGATATGCACTTGTACAAAACCATGGTCAGCATGTTGGGCTTCACCCACATGTGATAATTTATCGAGGGCGTGCTTGGTAATTATTCGCGTGTAGTTATGTTATATTCGATTTTGGTTAGAGAATCAAATCCTATGGCAAGTTGGAAGAGTTCCATACTTGGCGGTATTACTTTGGAAGAGTTTCCTTCTAGGTGTATTTCCTAGTCCGAGTAGGAAAAGGAATTACAAGGCAGTAGGTCAAGGCTTGATACTGTATAAATACCATGGCGTATTTGGGATTTATAGGTGTGTGTGAGAGATACACAATTGGTGAGAGCAAGAGAGAAAATATATTGTGAGCGTGAGGTAGAGATAAAAAATATTAGTGAGCGTGGGCTTGGGGATTAATATTTTTCTATCTCATTGCACTCGATCAATGTAGTGGAATTTCTCTTTTGTTTGTGGAGTAGGTATTGAGACTCTACCATGGAAATCTTGTGTTCTTTATTTTTCTTGTGCTTGTTTAATTTTGTGGCGTGCTTCCGTTGCAGCGAGGGACTCAAAATCCCAACACAACACACTATCGAATCCAAAAAGGAGAGCATCATCCTCAGCTTTGAAATGAGTGCTAATATCAAATTGCTGAATATAGGCAAAAAAAATACGGCAAATGGAATCCCTAAAATACCCCTGCTGCCACTCCATCCTGGCTTTTTACAGCTGTTAATCTCTCAACCTTTTTTTATGGACTTCCTTTACAGCGTGCATGTTGTATTGTTTGAAGTTTAAATTTGACCGTAGTGTCTTACAAAGGGGCAATTTGACTGGTTAATGCATTTTCATTTGTCAACTATTTGAATATTTTTTGTAATGGCTATTGGTGCTCTCTCTGAATCTTTCAGCACTCTTAATTCAGTCCCCTTGGTGGTTATTCTGTTTTTTCTGATTTCCTCCTCTTCTTTTTTGTTGGTATGTGTTAGACTTGGAGATGTTGCTTCTCTTCCTAATTCTTATCTTCCTAATCTTTTTCCCCCACCTCGTTGTCCCTTGTAGAGTGTTTTACCGGGCATCCTTCAAGGTGATAAATCAGACTCCCTTCTGTACGGTTCCGTTGACAATGGGAAAAAGATTTGTTGGAAGGAAGATTTTCATTCCAAGGTGAGGATGGCTATTGATTTTGTCTTGTTGCGCTCGATCTGTTAGTATTGTATTTTTGTTAGTCATTTTTTTATCCAAATGACATCATTGGCCTTTCATGACAGAAAGTTTGTTTTGGAAATTAGAAATACATTATTACGAAGAGGATGACCTTGAAAGTTATGTCGAATATATTTCCTGTTTCTGATACTTAAGAATAACACTAGGAGAATAATATTATGGATTCTGAGTTGTTATGCAGTCAATCTCTTAGTGTTGCATCTTTGTTACTAATCTGTATATGATAATTGTCTTGGCTTATCATGTTAATGGACTCAAATAGAAATTTGGAAGGAGCGATTTCTTTAAGTACCCTTCAATGCCAATTTATAAGGGGATTGTATTGGAAACTTGAAGGGTTTGGTGTGTGATAAGTATGTGGGTGGAAATTATCACAATTTTTTTTACAGACGAAGCATAATTTCGTTAGATGTACAAGATCAAAACATGAAGTAATTACTATTAGAAAATAAATGCATGTGAGAGCTTTAGATAGAACGTACTTATGAAAAAAGAAGAAGAAGAAAGCTTTAGAGGGACAGTGCACTCTCCTAGTGCTGCTATTGGCACAATCTCTACCTACTCTCAGCATCTCGATATTTAATAAGTGAAAACATAGGAAATTATCGTTATGCAGTAGCAATGTGTTTCTTTTAGGGTTATGACTGACAATAACGGTTCATTTTTCCAATTCAATGGCGCCAAAAAACTAATGTCGTACAGCTCCCTACCAAGACAAACTATTTACTGGGCATCTCTGTTTGTGCTTCTTTCGAAGGGAAAATTTCCATTTGTGTGATAAGGAAGTGCGTATTTGTTCATTACCTGGTAATAATTGTAGAATGCCGATTCCGACTTCCGGTGGTTTTCACCTGAGAAATCTTCTTTATATGCATAGGGCCCAGGATTAGTTTTGCTTCTGGGGCAATATACTTTATATGCTATATTTTTGGTTTCAAAACTGTCATGATTCTGGGCCTGCTACCAGTAATGTGAACAGTTGTGATAGGCCATCGTGTGAAAAATACTCTTTACATTTATTTAGGAATATACTATTCACTTCTTGGCACAATGTCAATACTGATCTAGAAATATTTGTTCTATGACTATCATCCGGTTCTCTGATGATTTCTAAGCCTTGTGTTTCCCTAGGTACTGGAGGCTGCCAAGCGCCTCCATGTGAAGGAACATATGGTCTTTGATGGATCTGGAAATGCTTTCAAATTAGCTGCACCTGTTGAATGCAAGGGTATTGTTGGAAGTGATGACAGGTCATTGCTATCTTTATGTTATCATCACGTTGAGGAATTTCTCATTATGATAAGCTTGTTATTTATGTCATAATTCTGTTTGAAACTTCCACATTTTGGGACTCTGCGGATTGCTTGCAAGATTTGATATTGGCTTTGAAGTTTGAAGTAGTGTAGCATGAAAGTGTCGCATCATTCATTGTGACGATTGATTTGTGCATTGTGAAGTCGAGGCATTGACATATTGACATTTCACTTCACTTACACAGTGCATGTTGCAGTTTTATGTGCCTACTTTTCCCCCGTAATGTTTTAAGATACCGACAACTGTAGTCCATCACCAAACTTGACCTATCTGAACATTGAACTTTTGTATGCTTTGATGCTTAATATTCTTCTTCTTCTGAACTTCAGGCATTATCTCTTGGACTTGATGAGAGTCACTCCTCGTGATGCAAACTATACTGGTCCAGGCTCTAGATTTTGTATTTTGAGACCCGAGTTAATTTCTGCCTTCTGCCAGGTAATCTTGCTCTGTGCTTTTGTGAAACATGATTTTGACCTCCTTTCGGTGTATTCTAAAATTTCGTTATTGGCCTGATGGATAAGGCTGAAGCGGCAGAGAGGCCAAAAAGTAGTTGTGAAACGAAGGGGGAGCTTCCTGGTTCCAGCGAGTCTCCAAATGTTAATGGTTCTGAAGAACTGGTGAGAACTGAGGCAGATGCATCTCTGACAACTTCTGACGCACAGGTAAAGGTGTCATTCTCTCAAGTAATTTTAGTGATGCATTGCATTTGATTGTTGCCTAAAAGAACTCAGCAATATGGCTTGGGTTCACGCAGCACTGAAAAGCCTAATGTTGTTATTCTTAGAAGTTGATGTAGTTATACTTGCATGCATACAGAGTTAATGTATCTATAATGTATGTCCTTTTGTATGCATCATACAGTAATGTACGTGGGTGTCTACGTATTCTGTAGTGATAATCGTTTAGGCAGATGCCTACATCACCAGATCATATTATTTTGCTTGAGTTACAAAGTTGGAAATATGGTGTCAATGGCTTTTTGTTATGCCGAGGATACTGCATGATGAGGTCGCGTTGCTAACATGAATGTCGCATGTTGTTTGGAAAATCTTAATGAGATTCTCAGTGTCATTCTCTCAAATTTATAGAGGCTGTACTGGGAATGGGTTAGTCCGTATCCAGATAACTAGTTAACTCTAAAATGTGTGGACCATAAAGAGAAACTGTCATTAAGGTGCCAAATTCATTTTGGAACACAGATCCAAATGGTGATGTATGTGATCCCTTTACCTCCCAGAAATGTCAGCTCTCATTTTGAAAACATATATAGTAAAATGCTAACTGGTGGATAATGTGTAAAGTGCATTGGTATCTGCTAGAAGTGGATTGAAATCTGTGAATGTGTATTGATATCCACACAAATTCATATTGAACTTCTAACTTTTTTTTGGCATTGTATGAATGTTAACCACCGTAGTGGTCAGAAAAACTGTTCTTTTTTAGGTTTTTGAAAACATGACCAACATAGTGTCTTGTAGGTTATTTTTTGGGGGCTCTGGGAGACGGTGTCTCGTCCCTTTAAGGAATTTCTTTGTTTTTGACTAGTGGGGATGGGTGGGCAATAAGTGAGATTTAAGATTGATTTTTTTGTTTTGTCTTGCAATTTTATTCTCTTTTTTGGGGGACAAAATAAAAAAGCTTATTTCCCTCCATGAAACATAGAACGATGACGACTTTGAAAGCTTGTTTTTGTGCCCTCCCTCTCCTATTTGAGGATCTATGTAGCTCCCTAATCTTCTTTCAATTCTCCCTGTTTGTTAGATTTTCAAAATGCACAAACATCTCTTGGTCATGTATTCGCTATTATTCAAAATGCTCAAACGCTGCTTGTAGACTTTCAAAGTGGTAATGATGGAATTTGTAGTGTGTTTTGCTTCTTCTCATATGAATTCAATCTACCCAAACGACTCTCAGTCATGCATTCGCTGTGGTTCCTTTTCGTAGGATGTGTTAAAAGAAGGCAAACGTGAGGCTTCCCAAGAATGTGGTTCTTCATCCGTCAGAAATGGAGATATATGTGAAGAAATATCTTTCAATCCTAATGTCTTTACAGAGTTTAAGTTAGCTGGAGGTGAAGAAGTAAGTCTTGTATTTTTCCTTGAGACGCATTCCCTTCAAGTTCATGCTTATCTGCTTTTCATATTATAGCCATTTTCCTGGGTATTTATCAGGAGACTGCCGCTGATGAAGAAAATGTTAGGAAAGTTAGTCTCTATCTTAGAGACATTGTGCTTCCCAAATTTATTCAAGATCTTTGTACCCTTGAAGTTTCACCCATGGATGGCCAAACACTGACTGAAGCACTCCATGCCCATGGAATTAATATTCGTTACATTGGAAAGGTAAATATAATCTGTTGATGAGCTGCATTGATTCTCTGAATTGGATGCTGGTCGTAAATTAATTGTTAGAGAGGTGACAGTTTTCCCAGCTAGAATTGGAAGCGTGAAAGTGGGGAATGTGAAAATCAAGCCTGACTCTATATGGTCTCTTTCTCTGACTTTTTTTCGCACGTAAAACCACTTCTACAGGTTGCTGAGGGGACCAAACACTTACCTCATTTATGGGATCTTTGTTCCAACGAGATTGTAGTCAGGTCTGCTAAGCACGTCCTCAAGGTGAACAGCTTTTACCTCTTAAACTATCCTCGTCCTATGTGCTATATACTGTCCAAAGATAGGGTGATGGATCAAATTGAAATCTTGTATGTGGTTCAGGTACTTTTACCTTTCATTTCAGATTTATACAAGCAGGGTATGCCCCTGCATTGAGAGTTACAATAAATTTTTATCACTTTGTAAAATTGCATAAAATCCATTTTTTTAATGTTCTCAAGACTCAATATTGCATAAAGTAAGAGATACAAAAAATGAACTTATTCATCATAGTTGTTGAAAAAAAACGCTTCATGTCGTAAGTATGTATACATGAACCACCTGAGTGTAGTTTCTACAATATATTATGAAACTTCTTATTCGTTATTTAGCTCAAAGAGAGATGGTTGATTCATAGTTTTCCTTATGGAAGTTTGATTGAGAAATTGAAGGCTAAAAATATTCTTTTTGTAATTTGATACTCAAATATACAACTATTTATGAATTCGAAGGAATTTTATTTCCTAGTTAGTGCCTAATTGAGAGTCCAAATTTTATAAGGAAATACTGCAGATATAATTTGGGAGATTTGACTTATCTTTTCATTTTTCCTTTTTTACATTTTCAGATGGATTTGTAGATATTCTTGTTCATACTTTCCTTTCATAGTGGAATTTTAGAATTTTTGGAAAGCTGTGGATGATCGTGACTGACTTGCCTCGCCTATCTCTTTCTTACTTTATTCTTCTTCTTTCCTTTCTTTTTTGCTTCTGTTCGGTAATTTCGTGGAGCGTTGAAATTGTCTCCTAAACTCTGTTAATTGTAAAATCATTGCCTCTGTTTATTGCTAAATCAGTGTCTCTGTTAATTATAAAGTCACTGTTATGGGATTGCAAATGTGTGATCTTGAAGTGTTCTCTTGTTTCACATTTGGTCAACTTTTATGTTTTGACTTTTGAGTCAGCCTCTTTAAAGATCGCTTAACTTATAATGCCCGTTTGTATCTTGGACATTTCAAAATCTACAACTTGGTTTGCTGATCTACATGCAACTATTCGACTTGCGCTTAGCCCGCTCGGTTGATGTGCCATTGTAATGTAACCTATATATAGAATACAATAATAGTAATTTGCCTTGTGACCCAGTTTTGGATATATCTGTTTTCCTTGTTGACTGGAACAGTGGAACGCCAACTAATGTAACTTGATATTGGTTGAGTGAATTTACATTATGTCTGGGTTCCTAAACAATCACAGAAGAATATATATCTGGGTTCCTAAACAATCACAGAAGAATATATGAACTTAACCCATGGAAGGTTCAGATGTTGATTGTTTACAAATCCATTCATCTTGGTCATTCTCTGATGAACCTACTTTGCTTTTATCTTTTAGGCTGCTTTCGGTTGGAACTATCTACAGGCATTTTATCTCCTGCTGTGTCCAATCTGTGTTGTACTTGTTTGAATTTTGCAACTCTTGGTTAACGGTGCTGCCTTCTAACCTCATCAGTGAAATAGGCTGAGTGATATCTTGGCATATGCACAGCACTGACTGATTCTCCAACTTGTACAGGGCTTAGAAAGTAGCGCATGCATTTACCATCACTACTTGGTTTTGCAGGATGTTCTGAGAGACTCAGAGGATCATGATCTTGGGCCTGCAATAGCTCATTTTTTCAACTGTTTTTTTGGAAATTGTCTAGCTACTGCTGCTGTAAAAGGTACTCCTAACGGGGTGCAGTCCCGAGCCCAAAAGAAGGTACACCACTATTGATTATGTCATTTATTCCTAGTCCACAATGGCCGTTATTGATGTGCTTTGTCTTGTTAATTTTAAGTGCTTCTATGCTAATCCCTGGCTTAAGGATCCCTTTATTGCACATGCATAGGCTTTCATGTATGCATAGCCAATAAAAACTTACTATTTAGGGAGAGTTCATACTCTTAAAAATAGAAGTTGAAGATGTTGTGTTGTGTTGTCTAGTCTAGTTCAAAGAAAAATTCTTACCAGGGAGTTCATTTTCTAGTAGATTTGTTTGTTTATGGCATTCTGAATTGGGTTTGTGAGATTGTCATCTGAGAATTAACTTGAAGATTTACACGTGTGTAAATCCTGCAGGATCATGCTGGTTATCAAGGCAAATCATCTAGGGGCCATGGAAGGGGGACAAATGGAGGATATTCACGGAAGGAACAGTGGTCGTATTTGAATATTACGTCTGAGAGTTTGTGGTCCGACATTGTAGAATTTGCAAAAGTTAAATATCAGGTACTTCAAACTTGATCATTTGCTGCTTCGATCCTGCCATTGACCTTTGATGGTCTTGTAATATTTTGTGATCGGAGCCTCATGGTCTTTATATTATTTTGTGATGGGTGCTTAATTCTCTCTGCAGTTTGAGTTACCGGAGGACGCAAGATCACGGGTAAAGAAAATTTCAGTCATACGGAACCTTTGTCAGAAGGTAGCTTTTCCTTCCCTTCGTTGTGTTAATTTAAATGGAACTGGAAACCATTTATTGCCTCTGGTGGTTTGTAGGTCTTTGATTTAAATGGGACTGGAGACCATTTGTTGTCTCTGCCTCTGATTGTTTGGACATCTTTGATTTAAACGGATCTGGAAAATTTCAGTCATACATAACAGGAGGCGAAGTAAAAGTTCATTTGCTTAGTGGTTTTAAGGAATAGGAAGTACGTGTTCTCTTTCTTTTTATTAGGTCAGGCAAAGATGTGTGGCTCCTCCCGTGGAGGTGGAGAAGCAAATAGTGACTCTTATGGCAGAGATAGAAGGCAGATGCCATTTGGAACCAGAAGGGGTAAAAAACCAGTGAGATTCCAAGGAAAGCCAGGCTCTTGTTTTGAGGGGTCAACTATTGTAAGGAAACTCTAATTTTGGATTTTTTCCATTGCTTAGGAGGAACTAATGCAATCGATATTAATTAGGGCTGGTGTGGTTAAAGATTACATTATAGGTGCTTTCAGAAACAAGTTAACCTAGTCTGACAGTCCTGCCACATCACTAAAAGACTGCTTGACCACCAGGATGCCACATCCTTCATTTCGAAAAATTGTTTATAGAAGAAGGAACTGAAGAAGAATTTCGTAGGTAATAGACCGGTGCTTTAAATCTGTGGAGGGCTGTTAACATTGTGGCTTTTGTGTCCTTCCTTGATCTGGTTTGAATTCTCATTAAGAGTTTCAGTAAAGATTGGCTGTCATGCATTAATTTCTGGTTTGGTTGCACATGTTCCTCCACGAAAATCATATACTTTGCTTATCAATTTACTTCAGTTTCAATATCTCAATAAAATATCAACCCACAGTTTGTGGGTAATGGTGTTTTTTTTATGCAAGTAATACAGGTATACTATACCGTATATGGAACTATGTGATGCCACAAATTAGTTGATTACTAACTATTAAATGTCGACTTGTCTCGCTGTCATGTATATAGATTTGCACTCTTTGAAAATATGCCATTGTTTTGTCTTTTCTGTCGTTTCGGGGTGTGAAAGTTCTCAGTCTTTCAAAATATGGGAAGTGAGAGGTTGTGGATGCAAGTTTGTGAACTAGTGTTACTATTTTCAACTGTCCACTATTTTCAAATGTCCACCATAGTTGTTTCAGCTCTGCAATTGATACCTTCTTCTTGAGTAGTTTTTGACACATCTATTTGGTGGTTTTCACAGGTAGGCATAGTCATTGCAGCTCGAAAATATGATCTTGATGTTGTGGCACCTTTCTCAACATCAGACTTTTTGGATGTGAGACCAGTAGTGAAGCATTCTATTCCAGTCTGTTCAGAAGCCAAGGATCTTGTAGAAACAGGAAAAGTTCAGTTGGCTGAGGTATGAACTGTTAGTTTGTTGTGCTATCAGAAAGTTGGAAGTAGTTTTCAGCAATTATGTGTGGAAGAAGCAAGAACAAAGTTGACCTGAAATGGAGGTGAAGCAATGAGTATGCTAGGGGAAATTGTTTTATATTTGATGAATTCTTTTGCAGAACTAAAAACCCTAGCAAATTCTTTTAGGGAAGTGATGGTTTGCAAATTGTAAATCTACGTGTTAGAATCATGAGTTTGTAATGGTTGCAGGGAATATATGCGATGACTTTTAGCATATAAGATACATTTTCAGTTGTATCAGAAGTTGACCCAACTACTAGGCACTAGGCAGCTTTAAGCCCACGGTTTTTTGCACCCAAACTTTGAAGGCGCATACTGTTTTGGCCTACATACTGTTGGGGGTGGTAGTAGAATGCCCCAGTGTCCCACAGTGAAAATATCTATTAAGAATGGAGAACTTCCTTGTCCAAAGGCCCAGCCAAAGAGGAAAAAAACCTTGTCAATAAGGCCTAGTGAGAAAGTCTTCACCCCAGTTGGAGCAACTTGTAAGGGTTACTTCTCCAAAGACCCAATAGTAGGGTCTTTATACAACACGAATTTTGATCACAAGAATCCAAGAGAGAAATATTCATGTGATTAGTATTTAAATGTAAAGAATTCCTCCTTGAGATTCCATCCTGGGCCTCTTTGAGGGTTGGTACTGTGTGGTTGCAGTAATTTTGAGTTTCCAAGTCGAGTAGGAAGAAATGTGATCATTAATTCTGTTGCACTTGTTCCAGGGAATGCTTACTGAGGCGTATGCATTATTTTCTGAGGCATTTACAATACTTCAGCAGGTATGTAATGCCAGTTCTTTTTCCCTTTGACGTTAAATTGTGCTACTTTGATTAATGATCGGCTTGTATCATAAACTGCAGGTGACTGGTCCAATGCATCGAGAGGTTGCAAATTGTTGTCGGTAATCATTGTCCTCTGTGTTAACCTATTGCCATGATATCTAATCTGCTTTACTTTCCAATGTTACAAAGTACCTATATTTGTTCATCAGCTTGGTACTTGAATGGCTGATTACAGAATGTAGCGTAAGAGACATCCCAGTCACTTGGGCCTCATTCCCCTTGTAAAAAGACTCCAGTTCGAGTCTCCTTAACTTGCCTATCAAAAAAGAGCTGATTATATCACTTGTCTTTGTATCACAAAATGTTTATCTCATAGACAAGTTATTTTCTCTTCATTAAGTGCTCAGAAGGCACAATCTGCGACACAATGTATAACAGTGTGGGAAACAATCCAGTGGAAATAGTATGAAAGGTCTACTTCATTGATGGGAAACAATCACAAGACTAATTGATTTGCCATTTGAGGCATATTACTGGGAGGAACTGGTTATCTATGATCTGCCACTGATGTTCCCACTTCCGATTGCAATAGTTATCTTGTAGACAAATTTTGTTTTGTGGAATTATATGACCGCTTATTTCTTGTGCTCATAAATATTATTATTCAAACAAATGGATGCTCAGAGAAACTAATTTTGAAGTTTTTTCTGTTCAGTTACCTTGCTATGGTTTTGTACCATGCCGGAGACATGGCTGGAGCGATAATGCAACAGCACAAGGAACTTATTATAAATGAGCGATGCCTAGGACTGGACCATCCTGATACTGCTCACAGGTACAGACTTAACTTTTGTATTCTTTGACATATTTAACTGCTTCAGTGGGGTTATGTTGGACAGCACCACTAAATAAAGCTAGAACCTTTTTGTTTATGATTTCTGAAACTTTGATTTTACTTTAAATCTGCTAATCATCTCAAAATGGTGTCACACACACAAAAAAAGAAAAAGAAAAGAAAAAAAAAAGAAGAAATAAAAGGAACATTGTCATTATCACCGTATAGGTTTTGACATTTATAAAAGATGTTGGCTTTTTGATCCCTCCAAAGCTCAATAATTTGACTTCAGCCTCTTCAAAATCTAAATGGCTTGATCTGAGTCCCACAAAAATCAAAATTACTTTGCCTTGAGCCCGCCACTGCAAAATTCCTCTAGGTCCGCCAAGGAATGACGATGTGTAATAGGTGTTCTTTAACATTCATAGAACTCAGTCTGAAGAATTTATTTGTTACATTTGTACAGAAAGTGAAATAGAGTTGGAGGATGCACACTCTCTTCTCTCTCCACTTTTTTCCTCACCTGATGTTAACCATGATGGTGTTACGTATATAGGAAAGACATGTTTCTACATCCATTCTATTCTCAGTTGATCTGCTGGCTACTGCAGCTATGGTAACATGGCTCTCTTCTACCACGGGCTCAACCAGACTGAACTTGCACTTCGTCACATGTCCAGAGCATTACTCCTCCTAAGTTTATCATCTGGTCCAGATCATCCTGATGTGGCTGCAACATTTATAAATGTTGCAATGATGTACCAAGATATTGGAAATATGAACACAGCTCTTCGTTATTTGCAAGAAGCGTTGAAAAAGAATGAGAGGCTTTTAGGCGAGGAACATATTCAAACTGCTGTTTGCTATCACGCTCTGGCCATTGCATTCAACTGCATGGGTGCTTTTAAGCTCTCTCACCAGGTATGTGTCATAGTATTACAATTTATGTGATTCATGTACGGGTACAGAAACTTGTGCCTTTATAATGACAAAATAGTCTTCATTATGACAGCATGAAAAGAAGACATATGATATACTTGTGAAACAACTTGGAGAAGACGATTCCAGGACACGTGATTCCCAGAATTGGATGAAAACATTTAAGATGCGTGAATTACAGGTAATGCCATAAACTGTTTCTGCTTTTTTATTGTTCACTACTGCATATAAGTTTTTTTTTCCCTGCTTTTGTTAATTATATGCCTATGTTGACAGATGAACACGCAAAAGCAGAAAGGTCAAACTCTGAATGCAGATTCTGCCCAAAAGGCTATTGATATCTTAAAGGTGCTTTTAAATGCCCATTCTTCTTTTCACCTTTGATGGTGCAGCCCTTGATTGCTAGAGCTTTGGAAGCTTCGAGTGCCCAAGGCAGGGCCGGCTATTGGGAGAGGCCAAGGAAGCATGTGCTTCGGGCCCCCTAAAAATGTTAAAAACGAGGGCCCTCAAAATTCGAGGATCCCTATATATACATACGTATATATGGCCCAAATTTTTTTTGCACTCAGCCTCCTTTACACAAAATAGGCCCAATTGAAATTTAGGAGCCACAAAATAGGCCCAAACGGTGGGATTACTCATTAGAAACACTGGGACGATCAAAAAAAAAAGAAAAAGAAAAGAAACGCATGAGGAGTAATGGTTTTTTATAATGGTGGAATTACTCTTTTGTAATGGGTTTTTTTATGAGACTTTTTGTAGACCATTTTTGTATGAAAAATATAGGGAGGCCTCATTCAAGAGGTTCGCTTCCGGCCTCCAAAACTTATGAGCCGGCCCTGGCCCAAGGGCCCAAGGCATGTGAAGCTTCATGTAAATTGGTTCAAATTTTGTCAGTAAATAAAACTAAATGAAACGTCTGGATTTGTGAACATACACAAATCTTATAGATTTTCTATTAAGTACAAGTAGAAGACATGGAATGGTTTCAGCATTCAAAATATTTTGAGCATTCTCTTTATCGAAATGCCGGATCTGAATAGTTACGAGTAACAAACTATTTCTGTTTCTGACCGTACTGAACCAAGCTTATCTTTCTGCAACAATTTTAGACTTCTTTTGTGATAAAAGATTTCTAATCGATAAATGTCAAATCATTTTGTCTTTATTTGTATACTGCAAACTTATTTAATTGATACCCAATTATTGAGTTTGATTCGACTGCATAATAAGCATTTCAACTTGCCCAGAATTGTTTCACCTTTTTTTTGCTCGGCGAAAGTTAAGTGTTGTAAGACAAAGTTAGATTAGTACCTTATAGGAGTTGAACTCCTGATCCCCTTACTCCTAGCACCTATGTGCACCTCCTGATGTCGTTGGGCCAAAGGCCTCTCACTTATTGGTTGACTTTATTTTGTTGTAATGTGTATTGTTGTGGTAATGGATTGCTCTTCTTTTTATTCTTGTCTCTGCTTCATTTTTATTTGTCTTTTAAGTATTCCGAGTTTGTAACTCTTCATGAGTTAAAATTTGATTAACAGGCTCATCCCGACCTATTGCATGCATTTCAAGCTGCCGCTGCAGCTGGAGGATCCGGGAGCTCTGGTCCCCCAGCGAACAAATCCTTAAACTCTGCAATAATGGGAGAAGCTCTTCCACGAGGTAGGGGAGTCGACGAAAGAGCTGCCCGTGCTGCCGCAGAAGTCAGGAAGAAGGCCGCGGCTAGGGGCCTCTTAATCCGCCCGCACGGAGTCCCCGTCCAGGCATTGCCACCACTTACACAACTCCTCAACATAATCAATTCAGGGATAAGTCCAGAGGCTGAAAACAATAACGAAGCCGGTGGAGCAAAGAAAGAAGCTAATGGCCATTCTTCAAGTGGGCCAGCAGATGGGCCAGAAGCCCAGCCAGAACTAGGGCAGCAAGATCAGGCTCCGGTTGGATTAGGCACGGGTTTGGCTGCATTAGATGCCAAGAAGCAGAAAATGAAACCAAAGTCACCGCGTGAAGGATTGAACTGAGAAATTACAGACGGGCGACAGAAGCCCGCCTTTGGTCCTCAAAGCAAGGGATATTGTGAGCTCTGTTGAGGGTAACTTGTGATCTCCCTGCCTACGGAAGTTTGGAGTGTCAAGACATGCCCGTTGGTGCTATAACATTTGATTCTTTGAATAAACAATGCTCGGAGAAACGTGATTTGGACCAGAGAGCATCGGTCAAATTTTTGAAGAAAAGAGGGGATTCATATATATGATGGTATAAGCTCACAAATAATTAGTTGGCAAATGTAACTTAATTTTTGCTTCTGGTTTGCACCAAATCATGGTTCTATGGATACCGAACCTGATAAGGTTCTTTTCAATCAATGCTTCATCATAATAATATTTTGAGCATACGAGGTTGCTTACTGTTGCGCTTCGGAATATCTGAGTAAAGGAATGTGGAATGGTTTGTGTTGTTGCACAATGCAAAAGAGAAGCATGCCGTGATGGCTCCCTGCAACTTCAAATCAATGGATTTTCACTTTTGATCGTTATTTTCCCTTTTGAGCAATACTTTGGCCTTGCCTGAGAGTCTGATCTTTAGCAGATAGTATATCTTAGGTGGACTCATCCGGTTTTTCGAGTCTACTTGACACCCACTATGTTATAGAGTGTCTAATTGATGAGTAATTATTCAGTGGTCTAGGATGGCGGTGCTCCAACATTTTTTTTTATCACACCAGACCATTTTGCGCAATCCATACACTTAGTACTGGGCCCTATAGAAATGTAGTGGAAAAGAATGTTGAGGTATCACGTGATAGTGTTCCAAGATCACTGAATGGTTTTTTCCAAAGGGGAATTGCATTTTAGTGGGCAGAGGGCAAACAAAAGCAAACTCATGGACAAGTTATTGGGAATCATTAAGTCGTAGAAAGCCGTACAACAATTGCACATGCATGGTATTTTAAAATTAGTCAGACAAAAATGCCTTTGTACCCAAATGTCGTTTGCCATTGTGATGTCGAAACCATAATTTTAATTTATTTTTTGGGAAATGTATCCTTTGCTCCTTGAATTGTTATGCGATATTTTATTGCACTCTATATCTAACGGATTGCTCCCAATGAGAACAAATTGTCATTCTGATGTCTAAGTCAAAAATGCCTTTGCACCCAAACGGCATTTGCCATTGGGATGTCTAAATCATAATTTTAATTTATTTTTTGGGAAATGTATCATTTGCTCCTTGAATTGTTATGCGACATTTTATTGCACTCAGTATCCAACGGATTGCTCCCAATGAGGACAAGTTATCATTGTGATGTCTAAGTCAAGCTTTGAGGATCAGTTGGGTGCCATTGTGATATTTAAGTCAAACTTTACATATTGGAAAATTGGAACATTACTCCGTGAGTAACCTTCTTGCACCTTTGGTCCAAAAAATCGCACTCTTTTATGGAACTATATTGCACCCGTTTTCAGACAAGTGGACAATTTTATGTTAGATCATACTTTATTTTTTGAGAAACGTATCGTTACTCCCTCAATCGAATAACGTTTACACATTATGACATTTTATTGCACTTCGTATGGAACAAATTGTCCCCTGTGAGGGAATTTTTTGGGCTTCACTTACAATGACTATATTCGTCACTTCGGCAACCAAGTTCCATTTATGTGCAATTAATAATTTCCTTCCCATGACAGACGCAAAGTCATAAAAACTTCTCCATGAGTTAGCATTTCTTTGCCCTTCTTTCCAATTGAAATGCAATTCCCCCTTTTCCTAATTGAGGGGGATAATATACAAATATTTGTTACTCCTACATCAAAACATCGCCAAATAAATTAGATTGAGCAACCCACAGAGCAAGGCTGAAGTGTGTAATAAAGGAATTGTTTGGATTAAATACCAAATACTACCATTTTTAATAAATAGAATGCCATTCATTTATCATCTCATTGCCAACATAAATAGAGTGCAATTCTTAATAAATGCTATAGGGATGTATGTACATAACAATAATGTGCTGCCTGAGTAACCCGGTCTAGATTCCAGCCATTGATAGTATCCGATCCTTCTATGAGGAGTAAAGATATGTGGAGCTTGAACACACAAGGACAAAGCTAAACCTACAAATTAATCAAACAAAATTGCCAAGCTCAAGCCTCAAGGAATATAGAGTTGGAAAAATAAATCCACTTTCTTCCATCTTCCTTCAGTGATGAAATTGGGGTCACGAAGCAGTGTCCTCTTATTGAATTTAAGCAGATGCCCCAGCGGCAGCACCCTTATTATATTCCCCTTGTTCTTCTTTGGCTAACTCTTCAATTAGTTCACGCTGTCTTGGACTCAAATTCCTGCACAGAATCCCCTCATCGATTTGTTAAGTATGATACTTTACCAAAGGGTGAAATGGTTAAGCATGGTAACTTCAACTTAAAATAATTAACCGGAATGCTACCCCTCTATCAATTCACTTTTAAAGGGTCATGCTCTCTCTAAAGGCAAAAAGGCAACTAAATACTACACCTCTATCACCAATGCAGCACCATTTGTAAAATTCTTGAAAAACGCAGTGAGGCAGGTATGAACCCTACTGTTAATGACAATAGCTAAGAGAAAGAACCTACGTTGGGATGCTGACAATGAAGTGCACATATTGATCCCCAAACGAGTAAGAGTTCCTTGTCTTTATGCCTGTCAAAAAAAGGGCAAATATAAAGGAAGAACATGCATGCCTTTCGCTTTGCAATTAAAACTATGAAAACGTAAAATGAATCGGGAAATTTTATAGGTAGCAAATTGCTTTCACCTTTTTGCTTCAAAACCACCTTCTGACCAGGTTGGGTTCCAGGGCGGACCTGCAAACCAAAGGCCAACATCAGTACACCACTTAAGCATAACAGTGACCAACGACTAAAACTTCGTTGGAAGGTGCTTTGGCGAGAAAATAAGGAGCATTGTCCATACATTTCAGATTGGTAACTAATGCCTATATTACCAACAAACACAGTTAGGAGTGGAAACCAGACCTTAACAACAACATCTCCCATCAAAGTTGGGACCTGGATGGTTCCTCCTAAAGTGGCCTGCAAAAAGAGATACACAGACATCCATTCATTGAAAGAAAAATAAGTCTACAAATGGAACTAAAGAAGTTTCGGTAAATAAAGAAGGGCAGAAAGGCATCAAACTTGGGACAAACAGATGAAATTACTTCTTCAAATCCTTGTAAGAACTAGCAATAACTCTGTCTCCGTTTTTATTCTTCCAGCAAAGTATGGAAACAATACAAGTGCTCAACAGTAATGACTCAAACAACCTCATTTTACAGAAATCAAGTAGGTGAATGAGGTATCCTTACTGTAGTGTAGTCCATTTTAAATCAGGTTTCATTTGTCTTAAATCTTACTGATAATCACCTAAAGACCCAGGTCCTTCTTTTACTTCAATGGCAGGATATTTGAGGCACAGCAAATGACTGCAATAGGAACCATTGGGGTAAGCTATTGTAACTTCAGTAACCGAGTGCTTACTCCCACCGAACAATGCACCCTAAGATGGCTAACGTCTCAGGTAAAAAAGAATAATTGCAATAAATATTCGAAGGCACAAAAAACTTTAAAATGTGTTTACTTCCGGTAAACCTCAATGAAATATCATAAGTCATGCAATCCCTATATTACCTTTTGTGGTAAAAAAGAATAGACAAGTAATTACCTGAGGGATACTCATTACAGTATCATGTAATTACCTGAGGGTACTCAGTACACAATCATGTAAATTTTAATTACCTGAGGGATGCTCAGCACAGCATCAACATGAATGTCTGGCCCTTCTCTTCGAAAAACAGGATCTTCTCTGACCTGGATAGAAAATTGGTACAAATTATTTTATCAGAAAATATTTGGATAAATTCTTATGCACCATAACTATAGTATATCAAAGACATAGAAACACTAATAACTGCAGTACAACTTATGGAAGGTACCTTGATAGTAACATACAGATCACCAGGTTGATTGCCATCAGGATCTGCTCCACCACTCCCATAAGCCCTTATAGTATCATTATCATCTACTCCTGCAGATGACAAAAAACAGAATAAGTCCAGGACCATTTATGAGGTAAACAAGTACAAAGGCGTAAATAAAATGAAGAAGACAAGCCGAAAACAACATTCATTGCCCAGCCCTTCTTAACTTGAAAGGTGCTCAAAAGGGACCCCTAATTGGCTAGGATCTTTGAGGCACCGACACCGACACCGACACTCTTTGACATTGCAAATGTCAAAAAACTGGAGGACGCAACAAGTTGTAAACAATATTTATCTATTCAATTATATGAAAGAAGAAAAAGGCTCTCATTCTAAATATGTAACATCATAAACACCTTAAATCTTAATTAGCATCACATCATTCACAAAAGTATTCCAAAAAATTGTGTTTCATCATCTATGTGCCTTTATATTCTACACATTATCACGTCACACAAAGAAGAAAGACTTTTTTAAGCTTTAATAGAAATCTTAACTGTTTCGTTTAACACCCCTGACGTGTCCTGCGAGCGCCTGAAGCATTTTTTTAGTTTCCCTCTGGAGTGTCCAAACAAAAAACGTTCACAAAACATAGGCTACTTCGGATTTGAGTGCCAGACACGTGTCCGGAGAGTGTAAGTGTCTGAAAAGCATCCGTCACTGGTAAGTGAACGCTGGACGAAGTGTTCTGTGTTACATAGGCAAGGATAAAATGATGCATATCGTTCTTTATCCCATCATGGACCCATAGAATGCCGACCAACTTAGAGTGAGGCATTAGCTGGGTCATGGTGGGCCCACCAAAATCCAACCAATCTCCATCCTATATCCATGAGGAGGTCAATAAACCTGTCTCGCCACAGAGGTGAATAACCACGAATACTGGGCCACACAGGTCCAACAGATTAACAACGCTGACATATTGCGTTGGTTCTTTCCATTACTGTTTTATTTTAAATCCATGGAAACAAAAATGAAATGATAAGTTAGCAAAACACAAATTGGGCTCAAAGTATTAAGGCTGTTATTGAACATATATTTTGCCTAATAATTCACATGCATTCTAGATTTACACACCAAAAGACATCTTGGAAAGAAATACACCCCAAAGGGAAGAAGTCTAGTTCTCTGATTTGTTGAACACATTAAAAACAGAGACATATTGGCAACAGTAAAGAGGCCTCCACAACCAAGGCATCATTTCCCTTCAAATATTCAAAGTACCTGGCATGATATCCAGCTTGATAGTCTTTGGTCCTCTCACTGTTTTGTCCCCATTACAGGACTTGCAAAAATTCTGCATTTGAACCATAACATTGGTACATAGCTAATGAATTCTAAGATACAAACAAATTTAGACATCACAACCATCATACTTCAAAAGGTAGCTTAACTAAGGAATGCCACCAGCATATAATTTATAGGAACAATGTCTAAAGTATAAGAAACCGAAAAAGGGCTTCCAGTAAAAGGTTTCAACATACCAAAGACCAGCTATGATCAACGGGTTTGAAGCTTGATAAAGGATCAAGCAGTTATCTGACACAGAGACTCAGAAAACTGACTGCAACGCTTTAATATGTTTTGTGGGGGGTATGTTGATTTCATATCAGAAAGACAACAGAATACAAGCCACTACAGAGGCAAAAGTCTGGGATCCACAGCAATCCTCAGCACATAGAAGGAAAGAACAAACCAGGAAGAGAAACAAAACCTCAGCGGACCTTCACTTGCTCCTGCTACTATCCAGAATCCTTTGGAAAGGTTCCAAGATTCTATGCATTATCCACAGCCCTCAAAGTACTAATTTTTTTTATCCGTAATATCCTTGTCATTTCATTACATCTCAACAAGACACTATGTTCTCTGTTACCAATTCTAGACACTCTTGAATTCCTCTCAGACCACACATGGTATTTGAATCTACTCCGATTCCCATGTTGCAAATTTTCTTTTGATTTCTTCATAAGTCCAAATATCCTTCTTGCATTATGACGTCCTTTATTACTTCCGCACTCACGCAACTATTACAGCCCTGATGAATACAAGTCTCTCTGAAGTCAACAGGAACGATATGATAAACAACCTCAGTATTGCCTATCAAAAAAACAACCACCTAGGTATTGGAAAGATTTCTGACCCATTAGCTATGTTACAATGACTCTTGTTCCCAATCATGATCATGATGCCAACTTTACGACTTACCTTAACAATTTTCCCAGTTCCTCGACAAGAAGAGCAAGTAACTTGGATCCTGAATGGGCCAGTTACTTTGTTTATCTGAAACCATGCAAAAACAACATATTATCTAGGGCGGGTTTACTATGTTGACAATATCATACACAGCCATAAGTAAACAGACCATCCCTGAGCCTCTACAGGCCCTGCAAGTTTCAGGCCTGGTTCCAGGAGGAACACCAGCTCCACCTGAAAATTTCAAGCAAATAAGCAAATAAATTGATAATTAGCACTTTCAGGTTGGGGATGATACAAAATAAACTGTGTCAAAACAAAGGAAGAGTAAATAAAGTTACAAATGAAAAGAGCTAAAAGGCCTAATGACAGAAATATAACTGCAGGGATGTCAAGCCCAGAGAATAGGCACATACCACAAGTATCACAAGGCAAATCAGCTTGGAACGTTAAAGTCTTGTTGCATCCCTGAACAGCTTCCATAAAGGACAATTCAACTGCAACCTATACAGGATGAAAGTAAAACAAAAAATTTGTCAAAGAACAAGCTATAGTACCCAAAAGAATAACCAAGACTGATGGATACGATAAGAACCTTGACATCTTTGCCACCATCCCTATCAAAGATTGGGCGGAACCCGGGGAAGATCTGATCCACAATATGCATATGGAAAGAGACAATTAAACCTCAGAAGTTGAAAATATAATATAAAGAGAACTCTAAGAAGCCCAGCGAGAAGGGGGAAAAGCACAATTGTGTAGATAGTAAATTCATCATAGATAGAAACTAATTTAGGAACACTAGAGTCCTCGACCATAGACAACGAAAGCAATAAACCAATAGAAAGAAGCCAACAGCGATATGAATTTAGAAGGCACTCCGTAATTGGAAATGGGGTAGAAAAAGGAAAATAGGCATCCCAAATTGAAATATTGAATTTGGAAGAAACAGATTTAAAAGGAAATTCTGTGCCAGCTATACCATTGGCATGCAGGTCAAATGCAGGAAAAGAATTCGACCCAATAACATTATTATCAAGCATTATCATCTTTATCCAACTTTCCGGACAATAACACCCATACCCTGTTTTGCTTAAAACTGAAATCCCACAAGTGGTAGAAAACCAAAGTCAATATGGATGTGTTGTATAATCAGATGATGCCACAAACTGATTGTTATAGAAATTGTACACCAACCATTATTAGGAAAGAAATTGGTACTCTGAGAATGATCACCAGGGCAAGCTGAGTTCTTTATTGCAGGGAAGAAATAGTGCATGAGCTTAAATTGTGTCACGGCATGGCCTTACATGGGGATGTAGTGGTGCTATGTACACCATCATAATGTCTATATGAAGTGCTAACATGGATAGAAAAAGAGTAGGTCGAGTAGCATCTGTGTTACATGTCAAAGCCGGGGTAAAGGTAAATATTGCTAATTTTCACTGAAAACTCATCCAAAACTCATCAGCTGGTAAAGAAGATGCCGTAGAACTCCAAGCAACAGTGTTCACAAGAATTAGAGATCCTGTACCTTATTTTTCATCTTTGTGCTAATTTTTTCCTTTTTTGGTAACTGAGACTCTAAGAGCTCTACTAGAAAGAACAGAATTCAAGAGGGAATTCCCCATCCAACAACAGAACAACCAAGGCAAAGAAAAGTCTATACAAAAAAACTACAGGCTACCTAGGGAAAATAAAAGGAAGAATCAGCCATTTTTTACAAAGAGGAGAGGCTGTTGACCCTAACCTCAAATTTTACGGGCATTCCTCTCCAACCAAAAGAAATAGATTGCAGCAGCCCAAACTAGCTAGCCAACTAAGAACACTAGGGAAGCTTTTTCCGTTGAAATTAGAACAGAACCAAGATACTTTTAGAGATCACGATTAGGGCCCATCGGAACACAACAGAGCTGAGAAATAAGCAGCCAAACATAAGGGGAAAAGGAGCACTCAAAGAAGAGATGGTGCAGAGTTTCATCATCCTGATTGCAGAGGGCGAAAATAAGGATTAGAAATAACCCCCAAGCTGCCAAGTTTATCCTTGGTTCCAAACTTACCTTCAACAGCCATCCAAAGTAGAATAAAGTTGTGTCTAGGAATATACTTAGGGAACCATACCAATAAGTGCCAAATGACAAATAGATACTGAGCCCTAAGTGCATTCCAAGTAACTGATACATGGCACCTAGAGGAGTGAGAGATGCTCCAAATTACTGAATCTGAAGCATCGGTTGAAAGGAGGGAGCAGGTAGAGATGGAAAGGCCAGGTCCATTATTCGTCATAGAAAGACCAGCAGGTGCCAGTAAAAAAGCCAGAAAAGGTTGATGAACCATCTCCAATAATGTATTTGATAAAAGGCCTAGTTTTACCCCTGAGATTAAGGAGCTTCCTCCAAGTCCAAGAGCAAGAGGATGGCAAACCCAGAGTCCAGCGGCAGTTACGCTTGATTACAAATTTGCAACTCCATTTGACCCATTACGTGTTCTGCCTAGAAACAACATGCCATGTCTCCAATTGACAATTCTCCTAAGACCAAGGCCGCCTTCTTTTATAGGCGTACAAACAACATGCCATGCAACTTTATGAGAATGCTCATACTTCTCAGAACCTGACCTTAGGAAGTTACTAAAAAGCTGCTCAATGTGCTTCATAACAAAGTGCATAGACCAGAAACTTGCATACTAAACAGATATGCTTAGTTGATTTCAAGCCTCCCAGTTCCAGCATATGAAAGGGTCCTCTTAGCCATATTGGTAATCTTGGTAGTGACCTTATCAATGATAGGGGAACAATCAGCAGCTGAAAGCTTAGTGGATATGACCTTTTTGTTATTTGAATGGGCAAAGAGGCCAATATTTTTCAAAATTGGCATTTCTGTATTCTTTTGATGACATCAAGATGAAAGATACTCAAATTTTCACAGGTAGAGAGAAGCCACGACAATTCTGCATTAAAATATTTTTGAACACAGGCAAAAAATCTTCCTCACATCCCAAATGTTATCTTCAGGGCCCCATCTACCCTTGCCACTTCCATCATCATTTTCCTCGAACGCATCATGGCCAAGCTACAAGATTATCCATATGAGCAGCATAAGTACAAAAATAACTGCGAAAGAAATTTAATAAACTAACAATGAAAAGCATAAAAGATAAAGCATTCTAATATGTACATAGTTAACAAAGTAGATTGCAGTACCCGAATTTTTGATGGGAACAAACATACACCATCATTTCATTATTAAAATGCAAACTTCAATCGACGTTTTCCACCAAAAGAGCATAATGAACCAAAAAATTTTTTTTTTTTTGGTTAGCCATATAGCTGTCCTGAAGTTTAACCAACAGACAAGAATACAAGCACGACAAGCATATGTAACATATTCAAGATATCTACCGATGCATAAAAAGTGTCAAAGCATATAAGAGAATGCAAACATAGGGAAATAGCATGATGGACGTTATTCTTACTTCTTGATCATAACAATAGAATGTGTTCTTAAGTTTTTAAGTCTTTTTTTTTTTTTGTGGATTATGTAGGCATACGAAATTACACAATCACTCCTATGGTTCCTTTGGGATGAAGAAGGGACTATCACAGTGAGACTTGATTTAAAAGGTGAATGGGGCTTCGGACCTCAACCCAGCTTAACGGTCTTGAAATCAATTTGTATCCCCTTCCACTACTCATTATCCCACAAACACGGTATTTCAAACTAAATTAGTCATTTTCCAGAAAGTAACTGAAACCTTCCCTCACTTGGGTTGCTAGTACAATTAGATTAAGGCTTCGAAAGATGGAAACAGTAATACTATAAAACATCAGTGTCAGTTAAGTAAGTTGTTTGATCTAAGGTGAACCAGTTGAAAAACCAAGTGGATCCACAGCCTAGACCCTCGGATTTAAACTATGAAAAGAAGAAAAGTTCAAGCCTTGACGGAGCTTTATGAACCATGTTTATTGTAATACAAGGCAATACAGAATTGAACTGCTACTGCATCAAGCAATCCTTACCATATGGATTCCATGGTAAATAAATTAACTTCTAAACAAACATTACTTTTCCTGATCAAATACTACATAGAAAAAAAGTTTATTGTGAAACCTGGTCATAATTTGCACGTTTTTCTTCGTCCTTCAAAACCTACAACAAAACTAACAGCTTTGTCATGCCATGTACACAACGCAGAGATCGAGTGTTGAAAACTTGCTGAATTAGTGCAAACCTCATATGCCTTTTGGACTTCTTGAAACTTCTTTTCAGCTTCGGGGTCATTTTTATTTGTATCTGGATGCAACTGCTTTGCAAGCTGGACAATTATGACAATATGACAAGCAGACATATAAATCAAGAGGATGGTAGGGGGAAAAATTCCTTTGGAAGTGAATGTGACTGTTTCCATCCATATGCGATAAGCAAAAAAAGATAGCATATTTAAAAAAAAAAAAATCTACAAGAATTGTCAAAGCAGGGGATAAGGCATATACGTACCCCATAATAAGCTTTCTTGATTTCAGATGCATTTGCATTGTTATTTACCCCAAGCACATCATAGTAATCTCTAGCTGCCGTAAATGCTGATCAGGAAGAAGTCAACAGAGAGTCAACTACCATATGCTTCAGCATCCCATAGAATCTCCAAGAACAAAAATTAAATAAGTACAATGAGAGTGATTCCACGCCCTGAAGAATGTTGTTGCAATGTTGGTGGCACAACTGTCATGTTATGTTGACCACATTCTTTGTTTCTGAGTAGTATCTTACTGATTCTTACCTCAATCAAGTCAAAACAGTCATGTCTTATTATGCCTTTCAGGTGTTTTACGTAGGCCCTTGAAAATAATTCAGTAACAGGAAAAAGGGAAAATGCTTTTAGTCTCATGTCCCAGTAGGGCTGATAAATGGAGACCGAAAGACCTGAACAGACTGTTCAAGCTTGGTTTGAAAACTTCACGAGCTTTGAAAAATATATTCAAGTTTGGCTTGTTTATGAGACGAATTGATGTCAAATGAGTTTTAGTTGAGCCGATCACAAACCAATCTCGAGTAGCTTGAAGTTTTTAACCATCACCAGTCGAACGATTCTAACAGTAGCTTGTTTGAGCTTGGTTTGAAAGCTTAACGAGCTTCAAAAAGATGTTCAAGCTTGGTTTGTTTATGTAACAAACCGATCTCAAACCAGCTTTTTAACAGCCGACCATGAGCTTGAACTCGAGCATTTTGGTTTGTTTATCAACCCTACATCCTAGGGTCCTAGTTTCACAAGAAATAAGAAACAAACAAAGACAATAGGTCCAGATTAACTCAACATAGCATAACCTATAAACAAATACCAGTGCCATGAATCGATCTCGGAGTGCCGGCCCCCAAATTCGACTTCAACACTCCGAGCGGCAACCAGCTTCTATTATTGTTGGCTGCTTCTGGAAAAATCGAAGTACAAGAACAAGAATCAGTCCCAAAGTCCAACAGAATGGCGGGAAAAAAAAAAAAAAAAAAAGCTCACACCTTCGCCACTAATTAACCAAAATAAACAATATGAGAAGGGTGCAATTCGAAAACAAAGTCCCAACCTCGAATACGATTCATATAATTCCAACTTGAAAAGACCCTGGGCTGATTGAAGACGCCGGAGCCGTATCTCCGGTGTCCCACCCGCAACAACGACCCGTATATCTGCGATAATTGACCAGAAACTGATTGTTACAATGGACATTTACAGATAGATATATGTACAGAGAGAGAGAGATGGGGGGTGCATACGAGTCTGGCGCCATTGGAGCGGGCCATAGGATCTGTTTGGGGAAGTTAGAGAGAGAGTTGTTTGGACGGTTGGAATTACTTAGTGGGCTTCAAAGTCCGTTAAACCCTAACTAAACCCTAGAAATGGCTTCAGGGGTCCAGGAAAGGAGGAGGTGTTTTTCTGTTACTACAGTACATTAGAAGGTTCCAGTGATCAGTGTTGAAATGGAATGGTCGGATTTTTTGGGGTGCAATTCGTGGAGCTCAAGTCTCCAAGATCACATCACATTTCTGGCCGTTAGATCGAAAGTTACAGTTTTATACTTTTTGAAAAGTTGTAAATACATTCGATACAAAAAAAACACTCCGAAACATGGGCACTACGAATTTCCGTTACGGGAAATTTGAGGGTTAATTCGTGTTACTTTTTGCACAATGACAATTGACAAAATGAAAGAATCAATAGTACCGAAATTTTACGACATAAAATCAAAATAAAAAATATATACAAGAAAAATGACGGATCAAACCCTAAAAAAATATTTCACATGAAAAAAATTTTACATCGAAACAAACGGAGCCTAAATTTCTCATACGTTGTTCCTTGGATGCTCAGCCAAATTCGAAGGGCCCTAAAATAATTGGAATATTAGAATCATGGGGTGTGGCCGAAGGTGACTTGGTGGTTTTTGGAGGTGGTCGCTGATCGGCGACAAGGTTTTGCTTGGCTGTTTGAGTTGGTTGGCGGTGGTCAGAAGGGAAAGACTGTAATATCACAGATGAGCAGTCTAGTTTTTGGGTTTTTTTGGGGGCTGGGCTTAGCCCACAAAAGTGGGCTAGATTTTTGAGTTCATTGATTGTATCTGGGCATTTATGCCCTAAGGTGTTTTGGGGCTTTATTGTTTTATTTACAAAAATACTAAGAGTAGGGACAATTTACAGGAATCCGTGCAGAGATAATCGCGTTTGGCATCATTTTGGGTCTCAAAAAAATCTAGAAAAATATCCATAAATTTTTGAATATTATTTTATGGGGCCTTGTAAAAAATCAACTCCTGCGAATATCGGTAAGTATTACTTTTGGATTCGTGTGCCCCAACATCTGGCAGCCTCTGAATCCAAAAGTAATACTTACCGATATCCGCAGGAGCTGATTTTTTACAGGGCTCCATAAAATAATATTCAAAAATTTATGGATATTTTTCTAGATTTTTTGGGGGCCCGGAATAGGGCCAAACGTAATTGTCTCTGTATGAGTCCCTGCAAGTTGTCCCTGCTCATAGCAGGACCATTTTATCTAGCCTTTTTAAACCCTCACATGTAATGGGCTTAGTTCTGTAAGGTTGTACTTTACAACCTTGCTTGGAATCCTCGGCTTTTTTCCTAATAAAATGTTAATAAAAAAAGAAATCTTGGAGTGATGAAGTAAGGGGATCGGTAGCTACGATAAAGAGAGAGCCACTCGTTTTTATGCAGTTGGAATCTCTTATTACAACAACACACTACAAGACCCTATTCAAAATTCAAACCGTTCATTCTATAGAGTTCCTCGAGCACTTTACTAAAGTAGAAAATTAAGTTTGTCAGACGATAACGACATAATCGAACAATGTATATTCTAAAAAAATGGTCAAATAGACATTTTACATTTTAGCTTGAGTACTTTTTGGGCAAATAATGCACTCAACAAACTGTATATGTCTACGAAAATCTTTATGAGACCAAATATTGAAAAACATGCAGTTCATAGTAGAGATATAAGCAACAAAGCAACTAATCAATTCTTATTTTTGATAAGGCTTGACTCCAGATCTCCAACCGGAGCAACCTTGTATAGTGATAGACAACTAATAGTAGTAGTAAATAGTGCTAGCTCAAATTTTCAAATAGACATTCAGGCACTCTAATAGCTTCTATGGCTTCTTTGTTTGACGGGACTAGTACAAAATGAATGTAATTATCTAAAAAATATTTAATCCTATCGGACTTGTACAGGTGTGATTAATAATACCACACCTCTGTGATATTATATATCTCGCACATTCGAGATTATATCTCAGAGTGTACGTTGTTCAAATGAAGCCGTAAATTTTTTAACTAAATACGGCATATGTTGTTCCTTGGATACTTCAACTGGAATACTAGAATCTTGGAGTGATGAAGTCAGAGGGTTGGAAGCTACTGCAATAAAGAGATAGCCACTCGTTCTATGGAGTTGGAATATCTTGTATATATACAACAACGCACTATAGGAAGTGTAATACAGAAAGTACAACTCAAAAAGACCCCCAGGATATCAAACCATTCATTTTATAGAGTTCATCGCCCGAGCACTTTACTAAAGAAGAAAATTAAGTTTGTCAACGATGTATGTTATAAAATATGGTCAGTTTAGTTATCCATAAAATGAACTGTAAAGGCAAATGTATCCCTCTCCCGTTAGCTTTGAGTACTATTTGGGCAAATAACGTATTGTTCGGGCAAATAACGTACTCAACAAACTATATAAAATGACCGATTTAAATCGTTATGATAACATCTCAAAGGGCGTCGATCAATTGGTACTTCCTAGTTCCTCCCAACAAGACGGTGTAGCGTTCGAATATTGCCGCTGCAAGATTGTATGCATTAAGGCCCCGTTTGATAACGGGTTTGAAGGTTGGAATGGGACTACTAATCCCATAGGAGTATTAATACTCTTTTTGATAACAAAAAAAGGTCGGGACTATTAGTCCATTAGGATGTCCAAGCCGGCCATTAGAGGGGTATTAGAAATACTCTCTTGGAGATGGTATTAGTAATCCCAACCCATCCTCTCCTCATTATCAATTCCTTCTCATCCAAATCATCTAATCTCATCTCAAACAAACATAATATTAATTCCATCATCGAATCTCATCCCAAACAAATATACTCATTATCAATCCCTTCTTATTACCAATCCCTTCTCATTACCAATCACAATCTTAATCTCATCTCCTTACGAATCTCATCTATCTATCACTGTTATCAAATGAGGCCTAAGTGGTTCATGTTTTACACATTGTGCTGATTTATACCCAGCATCTCATTTTATTTCGCTATAATTAAATATATATAGACCTAGTTCCTCCTAACATGTGACCGGAGGAAAAAAAGTTGTACATCATAGTTGAAGAGATAAATGAAGAACCACAAAATTTCTCAAAGTTCAACGTAACGAAACTCTGGGGGATTCGCCATAAAATTATCGAGGAGCTGATCTACTGTTGTGTACTCGACGTCAGGATATAACTTTGAGACCTCCATCTCATCTTCCCCTATTTCGAAGTTTGCCATGTCCCCTTTCA
This sequence comes from Rhododendron molle, assembly GCA_025413875.1. Classification (NCBI taxonomy): domain Eukaryota; kingdom Viridiplantae; phylum Streptophyta; class Magnoliopsida; order Ericales; family Ericaceae; genus Rhododendron; species Rhododendron molle. The sequence goes on along the minus strand of CM046394.1, from coordinate 7,079,107 downwards.
CAAATATGCTGTGGATTATGGCCGCCCGTACGTTCTCCGGGTGTGGTGATGCTGCAAAATATATAAAAACGAACAATTAATCTGAGAGTTTTTCAGATGCAAATTAAGGAAAAGTTGGAAAATTGCTCGCATGATGCTCAATTATTTTTTATTAATTCCCTCTTTCGATGGATAGTTAAAAGTTAGATCTGTCTTCAATCCTTACGTTCATTGATGGCGACCTCGTGAGATAAGCAAGGTTGCCCTTTAGCTAATAAATGATAAACTTTGGCAACATTTCCTATTTTCCTGTTACTTGTTGCCTAGGTTAATTCCTTATCACCCTTCTAATCTTCTATTGGGGTTCGCGTATGTGGCATATGATTGTCGGGAGGGTTGGGTGTCAACCTCGTTGGGATGTTTCCCTCCCGTTGTGATGCCCCGTTTTTTTTTCCCTTTCTTATGCTCCTTTTAATCATTGTACCCGTTACATGTGATTAATAAAAAAAAAATATTAATGGACATTCATTCATATATAAAGTGGTGAAGCAGAGAGAAAAAAAACATCGTTGTTGACTAATTCTTACTCTCTGAGAGCTCCACAAGCTCTTCCTCGTACACAAAAACCTTGTTATAACTGCGGCTGGTTTTCTTCTCCCACAGTGACACCAACTCCAATTGGGACAAGATGTTTTTTGAAGGCCGGAAGAGTACAGTGCGATTGCAAGTCCTCGGGTCATTTGCAGCTTTGATTGCGTAGATGGCAACGTCTTCTTCGTGGGTAAAAACAGCTAGACGCAAAAATATAGAGGGAGAAATATTAGATAGAGAGATAGATGTACAATGGAAAAATCTTGTCTCGCGTACAAAATCTTATCATGGCAAAATGTTTTTTGCGAACATTGTTTTGAAACATTAAGCAAGCTTTATGGCCTTGTACAATTGAGCTGATTTTACATGCGCTCACTCAATATTTTATTTAAAATTATTGAACGTTTCGGATTTTCCATGTGGAATCCAGAGTGGATCCCGTGTGGCCGTTGGTGCAGAATCAATAAGCCACCAGATTTTCCGAATGTAGATAAAGGGTTTAATTTGCTTACCTTTGGATTCACCAGTGCCATAAATGGTAAGCTCCTCGGAATATTGGTCATGCGGATGGAGCAAGAAACTTAAGAAGTATGCACCAAAACAAGTTGATGTAAGAAATGTAAAAGGGACTCCAGTTGCTTCCGTAGCCCTTCTGATCTTCCTCTTTTTATCAAGGAGATCTTGAAATGGGGGGAGTACTGCAGTTATCAGGCCCTCTTCACAACCAAATTCTGATGGAATGAATCTCTGAAAGAAAAGCACAACTTCAGAATGTTAATTAAGGTAGGACTACGATTAATCACGAGGATTAATTGTTTGGGTGCGCCCTAAAAACGAGTCAGTTGATAGTTATAATTAAAACCAAAGTGTTATGTTAACTTGGGGTTATAAACTCGTTCTGGTCCCCAGAATTAGGTGAGATATGCCCATATGCTGGCCCGGACACTAAAGTTGGACACCTAATGTTAGTTTTTTTGGCACTTTCCGGGGTTGTCCAAAACGCACCTTGTTTCATTGGTATTTCTTTCACACTTAATTGTAATAGGGTAGGTTATATTGGGGGTAGTTTCTCGCGTGATGCTCCTCCCCTTGCTTTTGCCAATTTGATCATGTGAAGCCATTCCGTTTATCAAAGGTAAAATCATTCACCGCATATCATGCACAACATTTTATTTGTGTTCAAAATGCTTAAATTTGATTAAAATTGTGTTGTGCATGTTTGGATCAAAATTTTATATTAAGTGGATTTTGTTACCAATTTTAGAGTTTTGGTATTGCACGTAACTTTCCTTTGATAACCACATCTTTAAAGTATTTTTCCTTCCTTTGAGAATAGAAAAATATTGGACACTAGGATTTTTTTTTTTTAATGGGATGTTATTTCCTATTTTGATTAGGGTTTTGTTTTACTTAGAAAATTATATAAATACGTCCCTAATCATGTTTTGGTACTTACCGAACCTTTTGCAGAAACATATCATTACACGGTTTTGGATTTCATAGTTTTCATGAGTTGACAAACACATCAACTCATATTGAGTTTTTGTGGCAATCTTAATTCAACGTTTTTGCATCCCGCATTCGACCGAACGTTTTTGATTGTCCTGTTCATTCCGCACATCATTCATCATTCATCCAGCGAACCTGTGGTGCCGTTGCTACTGTGGCCGGGTCTGCGAAAGATTCGGAGCCGGTTGAATCCGGAGATCGGACGTGAAAAATCCGTGGCTTGCTATTGGGTTGCAAAGAAGCTCGGGGAGTATCGGAGATTGGCGAGAATATGTAAAACTTGGGGTAAGGGTTTTACTATTTTGTCAATCTGTACTTCTTTTCAATCAATAAAAATTAACAGTAGTATTAGGCCGTGGTTTTGGCTTAGGGTTGTTTAGGACCCTAAGTTTTTCCACGTATATTGCGTGTCTCTTGTCGTTATTTATTTTATTGCTTTACTTGTGTTTTGGTTTGGATTAGTTGAGATAATCATCCCGTTCGTCAGTATTAATTTTTAATCGGTTAATCTTCTCAAAAATTGGCAATTTTTATCAAAACTCCTATTCACCCCCCCTCTAGGAGTATATTGAAAGCTTCCGCATTATTTCAATTATTGTTGGGCCCAGAGTGCCCCCATGGATTTGGTTACACAATGTCACTCCCTGCGACCGCTCTAAAAACAGATTTGCGGGTGCGATGTCGAATGCCATAAAAGACTTAATTAAAAACATTTCCTACCACCAATTGGTTTTTGGAGAGATGGTGAAAAAGCAGTCTGACAAGTGGTATCAGAGCCAGGAAGTCATGGGTTCGAGTCGCGGGAGCGTCATCGTGAGGGAGGGATTGGTGGGCCCGAAGTGCCCCCATGGATTTGGTTACACAATGCCACTCCCTGCGATCGCTCTAAAAACAGACTTGCGGATGCAATGTCGAATGCCATAAAAGACTTAATTAAAAACATTTCCTACCACCAATTGGTTTTAGGTGAGATGGTGAAAAAGCGGTCCGACAAGTGGTATCAGAGCCAGGAAGTCATGGATTCGAGTCGCGGGAGTGTCATCGTGAGGGAGGGATTGGTGGACCCGGAATGCCCCCATGGATTTGGTTACACAATGCCACTCCCTGTGGCCGCTCTAAAAACAGACTTGCGGGTGCGATGTCGAATGCCATAAAAAACTTAATTAAAAACCTTTCCTACCACCAATTGGTTTTAGGTGAGATGGTAAAAAAGCGGTCCGACACCTAAGTTATCAAAATAACAAAACGTATCATATGATCGATTAAGTACATGGGTACGTGTATACCTTGATGTTTCCCGCAACCTTTATGGCATCTATGATTTTAAGTTGTTCCATGTAATAAGGGGTTCCAAGTGCAGAGATGACAATATCGACTTGTTTGATGAGTGAAACAAGCTTCTCGTGCTCACTCAATTCCCCCTGAAAAACAAGAAAATCAAGTACTTGTAGTTACAAATTTAAAAAAAAATCCTCACTACAAGAAAAATCAAATTGGGTGACGAATGAAAATCGTCATAAATTGCATGTTTTTTGTCAAAAATAATATAGGTGACGAAAAAAAAATTGTCGACTAAAGGTTGTCGAAGATTCCTACCTGGTGACGAAATCTATTTTTCATCACATATAATGCCTTTTGATGACAAAATATTTCGTCACCAAAAAGTGAATAATTGGTGACAAAATTTTTTTTCTCGCCTATTGTGGTTTTTGACGACAAAATTTTTTGTCATCAATTATTCATTTTCGCGACGGAAAAATTCGTCACCGATGGGTCACATCGGTGATGAAAAGTTTCGTCACCAATATAAGAAATCGGTGACGAAATTTTTCGTTGCAAAAGATGTTTTCATATAGAAAAAAATCCTTCTTGCTTGCTCCTGATGGGATTCGAGCCCCTTGAGTTTTTTATGCAAGCTCCGACCAACTGCACCACACATGCTTTTCAATAAATATTTGAAATATCTAATATATAACATATATGTTCAACATGAAAATATATTTCTAATGTAATTTTGAACCCTTAAACATTAAAATTAGCAATTTTGATAAATATGAAAGTTGTAGGCAATTGAGTTATTATTCAACCCCAATTTGAATTATCTCAATCAGAGTATTTAGTAAATAGTTATTTCTGAAATAAATTTAGTGACAAAGCGCAATTCATGAATTTCATCACGAAAGATACCCATTTGACGACGAAATATATTTTTCGTCGCTGAAAGCGTTAAAATGGTGAAGAAATTATTTTTCGTCACCAAAGTTAAGCATTTGGTGACGGAAAAAATATTTCGTTACAAAATTGGTCTCATTTGGCGACGAAACATATTTTTTGTCACCAAATAATTATCTTTGGCGACGAAAAATAACTTCATGACATTTTTTAAGCTTTCGACGATGAAAACTATATTTCGTCACCAAATGGGTACCTTTGGTGACGAAATTATTTAGTCACGGAAGTTGTCAAAACAGTGACGAATTTATTTTTTCGTCGCCAAATATACTCATTTAGCGACAAAATTAAATTTTTTCGCCACTTTTTCGTCACCAATTTTTATTTTTCTTGTAGTGCCTTACCAATATCAGGTTAAGTTAATTTTTTATAGGACTCTATAAAAAATATAAAAAAAAATAATGGACAGTTCAGATCATCTTTGTGGGACCCCGAGGTGGGTCCCACAAAATTCATATGTACATGATATGTACATTTGATATGTACACATAACAACACTCGATAAGAGATATATGTAATGTGGTTCATATTGCTTTACTGGCATAAATATCAAAAATGATATAACCACACACAAATGCACAAACACACTCACAAAGTGTGTGAGGTACGTTATAGCACTACTCGAGAATTATATGATCAATATAAAGAAAATTGCATAACGAGTGTAAAATTTAGTGCATGAGTGGTCTGGATTAGGCCTGTTAATGGGCCGGATTCGATCCGGATCCGACAGATCCGAATCCGATTTAAATCTGATAAAAATCCGAATCCGATAAGACTCAAATCCGATAATAGTAATCCGAATCCGGAAATTCGGATCCAATCCGAAAACTTTTGTACTTCAAAAATTTTAGCAAAAAAAATATTTTTTTCAAAAAAATACAATTTTTTTTCAAAAAAAAATAAATAAATAAAAATACAACTTCATAAATTTTTTTTTTCAAAATAAAAAATTCAATGTTTTTAAAAAAAATTAAAGTTCGGATTTAGATTGATAACGGATTTAATCCGATCCGTATTTGGATTACTGGATTCCGATTATCGGATCGACATTATTAAATTCGGATCTAATTTTTCGGATCGGATCCGGTCCATTGACAGATCTAGTCTGGATTCAAACTATTTGGAAGATGAATTGATTTTTAGACGATTTTCCTTATATCTATCTTTACGTTTGACAGTTAATTGTTAATTTACGTGGACGGTTTATGAATACGAGAAGATAATAATTAAATTGATTTGGCTTTCGTATGTTAATTATTGGAAGAGCAAAGTGTGATATAAAAGTAGGAATAAATTTGCAACCTATATATATATATACTCGGCTAGCTGTGCTGTTAAATATTTTCTCACCTGATAGATAGAAGTATGGTCATATGCAGTGAGTAAAGTATACGTACGTACCTGGATGAGTATAACGCCCACCGACTGAAACTCTTTGTGTAGTTCCACCTTGGAGTTGGAGGGGTTGCTATTGGGAGTGATCGGGCGTCCATAGACATATGTTGGGTGCCCCATCTTAATGCTAGCTCTCACTACGTACTTACCAAGATATCCTGTCCCTCCAAATACAAGTATCTTTTCCAACTCCGTTGCCATTCTCTCTCTCTCTCTCTCTCTCTCTCTCTCTCTCTTGTTTCTTTTTGTATCAGTGGATATGTTATGAGAATGTGTGGCTATATGTATAGTAGTGTGTTAGGTATCTATCTTTATTTAGGATCCTATAGAACAGAAATTTGATTATAAGAACATCTCCAATCCATACTCTATATCTTCATTTTGGAGGAAAAACATTCTTCAACTCATCCTCTAAAACTCTTCTCCATTCGGGAGGATGAACTTTGATCCTCTAAATATAGAGGATGAAGGAAAAAATAGAGATCTCCTTCAAATATGTGTTGGAGTTGAGAAATAGAGTGCTGGGTTGGAGTTGAGATAAATAGTACAATCCTCTAAATCTACTTTTCAAATAAAATAGATTAATTTGATCCTCTCAAATAGAGATTTGGAGGGTCTTGAATTGGAGATGCTCTAAGAGTCTCAAAGACAAAATTTAATTATGACCATTTAAAATAATATGATCTTCGCACAGGTTCAAACAAATTAAGAATTGAATCACTTAAGTTTCTAATCATATTTTTTAATATATATATAAACGGTCTAAAAAGGTATTTCAATTTTTAATTCTTTTGAACCATGCGAAAATCTTGTTATTTTGATCATTTTATTCTAAAAAACTATAATTAAATTTTGTCAAAGCAAGTAGCTGTCAGATAAACACATGAACAAAATAACCTATTAATGTCCGGACAAACTGATTTTTTGCGTAGATACATTATTTTATAGACCCTACAAAATGCACGATTTGAATTATCCAAAAAAATGCCTGAAGAGAGCCAACGAAGGGTGCTTGCGAAAAATCAATTCTATCTGAATGAGCCGAACATAATTAATCTCTACACAAAAATACCAGCTATTTGGTTATTTTTTCGTCTGTAGTGATTTTCTTTTACTTTTGATCATAATTTTTTACTTACAGTATCTTTAATCATTTTAAATAGTACGAGTGCACGCCTTTCACTCCCGGCCAAATTTAATTATAACCCTTTAGAATAAAATGATCAAAATAATAAGATCTTCTCAGTGGTTCAAACGGATTAAAAACTAAAACACTTATAATTTTTTTTAGACTGTTTATATATTAAAAAATATGGTTAAAAGTTTAAGTGCTCTAATTTTTAATCCATTCGAACCGGTACAAAGATTTTATTATTTTGATCATATTATTTTAAAGTGTCATAATTAAATTTTGCCTTTAGAACTCTTATAATCAAGTTTTTTGCTCCATAGGATTCCATATAAAGAAAAGATACTTAATTATGAGAGTTTTAGAGACAAAATTTAATTACGATCTTTGCACCTGTTTAATTGGATTAAAAATTGAAACAATTAAATGATATTTTTAATATATAAAAATAGTCTAAAAAAATTAAACTGAAGTGTGAGAAAAGTAACTGGAGAGGGAGAAAAGAATTGAATGTGCTGAATGAGCCATGGTTAGGGGTGATACCGGTTCGGTTTCGGCATATTTTTCTGTCGAAACCGGTTATCCGGTTTGAGATTTTTAGATACCGGAACCGTTGAGATAATCCGGTCCGGTTTCGATTGGCTCAACCGGTTTCGATCCGATTTTCATTCACAGGACATATTTTGAGCCCAACACATCAAAAAATCCACAATTGAACCCACAAAATATCAACCAAAAACCCATAATTCAACCACTTTTTTTGGGCCCCACAAAAAAAGATCAATTTTGAACTCAATACATATCACAACCCATTCCTATAATCTCAAAAGCACATAGTATATAGATATACTAGTGCTACCCTGTGCCTATGGCACTACGCATCGCGGTTGGAAGGGAATGACAGTTGTGTGATTTAGGTGAAAACCAAGAGCACTTAACCGAGAAGTGGGAGGATGCACTACAGCCTTTGGATCAAATAAATCTAAGCCGTTCCAACAACTTGTCCCCACACCCTTCTGTTTTATAATAGAGATGGTTAATTTTATATAATAAATATATTTATTAGACCAATATACATATATATAACCGGTCCAGTTTCAACAGGTTTCTTAAACACATAAACCGAATCGAAATTATTTTTCCGATTTATAAAATTTTGTAAACCGAAACCGAATCAAAATTATTTAACCGGTTTAAAAAATCCAATCCGGTCTAATTTTTTCGGTTTCGATCGATTTTCTAATTTCGGCTACCAGCCTTAACCATGGTGACACGGCGTTGATCAATGAGTTTGCCGCACAACCTCGTACACGGCGGGACCGCATCTAGGACTAAGAAGTGCGTGACTCTAGTCCATTTCAGGCCCACAATACTGGCCTTGGCAGGCTGTAGCATTTGTCTTTTTTTTGATATTCAGCTGTAGCATTTGACGTTAGGGAAAGATTCAAAGAAACACGTCATACACGATGGTGACTTGGCAGTGATCAATGGGTTTGCCACGCAACTCCTACACGGCGGGACCGCATCTAGGTAACTCTAGTCCATTTCAGGCCCACGGCACCGGCCTTGGCAGGCTGCACCATTTGTTGCAGAGACACGTAGAGTGCGACCGGATCCAGATCCGAAAGGGATCTGGATCTCGTATTAAAGATACCATGAGTAAAAAATTATGACTAAAAGTAAAAGAAAATCACAACAGAGGAAAAAATAGCCAAATCGCTGGTATTTTTGTCTAGAGATTACAAATTTGCACATTTTTTTGAGTAATTCAAACCGTGCATTTTGTAAGGTCTGTAAAATAATGTATCTACGCAGAAAATCAGTTTGTCCGAACATTAATGGGTATGTCAAAAGTCGAGTTCTAGACGAAAAAATAGACGGCCTGGATCTGTGAACTGTTTTTTAAGTTAAACTGTCCACAACCATTCATTTTTTCATCTAAAAACTCAACTTTTGACATACCTATCGATGTCTGGACAAACTGATTTTTTGCACGGATATATTATTTTACAGGCCCTACAAGATGCACTGTTTGAATTACCCAAAAAAATGCACGAAGGGGGTCTACGGGGGTGGCGGAAAACCCCCCTTTTCTACCTCATCCGGAAATAATTTACACTCTTTTGTCTATGTTGGTCTTATACGTATGAACTTTTTTCATCTCCATTCCACATTTTTGTACTTTTATGGATTTGTTTGTTGAGATGATGATTACTCTAAAAAATTGCGACGAAAAACTGAACCAAAAAATTACTAAAAGTAAAAAAGGCCCCAAAAAGTACAAGACATAAATATTTACTAGAAAAATGCCACCTAATACGTTAGGGGCTCCTCGAGTTTGCTTGTGTTCAATGGAGGAAATTAGAATAGAGTGTGAGTTGGAGATGTCCTTAAAATAAGAGGTTGATGTTTGATTGTCAAGGACGGCTTGATCAAATTGGAAGATTACATTTAGATTACCAACATATTATCACGTTCACGAAAGCAGAAGTTTTTCGATCCCATGCAGTCAATGCCAATGGGTGTGCTTAAGAGCTGGTGGCAACCGAATACCTTTCACACCTAACCTAAGCTTTTGCCTACAACCTTTCTTTCCAAATTCACTTGGTGAACCTAGCCAAAGTTCAGGAACAGCTACAAAGGCTTCAAGAGACAGTGGCTCGAAGCATTAAGAGGAAATAGAAAGATTCGTATGAAGAGGGCATAAATTCATTATTTTTCGGTTCTTCCAAAGTTGTTAATGGTCTTGTATTTCTTTTCCTTTTTCTCCATAAGATTTTTTATTACTTTGCTACCGGACTATTTTAATTTGTTTTCCTAAACAGATACGTAAAAATGGTACCCGGTATCTCATCGGTACCGGCATCTGTAATAATCTGACCCAGCTAACTATGGACCCTCCTAAATTCACCTTAAACACTTGGCCAGAAAAATAGAGTATACTTGGAAGGTACCATGTAGCTATTGGTATGTTTCAATATACTGTACTAATCAATGTGGGACTAATCGCTTACTCCCCTCAAATCTCCGTTACAATAGCTATATATGTTAAATTACGGTAAAAGTTTTAAAACACTATGTGTGCTTCAAATACCACTGGTCAAAGCCCATTCAAAAATATAACTAAATTATCTCGAGAAAATGAAAGCTATATAAATTTCAAGAAATATTTTAAAAATCTGATCTATTGATATTGATTCTCAAGATGAAGAATCGAGTTGCAACTGAAGCGGTTCGATTGAGCCCAAATGCTCGGGATGTTATTTTTGTCGAGATAAATAAGGTAGTGATTTTTGCACTCTTCTTTTTATCATTTGCATTCTTTTTTCTTTTTCTTTTTTATTCACGTGAAATTATAATTTTATCCTCAACTCACGTTTTTTCATTTTCGGATAACTCAGCCATGTCCGTCTCACCCTCTCTTTCTGCAATCCCCAGTCGCTTGAGTCCCCACTCTCCACTGCCCAAACCCTTTACGCAACCTCACCTAACAATGGCCACAATCTCCTCCATTCTGTCCCCCAATTTGCTCCAACCCCACCCCAAAAAGCACCTCGCGACCCAACCACCACAGCCCTCGAAACTCTCTCTCCCAACCCTCAAATCGCATCTTCACCCTCAAATTTCTACTCAATTCTCCGTTTTGCATCTGGGTTCAAAGTTCAAACGCTAAAGGACTCAAAAGGGTTGCAACCGTCGTCTCTTCCACGACGTCAGTGACGGGAGAGGCAGAGCGGAGGTTGTACGTCGGGAACTGTTTGGTCACGAAATGGCTCAAGGGCTGAATGCGGGCGTGCTAAGACTTGTCGCCAAGGATGGGACGGGGGGTCTAGTGGCGGCGACCGCCACGACGAGAATTTTAGAAAATACAATTATTATATGTAAAAAAAAAAGTTATGTCCAACTTATATAATCTCGCCACCACTAAATTTTTTTAGTATACATTTCGCCACTGTTAGGGTAAAATCCTGGTTCCGTCCTTGCTTGTCGCGTCTAACGTAAAGGACTGGATGCCCTTTTTCGGACTCCGTAACCGTGAAGGTGAGTGTGTTGCGAACGTAAAGGCTGAATCGCAATGGAGGTTTGTGATTTTGTCACAACAAAGTGGATTTAGCAATTTTCTAACCGTGTAGAAAAAGATTAACAACGTAAAAAAAACTTTATTAACTGTGTAATAAAGTTTTGCGTACAATGGGAAAGATAAAAAAAACCTGAATTACTTGATAAAGTAATTGAGTTAGTACAAGAAAAGTAAAATAGATACTTCGCTGGGTCTTTGGTTTAAGCGTTGAGTTTTTAGGTGTTGAACCTTTTTTTAGTCTTGAAAACTAGTATTTATAGGCAAGGGGCTTTGGTTTTGCATGCAAGAGTGATTTTCCCGCCTTGCTTCTTGTTGCGCCAAGTGTCTTTGTAACCTCCAATTCTTGGATCATGGGCGATTGAGAGAAGTTACTCGAAGTAGTGGGCTTCTCCTCCTTCCTTCTTTCTTGGGCAACTGAAACATCATGGGCCATTTGACTTGGTCGACTACGACGACTAGGTCAAATGGCCATGTGTAAATCAGTCTCATTAACTTGTTCCCATTTTTTCTTCGTAATGCTTCTTCAGGTTATTCAATTGAAATAATAATGGGCCTCTCAAATAATAAAAGGCTTGATTAATTATGGGCTTTTTGTCTTCGAATAATCATAGCCCATAATTAGTAACCTTGAACCCATGGCTGGATTGGACTAAAATTAATTGGGCCTGTTCAACATTGTCTTGGCTCAGTACACTTAGCCCAATAACTCTTCATTTCGTGGTTCAATTTAATTAGTTTTCAATTAAAATAGCTATCCAACGTTAGTCTATGACTGAATGTCAAAAACGAGTGTAAACAAGAACATACCGAAAAAGCTGGGTGACGATGAGCTCTGCCGGATAGTCGAAGAGCATGGTGCTATGGAGAAGGCCGAGGTATCCCACTGATGTTTGATTACCCAGTTTGTACTTTGAGACATTTGTTGGTCATTGTTACTGGTTTTTGTAATTGCATTGGGTATGGTAGAAGACTTTATTTTAGAGGACCCAGTTGATTGAACCTAAGTAACATAATGCGGGTGCGATCGAGCGTAGGTGCAAGCGTGAAAGTTAACTTTAATAGTATTCCGAATCACTAAAGTTCGTGAGACCAAGGGCTGAGAAAGTGTACAAACCAAGGATTGAGAGCAGGATATGTTTATACAAATAATTTTCCTACCAATATGAATTTTATTTGATAGAGATCTCATTGAGATTTTTTAAACGATGCAAAAAAGAATCAAAAAATTATTTTTCATTTTCATTAGATTTAATTTTGAAATTATATTCTTTTTAAAAAATAAAATTTTTAGAAAAAGCAAAACGGGACCTAAGACTGAAACTTTTTGAGTTGGAATGAAATTTGTGGAGTTCTAGTCTAATTGAAGCAAGAGATTTTGATGGGCCGGGGTCCTGTCACTATCACTATCGAATCGGTTGAATCCATAATAGTCTATGCACTGATTTGGATGGCAGAGAATTTCACAGTTAAATTTTTCAAGCGTGATTGAAAAACTTCACGAGCTCTAAGAAATATATTCGAATTTGGTTTGTTTATGAGACGAGTTGATGTCAAATGAGTTTTAGTTGGCCGATCACAAACTAATCTCGAGTAGCGTGAAGTTTTTAACCATCACCAATCGAACGAGCGGAACAATAGTTTGTTTGAGCTTGGTTTGAAAACTTAACAAGCTTCAAAAATATGTTTGATTTATTTAGGGTAGATTTTCGTAGTCGTCCCTCTAGTTTTACGGTTGTCTCAATTTCATCCTTCTAGTTTCAACTGTCTCAATTTCGTCAATGTAGTTTGTTTTACGTTCCAAATTGGTAAAATCATTTACACCGTTAATAAAACTACCGGAAAAATATGATTAAAAAATTAAGTGCTCAAATTTTCAATTTGGTTAAACCGGTGCGAAGATCTTATTTTTTTAATCATTTTATCCTAAGTGGTCGTAATGAATTTTTAGCTCTAAGACCTTTCAACAAGCACCCGAAAACTCCTTATTTAGTTTCAAGGCTCTCTTAGGGTGCTCATTTAAAGGTTTTAGAGCCAAAAATCCATTATGACCATTTAAGATAAAATGATCAAAAAAATAAGATATTCGCATCAGTTTAAATGGATTGAAAATTGGAACCCTTATTTTTTTACATCATTTATATATTAAAAAATATAGTTAAGAAATTAACTATTCCAATTTTTAATCTGTTTGAACCGATGGGAAAATTTTATTTTTCTAATAATTTGTTTTACATAGTCATAATGGGATTTTTAGTTCTAAGGCCTTTCAATGAGAACTCTAAGAGAGCCCTGAAACTAAATAAGGAGTTTTCGGGTGCTCGTTGAAAAGTTTTAGAGCCAAAAATTCATTACGACCATCGAGGATAAAATGATCAAAAAAATTAGATCTTCGCAATGGTTTAACCAGATTGAAAATTGGAGCAGTTAATTTTTTAATTATATTTTTCCGTTAGTTTCATTAAAAGTGTTAACGATTTTACCAATTTGGAACGTAAAACAAACTATAGGGACGAAATTGAGACAATTGAAACTAGATGGACGAAATTTAGACAACTACAAAACTAGAGGGATGACTAGAAAAATTTGCCCATTTATTTATGTAACAAACCGATTTCAAACCAATTTTGAACAGCCGAACATGAGCTTGAACTCATGCATTTTGGTTCGTTTATCGACCCCACATCCTAGGGTCCTAGTTTCACAAGAAATAAGAAACAAACAAAGACAATAGGTCCAGATTAACTCAACATAGCATAACCTATAAAACAAATACCAGTGCCATGAATCGATCTCAGAGTGCCGGCCCCCAAATTCAACGTCAACACTCCGAGCGGCAAGCAGCTTCTATTATTGTTGACTGCTTCGGGGAAAATCGAAGTACAAGAACGAGAATCAGTCCCAAATTCAAGCTGCTATGCTTACAGTGAGGGGTATAAACGAGCCGAGCCAAGCTTCAGCGAGCTCGAGCTCAGCTCGTTTACTTAACGAGCCAAAAACTCAAGCTCGAGTTAGGCTCGAGCCTTAACGAGCCAAGCCCTTAATGAGCCGAGCTTAGTCATCTACTAAACGAGCCTCTTTAATCGAGCCGAACCTCCCTTAACGAGCCGAGTACCACTCGGCTCATTTAGTAAACAAGCCGAATACTCGAGCTCGAGCTCCTCTCGTTTACTAAACGAGTTGAGCCGAGCTCGCGAGTAAATTGGCTCACTTACAGCCCTATCTGCTTTTCAACTCTTATCTTTTGGGGGGCTAAGAGTTCTCTGTCACTGAGAAATTATATGACTGATGCTGATCTTTCTGCTGGGTTTGGATTGAATTTTTTCTGCTTCTGATTTGCTGTTGATGGGGTGATGAATGGTGATGCTGAATTATTATGAAGGATGTTTCTTAGTCCAAGTGAGGAATGCCTTGCATATTTTGGGTGACTTGGAGCTTTCAAACTTTGAAGTTTGATTTCAGCGGCCAAAAGACATAGAATGGAAATTGGTATCAGGGGATGTAGACATTGGTATTTTGGTTCTTGATATAGCTAGTGACTATGGAAAGGTAAGAGCTTGGGTGTTGGCATGTTGTGGTGTGATGACGGTGGCTGTTGTCTTGTTGCGGCCGCGGTGGATGTTGCACTTTGTCAGGGTTAGTTTTGGTTCCAGGCTAGGCTGGCCCAATTTTTGGGTTGAGCCCTTCGAGGTGTGGGTCAAACCTACATGCTTTTAGGGTTTTATTTTTTGAAGCCTAGCCCATTTCGGTGTGTTTTGGCTTTGCCCAACATTTTCTTTTTTTCTTGGATTTCCCTCCCCCTCTCTTATTTTGATGTACCATTTGTCAAGATTTTTGAATAAAACTTTTTTGCCGATAAAAAATAAAATAAAATAAGTTCACACCTTTGCCAGCAATTAACCGAGATAAACAATATAAGAAGGGGTGCAATTCGAAAACAAAGTCTCAACCTCGAATACCATCCCTATAATTGAAAACTCCACTATACATAATGCAAAAATGCGGCGTGCAGAAACTATTATACTCCCGCATCATGCCCCGCGATGAGAGACCGTCAGCTCAATATACAAAGTTTTTGGATTTCTAATATATGGTTTTCTGTATTCACCAACCCAATACATAGAGTTTTTGGATTTTCAATATATGGCTTTCTGTATTCACCAACAACAGTTGAAACCAATTACTAAAAAATTGCACGCTAGCTTCCACAACCCAAAAAAGCGAAAATTTTAACAAATGACGAAAGTTAATGGCGACTCTAATAATAAAATTGACTCAACCTGGACTGCCAAATACTGTCAAACTGCTAGTTCTCAAGAAACTACTGCAATACATAGGTCTTTAGAGCATCCACAATGGATGTGTTATATTTGTATATCAAAATATTTGTTAAAAATATGTGTTATAATAAAAAATTGGTCCCACAAGTGTATATTAACTTATGAGTGTGTTAGTATATACTGTATATGAGTACCTTAATGGGTTAGTTAGGAGTGTGTTAACTCTTTAAGGAAAATAGTGTGAGCATTTATGTTTTATGGTTGAAATTTGAATTTATAGGGATAAGACTCACTTATTGTTTGTTAGATTCTTTACTAAACTTGATAACCATGCTAACACACTACTACATTTAGCACACTCTAGCACACAAGCATTGTGACACAAAAAATACAATTTTGTTTGTTAAGTCTTAACACGCACTAGTTAACAAATCCATAGCGGATTCTCTTATACCTATCAAAAAAAAAAAAAAAAAATTACACAGGTCTGATACTAAAGCATTTGTGGCTTCACTTCAAATCTCACTCCACGACATGGGTAGTTCAGCTCTCACTTGATTGGGCCGTTCCAAAGTGCAGATTTGGGAAGTGACCTGTGACTTCTACGACCTCGTGTATTCTGTTGATGAGGTCAACCCCGCATTTGAAATCTCTCAGCTTCCGCAGATATTGTAATCTAAGTCCTTGTTCATCCAACAATCTCCAGCCAACAACCTATAGGCTCATAATTTCAGTTTTTCATGTCCTTCGGGGAAAAAAGAGAATTATATGACAAAATATTGGCTTAAACCTATGTGATTCACAACGCCAAATCGAAATCATTCAGGTCACTCTGGTAGGTAGAAGTCTAAGGGGGTTTATAATGTTGAAACAGAATTTGGATCACTTCTTGCATGACCCAGACTTCTAGTTTCATATCCATCTCTGACATTTATTTTCTTTCCTCGATTCCAACATAGCAATTAATAAAGATGGGTATACGCAGTGTGAGGCAACAATTTCCATTGATGGCTAGCATGCATGCATGCTGTTATGAGAGGAAAATCGAAAGCACAACTTATGATCTTTATTCCTAATATATACTTGAGAGCTCAATATAAAAACAAAGAAAATTTTCCATTGATGGCCATTGAAGAAACCATACACCAATCTTTAATATAATTATATCAATAAAAATGCAATTTTCCGCCAGTAAAGCATGAAGGTCCCAGTGGCTCCCAGTGACTTTTTCGTCAACAACGTCTTGATGCAAAGCCTTAAAGCATGGAGCCCATTTTTCTAAATTCATCAAAAAATAGCAATCTGGTGCATGAAGATGTGATTTCCTAAAATAGACAGCAAATGTCTGACAAACAAATTAACTTAATCAATGTAACAAAGTGTATGATAAACTGCTAATTGGGACAACCAAGTCGGGAGACCGAGCCACAAATTTAAATGCAATGTAAAAACCTGTTAAATAAACACCCTTGTCCTACACCTTGAATGCGTCCCTCAGCTGGCAGTCGAAGGGCTTGGGCCTGAGGTGTTTGGACATGAGGTCCAAATACCGGAAAAATACAAAGGACTTGAGCTGGGCTAGGGTCGGGTTGCCGCCCTGGGATCGCATCAGGATTCCGAGTTCCGAGGGCTCTCTCTCTCTCTAAAGGGGAGGGGGAGAGGTGGCTTGATTTGGTCCACATTTTCCGCATGAGCCAAATAGACGGAATTACCCTCGTCATCAAAACCAGTGGCTCCCCAATTGGGGGGGGCAAATGTGTCCCAAATTAAAAAATGGCAACCCAAAACTTCTTCTTTTTACACAGAGAAGAGAGAAGAGAGAAGAGCAGGCAGGAAATAATATATATATATATAGCAAACCATTGCCAAAACATGCGCTACAGAGGTCACCACTAACAGGACAGAAGATACCCCCACATAAACACAGTATAGAAAATGGGATCGATTTGACACAAACCCAAAAATGCACCCGAAATATTTAACGAAAACAAAGCAGACAAAAGATTCTCATTTGTATCGCCATACAGGAATGTAGAAAGCTAAATAATTGGGCGAAATGGTTAACCTCCACACACCAGCAGAATGTCAAAATAAATCAATCTAGATTGAACTTATGTATACCAAAGTCCCAAGAGGAGTCTAACCTGCAAAACCAGTATTCAAAAGAGATGAACCACACCCACATACGCACCACACAAATGCGACAAATAACGAAATGGACACAAAAATGATGTAGCGGAAGCTTGAAGAAATAAAATATAATGCGCACGAATACCCGGAGACCAAAATCCTTCCTTAAACCTGTTGATTCACTAAGAATACCAGGACCAAGGTCATCAATAACTTTGTTAATTCCGCAGAATACCAAAGTAATTGGAAGAACAAAGAGAAACTCTCTCAATTTAATTAATCACCAAAAGCTGAATAATTTCAAGGACTTACAATCCTATTTATACTAACAAATGGATTATTCTAGACACAACCTTTTAGCCTTCCCCATAAGATCTTTGGACTCTTCCACAATACAATTAATATTAGAAAAGAACCATTGGACTACTAAGACTTAACATGCAAAGTATTTGACCTTAGAAATGAAAAGACACAATTTAATGATCTTTAAAAAATTGAAAAGACATTAAAACATCTTGACTAACTATTCTTTGACTTGTGATGTTCCAACTCCACCATTATGTTACTTTGCAATCAAAACGATTCACTAAGAATACCAGGACCAAGGTCATCAATAACTTTGTTAATTCCGCAGAATACCAAAGTAATTGGAAGAACAAAGAGAAACTCTTTCAATTTAATTAATCACCAAAAGCTGAATAATTTCAAGGACTTACAATCTTATTTATACTAACAAGTGGATTATTCTAGACACAACCTTTTAGCTTTCTCCATAAGATCTTTGGACTCTTCCACAATACAATTAATATTAGAAAAGAACTATTGGACTACTAAGACTCAACATGCAAAGTATTTGACCTTAGAAATGAAAAGACACAATTTAATGATCTTTAAAAAATTGAAAAGACATTAAAACATCTTGATTAACTATTCTTTGACTTGTGATGTTCCAACTCCACCATTATGTTACTTTGCAATCAAAACGGTCCAAGTACCGGTTCGCTATCCAATCTGCATCAAAAAACCACAGGATGCCAAGTAGATTTAGCTATGGTAAACAAACCTTGTACTTGAATAGGGAAATTTGAGAACGTACACGGTCACCCTCCCTCTCTAATCACTTCATTCTTCTTGCCTCATTATTTCTCTTTTCATTGAGCACCTTCAATTCATTGTGCTGATGACTATTAATTTCTTTTCGTGCACCTAAATTAGTTTCCAATTCCTTGATATAGCTTTCCTTTTCGGTAAGACATGATTTAAGCTCTTGTCCTTGGCCATCAAAACAACAAACAAAGACCCCATCAGGAACGAAAATATCCTAGAGCAACAAATAAAACAGGCTGGGATCTGCAAAACCCGAAAAGGAAAGGGAGCTATTCTTTCTAAAGTGAGAAGGTAGAAACCACGAAACAGAACACAAAAAAGGGATAAAAAAATTCGGTGATTTACGCTTCTGGAAATCAAGGCCACGAGGAGCTTCATGCAACTAAGATTGAAAAGTAGAGTCGATCGCAAGAGTTACCTCTTCAAAACTGCAAGTGTAAGATATCGTGGTTTAACCTAAAAATTGATCTTTGAAACTCAAAGCCCGAGAGTAAAAATTTGTTGCGATAATTGAAGCCATTTATTGTCGGGGTGGAAAACATGCAACGAGCTACAGTAGGATGAGTTTCGAAGCAGTGTGATTATGTACAAGTTTTTGAGAGAGAGAGAGAGAGAGAGATTACAATAAATTCCATACAGGAATCACGCATAACAAGCCACTGAGCATCCATCATAGCGAAAGCTATAGAACATCAAACGCTTCTTCAACATCTGCAATAGTAAAGATGCTTCGTTTCATTTGTTAGGAACGAGGAAAACTGGACATCATCCTTCTAAATTCTGGATGCAAAGACACCTTAAGATTTAATTAGCGTGGACATGTACTTTACCTTCTAATAATCTAACAAAATTGATTCCTGGAAGACATCTTGGTTTTACTGTGAAAGAGAAGGGAAAAGAAGAAACAAAGCAAAAATGACATATTTTTTGTTCATCATTCAACATAGAATGGCATAAAATCTCCCAATGCCCCTTCTGACATTGAATCCCGAAATGTAAACTGAGAATGTATGGCTTCAGACGATCGAAAACATGCATAGCAAGTGAACAGACGTAAGTATAAATCCAACATTTGAATCAACATGAATGATACATTAATGCCGGCAACAGAAAACTTTAATGCCTCATACTCTAGCATCCGCAATGGGAATAATCAAAATCAATAATCAAAATGTGCCACGTCAGCATTTGATTATCCATTTAGTTCATAATCAAACTTAACAACCTCTATCTCCACATTGGTTATTTTTGCATCTCTAACCAAAAAAAATCTCAAAATACTCAATGTACCTATGTCCAATCGCAAACGAGTTTCAATCATGCATCCGATCACACTAAATTATTCGTCTCGATGAGACGATTCCAATGAGGGGTGTTTTTGAGTTATTGAGTTTCGAGTTTCCTTATTGGGTTTGGTTATTGAGTTTTGGTTATTGGTAAAAGTTGTTAAGTTTGGTTATGGAATGGGTGGAATTTGATTATTTGCTAAAAGACTTGTAACTTTGCTTATTACAATGTGATGTGTTTTTTGAGCATTATTGTTAAATTTGCTTATTCACATCCATTTGATTATTACAATGCGGATGCTCTTTACAGTTTATACAACAAACCAATCCTACTCTAAAACATAAATATATTACCGAAATCGCACGACATAAAATCAAAAAATATACAAGAATCATGACTGATCAAGCCCACGAAGTCTAATCGTCGCAAAATTTCTTTCCTCAATAGTATAAAATTCTTCCTCATGGCTCATTAATTTTTTCTCTGTCCTCCTAAATAATTATTTTTTAAATTTTTTGTCGGAGAGTTCAAAAGGGAAAAGAAAAGAGAGATGAAGAAAAAAAAATCATTATTTTTTATCTTTTGATTCGAGAGATTTGTTACAGGACGTAGTGAAACTCCGGGGGGAAAAAAGTACGGAGTACATCATAGTTGACATCTAAAATTTATCTCTAGAGATAAATGACGAACCACAAAATTCCTCAAAGTTCAACGTAGTGAAACTCTGGGGGATTCGCCTCAAAATCAACCAGAAGCTGATCTACTGCTGTGTACTCGACGCCAGGATATAATTTTGAGACCTCCATCTCATCTTCCCCCTATTTCAAAGTTTGCCATGTCCCCCTTTCACAAATATGCTGTGGATTATGGCCGCTCATAGGTTCTCCGGATGTGGTGATGCTGCAAAATAAAAACGAACAATCTAAGAGTTTTTCAGATGCAAATTGGAAAATTAAGTTAGAAATCGCATGAAGCTCATGAGTTATTATTTCTTTATTCCCTCCTTCGATGGGTAGCTAAAGATTAGGTCTGTCTCCAATTCTTCCCCACACATTGCATGCACATACGTTCATTGATGGCGACCTCATGAGTATTGTTATTGGTGTAGATAAACTAGGTTGCCTTCAGCTAATCTATATTATAAAACAGAGCGGTTTCTGTTAAAAATGTCTAGGCATATAAACGTGAGTAATCACTATAGCCGTTAGATCATTTCCTCTTGACTTTCTAAGCGCGTGATTAAGGACAAAAACAAAAAAGGAAAACTTAAACACTCTCTCTCTCTCTCTCTCTCTCTCTCTCTCTCTCTCTCCATTTTTGGTAACATTAATAATCACCGTTACTCTATACATTTTGATTGAAAAAGATTTTTTTTTTAAACATTTAAAATCTCACTCTCCTCGCGTTTTCTGCATTTCCAATCCATTCATTTTACTATTCATTTGAAAATAGGGGAATTGAGAGAACGTTGTATTTCTATGTTTGTACGCATAAACACATGTAACCCTTATACAACTAAAATTTGGATGATTATGGCCAGTTTTTTGAGTATTTGAATTTTTTTTTAGGTGGGCTTTGTGTGAACTTATAGTTGAGCAAAAGAATTGGAGGTTAATGTGTTCATGCATAGAATTAAGACAACGTTGTATTTCTGTGTTTGTACGCATAAACACATGTAACCCTTATACAACTAAAATTTGGATGATTATGGCCGGTTTTTTGAGTATTTGAATTTTTTTTTTAGGTGGACTTTGTGTGAACTTATAGTTGAGTAAAGGAATTGGAGGTTAATGTGTTCATGCATAAAATTAAGAGAAAGTACAATATTTATGTTAAAAGTGCCTTTAGGCACGGGCAATTTGCTATTAAATGATAAACTTTGGCATCATTTCTTATTTTGCTGTTACTTGTTGCCTTTTAGGTTGATTCCTTAATCCTTATCACCCTTGTAATCTTCTTTTGGGGCTCGTGTGGCATATGATTGTCGGGAGGGTTGGGTGCAAATCTTGTTGGGATATGTTTTCCCTCTCGTTGTGATGCGGTTTTTGTCCTTTCTTCTGCTCCTTTCAATCATCGTACCCGTTAAATGTGATTAATAAAATTCTTTGTTTGCTGTTCTAAAAAAATTATTAACGGGCATTCATATATGTAGTGGTGAAGCAGAGGAAAAAAATATCGTTGTTGACTAATTTCTTACTCTCTGAGAGCTTCTCAAGCTCTTCTCGTAAACAAAAACCTTGTTATAACTGCGGCTGGTTTTCTCCTCCCACAGGGACACCAACTCCAATTGGGACAAGATGTTTTTTGAAGGATAGAGCCTGGAAGAGTACACTGCGATTTTGTAACGCCCCGACTTTTCGGGTGCAAAATAAAATAATTTCTAAAGAAAATATTGCTAAATATATATAATTTTTCAAAATAAAGATTTTGCTAATACAATCTCAAGATAGATTTACGGAATCAAAATACACCAACTTCAGAGCTGACTCTAATCTTGATACGAATCCTAAGCATCCTCGATCCTCGTTACTGATATTCGTTCCGTGTCGAACTGCATCATCGTTGAATCTCCTTCATTGAATCCTGCGCCCTCTAGCAAATTGATCGCCGAAGCAATCGATTTGCCAGGATACAGATGTATCCGTGAGTGATAAATCACCCAATAGAATAATCCAACCCAACCACCCCTTTTACGTTACAGCTAGCAAGCAAACAAGATAATTCTGATGCGAATAAGTAAAATAGAGATTTTTCACGTCAACCAGTTCATTACTATCCATTAGCCTAACGTGTGATCCAAAATCTCCCTACGAGATCTTTCCTCCCCAACCGCTAGCCATGCTCGGTCCCATAAGATCACTTCCCTTTGCTGTCGTAGATAACCTAAGTTACAATACTACAACAAGCGGCTAGCTTATCATGCCTGAATCACAACTAGGGTTCGCCTATCTTATATACCACATCACAATCATCACTGGACACACGCCAGTCTTATCAATTCACCACTGGACACACGCCAGGACATCAATTTATTCCATAGGACTCTCGCCAGACATCAATTTATTCCATGGACTCTCGCCAGGACATCAATTTATTCCACAAAACATCACCTGGACCATCCGCCAGGTTTTATAGTCCACAAAACATCGCTGGACCTCTCGCCAGGTTTTAACATCACAAAATATCATTTGGACCACCGCCAGGTTTTAACATCACAAAATATCTCTGGGCCATCGCCAGGTTTTATCAAAACATCATGGGCTTACTTTGCCAGGTTTTATCAAAACATCATTGGGCTTACTTTGCCAAGTTTTATATCATCACCGGGCTTACTCTGCCGGTTTTAAATCATCACAGACATCACTGGACTACAATCATCACAGACATCACTGGACTACCCGCCAGTTTCAAATCATATTACTGGACTACCCGCCAGTCTCAAATCACAATCCTAGGTCCATCAGCGCCTCGAGTCTGCCAGGCTACCCCGAATACTTCAGGCTGCCCCTAAGGTCCTGCCTGGCCATTCTCACAATTCTAGGTCCATCAGCCTGCCTCAAGGTCCTACTCAGGCTACCCCGATCACACGAGGTCCCGTTAGGCCACCCCGAGGTCCTGCCTGGCCACCCTAGCGACACTGGTTCTTTCAGGCTGCCAGGTCCTACTAGGCTACCCTCGATCACACGAGGTCTTGTTAGGCCACCCCCGAGGTCCTGCTTAGCCCACGACTTTCATTTGTTTCCTTTTCCCTTAACAATAACAACGTCTGTATACTTTCTCACCACAAATCTCATCATATCTCAGAATCACGCCTGCAAACAATCCTCTAAAAAGAAAGAAACTTCACAACTTATCCATTACTTAGCATCGTCTAAGTGATTTCTATCTCGTATACCACCCCATGTCTCTAGGGTCCAATCTAGCAATCAAATCCAGCATCGACACAATTTTATTCTCAATAATAATCAAAAACGAATAACAGACGGATCAAAACAAATATTAGGCAATGCAATCACATAACTTTTTATGATTGGGCCGTTGCCCTTAATCTTGTATGGCCACAAAATCATTAATAAGGTATGAACTATTTAATAAAGATTTAAAATAATTTTTCTAGGCTTTAATTAATTATTCTTAAGTAATTAGATTAATTAAATACTAATTAAATACATTAATTAAATACTAATTAAATACATTAATTAGGTAAAAATATTAGAATAATTATCATAACCTTAATAAGAGTCCTAACGGTCCTCTATAACAAGTTTGAGTGCTAAAAGTTGGGTTTGGAGGTTCGTGGTATTATTTTAAATAAAAAGATTAAGTTAATAGGCAAAAGAAGACTAAATAGATAATAAATAAATAATTAATTAAAAATATTTTTATTCTAACAAAGTATCATCTTAGAACTGTAAGAAGTCTAAATAAAATTATTCGGAATTTTTAACATCCTAAATAATATTTTAAGGTATTTCTATTTAGAAACAATGCGTAATTTATAATAATTAGTTAATTAAACAATTAAATTATTATTTTAATAACATATCATCTTTGGGATGTCAGAAGTCTATAAAAAATAGTTTAGATGTTAAAATCATTAATTATAAGGTCGCAACTATTTTTTGTTTGTCTCTTTAACTAAAAGTAAAATAAATAGCTAATAATATCAAAAGTTTATGAAATCAGTAAGTTATGACCTTTGACATGTTAGAAAACTAGGAAAAATAGTTTGGGGATTTATGGAATAGTTTACAAGGTCGCAATGAATTTTAGTTTGTAAATTTTCACAAGATAACGAATAAAATTTTAATAAATATCAGATTAAATAAAAAAAATATGAAACTAACAAGGTATGATCTTTAGAGTATGGGCAACCTAGGATAAAAATTTCGGGATCAAATACGATGTTTAAAAGGTCGCACGATCAATTCGAAATGGAAACAACAACACGCGCACGGTCGGCCAAGTGGAGTTCGCGGCCGCGAACTCCGTTTCTCTGGTTCTCGCGGCTGGGCCGCCCGAAGGTCGCGGCCGCAAGGTCGCGGCTGGGTTTCGTTTTTTTGATTTTTTTGGTTCGGTTTCGATGCATGGGGTCACGGGGCCTATTGGGTTATGTCTATAAACATCAAATATACTTAGAGGAGGGATCGGATTGAATTATAGTACCTCGAATTGGGTGGAATTGGTTTTCGATCGGAAACTTGACAATTTGGAAAGAAAACTTCGGTTTCTTCGATCGGGAGACCTTGGGGCCGAATTGGTTGATGTTCGTGGACGCTTGGGATTGTAGAATGAGATTGGAACGATCAATTTGGGTCTCGGATGAACGGATCTACAAAACCCAATTTTCTCTCTCTCTTTTCTCTCTCTAGAACTTCATAGCTTTGGAGTTTTGATTTCCTTTCGATTTTCTCTCTTTTCTGGACGATTGGAGTGTGAGAATTTTCGTGCGTGCCCTAGGGTCGGAGTAGGAATGTATTTATAAGAGAATTGGATGAGTTTCGAATAAAATCGAGTCCTAATGGAATTGGGTTTTGGAACGGACGAATCGTGCTCGGTTTTAGGGTTACGGAGGAGGTAGAGATCGAGTAGGAGAGTGAGAGATAGAAGAGTTGTGCATGCATGCAAGTATTGTAGGAAAATTAAAAAGAAGTTATGCATGCATATTTGTATCTAAAAGGAATAATAATAATAATTGTATTAAGAAAATAATTGTAATAACATTATTATGAAAAAAAAAAAATTGGGTCAAAATTCCGGGTCGTTACAGATTTCAAGTCCTCGGGTCATTTGCAGCTTTGCTTGCGTAGAAGGCAATGTCTTTTTCGCGAGTAAAAACAGCTAGACGCAAAAATATAGAGGGAGAAATATTAGATAGCTAGAGGTAGTACAATGGAAAAATCTTATCTCGTACAAAATCTTTGATAACAGTGATAGATGGATGGGATTCGTAAGGAGATGGGATTAGGATTGGGATTCGTAAGGAGATGGGATTGGTAAGGAGATGGGATTGATAATGAGTATGTTTGTTTGGGATGGGATTAGATGATGGGATTATTAATATCATGTTTGTTTGAGATGGGATTAGATGATGGGATTGGATTGTTAGAAGAAATTGGTAATGAAAAGGGATTGATAATGTGAAGGAGTTGGGATTGGATTATTAATACCCCGTAATACCAAGTCCCACGGGGTATTAGCAATACCCCCTAATACCCCCTCAATTAATCCCATCGGACTACTAGTCCGAACCATTTTTGGTTACCAAACAAGGTATTACTAATACCATCACCTTCATAATCCAATCCCAACCTCCAATCCATTTATCAAACGGGGCCTTAATCACGGCAAAATGTTTTTTGCTAGCATTGTTTTGAAACATCAAGCAAGCTTTATGGCCTTGTGCTTTTGAGTTGATTTTTCATGGACCAACTCATTGTTTTTAAAATTATTAAATAGCTCGAATTTTCCGTCAGTTTAGAATGGGTAAGCTACCCGTCGGTAGCCGCACTTTTTTCTAGTGTAGATAAAGGGTTTAATTTGCTTACCCTTGGATTCGCCAGTGCCATAAATGGTAAGCTCCTCAGAATATTTGACATGTGGATGGAGCAAGAAACTTTAAAAAGTATCCACCAAAACAAGTTGATGAAAGAAATGTGAAAGGGATTCCAGTTGCTTCTGTATAGCCCTTCTAATCTTCTTCTTTTTATCAAGGGGATCATGAGATTGTTGTTTATGAGGGTTCGTGTGCAATTCGATACGGCTAAGTACAATTCGTAGCAGTTAAGTGCAATTCGATGCCAAGTGCAATTCATGGCGGACAAATGCAATTCGTAGCGGCTAAGTGCAATTCGTAGCGGCTAAGTGCAATTCGATGCGGCCAAGTGTAATTCGTAGCGGCCAAGTGCAATTCGTAGCGATCAAGTGCAATTTGATGTGGTCAAGTGTAATTCGTAGCGGCCAAGTGCAATTCGATGCGGCCAAGTACTGCAATTTAATGCGGCCAAGAGTAATGTGATGCAGCCAAATGCAATTCCATGGGGCCAAAAGTAATTCGATGCGACTAAGTGCAATTCGATACGGCCAAAAGTAGTTCGATGCGGCCAAAAGTGATTCGTAGCGTGCTTAACTCCGCAAACTACCCTCCCAATAAGGCAAAGGGCCAGGTCGTTGATAGCAAATAAATCCGGTAAGACCAGGATCGTTCCCACAGAGAAGTCTTTTTTAGCAAATTTGGAATAGAAGGTAAGTACGTAGCACGGCTTTCAAGCAGCCAACTTCGGTGTTTGATTCGGTTAACGAAATTGAACTTGAAATTAACTAGATTAAAAGCGGTCAAGTCATAGGGATTGATTAACCCACGACTTAGCCATTAAACGGTTTCTTCATCTAACTTATGAGTGGACCGAAACCGTCCGGATTCCACTTGAAGAATTAACAGCTGAAGACTACTTGTAACTCAATTCAATGCATTAATTCAAACTGAACTCATTTAACGCAAGTGAGAGACGAAAATGGATCGTTCGCACGCGTACGATTATCAAGCACGTAGCATAGGGCGATAGACTTCATTGATCAAAGGAGCCACCGACCCCATGATCAAAGCTAGAAATCATGGGTTTAATTCATTCAAAACCTTGAAATCGAGCTAAAGTTTAGGCGAAACCGTTTAAACGACTAATCCATAGGGTGCATCTCACCCCATGACCAAACCTATTAACTACTCACACATGATAAAAAGATTAAAAATTATGTTAGGAAAGGAAAACATGATTAACCGATAAAAGTTTAAATAAACTTGATTTATATGAAGATCTAACTTGTAGCTACAACATTAACAAGCGAGAAAATAACTTATGACAATTACCTTAAAGAGTTCTTGAAAGAAATACACTTAAAAAGCTTAAGTAGAGTAACTATGGAGTCCTAAGAAAATAAAAGACTTAGGCCTAAAAACTAACTAATGGCCCATCCCCTCCATAAATGGCAAATAAAGCTATTTCAAGGCTAAAACAATCAGCCAAAATATGGACCAAAAGGCCCCAAAAATATCCCAAAACCAAGCCTAAAATGAAAACTTTCCATAAAAGGAAAGTTGGAAAGTCAGGAACAAAATATCTTCTGTCCGCCTGCATGTAATCGATACCTTTTCCAAAGGTAATCGATACCTTCATTTTTTCCTTGCCTCGAGACCAATGTAATCGATACCATCACCTTAGGTAATCGATACCCTACAGTCTGGAGTCTTTGTGGACCAAAACAGAGCACAGGTATCGATTACTTTCCTTCAGTAATCGATAACATCAACTTTAGGCAGACAGTAATCGATACCTAAGTCCCAAGTAATCGATACCCTCTGGCCCGATCAGCTACTGGAACAACTTTGGACCAAAGGTATCGATAACCTTTATAAGAGTAATCGATAACATGCTTCAGGAATTGCAAAATTCAGGCAGGCTTCAGCTTTAGCACACAGCTTCTCAGCAACTTCCAGCTTCTCAGCACCTTATTTTCATTCTCTAAATTTAAGTAAAGATTACATTTTAAACCTTTCTTTTACCTTTTCTTTACTTTAATTTTATTTAATGAAAATAAGAAAGTACCCCCCATTTGGAAACAATGGCATTACCAGATTTAAGATTCCAATTAAATCAAAATGTCAACCCCCCACTTTTAGTGTAAAATGGAAAACTGCATGTTTTCTCGAGAGAAAATGGCTCAAAACATGACCTTGCTCTTCGAATAAAACCTTGTAACTTTGTAGTTACTCTTAGAAAAATTCAAGGATCAATTACCGCCATTTTTTATCTCGAAAATCGAAACTTTTTCAGAAAGTCATTTTTTCCATACTTAGACAGATTTTAAGGGGCCGACAGGGTCTTCGGGTACTTGGAAGCACTTGGGCCGTCCATGGCGTTGAAATGCTCTTATTTGCACGTTTTACCTGAAACATACAAAAACCTACCTTACGTGCAATATCGAATAAATGATTAACTGAATGAACATAAATACTACAAAACCAGGGATTTAAGCACCAAGAATCTACATTATTGGGTGCTTATCATAGCGGCCAAGTGCAATTCAATGTGACCAAGAGTAATTCGATGCAACAAAGTGCAACCAAAATGGGACAGAGGGAGTAATAAGGAAATTGATAGTAACACATCTATGGGTACATCTATTTGGTTACATGCATGCTCTCTCAGAGGCAGTGGCAGAGCCCACAATGAAATTCGGTGGGATCACGATTACTTGTGAAAGAGATGTGCAAAAGAGTGTACGTAAAGATAAATGACTTACTGCCATTGCTCGACCAATAAACGAGGTCTGGGGAGATAAATGTTCACCGGCTTTTTCAAGTATCTGCTGCTCATTTGACTCGATCGATGATACATTATGGTATTTGAGTGCGATTCTCTTCAAATGATCATTGGTCATTCACATGGCAATGATCTCGATCCATTTACTGAAATTATGCGACATAAAATCAAAATAATAAAAATACAAGAAAAATGACGGATCAAACCCACGAACTCTAATCATCACAAAAATTCTCTCTTGGTGCTAGCTCAATTATAAAATTCTTTCTCAATGCTCATTAATTTTTTTTCCTATTTCCTCCAAAATAATAATTTTTAAAATTGTCTAGTCAGAGAGTTAAAAAGGGAAAAGAAAAAGAGAGATGAAAAAAGATTTTTTTTTTTTTCTTTTGATTCGAGAGATTTGACTAGTACAAAATGAATGTAATTATCGAAAAAATATTTAATTCTTACGCCTTTGAGATTATACCTTAGAGCATTGTTCAATTCAAGCTGAAAAAATTTAAACTAAATACGGCATATATTGTTCTTGGGATACTTAGTCAATTTGATGGGCCACAAAATAACTGGAGTATTAGAATCTTGGAGTGATGAAGTCAGATGATTGGTAGCTACAATAAAGAGAGAGCCACTCTTTTTTTTATGAAATTGGAATCTCTTAATACAACAACGCACTACAGAAAATACAGCTCAGAAAGACCTCACAAGATGTTCAAGATCTAAACCGTTCATTTTATAGAGTTCCTCGAGCACTTCACTAAAGAAAAAAATCAAGTTTGTCAGACGATAACGACGTAACCGAACAATGTATATTCTCAAGAAAGGTGGCCTGTTAGTAATTCACAAAATGAACTGTATTACTGTAACGCAAATACATATCTCATGATGTGGTTCAAGGCGTCAATTGGTATACCTTCTTTAGCTTGAGTATACTTTTTGGGCAAATAATAATGTACTCAATAAACTATATAAAATATCCGATTCGATCGGATCATTATGATAACATCTCGAAAGGCGTCAATTGGTACTTGTTTCTCCCAACAAGACGGTCTAGCATTACCACCGCTGCAAGATTGTAAGTATGCAGTTGAGCGCGCGGTTAATATTTTGCACATTGTGCTGAGATTTATACCCAGCATCTGATCATTTCATTTCGCTATAAATATAGACCTAGTTCCTCCTAATTATATGTGACCGGGAAAAAAAGGTACTACATCGATCATATATAGTTGACATCTAAAATTTATCTCTAGAGATAAATGAAGAATTTCCACAAAATTCCTCAAAGTTCAACGTAGTGAAACTCTGGGGGATTCGCC
This sequence comes from Rhododendron molle, assembly GCA_025413875.1. Lineage (NCBI taxonomy): Eukaryota > Viridiplantae > Streptophyta > Magnoliopsida > Ericales > Ericaceae > Rhododendron > Rhododendron molle. Next base: position 7,048,748 of record CM046394.1, on the reverse strand, counting down.
ACAAAATCATCGAGGAGCTGATCCACTGTTGTGTACTCGACTTCAGGGTATAACTTCGAGACCTCCATCTGATCATCTTCCCTTATTTCAAAGTTTGCCATGTCCCCTTTCACAAATATGCTGTGGATTATGGCCGCTCGTACGTTCTCCGGGTGTGGTGATGCTGCAAAATACATATAATAACGAACAACCTAAGAGTTTTTCAGATGCAAATTAAGGAAAAGTTAGAAAATCGCTTCGTATGAAGCTCAGTTATCATATTGATGGACATTCATATGCAGTGGTGAAGCAGAGGAAAAAAAATAACGTCGTTGACTAATTCTTACTCTCTGAGAGCTTCACAAGCTCTTCCTCGTAAACAAAAACCTTGTTATAACTGCGGCCGGTTTTCTTCTCCCACAGTGACACCAACTCCAATTGGGACAAGATGTTTTTTGAAGGCTGGAAGAGTACAGTGCGATTGCAAGTTCTCGGGTCATTTGCAGCTCTGATTATGTAGATGGCAATGTCTTCTTCACGAGTAAAAACAGCTAGACGCAAAAACACATAGGGGAAAAGTATTAGATAGAGAGAGTACAATGGAAAAATCTTATCATATGGCAAAATGTTTTTCGCTAACATTGTTTTGAAACATTAAGCAAGCTTACTTATGGCCTTGTACTTTTGAGCTGATTTTTCACGGGCCCATTTGGGTTTTTTTTTTTTTTAAATTATTGAACGGCTCGGATTTCCCGTGTGAGACCCCGAGAGAGCCCCGCGTAGTCGTCGGTGCAGAATTGGTACGCCAACCATCGGTGGCCCGTGGCTGTAGCTTTTTCGATTGTAGATAAAGGGTTCAATTTGCTTACCCTTGGATTCACCAGTGCCATAAATGGTAAGCTCCTCGGAATATTTGTCGTGCGGATGGAGCAAGAAACTTAAGAAGTATGCACCAAAACAAGTTGATGAAAGAAATGTAAAAGGGACTCCAGTTGCTTCTGTAGCCCTTCTGATCTTCTTCTTTTTCTCCAGTAAATCTTGAAATGGGGGAAGTACTGCAGTTATTAGGTCCTCTTCACAACCAAAGTCTGATGGAATGAATCTCTGAAAGAGAGGCGATAAAGAAAAACTTCAGAATGTTAATTAAGGTAGGACTACGATCAATTACGAGGATTCTTTGGGTAGCTGGAAAACCTCGCGAATTGGGAGTCTGTTGATAGTAAAACCACAAAATGTTACTTGATATGTTAATTAGGATTAGTCGAGGCATGGGCATGTGTGGGCCAAGATACCTGAGTTATCGAAATAACTAAACGTGTCATATATAATATTACGTACATGGGTACGTACGTATACCTTAACGTTTCCCGCAACCTTGATGGCATCTATGATTCTAAGTTGTTCCATGACATAAGGGGTTCCAATTGCAGAGATGACAATCTCGACTTGTTTGATGAGTGAAACAAGCTTCTCATGCTCGCTCAATTCTCCCTGAAAAACAAGCAAATCAATAAGTAGTACAAAGTACACCCACATAGAGATAAGAGATCGATGTATGTAATGTGCATATTGCTTTACAGGAAGAAATATCAAAAATGATATAACCACACACACTAGCTTGCTGGGAATCCGGATTTGAACAAATATGATGTACAGGGCTAGCTGTTAAATATTTTCACACCTAATAGAAGTATGAATGTATGATCATAGTGAGTACTAGGCTTGTCAATGGATCGGATCTGATCCGAAAAATCTTATCCGAATCCGATAACGTCGATCCGATAATCCGATTGTCCGAATCCGGTAATAGATTCAGATCCAGATCGGATCGGATTAAATCCGTTATCAATCCGAATCTGAACTTTATTTTTTTTAACTTTTTATAAATTTTTGAAATTTTTTATAAAAAAAAATAGTAAGTTTTTAATTTTGAAAAAAAAATGTTTAAGAAGTTGTATTTTTATTTTCAATTTTTTCTTTTATTTTTTTTTTTTGGAAAATAATTTTTTTTGAAAAAAAAATTTATTTTATTTTAAACATATATATATTTTTGGATAAATTTTTTGAAGTAAAAAGGTATTCGGATCGGATCCAAATTTTTCGGATTGGATCCGGATTATCACTATCGAATTTGAGCCTTATCGGATTCGGATCGAATCCAATCTTATCGGATCGGATCGGATCCGACCCGTTGACAGGCCTACATCCAGATATAGTTTAGTGCTCACTGAGTACTAAAGTATAATTGGATGAGTATAACTCCAATTCTGAAACTCCTTGTGTAGTTCCACCTTGGAGTTGGAGGGGTTGCTATTGGACGCCTATAGACATATGTTGGGTGCCCCATCTTAATGCTAGTCCTCACTACTACGTGCTTACCAAGATACCACGTCCTTCCAAATACAATTATCTTGCCTAACCCAGTTGCCTCTCTCTCTCTCTCTCTCTCCAAATACAACTATCTTGCCCAACCCAGTTGCCTCTCTCTCTCTCTCTCTCTCTCTCTCTCTCTCTCCTGTGTTTTTTTGTATCAATGGAGATGCTCATGAGAAGGTGTGGCTATTAGGGCTGTCCAAGAAAAACCGAGAATCGTGAAACCGGTTCGAACCGATCTGATCCGTGTTTTTTGGATTATGTCTGTGGATTAATGGTCCGGACACGGATTTGAAAATTAAAAAACCGTGAGATACGGATTAGGATTGGATTTTCATTTCAAACCCGTGGATTAACCGAACCGGACCGTGAGATATTTAAAAAAATAAAAATATTGATATGTGTGTGTAATATATCTAAATAATTATAATTTTACTAATTTGCTTGTTTGTTTTGAGAAACTAATTTACTATTTTTTGTTTGGTTTTTATGGGTTGTAATAAATAGATCATGATTGACCAGAATTTGTATATTTCGAACCATGCTTAGTTTTATTTGGTTGTTACCTTGCTGTCTTTACCATGTTTATTGCTTTAATACCTTTACTGCCTTTACAATTTGGACAATTTTTATGGAAATTAGTGTTTGCATTTTTATTTGGAATATGATCTTGGTAGTAATATCCTTTTATTTTTTTGGAAGGAAATCCGCGAATAAAACCGGGACCGAACCGTGACTCACGGTTTGAAATCCAAACCGAACCGTGAGACTTTTTGATTAGGATTGGATTGCATTTTCTAAAAACCGTGAGATACGGATTAGAATCGGATTCATACGAATCCGATCCAATCCGGACCGTGGACAGCCCTAGTGGCTATATGTATAGTAGTTTTGTTTTTTTTTTTTTTGCTTATCCAAAAAAACACATGAACAAAATGATTGCAAGGAGTGCGTGACTCTAGCCCATTTCAGGCCCACGGCACTGGCCTTGGCAGGCTGCAGCATTTGTCGTAGGGCAAGATTCACAGAAACACGTTATACATGTGGGGGGTGCGAACCGGCGTGAAAGGCGTGCACTCATACTGTTTCAAATGATTCAAGATACGGTCAAGATACAGTATTTTTGTTAATGGTGGACTTTATACAAACTTTTTTCAACTCCATTCTACTTTTCTTTGTACTTTTTATGATTTCTTTAGCCCAGGTGAATAATTACTCCAAAAAATATGACAAATTCTAATAGGCGCTTACGTGCGCGCTGGATATGTGGGACCCAAAACCAAACTTTACCTCTGACATTGACATTAGCCTCCTTGCACCTAAAGTACTTTTGGTCGCTTACATCATCACTCTAACATAGTTGATTGTTTTTACTCAAATTACAAAAGTAACCCCAAAAAGCACTCATTTTTCTCGTTTTCTAAACTATTCCGGTGGACAGCAAAACGAAAGTTATCACATTGTACATCAAATTGTGTTACGCCCATTTTGAGATCCCATACAAATGATCGGAGTTTATTTATAATATATATTTTTAAGATTGTTTGTGAAAAAATTCTTCATTCGTCTCAAAATAAGTGTTTCTTTAAATTAAAAAAAAAGGTGCAATTTTCAAACAAAAAATCTAAGTACTTCTGTGCATAATTTTTTCAAATTCTTCGCATTGAAGATCTCATTGATTTCTTTTATTTAGTGCACAAAATTAAAAAAAAAATTATGCACAAAAATATTTTATTTTTTTCGTTTAAAAATTACATGCTTTCTCATAAGGAACAAATTATTTAGGGACCAAGGTAGTAGCTCATTAATATATAAGTAAATATTTGAACGAATTTCATCTTTAAATTTGCAAAGAATAAATGAAATGTCCTGATCCAACCCTTATCAACATGAGAATAAGCTAATTTTTTGTCAAACCTTTAAATAAAATTTTAATCAAATTAAACGATTTCGATCATTAGTGGAAGACCCCAAATAGGTCCCATGTAATGTGATGTACATTTGGTGTACCTATAGTTGGATTCTTCTTTTATATATTAAAGCACGAATTAATCAAACTACTATCGATATCCGAATTAACTAATTTTTTAAAAGGAATTTTAAAAAATGTACTAACTAAATTGAGCAATTTTATGTTTAAAACCCTAAGATAAATTTTATACTTATTCCGTATGATTGCTGATAACCCTACTCTCAAGGGATAGTATAGTCATTTAAAGTAGTGAAGGACAACAATGACCACTGAAAAGGTGGAAAGTACAGTCAGAGCAATAATACATGTGAAACTCGGCTCGGATGAAGAGTTTTTTTCTTTTTAATCGACGCTCTATAGCGTTTGGTAGATGGACTGCTAAAAAATTACTTCTTCCGTCCTCATTCTTTTGTCCCTTATCCTATCCTAATCGGATAAAAAACTAATGTTATAATATTCCAAAAATTTTAATAAATAAAAATTTAGTGATATTATTTTAAAAATCATTTTCCTTGTTAATAATACGTTTTATTTAATTATATTGAGTAATTCGTTGATTAATTAGTTAATTACTTTGATTAAATTCAAATCGGGTGTATTAATATTCGCATAAAAATTAATTTTTGACCAAGGAGAATTTTTTTTGGTTTCCATAAACCGAGACCCCAATTAGTCTTAAAATATTTTGTTTAGTTTTACAATAATATTTTAAAATTTTTCCAAAACCGAAAAACCGAACCGTCAAAAAGCGAAGCACTTTTCCGCGACGTCGGAAATTATTTTCTCACCTCACATCTCTTCCACCCTATATCACCAGCACCCCACACGGCCAATTATATCACCGTCTTTATTTCTTGCTCCCTCTGAGACCGACAAACCCACCTTCCCACCTCACTCTCCCTTTCACCACGCCAATTATTCCCCCTGCATATACCAGTCCACCCCACACCCCTCTCCATTTACTCTCCTTCCTGTACATACGTCATACATAGGGCTGTTTTACGGCAAAGGCAGGAGAAGCCTGCTCTTTAGGCTCTCAAAAAAGTTAAAAATAAGAGCCCTCTGATGTGAAACGGACAATATATATAAATATGTACGGCTCAAAAAAAATTGCACTAGCCTCCTTTACACAAAATAAACCCAATTGAAATTTAAGAGCCACAAAATAGGATCAAACGGTAGAATTACTCATTAGAAACACTAAGGCGTCAAAAAAGAAAATAAGGGATGGCCGGAAGAATATATTGCACCGATTCAAAAGAAAAAGAAAGAAATATAGCAAGCTGCAAACGCTTCATACTTCGCGCTTGAGGAGTCGAAGAGAAGAGAAGACAACGACCGACGACCGTGGACGGAAAATACTTGCACACGGAATTCCATGATCAAAAATTATCTTCGGTCAACCATGTCTCAAAAAAAATTAAATGGATTTGCTATATTGTCTATCGAGAAGGAGTTAGTGAAGTAACTTGACTATGGAGACTTAATTAGTACATTTGCAGGCAAAAAAAAATGTGAGAAGACTAATTTTCAAATGATGAATTTTGAGGTATTGTAATAGTTGCATTTTTTTTTTTGTGGATATGTATATATATGCTTCTATTTTGTAATAGTTCTTTTTATGAGACTCTTTATAGACCACTTTTGTATGAAAAATATAGGAAGACCTCAAAGATTCGTTTCCGGCCTCCAAAACTTATGAGCCGGCCCTATTAGGCAACAACGATATTTTTTTTCTCTGCTTCACCACTATATATATGAATGTCCATTAATATTTTTTTTTGAACAACAAAGAAAGAATTTTATTAATCACATGTCGCGGGTACAATGAGTCAAAGGAGCAGAAGAAAGGAAAAAAAACATGTAGCATCACAACGGAAGGGAAACATCCCAACGAGGTTGGCACCCAATCCTCCCGACAATCATATGCCACGTACATATTGCTTTACTAGCAGAAGGAGATATATGTAATGTAGTTCATATTGCTTTACTGGCAGAAATATCAAAAATGATATAACCACACACAAATGCACAAACACACTCACAAAGTGTGTGGGGTCCACACAAGTGTGTGAGGTACGTTATAGCACTACTCAAGAATTATAGGATCAATATAAAGAAAATTGCATAACAAGTGTAAAATTTAGTGCATGAGTGGTCTGGATTAGACCTGTCAATGGGCCGGTCCGGCAGATCCAAATCCAATAAGACCCGAATCCGATAGTGGTAATTCGGATCCGAAAACTTTTGTACTTCAAAAAATTTAGCAAAAAAATACAATTTTTTTTTCAAAAAAAAAATTCCAAAAACATTAAAATAAAAATACAACTTCTTAAATTTTTTTAAATAAAAAATTTACTATTTTTTAAGAAAAATAAAGTTCAGATTGATAACAGATTTAATCCAATCCGATCCGATCCGTATTTGGATTACTAGATTCGGATTATCGGATCGACGTTATCGGATTCGGGTCGGATTTTTTGGATCGGATTCGGTCCATTGACAGGCCTAGTCTTGATTCAAACTATTTGGAAGATGAATTGATTTTTAGACGAATTTCCTTATCTATCTTTACGTTTGACAGTTAATTGTTAATTTACGCGTGGACGGTTTACTAATACGAGAAGATAATAATTAAATTGATTTGGCGTTCGTATGTTAATTATTGGAAGAGCAAAGTGTGATAATAAAAGTAGAGATGTACGCATGTAGGTCGATTTCAGCGGATCGATTAGGAATAAATTTGCAACCTATATATACTCGGCTATATAGCTGTTAAATATATATTTTCTCACCTGATATAGCTAGAAGTATATATATATATATGATCACATGCAGTACTGAGTAAAGTATACGTACGTACCTGGATGAGTATTACACCCATCGACTGAAACTCCTTGTGTAGTTCCACCTTGGAGTTGGAGGGGTTGCTATTCGGAGTGACTGGGCGCCCATACACATATGTTGGGTGTCCCATCTTAATGCTAGTTCTCACTACGTGCTTACCAAGATATCCCGTCCCTCCAAATACAAGTATCTTGCCCAACCCAGTTGCCATTCTCTCTCTCTCTCTCTCTCTCTCTCTCTCTCTCTCTCCCCTTCCTTTTGTAGCAGTGGATATGTTCATGAGAATGTGTGGCTATATGTACAGTAGCTCGTTAAGTATCTACAATTCTCTAAGAATTGGAGAGGAGCCAGACTCTTATTTAGGATCCTATGGAGCAAAAACTTAATTATAAGAGTCCTAGAGACAAAATTTAATTATGACCATTTAGAATAATATGATCAGAATAATAAAATCTTCACACAGGTTCAAACGGATTAAGAATTGACGCACTTAAGTTTCTAACCATATTTTTTAATATATAAACGGTCTAAAAAATTAAATGATTCAATTTTTAATTCGTTTGAACCCATGTGAAAATCTTATTATTTTGATCATTTTATTCTAAAGGGTTATAGTTAAATTTTGTCAAAGCAAGTAGTTGTCGGATAAACACATGAAACAAAATGACCTATTAATATCCAGACAAGCTGATTTTTTGCGTAAATACATTATTTTACAGACTCTACAAAATACACAATTTGAATTATCCAAAAAAATACGTGAAGAGATCCCACGAAGGGTGCTGGCGAAAAACCCATTCTATCTTGTTGAGCCGGACAAAATTTAATCTCTAGACAAAAATACCAACTATTTGGTTATTTTTTTCGTCTGTAGTGATTTTCTTTTACTTTTGATCATAATTTTTTACCTACAGTTGTAGAAACTTTATATCCATCTCAAAATCAATTGGCAATGAGTGGAGAGGTCCCAGATGTTATTAAGTGATCACCCATTCCACTCCCAAGTAATGTGGGACTCTATTTCCTTAACAACAGTATCATCATTTGAAATAGTACGAGTGCACGCCTTTCACTCCCGGTTGCACTCTATGTGTATAACTTGTTTAGGTGAACAATAATTCTAGTGACACACCCACACTCACATGAGTGGTGGGCCTCATACACACACTAGAATGTGCAATGCGTGTGGGATCTACCACTCATATGAGTGGTGGATGTGTGTTTTGGGTGTTGTACTAGTACGATTGGCATGTGAATGTTTTTTTTTTTTTTATCCTCTTTGGCATGTGAATGTTGCTCTACCACAAATGCTTGCAGTCTGCCAAGGCCAGTACCGTGGGCCTGAAATGGACTAGAGTCACGCACTTCCTAGTCCTTGATGCGGTCATTTTATTCATGTTTTTTTTTTTTTTGAACAGATTCATGTGTTTATTTGACAGCTACTTGAAATGGCTATGATGCTCCCAGCGGTTTTGGGAGCATCATACTCCCAATGAATTACAGCCCTTGGATTGAAAATAAATAAATCACAGCCTTTGGATCAAAACCAAAAAACTAAAAGTAGGGTGGTTTTATTAAAAACGAGGTGGTTTTGACCAAAAAAACGAAAGATTACTTACCACAGAAACAGACAACACTTACCATTGATTAAGGCAACACTTACCATCGTATAAGGCAAAACTTACCACCTTTGAAATGGTAAGTGTTACCTTATACAATGGTAAGTGTTGTCTTAGTGAATGGTATAAGTTGTCTGTTCTCTGGTAAGTAATCCTTGGAAGGATGATGCTCTCATACCACTTGGGAGCATCACAGAAGTTTTGCTTGCTTTGACGCAAAGTGGACGAATGTAATCTTAGCATTTCTGTTTAACCTTAAGAAAATGTCTTCTTTTTTCACAAACACTCCCAGCTACTCGTAGTATATAGGCACCGACGGCGACTAAACCGACGGGTGGCGGAGCCTATTCTAGGTCTTGCATGAATAATTCAATTCGTTTAATAATTTTAAAACGACACTCTGGCTCACGAGAAATCAGCTCAATTTGATATGTGTAAGTGATCGATCCAATCTTCTTATTTTTCATTCAGATTCTAAGGCACAAATCTGAATGAAAAAATTGAAAATCCGATCAAACACCTACTCATATCGAATTGAGTTGATTTCTATCAAGGTCATTCAATTTTTTTTTTTTAAAATTGTTGAACAACTCAAATTATACGTGTGGGACTCAGAGTGGTCTCCACTTTCCCATCGGTCCCCTTGGAGTTTTCATTTAAATTTGGTGAAAGAAATTTATTGGCAACCAAATGAAGCAATGTCACCGGCCTAAAATTGTTGTCCACTGTGAAAAAAATGTATAATTTCTAAATAAAAAAGAATATGCATATCATTTTTTTAATATGTTCGCACCAATTTAAAAAATTAGTTAAGACTTTTAAATATAAGCGACAAAATTCAAATGCACTGATGTATTTCTTTTGGTGGACTATAATTTTGAAAATGACAGAAGAAGCCTTCATCCTTTTCCTTTTTTTGATTGATCTGAGTAAACCTTCATCCTCTTAAACACATTTTTAATTTGACGCAATGATGCATGTTTGGAACTTCCCATACATCGACAAGAAAAAAACTTATGCTTATCTGAAATTGAGAATAAATTAGGCCTGGGTTAGCCGAATAAAAAAGATGAATTCTTTTATTTTTTTAATTATTTTTTCTCATTTATTAGTTTTGCGTTCAATTTTTCTATAGATTATTGGTTCGGCTCGATGAGAAAAACTAAAAATGTAAATAGACAATTGTTTTAGATTATTGTCTTTCTTTAAAAATTATAATTTTAATTAAATAAATTTAACTTGGTTTATTATTTTAACTTTTACATTTCACTTATCAAGCTGAACCAACAATTCACAAAAATATTAATGCAAGATTAGAAAAAGGAAAAAAATACTTAAAATAAAATAATAATGTAGCTTTCTTTATACTATAAAAATTCAATTACTACAACTCAAAAAAATATGCACAAAAGTGCTTTTCTTTTTTATCCAAAATTTGCACGTTTTGCCGACTATAATTTTGGAATGGCGAGAGTAATGACTTTTTAACACAATAGATTCTGTGCTTTATATTATGTTGTTTACTTTTTGAAAATGGATCCTCTCGAGTCCAAAAAAAAACAGTCCTGCTTGGTGCTGTTCATTTGGTGCAATTAATGGTTTGAATGTATTTCTAAACTCTAATTACCGGTAAGAGTTGCTCCCTCCGTCCCACTTTTTTCAGCCTGTTTCCTTTTTGAAACATCCCAAAAAATTATTTATATCTCACAATTTATAATATTTTATAGATTGTTTTCTTTTTGGGACAATTTTTTGGGACGTTCTAAAAAGGAAACAAGCGCAACCAAGTGAGATGGAAGGAGTAATTTTTGCCGGCAAGAATTGATAAGCAAATTTGAACCATTGATTCTACCAATGGATGCTCCCAATTTGGACTGTGTCGTCCAGTCCAAATCATTGATCCAAAACTATTGGACTGAAGAGGATCCCGATTCTTAGTTTGTACAATCTGATGATATTTGCATGATTTTAGAGCGGGGGAAACCTATTGAAAAGTGTAGATACGAAAGGGTTGAAGTTCTGGTAAAAAGAAAGGTTGAGGTAGCAGATCTTACGAGCGCGGAAAAATTTTTCCCTAAAGGTACGAGCATGGAATAATTTTTCCTGAAGGGTTAAATTAGCAGGTGACACCATGTTGAAAAAAGTTCAGGGTTGTAGTAACCAAAACCAAAAGCACTTCGGCATAAAGACTTACTGCTACAGGCACATCAGGTGTGACACACTTCAGTCACACCTTTCTCACATACAGGTAGGACCCGTTTCAGTGGGATTCCCTGTATGTGAGAGGGGTGTGGCTGAAATATGCCACACTGATGTGCCTCTAGCATTTTGGTAAAGACAAATGCATTGATTGACGTTTAGAAAGATAATCATTATGGCGCGTGAGACTCACCATCTTCCGCCCACTGGGTTGACCGTAGATTTTCTTTTAATTATAACTCTTTAGAATAAAATAATTAAAATAATAAGATTTTCGTATGGGTTCAAACGAATTAAAAATTAAAATACTTAATTTTTTAGACCATTTATATATTAAAAGATATAGTTAGAAGCTTAAGTGCTCTAATTTTTAATCCATTTGAACCTGTGTGAAGTCTTATTACTCTGAATATATTATTCTAAAATGGTCATAATTAAATTTTGTCTCTAGAACTCTTATAATCGAGTTTCTGCTCTATAGGATCCTAACTAAAGGGTAGATACTTAACACACTACTATACATGTAGCCACACGTTCTCATGGACATATACACTGGATAAAAAAAGAAACGAGAGAGGGAGGGAGGGAGAGAGAGAGAGAGAGAGAGGGGCGTATTTGGAAGGACGGGGTATCTTGGTAAGTACGTAGTGAGGGCTAACATTAAGATGGGGCACCCAACATATGTCTATGGGCGCCCGATCACTCCCAATAGCAACCCCTCCAACTCCAAGGTGGAACTACACAAGGAGTTTCAATCGATAGGCGTTGTACTCGTCCAAGCTGGAGTTGGAGGGGTTGCTATTGGGAGTGATCGGGAGTCCACAGACATATGTTGGGTGCCCCATCTTATTGCTAGCCTCACTACGTACTTACCGAGATACCCTGTCCCTCCAAATACAAGTATTTTGCCCAACCCCGTTGTCATTCTCTCTCTCTCTCATTTTTTATTTTTATTTTTTGTATCAGTGGAGATGTTCATGAGAATGTGTGGCTATATATATAGCATGTAAAGGTGTGATTTTTCGGTGTCGGGTGGATATATCCCACGTGATACCCACTCGGCACATCCAAGCCATTTAATGATTTGTGAGTTTTTAATTTAATAAATGTAGCTAATAACAAAATTTTATATTTATGAGTTTTTTTTTTTGTCTAGATTAATGATTACTAGTTTTTCTTTATGGCTTTAAATTAGCCTCTTTTATTTGAAACCCAATGAGTCTAGTTTGAAAGCTCGCAACTTTACAAGTTTAAGCTCATGCTTGAAAACTCGAGATTGGCTTGTATAATCCACAAACCAAGTCAAGTTTATCACAAGCACAAAATTTCAAGCTCGAGCCAAGTTTGAACGGGGGTGTTTGGGAGTCTACTTTTTGGCTTTTCATTTTCGATTTTTTGGCTTTTTGGCTCTTTAGATTATGGTCAAAATATGTTTTGGAGAATGAAGGAGTGTTTGGGAGATATGTGCAAAATGTATTTTGAAACAGTAGTAGTGTTTGGTAGATGAATGATGAAAATAAATTATGGATTGATTTTTTACCAAGTTGCCCTTGGGCGTTATTATTGTTTTAAAAAGTGTACAAATTATGTTTTATTTTTGCCTTTGGCCGTTATAATTGTGTTAAAATAAATTTTTATGAAATTTATTTATTTACTATTTTTTTGTCTCCTCCCTTCTCTCTAACGGGAACCCCAAATAAGAGAATTTAGAAGACTGCTTCGGATTCCACCGATTGGATTGCTTATTCCGATTGAAGAGATCATCATCATCAATCACCAGCAAACGCTGTTAGTCACGAAATTATCCAAACATGCAAGCAAAATGGGAAGCGCCGAGCCATGAGGGGCAATCAGCCTCCAGTCCCCACCGCTGGCGTAAGCCCGAGCTTATTCTCTTCTTCGTTTCTCCTCTCCCTCTCTCTCTCTCTGGGTGTAGTATTTGCTGTCTGGCGGTGTGAAGTGTGAACAGGTGAGGAAGAAATAAGTGGATAAGAGGAGGGGGGCAAAATTGATAAATAAAAGGAGGAAAGTGGGTATTTTGGTAATTGACCACAAAATGGGAAAATGCAAAAATGTGAAAAACACCTCCAGATCTACTTCTGGGTTTTTGCCTCTAAACCGAAAAACCAAGAATCTATTCTCTAAGAATCGATTCTCATAATGGGATGCCAAACACCCAAAATGAAAAAATGAAAATGCAAAGATGGGAAAATGGGGTTCTCAAACACCCCAGTAATAAGGAGTCAAGCAAAACTTGAACAATATTGTGCTTGACTTGTTTGGCTTGATTAGCACCCTTATCTATAATCCTCTCCATCTATTAAAATATTACAAAGCAAAAAGAGAAAGAAGGAAAACCGGACTATGATGCCCCAGTCCAGTTTTGGGGCATCATGCCCCATTTTTCTTTAACTGTTGGAGTGGTAAGTACAACCATACATTGTGATACGTGTGAGTATAGATTGTGGTCATACAATGTTATAAGTATAATCATACATTATGGTAAGTGTGATCACACATTGTGGTAAGTATAGCCATACATCGTAGAAAGTGTGGCCTAGAGGGAAAAAATCATAAAATCACCTTGTTTTTTGAATAATTTTGATCTAATGACTGACATTTATCCATTTTTCAATCTAACGGTTCAAATTTATGGGGGCAGCCATGCCCCAATATCACTCTAGAGCATCACAGAAAATTTCCGGAGGATTGGGAGAGGAGAGAGTGTGTGTCAGTCAAAGAAAAATAATAATAAAATAAACAATACATAGTGAACAGTGCCTAGCATACTTAACGGAGGAGAAATTCGTCAGTGCCGAGCGAGCACGGTGCCACGTGGTGCCGAGCACGATTTCGGCCGTTCAAACGTGTGTTGGACGGCCCAAATTTGATTGGGCTTGAGAGGGGTGTTTGATAATTTTACATTAAAAATTAGGGAAATGATAATGCCAAAACCGTTTTTGTTGGTGCCAAAACCGTTTTTGTTAGTGCCAAAACTCTAGTGCACAAAAGACTTGTACCATTTGCAATGTACAAGACTTTTATGCACTTGAGTTTTGGCACCAACAAAAACAGTTTTGGCATTATCATTTCCCAAAAATTATCCAAACAGATCTGAACCTTCCAAAACACGTTTGGACAGCCGAGATTTGCTTGGCACCACGTGGCACCGTGCCCGCTAGGCACTGAAGAATTTCTCTTAACAGAGGCTAGTGTAGAGCAACTTTTTGTGTTTTTCTCTTCCAAGAACCTAAAAAAATGTCTATTTACCTATCGGGGTGCTGTTGCTCTAAGGGCATCCACATCAGAATCGTCTATTGCCATTTGGGGGTAGAATAACGAGCAAAAGTTCAAAAATATGAGTTCATCAGTCTCGTTATTGATGTGGAGCAAAATAAAGTTTCTATAGTCACTAGCCTGTTCAAACGAGGCACTATTTATGGGCTAAGTAGTATTTTATTATTTTTCGGAGAGAAAAGTTAGAGAGGGAGAGAGGGCTTTGGTTTGGTGCTTTTTTTTTAGAATAAAAAATAATATCTTTAATGAGATAGTTTTGATATAAAGAGTCTGATGTAATAGACATTTTAAAAGTGGGTAGCTAAAGTAATAAAGTAACTTTTTAAGGTGTAAATTGGTCCAAAATGTAGAGAGACTGATGCGGATGCTCTAACCAACTAGCAATGAACAAGTACTACGGACAAGGGTTTTCACATAAATACAAAATATACAAAAAATTAATATGCATAATAGAATATTTTGCCTCATATATGGATCGAGGTTTTGAATCTAGTCTAGTACGTACCATACCTACCGGTACCTTCCCTTTTTGCTCAAATCTGCTATCCTATGCGGCTCAAATTGTAGTGGATCAATATCGCTATCGGACTATTTTATGTTTTTTTTTTAAATAGTGGCGTAAAAACGATACGTAGTATCTTATCGGTACCGGTATTTGTAACATTCCGACTCAGCTAATCATGAACCATCTGTAATTAATTCTGCCTGAATACTTTGCCACAAAAAGGTGTACTTTAGAAAGTACCATGCATGTAGCAATTGATGTAACACACTAAAGAGGCTATAGTTGTTACCCAATGTGAGACTGATCACTCGCTTCCCTCAAATCTTCGGTATTACGATAGCTATATATGTCAAAGTACAGTAAAAGTTTCAAAACACGATGTACGTTTCAAATCCCACCAGTCAACGGTCATTTGAAAATAACTGAATTACCTCAAGAAAATGAAAGCTATTTTAATTTCAGTTAAAAAGCCTAATCTATTGAATCTCAAGATGAAGAATCGAGTTGCAACCGAAGAGGTTCGATTGAGCCCTAATGCTTGGGATGTTATTTTTATCGAGATAAATAGGGTAGTAATTTTTGAACTCTTATTTTTATCATATACACTCTCTTTTTTTATACACGTGAAACTATAATTTTACCCTCTCATTAGTATTACCCTTTTCACACATTAAGGAATAATATAAATGTATTCATATAAATAAAACCAAAAAAAATAGAAGTGCGAACGGTAAAAAGGGTGCGAAAATCAGTTCACGATAAATCTAGAGAACTTATTTTCACATTATCCTTTTATCCAAATGCGCTTCTTTTTGTTTTGTGGTGATGTGGAATTATATAATTACCCTTTTCATTTGTGAAGGAAAAAATGTATGAAGTCTAATTTTATAATTCTATATGAATGAAGACAAAGAAAAATAGAGTGCACTTGAACGGTGTGAAAATCAATTTTATTTTATTTTTTTGATAAGACAAACAAAGTGAAAATCAATTTTATAAAAAATACGCAATCTCGGATAATCAACCGTGTCCGTCTCACCCTATCTTTCTGCAATTCCAGTCACTTGCGTCCCAACTCTCCACTGCCAAAAGCCCTTCTCCATTTGGCCTCTGTTTCCCAAACCCTCCGCAAAACCTCACCTAACAATGGCCACAATCTCCTCCATTTTGTCGCCCAATCTGCTCCAACCCCACCCCACGAAGCACCTCGCGACCCAACAACCACAGCCCTCGAAACTCTCTCTCACAACCCTCAAATCCCATCCTCACCCTCAAATTTCTACTCAATTCTCTGTTTTGCATCGGGGTTCGAACGCTAAAGGACTCAGAAGGGTTACAGCCGTCGCGGAAGAGACAACGACAACGTCGGTGACGGCAGAGGCAGAGCGGAGGTTGTACGTCGGGAACATACCAAGGAAGCTGGGTAACGATGAGCTCCGCCGGATAGTCGAAGAGCATGGTGCTGTGGAGAAGGCCGAGGTATCTCTCTGATGTTTGATTACCCAGTTTGTACTTTGAGACATTTGTTGGTCATTGTTACTGGTTTTTGTAATTGCAATGGGTATGGTAAAAGAGTTTATTTTAGAGGACCGAGTTGATTGGACCTAGTAACATAATGCGTGTGCGAGTGCGGGTGTAGGCTTGAAAGTTTCTTATAATAGTATCCTGAATCACTGAAATTCGTGAGAGCAAGGTCTGAGAAAGTGCACAGAGCGAGGATTGAGAGTAGGAGCAAAAGGCCTATTGAATGATTATGTGACTAAGGATTGGACCATTCATATGACTCACAGATGTAAAAGACCAAGTCATCCCGCTGAAAAATGTGGAGAAAACAGCAATAAAGATTGTGTGGTTCGTCCCACTTTCATATAAGCCATTCAAGTGCCCCTTTTTCAGGTTAACATATTGAAACTAAACAACCATGGAACTTTTCTCTCTCAGTTTTGGTCATTCTTAGCACTTGCTGCAATATGTCACTTCTGCAGTTATGACATCCCAAACCAGCGCCCAGCATCAGGATCTGACCATGAGTTGCTACACCCAAAGAACACACGAGATTGTAGATGGTCATTTCAAGGACTCCTTGCTATTTTACAAAGCAGTGTTCTTTATCTTACTAAAGCACCTTCCATGTAGGCTTTATTACTGATTGACTGTTGCTGCCTCAGTATTCTATAAAGGAGAATGTTTTCCAATGTCCCTAATTTTCTATTGCTCCAAAAGGTCACTTCATACAAACAGAATCGTGTCCGTTTGTTCTTTATTTGATACAATGGTAGCCAATATGTCCTTCCCACGTTACTTGTCTGCATTGTTTTCTTGTATCTCTTCAACTGCTACAAACTCAAAAATAGCAACACTCCAAATTTGAAGGGAAATTTAAAAATGGATATTTTTTAAATGTGCAATTAGAGTGACGACATACAACTGGGATAGACGACTGAAGTTAAGAAACCACCTCATTTAAGCTGCCTTACACTCTTATAGTCTTATGTTAGTATGTTACTGAAGGGGTGTCTCTTGGGTTTCACCTACTAATTGAGATAATCTGAGGGAAAAATAAGGTGAGGACTTACCCTCATGCTCAATGGGCACACCCTCATGCTCAATGGGCACGGACAACTGTTGACTTTTGCTAAATAGAACAACTTGCAGTTGGGGTTTACAACTTTTTCCTGTAATCTGCTCACAGGTCATGTATGATAAGTACTCTGGAAGGAGCCGTCGATTTGCGTTTGTTACGATGAAGACTGTTGAGGATGCAAATGCTGCTGTTGAAAAGCTAAACGGCACTGTAAGCCTTAATTGTATGGTCATTTTAGCAGCTTTTCAATATTTGAAGTTCATCCACAGACGGATTGCTCAACTCCACCTTGTTTTTCATTACAGCAAATAGAAGGTCGTGAAATCAAAGTAAACGTGACAGAAAAACCTTTGTCATCACTAGATTTGCCAAATCTTCAGACGGAAGAATCTCAATTCATTGACAGCCCCCACAAAGTCTATGTTGGCAATCTTGCAAAAACAGTAACAACAGAGATGCTCAAAAAATTCTTCGCTGAGAAGGGGAAGGTTCTCAGTGCAAAGCTATCTCGAGCTCCAGGTACCTCGAAATCCAGAGGGTTTGGGTTTGTATCATTTTCATCAGAAGAGGATGTAGAAGCTGCTATCTCATCCTTAAATAATGCTGTAAGTTTGTTACTTTATTTAAGTTATCAAAGCTTGGTTTTCTATATGCACACAGCCGTGCGCTTCTGGTATCTTTAGCAAAGAATTCTTCCTTGGATATGTGCATGCAATAAAAATAATAAATAATAACCCAAGCTTCCATTAGTTGGAGCTCGGTTCAAAACATGATTTCTTATACTAGCCATTAATTCATGGGGATGATGGTTATCTTGCCCTCTCAATACCCCGTTGGTTGCCCCGTTTAAATTATTGATCCTGATGATTTTATGAAGTATGAACACCCCTATTTTCTGATGCTCCTTTTGAATTTGTTTCAGTTGCTTGAAGGGCAGAAAATTCGTGTGAACAAAGCTTAGTTGGAAGAAACTTGGTACGAATGGTGCATAGCATAGTTGGGAGAAAAACGAGGAGAGTGATTTGCTCCTGTAATGTTGTATTCAGGATTTCGATGTTGTTTTTTAGAGTCGAATAGCAAGAGTTATGTTTTTTTTTTTTTGGGGTTAACAAGCAAGAGTTATGTTATTTGCAGAACATCCAATTGTCTAACCTGAAAAGGGAAATTTATTGGAAACAAGCTAGTGTTGATAGTTGTTTTGTTGTGGGCTTCCTGTTTACAGTGACTACTTAAAGGACAAATTACTTAAGTTTTTTGATCAGGTTTCTGTATTGGAGAGATTACTCAGTGCCGCAGGCTCCTTTTCCACCACACACTGGAGTGGGGTCTACATGCTTGTCTTCGGCCCGCACCAAATGTGTGGATGGAAAGGGTCTTCGGGCACCACCAGGGATATTGAATAAATTTTCCTGCAGCCGGGACCTCCTCGCCAGCGTCTTGTTTTGGAACAGATGTTTACTTGTTTGCTTTTGTTGCAGTTTTTTTTAATGTCCTTATTTCTTTTGGATTTATTATCTGGACACACATAAAACTTAAATTTGATTACAGTGTACGGAACATGTTTTTTCTGAAAAATGTTGCTCAGTTTTTTTGTAAATATCAGTAAGTCAACTGGGAAATTATTTCAGATAAATAAAAAAAAAAAAAAAAAAAACTGGGAAATTATTCCGCCGCAACGATGGATATGAGGAAATGATACCTTTGTTACCAAGAACACTTTGAAAAGTAGTAATTGGCGAAGTTGATTCTAGAATGACTAGAATGTTGGTGCTTGGTGGTGATTTTGGGGCCTAATGCATCTCATAGTTTGAGCAAATTGGGCATTACAAAGAGCTTTGCCTAGTAATATTCAGGAATCGAATAGATTGCGGGCTTTCAACCAGAAGATAGGGTTCAACAACGAACATCCACAAGATGGAGGCTTTCTCCCCCTCGTGGGCGTTTTTCCTCTCCCGATTCAAATCTGGGAGTTTTCCTTCATTTTTTCCTCTATTACCCCCCATCCTCCTCCTCCTCCCCTAATCACCAGCACCAACCGCCTCTCTCCTGGTCGTTTTCCTCCTCCTCCGCCGATTCTGCTGTGTAACCCAGTGGTTTGTCACTGGTTATCGCCGTTGTGGTTGTTGAAGGTTGTTTGCTGCGGCTTGTGGTTGTTGGAGGCAAGTTTTGTGATCGAGGTCGCCCGGGTCTTGACCGAAACGGAGCCTTGGTCTTGGCATTGTATGTGATGGTGCGACTCAATGGTTTGCTTCTCGATCGATTGACTGGGTTATGGGTTATGACTAGTTGTTTTTCCCCCTCTTTTCCTTTTCAGTTTGCAGTTGTCTCATGGTTTAATAATCTATTTTTAAAGTTCTACTCCTTTTAAGTTGTTGCTTGTTGGTTGCCTATTGAGTTGTGCCGGATCTGCTTTCTGGTTGTTTCGTGCGGCTTGGCTATTGCAGTTTTGCGATGGATGATCTCCCCACGTTTGTGTTGAACGGAGATAGTAATGTCCAAAAATGACAACGTTCTCTCGTCGGCTTGCGGTAGTTATCGTTCTGTAGGCTAGCTGCGTACGCCATTGTCGTGTGAGTACTCTAATTTAGGTAGTCCATGTTATTTTTGGAGATTTTAGTGGTTGTTTTCTGAAGTGTGTTCCTCTGTTCTTGATATCCTGATCTCTGTAATTTGGTCTTTGATCCTACTATTGAATGATGATGGCGTGGCTTTGAATCTCAAAAAAATTATTAAAAAAAACTGAAACTAAAACTAAAACAACGAATATCCACTTCTTTATGTAATTGTAAAAATAGTCGTAAAATTCGGTTTTTTACTAGGACAATATTAGAAACGGAGAAATTCAAAACTCAGTCCAAACTCCAAACCAACCAATGTTCTCTATTTCTATATTAGAAGTAGGGTTGTAAATGAATCGAGCAATTCGCGAGTTCGGCTCGATTAGTAAACGAGCTGAGCTTGAACTCAAGTTTTTGGATTGTTTAGTAAACAGGTCGAGTGGAGCTCGACTCATTCGACCAAAGTTTAGCTCGTTAAGAGAGACTCGGCTTGATTAAAAAGACTCGTTTAGTAAATTACTAAGTTCGACTTATTAAGGGCTTCACTCATTAAAACTCGAGCTTGAGCTCAAGTTTTTTTGGCTTAGTAAACGAGCCGAGCATGCAGTCCTAAATCAAAACTTCTACAATGCTCCCATTAAATCTGGACCCTTAGATTGAAAAGTAGAGTAATTACAGTCTTTCGATCAAAAACCATTCAAAAAAAAGTAGGGTGAATTTGTTAAAAACTAGATGGTTTTGAGGTTTTTTGGCCCCAAAAACGTAGTATTACTTGCCACAAAAACATATATAATATACCATTTTTTAATGCAACACTTACTATGTTGTATGGCTACACTTCCTTAAGAAACACTTTGTAACGACCCGGATTTTCAACCCAATTTTTTTCAAATAAGAAATTATTATTTTAGTCTATAATAATGGATTAAATGTAATTGAAACCTAAATTTATGTTTGGAGATTAAAATTTCTTTAAATATAATTACCTTGTAAGCATATAAGTGTTGTGCAGCCCGAAAATTTTCATTATTTATAAGATTATTAAAAAAGTATTATTAGTAATAATAAAATCGTTACCCTTAAGAGATTTATACAAAAAATAATTATCTATCTTATCCTATTTAATTTTATTTTCTTTCTTTCTTACTTTGCATACAAGTAATTGCATGCATGCACACTTCTCTCGTCCCTCACCCTCCTAATTCGTTTATGCTTCCTCCGTGATCATATCTTCGTTCGTATCGCGTCTCAATTCAAGTCCTAGAAGGATACAACTTCTTTAAACCCGTTTTTAATCGAAACCCTTCTCAATTTTCTATAAATACTTCATTACGTCGATCCTAGGGTTCCCTACGAAATTTCTTACACCCTACAAGTCCAGAAGAGAGAGAGAATTCGAAGAAAATCGAACTCCAATCCATGGAGTTTTAGAGAGAGAAAGAAAGAGAGAGAAAAGTGGGTTTCGTACCTAAGCTTAACCGAAATCCAAATTGATCGTTCTAATCACTTTTCTCGACCCCAAGCATCTCCAAAGATCATCCGATTCGAGCCCAAGGTCCCCCGATCGACGAAACCGAAGTTGTCTTCTCCAAACGTTCAAGTTCGATCGAAAACAAATTTAATCCGATTCGAGGTATTATAATTCAATCCGAAGCCTCCGCTAAGTATAGTTGATGTTATTAGACATAACCCAATAGCCCCCGTGCCCCCATGCATCGAAAACCACGACGAAAAAGCAAAAAAACCAAAACAGCGAGCAAGGTTGCGGCCGCAACCTTCGGGCTCCCCCAGCCGCAAGAACCAGAGCATCAGAGTTCGCGGCCGCGAACTCCCTTTAGCCATCCGTGCGTTTTTTGTGGTTTTGGTTCGAATCGATATTTTGACGTCCCGAACATGGATTTTGAACCCCGAATTATTTTTCCTAGATTACCCACACTCTAAAGATCATACCTTGTTAAATTCATATTTTTTTTATTTATTTATCTATTTATTTAATTTTTATTCGTAATCATGTAAAAGCTATAAACTAAAAATTATTACGACCTTATAAACTACTCTATAAATCCCCAAACTATTTTTCCTAGATTCCTAACATATTAGAGATCATAACTTGCTGACTTCATATTTTTTTTTATGTTATTAGCTATTTATTCTATTTTTAATTAAAGATACAAACGAAAAATTGTTACGACCTTACAAATAATGTTTTTAACATCTAAACTATTTTTTCTAGACTTCTTACATCTCAAGAATGATATGTTATTAAAATAATATTTTATTTACTTAATTAACTATTTATTATTATTTATGCGTTGTTTCTTGATAATCATACTTTAAAATATTATAAAGGAGGTTTAAAATTCCGAATTAATTTATTTAGACTTTTTACAGTCCTAGAATGATATTATGTAAATATAAATATATTTTCAATTATTTAATTATTTATTTTCTATTTATTCTTGTTTTGTCTATTAATTTAATCTTTTTATTTAAAATAATTCCGTGAGCATCCAAACCCAACTTTTAGCACTCAAATTTATTATAGGGGACTGTTAGGACCTTTATTAAGGTTACGATAATTATTTAAATATTTTTACCTAATTAATGTATTTAATTAGTGTTTAATTAATTTAATTACTTATAATTAATTAACAAAAGTCTAGAAAATTATTTTTAAATCTTAATTAAATAATTCTTACATTCTTAATGACTTTGTGACCATACGAAATTAAGGGCAACGGCCCAGTCATAAAAAGTTATGTGATTGCATTGCTTATTAACTGTTTCGATCCGTCTGTTATTCGTTTTCAATTATTATTGTGATTGATATTGTATTAATATTTCATTTGAATGTTAGATTGGACCCTAGAGACATGGGGTGGTATACGATATAGAAATCACTTAGACGATGCTAAGTAATGGATAAATTGTAAAGTTTCTTTCTGTTTAGAGGTTGCCTGCAGGCGTGATATGAGAAATGATGAGATTGTGATGAGAATTGAAACTGGCGAGTGTGATGAGAATTGAAACTGGCGAGAGTCCAGTGATGAATTGATAGACTGGCGGGTGTCCAGTGATGATTGTGAAATGGTTGTGATGTGGTTTATAAGATAGGCGAACCCTAGTTGTGATTCCGGCATGATAAGCTTACCCCTTGTTGTAGTTATTGGGGTGCACACTCGGTACATAACTTAGGTGTTCCTGCGACAACAAAGGGAAGTGATCTCATGGGACTGAGCATGGCTAGTGGTTGGGGAGGAAAGATCTCGTGGAGAGATCTTAGATTTCATGTTAAGTTAATGGATAGCAATGAATCAAGTTATGTGAATTATCTCTGTTTTACTTTTTCGCACCATATATATTCTGTTTGCCTGCTAGCTGTAAAGTAAGAGGGGTGGTTGGGTTGGATTATTTTACTGGGTGATTTATCACTCACGGATACGTCTGTATTCTGGCAAATCGATTGCTTCGGCGATCAATTTGCTAGAGGGCGCAGGATTCAATGGAGGAGATTCAACGATGATGCAGTTCGACACGAAAAGAATATCAGTAATGAAGATCGAGGATGCTTAGGATTCGTATCAAGATTAGAGTCAGCTCTGAAGTTAATGTATTTTGATTCCGTAAAACTATCTTGAGATTGTATTAGCAAAAGTTTTATTTTGGGAAAATCATATTTATTTAGTAAATTTTCTTGAGAAATTATTTTATATTGCACCCGAAAAATCGGGGCGTTACACACTTACTATACTTGTTTGTTGATAGTAACACTTATTATTACCACGTTACTTACAACATTTATCATAGAATAAGGAAAAACAACTTGGGAGTATGATACTCCCAAACCACTCGGGAGCATCATAAATGAGTGCAATTTTGTTCACCCTCCTTAAAAGAGTGAACATTACCCTCTCTCTCATTGGTTGAAATGGTGTGGACCTCATCACAAAGTGATATCATGCTTACCATGCAATACACTTTTTGAAAAGTATGACATCATTTTGTGGTGAGACTATATCATTTCAACCAATCGAAAGTAGAGTAATGTTCACCCTCTCAAGTGGAGAGCGAACAAAACTCGACTCATCATAGATGCTCTCCCACTAAATTGGAAGGGATCTTAGTAGATTCTGATGTACTAGTATAGACCGTAGGCAACTAAAAAAAAAGGGCCCGGCTATATACAGCCACAAATTAGCTAAGCCTACCCCCTGCTAAGATTAATGATATTTGGACAAAAATGCCCTTTTAAAAAATGGACAAAAATGCCCTTAAATGAAATGACGTCGTTTGGCTTAAGGTCTATCATCTTCCTCCTAACTTTCGTCCTAATCCCACCGTACCACTTCTACTACTCCCTTCTTACTCCCCGTTACCACCACTTCAGACCCACCACCATCACCACACCACCGCGACAGCCACTCCTCCACCACCATCGAAGAAACCAGTTCCCCTTACCACCACTTCTCTCCGTACCAAAACTTCTCTCTCCCCGTAAGCGTATGGATAGGGATAGCTCCTTTTGGTCTCCGATAACCTCTTGACCGGGAAAAAAAAAAAATGAAAACCCAGATCTGCAAACAACGACGATGCCGCCACCGCAAAAACCAGTCCCATCGTGCATTAACAAAATGCGTTATGTTAATTGCGCACTCACAAAATGTGTAATACGGAGACATTATGCATTTAAAATCTACTTTTTTACCCGAAAAAAAGACATGACGCATCTTCAAGATGCGTTATAAAGAGTTCAAATATTAGAATCTGAAATTTGT
The DNA here is from genome assembly GCA_025413875.1 of Rhododendron molle. NCBI lineage: Eukaryota > Viridiplantae > Streptophyta > Magnoliopsida > Ericales > Ericaceae > Rhododendron > Rhododendron molle. The sequence goes on along the minus strand of CM046394.1, from coordinate 7,024,040 downwards.
GGACATTTTCAGAAGTTAATTTCTGATTTTGGTAGCGATTTTCAGGATTGAGTGTCGGATTGTTATTCATCGTTTTGTTTGGCAAGTAGTGTGTTGTTGATGGCGGTGACTGGTTGTAGCCGGAGTTGAGGGGCGGTGATGGCAGTGACCGGAGTTGGTGATGGCGGTGATGATTGTGGCCAACGGTGGTGGCAATACTGGTGAATCTCTCTCTGAAAAAACAAAACCAGAAAACTCACATAGAGCGGCGGCCCTCACGAGTGCCGTCACACCCCAAAAATGGAAAAAGAAAAAGAAAAAGAAAAGTCCTATGATTAGAGCAGCCGAACCCATCTTCTTCAATTTGTAAAGATCGCGGCGGCCATCTCCTTTTCATCTTCTTGCGATCGCAAGAAATGTGCGTCTGATTCTCTGAAGCTTTTCTCTTCGAAATACAAGAGATAGATGTTCGATTTTCGATTCCTGATGTTTGATCTTCTCTTGTGTTAACTAGTGAGAGAGAGAGACGACGACGACGACGAACCAGAGAAATCTTGCGATCTAGTTGAACCGACACCGCCATCACCAACTTGCGATCTGGGCGGTGGTGAACGGTGGTGGTGGGGGACCACGGTGGTTATGGAGTATTCGGTGGTGATGTAGGAGAGGGCAATTTTGGAAAATTATGGATATTTGTTTGGTTGCATATAGTAAATTGTTTTAAGATTTGTGGGTTACATTTAGCACGGGGTAGCCTTAGCTAATTTGTGGCTGCAAATAGCGGCCCCCAAAAAAAAAGACCACCGCTATTTGCAATCAAATTTCCTGAACGTAGCATGTGTATCATATTATAAACAGGTATGTACCATATTATATACAAGCTACGTTTAGAAAATTTGTGGTTGCAAATACTCCGGTCCAAAAAAAAAAAAGAACCTGTATGGCAACTACTAAGTCCAAACGAAGTCGTTTCATAGTACAGCCCCAAAATGGCAATGGGAGCAATTTCCCTTAAACGTCAAGGGCTATTGTTTCCATTCTGATTTTCACGCAATTGGCGCCACTTCTTCTTTCCCGCTCCACAAATCCCACGCAACTCAAATTTCCCTCCCCCTATTTTCGTAACCCTAACCCCTCTCTCTCTCTCTCCCCTTCAACTCTTCGGATTCTGTAACTGGGCATTTCACAGCTCCCTTCTCTCTCTCTCTCTCCCCTTCAATTCTTCGGATTCTGTGACTGGGCAATTCACAGCTCCCTTCTCTGTCCCTCTCTCTCTACACACACACACACACACACACACACATATATATCTACTATTTAAAGCTTTGAGGAAGAAGAAGAACAAGGAAGGAGATGTTTTACTCGCACACGTTCTTGGCTCGAAAAGGGCCACTAGGGACCGTGTGGTGCGCGGCTCATCTGCAGCACAAACTTAAGAAGTCTCACTACACCTCCACTGATATCTCTTCCACTGTTGGTTCGTTTAATCCTCTCTCTTCAACTCTCACTCCGAAATCAAGATTTTGTTTTTTTCCCTCCTCTCGTATGTAGGTATTTGTATTCACGAAATATAACCCTTTTCATGTTGTTGCCAATAAAAAACATTTTTTTTTCCCTTCCAGTGTGTGTGCGTGTGTGTGTTGTTGTTGCCAATAAAATACATTCAAATACTTGTAAAAAACGAGTCTTTGATGTTCAAAATTAGTTGCACGGACTTTTTCGTGTGTTGGTTAAAACCGGAACTGGGAAATTACCCCTTGTTTGGTTTCTAAGTCGTCCTCTTAATTGCAAATTCATGTTGCAATCTTGTCATATGATACGGGTTAAAACAGAATTTTATTTTCTTTGGTTTAATTGTTGGGGCTTGGTTTGCATTGACCTGATAATGCGTTCTATCAAACTCAGAGGAGTTCTTTCTTATGTGGTGTTGGAAAAGCTGGTGCTCATTGATCAAACATTAACAATCCCTTTAATCAGTGAATGCGACGTGAATTGGTCAATATATTTCGATTCTGTTGCTTATTTACCAGGTGTACTTCAGCCTCAGGCAATTTCCACTCTTTGTATAAACTTGACTTGACCTGCATAGAATGACATATAATGGCCTTTTTTTTTCTGTTCTTTTTTTCTGTTGATCATTTTGTTAACTCTCTGTTGTTTTTATCCAATCTGAATGGATCTCCCAGAGAGGATCATGTATCCAGAAGTTCCTATCGCACTGAGAATGTCAGGCCATCTTCTGCTGGGCGTGGTTCGGATATATTCAAAGAAAGTTGATTATCTCTACCAAGACTACAACTTTTTCTTGATAACCATAACAAAAGCATTCGCTTCTGTAGAAGTTAATCTGCCGGAAGATGCAACTCATGCACCTTTTCACTCTGTCACTTTACCGGACACATTCGAACTTGACGCCTTGAATTTGGATGAAGATTTCTACCATGAGGGGTAATCTTTGGGCAACTAACTGCACTTGTGTCTTTCTCTTAATCTCATTTAACACATGACTTCTAATGCTTAGGTTTGAGGACAATCATCTTAGGAGCCAGGAGGACATAACACTAACAGGTGGCTGTATCACATGTGATTCCTTTAGTTGACATGCATTCAATAATTGCTCTCTACCTGAATGTTGGCTAGTAAAACTGATAAATGTTTCATATTTTACCATTCTGCAGACCAAATTCCAACTGGAAGGGATCCATATATTTCCATTACTTTGGATAAGGTAGCTTGATTACCTCATTTCACTTACCAAAAAGATTACCTCAATTCGTTTTTGGTTTCTGACTTGCGAGGCATACAAATTGTCATATCGCATGACATAGATGTCTGTTCTCGTAGGACCTTTTGGGGCATTCATTACCTTTGGAAGATGCCTCTGATCCAGGAGCAATGCCAATGGACGAAGAGTAAGTTTTAGGATACGCCATGCTCATTGTTTTCCTTGTATTGTGGCTTGTGAGAAAGTACTGAGTTTCTTTTTACAGCATCCGTCCTTCACCTCCTGTAGCCTCAGACATTGGTTTTCAAGATCCTGGTCCGACTAACCAGGCAGGAGCCAGTGAAGGGATTCATGAAGATAGTTCTCCAGTTGATATTCCTGAAATAGAAATCAGGCGAGATGCTGTCCATGGTTTCCTTAACATTTCCCCCTGGCCAGATCCGGGGAACGATAGAATTGAACCAGATGGAACTCTGGAGCGGGCCGAGCGGCAACTTGTTAATGACAGGGAATTCCCTACTCCTGTTGCAGAAGAAAGATTAATCTCTGGCGGACAATCTATCCCATCTCGGCATCATGAAGAGCCATTTAATTCTGCTGCATCAAGCCAGGCTCCTGACAATTTTAATTCACACATTGCATTTGGTAGGTGCAGGATTTTTGTTATTGGATACAGGCTATGACCAACCTTGTTTTATCTATCAGTATATGGCTTTTCTTTTATTGCAGAGCATGCCTCACCACCTCAACTGGTAATTCGTGCAACGCCACCTGCTGAACAGCAACCTGTTGAACAACCAAGAGGAAGGAACAGAAGGAGAAGGCAGCTATTCGATGAGTCGACAGTGTTGACTAATAAGTATGAATTTCAGACAATCATGGGCTTTATTTGTTTTATATACCCATAAATATGTACATAGATGTTTTTGTGTGTGTGTGTGTGAGTGTGTAGGGCATTCTTTACTGAACGGTATGGTATATAGGTTTATTAAGGCTGGGCTTGATGACTATAATGACCTACGGCGGAAAAAGAAACATTGCCCTTCTTCTGCTTTGGATGTTTGGAAGTTGAATAACAGGTTGAGAAAAGAAAATATTTTTCTCGAGCCACTAATGCCTGGTGAGTTTGTTTCTTCTTTAAACTGTTTTGCCACTATTGCTTGCTTCTCAGTCAAGGAATTGTTTTCTCATTTAGTTATTGGTGCGTATATATATGCAGGGTTGTGTGCAGATCTATTTAACATTTACAAGAGGGACTTTATCTCTGCAAAACCTCACCTAGCTTCTGCGGAAGAACCATGTCCAGAGCCTAGTAATGCACAGCCTCCTCCCACATGTGATCCAATGCAGAACCCAGATATGGAAATTGAACACCCTCGTAATAATGAAGGCTGCTTTGACAACAATGTTCTACCTGACACTACATTCATGCCTTCTCAAACCGGATATATGTCTCCCCTTCCTCGAAGAGTAGAATTTACTCCCATTTCAGCTGATAATTTTGTCTCGGAATCAGAATCTCAATGGGGGACATCTGTTGGGGCCAGAGCACAACCCACACCGGACCTGGCAACATCTACTGGACCTCTTGGGCCTGAGATGGAAACCCCAATGACATTTTTTGTAGAGCGTCAAGGATTAGATGACACTGGTCTTTCAGATATTCCTGAGGTGATGAATTCAGCAGAAGCAGACGTAAGTTTATCAAGTCTGTTTTGTTTTCTGGTTTTTTTCTCCCCTGTGCATGGTGTGGATAAGTATGTTAGTGGTACACGTGTTTGGCTTTGATGATTCTCCGTGTTTCTTTCTTTGAACTCATAATTATTCTAGGCATTCCCAATATCACTTAAATAGTTTTTTTCTATGCTGTTTTGAAATGTCGGATATTCATCTTCATGAAATGCGTTATGGTCGCTTATGGATTATATAACATCAACTTGAAGAAGATACTATGAGGTGTTGACATTATTGTAACTTTTGAGTTTTTCTCTTGTTCAATTGGAAAGTGTAGATTTTAGTTTTACATATGCATATGGCTGCAAACAGCAAACTAGCCGAGTTTTAGAATGTTCGGGTTTGTTTATTAAGTTTTTAGCGAACTCAAGCTCGAGCTTGTTCAGGAGCCTTAACATTTAACAAGCCAAAAATATCATATCTTTATGCTTGCATACAAGTCTAGTGATGAAATAAAATCTTTATTATGTACTCAAATAAATTCGTACATACAAGTCTAGAGATGAAATAAAATCTTTATTATGTACTTTAATAAATTCATACATATACAAATTGCAAAAAGTTTACATTTACACATATACGTTACATAAGGTTATGCATATTTACATTTATACAGGAAATTTTCATGACCCCCCCCCCCCCTCATGTCTCTCTCTCTCTAGGTTCGCGAGCTTAACCGAGCCAAATATTCTCAGGTTGGGCTCGGCTCATTCATTACATGAGCCTAAAATTAAGACTTACGTCAAGTTCGTTTAATGGACGAATCAAACTCGAACGAGCTTTTACCGAGTCGAGCTTCGAAAAGTTTGATGATGCTCGCTTTTAGTTTACGTTATGCTTGTAGGGATATAAAACATTAAACCATTTTATCTATGTGAATATGGTATCCATGCTGTCATTTAAACCTCACCATAATCAAGTTGGGAGAACTTACTGGGGGTTTTAATCTCATTCACCTAGTCATTTCATTGCAGGACCTAAATTTTTTGGCGATGGGGGAATATACACCAACTGGTAAGTCAAGAATCGTTTTGTCCCTATTCTGATCAATATGAATGATTTTCTGCCTACTGCTTAAGGTTTTCCTTGGTTACTCACAATATGCAAACGTAATAGACCGACAGTCTGTTGCCACAGACTCACAATTGATTGATGTATTCTTACTTTTAGCAGAAGTTCAAGGAACTCAAGGAGTAGGCACATTGTCACAGACAACAAGGTAGCTTCTTGCAAAATACTCTGTTACTAATTGAGCTCCATTGTTTCAAGTAGATTGAAAGTGCACTTTATGTGATTTGCCAACAGGAAAGTGGCTCAATATTTGAAAGGGCAAGCGTCAGTTACCCCTATCTCAGAAGACTTATCTGGAGATCTAGTCTTGAACAAGCTCTTAGAAGGAAAAAGCAGAAAAGTGTGTGCTCGAATGTTCTCTGAGACTCTGGTAAGCCCCTAAAACCTTCTGTCAAACTGTGTGCTTGAGATTTTTGTACCTTCCGTTTTAGACAAGAAAGTATGAGAGCAAGGAATTTGGTATCAGGCTATCGCTTGTGATCACTCCTATATTGCTTGTATGCAACTCTTCAAACTCTATGCATGACATTATATGAATAGCATGTGAACGGTCAATTTCTGACACTGAAAAGTGTCTTTAGTAGAATTTTAAAAGTCGAATTTCTTCAAGTTGGGTTAATTTGTCACTCAAGTGTTGTTATTTAATGCTTCAATTTTGTTAGTGTATGTTTGGCATTTTTTTATTGCAGCCATTACAGAATATATCATTACTTTATGTCCCACTAAGTTCTGTCATGTTTCTTTTATCCTTCATTTATTTCTGTTGTTTAGATAACTCCATTTTCTGCAGTTGCTGGGGTTATTCTTGAATGTAATCATGTGGTTAATTTTTCATAGCATCTATCACCCTGTAGATTGGGTTTCTACTGACCGTGAAACTTCTAATAGGAAAGTACTTGAAAATGTTTTTATCAGTTATGTACATCTATTCTGGTGTGGACTGATGGAAGCATTCTGCTCATGGCAATAATCTTTTCGCTCCTCAGTCTTCACTGGCCATCCATCGAGTGGAATGGGAGAATAGGGTTTTCTAAGTAAGCCCAAGTACTTGGGAGAAGGATATTTTTTAGTTGATACCCCCCAAGTTTAAACTGTACATTTGGAGACTCATGTTCCTTTTTGACCCATCTGATTGCTCTCGCTGTCCCAGCTTGAAATATCCATTTTCCAAACTGCCCCTTTTTTTTTCATGAGAATTGGAGATATGTGATGCTAGTGATAAAAGTTGGTCATTACTTTGATAGGTTCTAAAAAGTTATGGGCTTGTGGATGTACAACAAGAAGAGCCTTATGGTGATATTACTTTGAAGTTGACCCCTAAACTTTTCAAGGATCTGGAGTGATGTTACATGTGCTTGGCAGGTCTTCATGCAAATAGGTAAGAGCAGAAATTGTGTAGCAATGCTTGTTTTTCTCTGTATTCTTATGCACTGCTAGCAAGCTCCGTTGGCGCCTTTTGGTTCAAATTCTCTTAATTTCTACTTCATATTCTACCCAGTTCTCACACTAAGTTAGCGTGTACAGGAATTGGAGTATCAATCCGAGTTTTTTTAGCTGCAAAGACTTGGCACTAACCCTAGAACCAATGCTTCACTTTAGGAGTATATATGTGTAGCAACTGTCAGTGCCTTCGTAGAATACAAAATGTAATTCAGATTTATACCAATGCTGATTGTGGTTTTGACTTGTGAACTGCAGTTGGTTTTGTACAGCAGCAGCAACACAATTTTGTCGTAATCTTTTGAAGGCTCACATCATTGCTTCTTCTTTCTGGCAGTTGATAAATTATTGTATTCGGCCTCTTCCTTCATCTGTTCATACCTCCTTTTGTAATAAGCTGTAGCACTAGAAGTGCTGGCCTGGTTGGGTGGATACTGTAGAAACAGTTTGATTTATCTATGCAATCAACTCCTTATTTCCATATTGTCATTCGGCATTTTGATAGGTTCTGTTGGAATTTTAAGATGATATTACCCTTGTGTTTACTTTGGGGCATTTTTCTGCTGCCTTTGCCTACTTGGCTTTACTATTGCAAGTGCCGTTGTTGCCTATCCACCGCATTGAATCAAGAAAATTGAATGGATTTTGGTGCCGTTTACCCATGATATGGTCGTGAACTACCAAAAATCACTGTGGAGCCAATACATGGATTTGCTACCCTTCGCCTTTTCTAGTTTAGCTCTTAGATTTGGTTTACCTCAACCTCCTTGGGGCTACCTGTTCTTTTGTGGTATCAAAGCGTGCATTTTTTAGATGCCAACTACGATATGATTGTGCTGCTTCGATTGATTAATGTCCAGTTAAAACATATCATTACGGAAAATACTGTCTTACTAAACGATTGGGAATGCATAAATTAGCCTGGTACCTTCAACTCATCTCATTTATCTTGTCGCCATGCCTCTATATTCTTGAATCTGGACAGCCTCGTATTGCATGCTGATGAACGAAGACGTGGGGTTAGTTCAATTGGTCATCCTTGTACACTTCCAATGGCAAGGTCAGTGGGTCAATCCTTCTCATAAGCGAAGATAATTATTCCTTTCCCATGGATGGGGGTCATCAAATGATTGCAAACTATGATATCGCTAGCTAGAGGAGGCGGCTAGGGTTCCGAGAGGTTAGGGAGAGTGAGATGTGAGATTTTTTGCGAAGTAGAATTTATCACACTTCAATGATCGAGACCACTCATATTTTTAATTCGCTGAGAGCATCAAGCATGCCAAAAATCATTTTGATCAATTATCGTTTGATATGATTTCAAAACAAATTTATATTGCAAAAAATTTAGAAAGGAGCCGGACTCTTATCTTTGAGGGCTGTGGGAAAGATTTGGTTCCGTAGTGCATTAATCTATTTGTCTTGCAACTTTTCTAAATAATTAATCTACAGATCTTTAGTTTTTTGACCAAACATTTATCTCATGAGTTTAATTTTAAAATTTTCTTTTCTTTTCTTTTCCACAAATTCCAAATGGAGCCTTATGTTTCTTTATATACTTCTACTTTTTTTTTCAAAATAATGTTTCGTTATACACCATTGTGACGAAGTATCCTACATGGCAACTAATACAAAACGTAGTCGTTTTATAGTATGGGCCCGTACTTTCATTCCACCTGCAAATGGCAACGAGAGCAATTTTCCGTAAAAGGGTTCCCATTCTTGTTTTTCACTCAATTGGCGCCACTTCTACTTTCCTGCTCTCTACATATGGCCTTGTTCGTTTTGAAACTTGGGTAGGGCAGTCACCCACTAAACTTTGTTATGATGTTCGCCCAACCCACACACAAATCTCGCGTCCGTCCTGCAAGTCTTTGATGTTCGAAATTAATCACACAGACTTTTTGTATTTTGGTTTAAAGCTGGAATTTACATTCAACTACTTGTAAAAAATGAGTCTTTGATGTTCAAAATTAGTCGCACGGACCACTTGTATTTTGGGTTAAAACTGGAATTTACTTCCAATACTCGTAAAAAACGAGTCTTTGATGTTCAAAAGTAGTTCGCATGGACTTTTTGTATGTCGGGTTAAAACCGGAACTGGGAAGTTGCCCTGTGTTTGGTTTCTTAGTCATTCTTATTGCAAATTCATTTTGCTATCTTGTACTATGATATGGGCTAAACATAATTCTGTTTTGAGCTTTTGTTTAATTATCGGGGGTTGGTTTGCATCGACCTATTGATAATGTATTCTATCGAATTCAGACGAGTTCTTTCTCATGAGGTATTGGAAAAGCTGGTGATCGTTGATCGAACATTAACAACCCCTTAGTGAATTGGTCAATATACTCAATACAAATAGATTCTGTTGCCTATTTTCCCGATGTACTTCAGCCTCAGGTGATTCCCATTCTTTGTGTAAACTTGGCTTGACCTGCATAGAATGACATACAATGGCCTTTTTTATTTTTTTAATCACTTTGTTAACTATCTGCTGTTTTTATTCCAATGTGAATGGATCTCCCAGAAAGGATCATGTATCCAGAAGTTCCCTTCGCGCTGAGAATGTCAGGCCATCTTCTGCTGGGCATGGTTCGGATATATTCAAAGAAAGTTGATTATCTGTACGAAGGCTACAACTTTTTCCGGATAACCATAAAAAAAGCAGTTGCTTCTGTATAAGTTAATCTGCCGGAAGAAGCAACTCATGCACCTTTTCACTCCATCATTTTGCCCGACACATTCGATCTTGATGCCTTTAATTTGGATGAAGACTTCTACAATGAGGGGTAATCTTTGGGCAAACTTACTGCACTTGTGTCTTTCTTTTAATCTCTTTTAACACACGACTTTAAATTGTTAGGTTGGAGGACAATCATCATAGGAGCCAGGAGGACATAACACTTACAGGTGGCCATACTAGTTACTACGTTTGCTTCCTTGAGTTGATATGCATTAAATAATTGCACTCTACGTCTCTGCCTGAATGTTTGTTTGTAAAAATGATATATGATTCATATGTTACCATGCGGCAGACCAAATTCCATTTGGAAGGGATCCATGTAATACCTTTACTTTGGATAAGGTAGCTTGATTGCCTTATTTCAGTTACCAAAAAAGATTACCTCGATTCGTATTTAGTTTCTTAGTTGGGAGGCATAAAAATTTTCATATCGCGTAACATAGATGTCTGTTCTCGTAGGAATGGGATTCATTACCTTTGAAAGATGCCTCTGATGTAGGGCCCATGCCAATGGTGGAAGAGTATGTTCTTGGATACACCGCGAAGCTCATTGTTTTCCTTGTATTGTGAGAAAGTAATGAGTTTCTTTTTACAGTGTCCGTCCTTCACCTCCAATAGACTCAGGCAATGGTTATCAAGATCCTGGTCCGACTAACCCAGACAGGAGCCAGTGAAGGCGTTCATGACGATAGTTCTCCAGTGGAAACTAGGCGAGATGCTGTCCATGGTTCCCATAACAATCTCCTCAGCTGGCTAGATCAGGGGAACGATAGAATCAAACCAGATGGAACTCTGGAGCGGGCCGAGCGGCAACTTGTTAATGACAAGTAAATCCCTACTTCTTCGCAGAAGAAATATTATTCCCTGGCAGGCAGTCTATCCCATTTCAGCATCGTGGAGAGCCACTTAATTCTGCTGCATCAAGCCAGGCTCCTGACAATTTTGATTCACACATTGCATTTGGTAGGTGCAGAATTTTTGTTATTGGATGCAGGCTAAGACCGACCTTGTTTTGTCTGTCAGTATATGGCTTTCTTGGATTGCAGAGCATGCCTCCCCACCTCAACTGGCAATTCGTCCAACGCCACCTGCTGAACAGCGACCTGTTGAACAACAAAGAGGAAGGAACAGAAGGAGAAGGCAGCTATTCGATGAGTCCCGCACATTGTTAACTAATAAGTATGAATTTCAGACAATCATGGGCTTTATTCTTTTTTTATACCCATAACTATGTACGCGCGCGCACACTCACAGACACACACACATGCCTGTGTGTGCAGTGCCTTCTTTACTAAGCGGTATGTTTATGGCAGGATTATGAAGGCAAAGCTTAAAGACTGTGATGACCTACTGTGTAAAAGGAAACATTGCCCTTCTGCTTTGGATGTTTGGAAGTTGAATAACAGGTTGAGAAAAGGAAATATTTTTCTCGAGCCGCTAATCCCTGGTGAGTGTGTTCCTTCTTTAAACGGATTTGCCACTAATGGTTGCTTCTCAGTCAAGGAATTGTTTTTCCTTTATTATTTAATTTAGAAATTGGTGTGCATATACCTTCAGGGTTGTGCAATGATCTATGTAACATTTACAAGAGGGACTTTATTTCTGCAATGCCTCATCTAATTTCTGCAGAAGACCCATTTCCAAAGTCTAATGTTCCACAGACTCCAATGCAGAGCCCAAATATGGAAACTGAATCTTCGTCATAATGAAGGCCAAGTTGACAACGATGTTCAACCTGCGTTTATGCATACTCCTGCCTCGGCTGGCAATTTAAGCCCAGAATCAGAACCTCAACCGGGAACTACTATGGGGACTGGAGTACAACCCACTCCGGACCCGGCAGCTCTTTGGTCTGAGATTGATACTCCGACGACATTTTTCGAAGAGCGTGATGGAGTAGATAACAGTGGTCTTTCAGATATTCCTGAGGTGGTGAATTCCGCAAAAGCAGATGCACGTCTTGTTTGATTTCATCTTGATTTTTTTCTTCTCTTAGGTGTGGATTAGTATTGACATTATTGGAACTTTTGACCCTTTCTCATGTTCAATTGAGAAGTTATTTCACATATAATTGTGCATACCGATGCTCTAGACTATCAATGAAGGAAGCATGGTAATGTGCACATAAATTGATTTGGGTCTCTAGGCCTGCCCTCTCTGATGCTATTTGGCTTTGATTTGGGGCACGGTTCTACAACAAAACGTCCCTGTAGCTCCTCGGTTCTTGGAGGTTTAGAGGGGCCACTGTTTCAGTGGTATTTTGAGAGCAGCCACTTTGTGCATATATTGTCAAAAGTTAGGTCTGTCTCTAATCATCCCGGTCCATACCCCCAATGATTGGGGACTAGATGGGTTATGTTATGTTGTTGTTGTAAGGCTATAAACAAGCCCGAGTTTTAGAATGTTCAAGTTTGTTTATTCAGTTTTAGCAAGATCAAGCTCGAGCCTAATGAAATTCGAGCTCGAGCTTGTTCATGAGCCTGAACAGGCTAAAAAATATCATCTATTTATGCTCGCATAGAGGTCTGGGGCTGCAAATAAAATTTTAGTATGTGCATAAATAAGTTTATACAAAACAGATAACTCGTACAAACATTATACATATACAAATTTATAAATATACGAGTTATAAAATTTTCATTATATGCACATATAACCGCATAGATGTACAAGTTATATAAGTTTACACTTAAAGTAGCCCGAGTCAATTTGGCAGCTTAAGATCATACGAAACCACGGAAAATTGTCAAGACAGACATAGGAGAGAGAGTAGCGACATTCTCCAATAACTTAAAGGTATTGTCGTGGCTGTCATGCTTTCTAAGACTCTTCCGTCGAATGTGCAACATAACATACTAAAAACTTGCTCTTTCTTTTACCTCAGTGAACAATTTATAGAACGGCATGTGTTTCGAGTTGGACTACTCGTCCAACAACCAAAAAACAAAAGCTTCATACTTGCAAACCCTGTCAGGGAGAAGTAAAATGCATATTCTTCATCCCCATTCATAAGACTGATCATTATGATCCATGTTATTGCCTCCTATTTGAGCATTACATGTCCAAAGTGTCCTTCGCAATGCTGCATTTTAATCGAGCGTGAGAACCAGATGGCAGTGATCATGGGTTTCACATACCAAATGCCTAGTTTCAGGTTCCATGTTTATGAAGAGGCCGACTCCTTGCAAATTCCCATCGCTACCAATCCTAAAACTCTGATATTCCTGGAAGCAAAAAACCTATGTAAGATTGTAGTGGGTATTTTTTGAATATGGTCTAAAGGGAGAAAATAACATTTTGAGATACACCAACAGGATTGATGCAACTATTATAAAGCAAGTAACGATGTTTTCCCATGCTAATTATAAGTTAGCATGAGAAAGCAGGGTTCAATCCTACTATTCGGTCAACCTCAACATTTTTATCTGGAAGAACAATGGGGAATAAATAAAAGACCTTTCGACTGATAATCAGAGTGTAGGGATCTCCATGTCTGGAAAGCATTCCACTGCTCTTGTTGTAAGCTGCATCTGCGGACCTAAGTGGAAACATTTAAGTTCGGCTCGAGTTCGTTAAGGTACTAGTTCGGCTCGAGTTCGATTCGAGCCCAAACAACTCGGCTCGAGTTCGGCTCGTTAAAATTTTTCAAGGCTCGAGTTCGGCTCGGTTGGGTTCGTTAAGGTATTAGTTTGACTCGAGTTCGGCTCGGGTTCGATTCGAACCTGAACATCTTGGCTCGAGTTTGGCTCGTTAAATTCAAACGAATGGAGTCGAGCTAAATCTAAGCTCGAATTGAGCTCGTCAAGACTTGGGTTTGGTTCCCCTCGGCTCATTAAACTCAAGCGAACCCAAACTCTCTCATTGATCGTATAGAATTTGGGAGAAAAATAAGTATTGAATTATATATACAACCTTAAAAAAATTTATATTTACAAACAGACCCCTATTGAATTATTAATTAAATTTAAGTATAGGATCGCGAGCCTAACCGAGCCGAATACCGTTAGACTCAAGTTCGGCTCATTTACGGAACGAGCCTAGAATCTGGAAGAACAATGGGGAATAAATAAAAGACCTTTCGACTGATAATCAGAGTGTAGGGATCTCCATGTCTGGAAAGCATTCCACTGCTCTTGTTGTAAGCTGCATCTGCGGACCTAAGTGGAAACATTCCCACCATTGTTTGTCGCAGCTTTAAATCCCAGTCTGCAAAAAGTACAAGCTGTCAATTATACTTCTTCCTCAGGTTTGTTGATGAGAAACGGGATAAAAGATAAACGCAACAAATCTGACATTCTGGTTCTTTTTTCCTCCAATAACTCAGGGTAACCAAGCCAGCATACACACATCTCAACTAACTCTGGCAGACCATTGTCCACAGGTAAAATTCCGTATGAATTGACCTCATAAGAATGACAGCATTGGAAAGTTTCCGAACCAGAGGCCTTAAAAGAAAATTAAAGTTTCCTTTGGGTTCTTGGTAAACAAGCAAGGGGGTTTGAAACTTTTGATTACTGCTTTGACGTCTTACCTTGATGATTAAAGGTTGGATCAGCAAAGGTCTCTCTGATCAAGCCCCAAGCTTCCACAAGAGTTCTCTGAACTAGTGAACTGTATTCACCAATCAATAAAACACTTTACATAGACTGATCCAGCTGAACACCTTGATGAATAAGCTTCATAAAAGGCAAACAAGAACATCAAGAAACAAATATTTCATGACATGAGGAACCCAAAAATAGGATCTAGTCAATATGAGTGCATAGATGAAGAAATTAAAGACAAACACGAGATAAAACTAGATTTGTGTGGTTCACCCAACGTGGCTACATCGCAATTTTTTTTGGCAGGCTCAAACGGTTAGTGCAGGACAACCAGCGTAGTGACTCCTTTGGCATGACCATAGGAGTTTCTAACTGCTCTGCAATGTTCAGCTGTAGGTGGGTAACCACAACCGCGATAAGGCCCGAATTAACCCTCACACAAAGCATCTGGTACACGACGACAACTACCGCAAACGGTTTCTAACTTCAAGTGTAGCTTGTTTAAGAGACGAGTCCATCTAAAATGAGTTTTAATCGAGCTGAACACAAGCCGATCGCGAGTAGTTTAAATTTTCATATATGACAAGCAAGACGAGCAGAGCAGTAACCTATTCGAGCTTGCTTTAAAACTTCAACGAGCTTCAAAAAGTGAAGGCTTTATCTCCCTCTTTTCTTCTGTAACTTTATGTCCATATTAATTAAAACTGAAAGTAATCATTTTCGTTCTAAAAATCTCCCAATGCTCGCAAAAGCTCCTACAGTAATAGACATAAAGTAGATGACAATTGCCTCAATTTAAACATGCAATGGAAGCAAGAATTAAATTTCCTGTTTTTGCAGATTAACAGAATTCTTGTCAAACTAGGAATGGAGTGGTGAGAAGTTCGCCGAGAAGAATGGAGTGAGAGAGAATCTATACAAAATTGAAATCTATACACAATAGTTATCAGTTACGTACAATGGAGTGAGAATCCTTTTCTGCTGAACAACCTCTCCGTCGGCCGTCGGGGTCGGGGACGTCCCTTCGTCGGAGCTAATTTTATTCCTTGATGAAATGGGTTTGACACAGTGTGACAAAACCTATTTCCATAGAAGCAAATTCAATTTGATCATCTTCGATTATGAATAATTCAGAGTTAGATTCAAATGATCTTTGACACCACGAATATTCTGGACAAGATCTACAAGTTGAACGATTTCGATCGTGAAGATAAATCGAAACGAGATCACAATTTGACGAACTGTTCAAAACAACCTCACAGGTTCACGTTGCGACGTCGTTTTATTCTCAACGTACCTTCCTCCGTCAAAATGGGTTTGATACAATATAGCCAAGTTTATTTTCACAAAAATAAATTCACTCTTATTGTCTCCGATTACATATGAAAAAGTATTTGATTCAAGCAATCAGTTCCAAGATTGAACTTCATAAAATTATCTTCAAGACGAACATTTTGGATCATAAAAATAAACCCTAATAAGCTCACAATTCGTCAAATTCTTGTTTCACACGACTTCTCATGTTCCAAATGCGAAGTATAACGATCCGGGCGACGTCGTTTTTGGGAAAGCTCGCGTCTGTCATATGCGAGTTTGGGTTTCTCTTTCTGCCGGATATTTGGCGGAGGTATATAAAACTAAAACCCATTAGAAATCTAAAAGTCGAAAACAGAACAGGGTTTTATCCTCTCTCTCTCTCTCTCTCTCCATGGCCACCTTCCACCATCCACATTTCTTCAGCTCAAACCCCCAAACACCGCTAAACCCAACACCACTCCCAGCAGAAGAATACCACCCGTTATATTGAGGAACGTGAAAAAGAAGGCAGACGAGGCATGGAAGGAGAAGAAGAAGGTATTCGTAGACCACGACGGAGGTAACCACAACGTCAGCGTTCAATTGAGCGGCATACGAACAGCAGATTTGCCGCAGCACATACGAGTGCGAGTCGCGGGGAAAGATTCCAGAAGGACTGGTCTATCCGTGAAGTGGTTCAGAGGGTTTTGGGGGCTAAGCATTGGGAGGATATCGAGGGACTGCTCAATCGGTGGGTCGGACGGTTCGCTAGGAAAATTTTTCTTGTTCTTATTAGGGTAAGCGAAATTATGATTCGAATTGGTTGGTCAAATTGTGATGAATGCTAGTAGGCCCCAAACGAGCCTAGCCGAGGTTTAAAATGTTTAGGTTTGTTTACTAAGTTTTTAGTGAACTCGAGCTGGCTGGAGTTGAGTAAAAATTTGACGGGCCGAGCTCGAGGTGTCAGAAGTTTGAGTCGAACTGGAGCTTGTTCACAAACCTTAGCGTGGCACAAACCCAAAAATATCATATTTATGATAGCACATGCAAGTCTAGAGCTGCAAATATTGTTTGTATGATGTACGGAGATAAGTTTATATATAAACAAAATTATAAGAAGTTGCACATATTTGAATGTAACTTTATACATATACTAATTATGAAAGTTTTATCATGTACATATTAAAGTTTATACATATACGACTTACTATATTAGTTTATATAAATATAAATTTCCAAGTTTATGTATGGAATTTTGAATATATATGCTTGAAATTTGCAGACCTCGAGCCGAATATTGTCGGGTTTGGGCCCGGTTCATTTATCAAATGAGCCTAAACGTTAGGCTCAGATTCGGTTTGCTTAATAGACAAATCAAACTTGAACAAAGCATTTACCTAGTCAAGCCTCGAACAGTTCGCGAACGACTCGGTTCATTTGCAGCCCTAATTGTGATTCTGTGAATGCTAGTTGTTCAAGTTATGAACTAATGAGTCTAATTTAGTCAAATTAATGTAGGGTCAAGTATGATTTTTTGGTCATTCTGTCGTTCATGTGATGCATTTTTTGTGGTGCAAATTATGTATTGCGAATGGTGTATTCCAAGAATATTATTGTAGTTTTGTCTGCATACGTCTGTAATCTGTATAATTATAAAATGTGGTAAGGACTTCCGTTGTGCTTTTTAGTGCAGTCTAAAAAACTAATCTTTGTACTATACTAGTAACTAATTGACTTGAACTATGTCAACATTGTTATTTCTCACTCCGTATATGTTCTATATTTAGAGCGAATTTAATAGAAACCGTGCGACAAGCGTATGACAATCCCTCATTGTATTTTTCTTTGTGTAGGAAATAACTCAAACAGGTTCTATTGAACATAGCATTCATGTTTTTCGGTGGATGAAGAATCAGAAGAACTATTGTGCTTGAAATGATATTTACAACATGATGATCAGGTTACATGCTAGGCATAATCAAACAGACCAAGCACGTGGTTTGTTTTTTGAGATGCAAGAGTGGAGGTACGGTTGCTATTTTCCATGTTTCATACATGCATTACTTGCCTGTGTCATTGTGAGCCTTCAATCACTAAACTTTGGCAATATCTTTATAATCCCCAACATGGATTGACTCATGGGTTCTACTTACCCAAGCGGGGTGCTGAACCAAGTTTGGCCGAACCTAAAAGTCTGGCCGCCTTCCTGACCAAACCAGGTAGAATAGAGGGACCTAACCCGACCTCCCGCTGAGCGTAGTGACTGTGGCCGAGTCGTCACATTTGGCCCACTACTGTATGTCTTTTTAGTTTTCCTAGTTGCTTTTATCTTCTGTGCATTTTCCATTTTTCCCAGTAAGTGTGTGTGTGTGTGTGTGTGTGGGGGGGGGGTTGGTGGGGGGTGGTGGGGTGGTATTAAAAGAGAATTATCCTCAGTGGAGTTATTGTCTTTTTATTTATATATATTTTTTGAAAGGATTAGTGTAGTTTTTGTCGATGATTAGTATTTCACTGGTAGGTGTAAGCCTGATGCAGAAACTTTCAATGCCCTCATCAATGTGCATGGTCGGGCTGGACAATGGCGTTGGGCAATGAATATCAAGGATGACATGCTTCGTGCAGCTGTGTGTATTTGTACTCTTCTCCCTTATAGGTGTTAATTGTTCTAAGGTTTTCCCTTTCATGCGCAAATGCTATCTTTGGATAGAATTAACTTTTAGTGCTAGTTAGATGTTGGACCTGTATCAATTTGGATTTTAGGCGTTGTTTAATAATTGAATTCTGAAAGTTAAATACTGAAAATTAATTGCTGATTTTATAACGCTGTGTTGTGGAAAAAAAATTTAAGTGTTAAATTATTACAACTTATTTGATACAAGAAGCTAAAATCTCGAGTATATTGTTTAAGAAGTTTTAGATATGGAGGTTATGTGTGGGTGGTAATGGGGGCAGGGGCAGAGGGGTGCTATTGGTGGCGATAGGCATAGAGGTAGTAGTGAGTGGTGTGATGGCGGTGGTAGTGGTGATGTGCTAAGGTGACGGTAATTGTCATATACGGTGGAGTGGCAGACGAGGGTGGTGTTAGTGGTGGTAGCAGGGGAATGAAGGCAGTTGTTAATGGTCTTATAGTGGTGGTGGTGATGTGGTGTGGCGATGCACAATGATGTGGTGTGACGATGCACATTGTGGTATAGTTGGAGATGCAGAGGTGGTGTGGTGGACGGGGGTGATGGGTAGAGAGATGGTGGTGGTGGGGATGGTGTGGCGGGTGCGATATTTGGGACATGAAGGTAGTATAGTGAGCGGTGTGGTGATGCTAATTGTGGTATAGGACCATAGGTGGAGAATTGGTGGCGGTGGCAGTTCTGTGGTGGAGGGGGGAGGAGGATGTCATGGTGGAGTGATAATGGAATGGTAATATCGGCAGTGGTGTTATAGAGAGGAGGTGGGTTGGTGCCTTGGTGGAGAGATGGTAGGGGTGCCGGCGGTGCCGGTTAAGGGGTGGTGGCACTGGTGGCGTGCTTGTGGTGGTGGTAGTGGAGACGTGGTGGTGTGAGGGAGGAGGGATTGTGGTGCTAGAGGAGGAGGAGAAGTGGTAGTGATGGTACATAAGGGGTGATAAATTCACCCAGCATCAAGAGCAAGCTCTGCTACTTACGGTTTTCATAATTGTTTACTCACTTCTAAAAAGGCACTAAAAACTTATAGTGATATGGAAGGCTATTATGAAGCAGTATTTAATTGACTTTCACCCAATACATTCAACTGTTTAGTGTTGAAGTCTGTTATGAGACGAACCCTTTAGTATTACTGATACATCTTTATTGCCATCATTCTACTGGATAGACTAAGGACCTTGATTTGTTATGAATTTATGCTCGTTGCTCAAGTCTCTTATGCCAGCAGAATGCTGATTATCTCTGTGACCTTAATGAATTTATTGTGCAGATTCCTCCTAGTCGGTCCACATATAACGACTTGATAAATGTGTGTGGATCAAGTGGAAATTGGAGACAAGCTCTACAAGTTTGTCAAATGATGACCGAGAATGGAGTTGGGCCTGATCTGGTAACTCACAATATTGTTCTATCGGCTTTCAAAAGTGGAGCACAGTATTTGAAAGCTGTCTCCTAGTTCCAACTTATGATAGGGACCGATATCCGTCCTGACACGACTACCCATAATATCGTGATACATTGCCTTATAAAGCTTCAACAATATGCGCAAGCTCTTGCGGGGGGTATGAGAGAGTAAAACATCCCCTTCAGCGATGCTATCTTCTTGGAAATGTTATCAGCGTGTAGCATGTAAGTTCCGTTTGGCTTCAATAATTTACCAAAAGGTTTAAGCTGCTTTAATACATTACATTACATTTCTCTCTCTCTCTCTCTCTCTCTCTCTCTCTCTCTCTCTCTCTCTCTCTGTGTGGCACGAACAGGCCTGATTGCTCCATGGTCTTGCATTTCTGTCCTTTGAGTTCTTCTTGAATCTACTGGCTATGCAAGAATTTTGAATTATACTTTTGAACCTTCATGTGAAATAGTAAGTAGATCCCTTCGTCCTGAAACCCGAGTAACCATCTTCCTGATGTATTACGGGTCTGTTTGATGTCTAAAAGCCAACTTTTTTGGAACCTTTTTCTCTTTGGTGAGCTTTAACTCTTCTTTGGGTCATGTCTTTTAAATTCTTTTGTACATCTTGACTAAATAAACCAAGAAAATGCAAAAGAATGGACCATATTAGGGAGAATTCCACTAGAGAACTTAACAAAAAAAGAGGCCCCCAAAACTGAGGGAAAACCGGGTGGGTTTTTTGGTCTTTTGTTTTACGTTTTAGGAAGTAGTATAGATTTTGAAATATCTGATCCCTCTATTCAAACAAACCAGAAAAGTAACTCCTTTATATTTATTTATGAAAAACTGAAAAAAAAGAATTTGGGAAATGGCATAAAAGATGGAGCCTAATCTAGCCAAATGATGCTGCATCCTATTAATCAAATCCCGTGCTATGGTAGGGACCACGGGATACCACTGTTTACAAGGCTGGTGGTCTTTTTTTCGTTATTATTTATGTTTTTATTTAGATCCCTGTTGTAATGGATAAGCTGAGCTCATTGCATCATACATCTCCTAGAGGGATATTAGTATTCTACTTTCCGTAAGACAAATGCTTTTTAATTTTGACTGCGGACTGCGAGATTGGAGCACGACAACTAAACTGATCAAAATGATGGAACCTTCATTCCCTGTTATTTCAGTTGGAGTTCTTAATCAGCTTCTGCTTTTTATTGGGAAATCTGGGAAGATTGAGACTGTGATGATGGTAAGTGAATTTTTTTCTTAGGCTTGGAAACTTGAGTCAACATTGTTGTGTGGAGTAATACAGTTGCTATTCTGATACAACTTAGTTTTCCTTTTAATCTCTTGCTCTAGCTGCTACAGCCTATCTTAACAAGTAAGGAATAGCAGAATATTCAGAGGCATTCATAAGTCCCCTTCCATTTTCATTGGTCAGATCAAGTACATAGTGAGGATCAAGGCTTCTCAAAGTAGGAATTATAAAGTTTCTGCTCTTTCATCTTTGCTCTGTCAAAATTGGCAGATCCCTCATTGTGTATTCTAGTAGTTGTTTAGCTTCTTCTTGTACAAGCTATGCCTTGGGGATTGTCTGTTCTTCAGGATTTCCTCTTGCAAGTGCTTTCGGATAAATTTTTCAGTTACCAAAAATGAATGCTGTATTTGGATCAAGCATAGGGTAAGGAAAAGGAAATTGGAAAGTTAGGATTTAACGGCTCTCAACGGCTAGATCCTTGAACATTTCCGTTTTCTTTTCAACCATATCCTTGACACTAATACAGCCCAAGTGAAAAAAAATTTTCCACATTGTTGAGCTAGTTTTATGGTATGCAACAAGCATCCACATAGATTCGTACTTCCTAGAATTCGAGCTGAATTCTGAAAATTGTGACAAATTTCTTCCTTCTTCTATATCGTATGCAGATTTTCTTAAAAATAGTGGCAACGGGTGGAGAAATCAGTGTCTCCACTTATTTGATTGTTTTGAAGAATCTTTTGGCTGCTGGAAATTGGAGGAAATATATTGAGGTAACCACATCAAACTTTCGTAATGCGACCTTTTTTCTCGTAACTTCGGAAGAAATGCATGACCTGCTTCGTGAATTTAGCTCCATTGGCTACATGATGCTTTTTGTTTGGATCTCTTTAACGATCTTGATAGCATTTAGAAATTATACAGCACTTGTGCAGTTGAGTCCAAGTAATTGATGCATATTTACAGCTAGCAATCATTTGTCCTTTTTTGCCTGAAACCTTATTTTTCTATTTTTTCTAGTATATTCGTTCATCGGGAAGAACGCCATGCTCTGATGTTGTAGATGGTGTGGTGGTACAAGTTTAAGATTTAATCACGTTTGAGTGCATTAACCTCATTGAAATTAGCCCGATGATCAATTTTGTGCCAGATTAAACTCTCCTCTCACTATGGATTGGTGTGGCCAATATAGTTCTCTTTTCCATATTCTTTGTTGTCGTCATGAAATAACAGGAATGTGGGTGCAGGTATAAACCTTCAATGTTATGTATGTAACCGCCCACCGAAATATGTGCAAGGAAATATAAACTGAAGGGAGAGAGAAAAAACGAAAACATATTACATTGTTCCTTTCTGAGATAGTTCTCCGTCGACCGTAGTTATCCAATGAGAAAACGACCTCCCTATTTATCTCATTATCTCATACTTCTTAATATTTGGCGCATGAAAATTTCGAGCAATATTTTCATGCAGGTATTGGGATGGATGGAGGATGCAGGAATTCAACCGTCATTTGAAATGTATCGCAGGATATTGCACAAAATGGTGGTGGGGCCGAATATGCTGCTTTCATACAAGAAAGAGTCCGTAAACTATCCTTTTGTAAATTTTGAACTGTGTTACGTAAATTTTGTGTACAAAACAAAGTTGGTAGTATCATTTTTTATGCTCTTTACTATCTATAGAAGAGAACCACGATAACTCCAAATCATGGCAGCTACTAAGAAGTTCAAAAAGAAAAAAAGTCTTTAGTGCTACTGCTTTGGAGTTGTATGTACGCAGAAATTTGGTGTACTCCTATTTGGCAATTTTTGTACGGTTGCTTTCTCTGTAGTTGCATTTCGTTCATTCAGTAACGTGTGCTCTGGGAAGTCACAAGACGTCATGTGTTGGTGATATATGTTTTTTTGCTGTTTTATACTCTTTTAGAAGCTGCTTTTATGCGTAAAAGTCTGGAATTCCTAAGGCATCTCCAAAGGTTGGCCAAACCATGAGCCATGGCCATTTTTTTTGGCCTTGAATGCCAAATTGTTCTCCTCCAATGGTCAGTCACTTTCTCGGCCAAAAAAATAGCTTCGCCATGCATTCATTTGGCCAAATTTGGCTTAGGAAATGGTTGAAGCCATTTGCTGCAGATCATCTGTGTGCTGCTAGCTCTTTGTTCAAATCTCTATAGAACAATTTGACTGATCTAAGGGTCATAAATGTAAAAAAAAAAAAAAACTTTGGCACCAACGAATGGGAAATCAACGAATCAAATCCACCCTCCGCCCATGGTTTTGCTTTGGTTCCAGTTGGTCTTACGCGTGCTGCCTACTCTGCTTGTCGTGCTTAAAGAAGGCAAAATGCAAAAAGGCTTTTCTTAAGCTTGGCCGGCCGTTCCAGCTTCTTAAGTTGAATCAGGTCTATCTTGCGCTTCTTTACTACAACCTCCCACCACTCATCTGGAAAACCAATGTCGGAATTCCCAACTCGGCTTACGCTATGATCCTTAGTGCTCTATGAAAGCGGTGAGTTTAGGTCTAGAATTTGATTAGAACAAGAATGCCCTTTTGAAATGCCTCAAGATTTCAACTTAGACAATGGATATTATGCGATATTCTGGTTTGGACTGATAGCATTCTGCTCATGGCAAGAATAGCCATTCATCGAGTGGAGTGGCCGAGTAGGGCTTTTTAAGTGAGCCCAAGTACTTGCGAGAAGGATATTTTTGAGTTGACGCCCCCAAATTCAGTGTAATTGCTCATTTTGAGAATGATGTTCCTTTCTGACTCATTTGATTGCTGCCACCATCCCAGCTGGAAGTACGCATGTTGCAAACTACCTGTTCTTTTTCACGGTGGCGATGTGTGATGCTAGTGATAAAAGTTGGTCATAACTGTGACTTTTACGTCGGGTTGTAGGTTCTAAAATGCTATGGACTCGTAGATGTACAACAAGAAGAGCCTTACGGTGATATTACTTTGAAGTTGACCCCAAAAATTTTCAAGGATCTGGATTGATGTTAAATGTGCTTGGCAGCTCTTCATGCAAATAGGTAAGAAGCTAATTGAGCAGAAATTGCGTTCAATGGTTTGTTTTTCCTATGTATTCATATATACTACTAGCAAAGCTCTATTGGTGCCTTTTGGTTCAAATTCTCTTAGTTTCTAGGTCACACTCTCCCCCAGTTCTCACATGTTAGCATGCACAGAAATTGGTGTATCAATCCGAGTTTCTTTTAGCTGTGAAAGACTTAGTATTAACCCTACCACCGATGCTTCATTTTAGGTGTATATATTTGTAGCAACTGTCAATGCCTACTTAGAATACCTTCATCTGCTCTTACCTGCTTTTGTAATATGCTGTAGCTCATCCAGCACTAGTAGAAGTGTTGGCCAGGTTGGGTGGATGCTGTGTAGAAACAGTTTGATTTGTCTACGAAATCAACTCCTTAATTGCCTTTTGTCCTTTGGAAATTTTCTTTTGTGGTACAAAAGCCACATTCTTTTTTTATGCTAACTATGATATCATTTGTGCTGCTTCTATTGATTAATGCTCAATTAAAACATGTAATTAAGGAAAATACAATCTCACTGAACGATTGGGAACAAATAATTAACTTGGAACCTTCAACTAATCTCATTTACCTTGGCCCCATACCTCAATATTCTTTGCTTGTTGATGAACAAAAGACGCAGAGCAAACCAACTGGGGCTAGTTGAGTTGGCCACTTTTGTACAATTTCATTGGGGAGGTCAAGGGGGTTGATTCTAACCAAAAGCAAGGATGAATTATGTCTTCCCCTGCATGGGGGTTATTTTTTCCCTTGGGCTTTCAGTTGAGCTTCGTATGATTGTGGGCTTATGTCTCGTTTAATGTAATTCAGAACTTGGTAATCTCCTACCACTTGTAATCAAGAAGGGAAAAAACGTGGAGCACCATTGCAAACTACGATATCGCTAGTCGTTATTACTGTAAATGTCTTCAGGTTAATGAGTTCTTGGAACACATCCTGGCTTGGTTGCCGTGTTAACGTTGTACTTCCAAGTATCTGGATTTCTACTAGTACTTAAAGGCATGCAAAAACAGCAAGAATTTTCCATAGGTTGACGATGTCGCTTATGACCAGCAAAATATTATAGATGGTATTGTCTGGTTCATTACCACATAATTCAAGTAAAAATCTCACATATCAAAAGCATAAAATAGTACTTCACCGGCTAGAAAAGAGAATGTAAACATAATTAAGTAGTGTTAAACACATGCGAACTGCCCAGTTTAGCTGCAGATTATTCTACCAATACAAATGCATCCAAACAGTCCTTATTGGGGAATCGATCATGCATATTACTTTCCAGTAACAAGGGCATCTATTTTGTGTTCGAGGTGGGCTTCATGGTCTTCAAGGCGGCCTTTGATGGTTTCATCTTCCCATCGGACAAGCGTAGGGACTCCTTTGAGTTTGAACCTTGAATCAACTCTCCATGGATGTTGGGGATTCCTCCATGTAGGTCTGTCTCCAACGTATGCTCGCAGGAGTGCCACATCATCAGGTGATGCTTCTAGCTTTTTGTAAATGACAGGTTCAGCTCTCACACAATCTGAATAGCGGAAAAGAGACAAGCTTATTGTTATGTGTTTTCCTGATAAAATGGCTCAAGGCTTTCTTGACTTGAGTAGGATTTCAAACATCAAACTCTCTTTCACCCATTTTCTTGGCCATAGGTAGCACGAATGGGTAAGTGAACTACAATACTACAAGAGGTGTCGATACTGGTCCATTAGCTCGAACCCGTAACTTCCCAACACCTGACTACTGGTACATGACCATTGGCAAGATGCCCGGGGTCCTCTTTCACCCTTCACAGGGGGAAAAGTGCCAACAAAATTTTTTCTACACCAACCAATTGGCACAACACAAGTTGATTTACAAATTCTAGGCCACATTTCACCGTGTAGAGATCTGTTTCCTTCTGGGCAGTGTTTGTCCGAATAGCTTTCTCTTAAGGTTGCCTTGAAGTAAAGAATTGAATTGCAGTAAACAAAACGACCCCAAGCCACAACAATCATGGCAACATTGGTTTCATAGGCCTTCAAGTGACCACTGTTTAGAGCTATGAAAGAACCTCTACCTTAGTGCATTCGGTGTCAGATGGATCCATTATCAGAAGAATTAAACAAGAATTACTAGCAAAATTCCCGAAGTCCCGACTGCCTGAGTCTCCAAGAATTATAAGCAATTTTCTCAAGATAAACCTGGTCTCGGCATGTTAATTGTTTTGCTAATCAAACTGCTTGATTCACGGGTCAGAGCATGACATTGCAGAATCACATTTCTGGTTTTTAAAGACCAGTTCAGTGGGTTTAGAATACTATGGAGGATGTTCATTTATAATCGCGTCACAGTTAGTCTGGTGGATTACTCATCTCATGCAGTAATATATCCCCCAGTACTAATCTGGTCAGTCAAACATATCCCAAAACACTAGGCAACACCAATCTACAAATACACAACCACAGACATATCATCCATGCATAACCCATCCAAGAGAGACAACATGAGAACCAAGGAATCAGAAAACAAGAAATACAAGCAAACTAAAAGAACCAAAAGAATGAAATCGCACACAAAATCAAGCCCACATTTGTGCAAACAAACAAACCCCAGCAAAGCGTTTCAAAAAAGTTTCGTTTTTGGGAAACAAGAGCACAATTGCTCGAAGCCACACATCTTACAATTCCTTTGGGGCCAGTCCATAAAAGAGCATTTCCTCCGGCTTCAAGTGAAGGTCCCATTTGTGGACTGTGGGTTTTCTTGTTCCCAAGACCAGTCGAGGTGCGCTGGTTATATGAAAAAACAAGAAAAAAAAAAAACCCACATATCTAACGGCTCGCACCATAATTCCGTGCACAACTACTGTTTCCCCAAATGGGTCCTGTAGGTTTTCTCAAATGGGTCCTTTAGATATACAGGTTTATATCTTCAATGCCCAATTGAGAAACAGAGAATGAACAAATTGGGTAATTTGCTGATGTTTTCAATTAATTCTGAAAAGTAATACTCCTACATGCGTATATAAATGCATGTGATTTTTATATAGAGATATGTAGTACCAGGGCACCAGCTGAGAGAGGTGGAAGGGTCGATGTCGGCCAAGAAGAGGATGAGATTGGCCTTGTTCTTGTGGGCTTCCGATCTGAACTTTTCGAAGACACCGTCGAAGGTGGCAACGGTGGCATCCACAGTCTTCATCGGCATTTTCTCAGCTGATCCTGGGGTTTCACTCCTCTCACTTTTCTCCTATAGCGTGTCTTTGCCTATCAACATTCCAATGTCGGGCCAACCACGGTTAGGGCTTCCTTTGACCTCGTAAAACAAGAAATACAAAATAGATTTTGGAATTAATTTCTACTCTCCTTTTTTTTTTTATAATCACACTCATTTTTTAAAATTTTAAGGCAGTGATAATACCAAAACTGTTTTTGTTGGTGTCAAAACTTCAATGCATAAAAATCTTGTACATTGCACATAGTATAAGCCTTTTGTGCACTAGAGTTTTGGTACCAACAAAAACAGTTTTGACATTATCATTTCCCAAATTTTAATGTTGAAAATATTTGTATTTTTTGGATAAAAAACAGAAAATAGAATATGAATATCAAAAAAGGGAGTGTAGAAATTACGTTCCTAATTTTTCTTTCTTTATCTTTTTTTATTTAGTTGGACGGTCAGGATGTTTGGGCCAGCATCACTGTGTCACACACACCTTGACAAATTCTCTTAGCCATCCATGCCGTTGGGATTAGAAGATTCACAGGATTTTTTATTTTTATTTTATTGCGGTCCTTTAAGACTCAAACCTTGGTCTTTTTCTTCTTGGGGGTGTTTGGTTCACTCAACTTTATATTTTCATTTTTGCATTATCCCATTATGGTTGTTTGGTTCATTCATTCTAGAATCCATATTGTTAGCATGAGTTAACCGTTTTTTGCTTTCGAGGGCAGAAGCTAAAAAGAGCCTTGGAGGTCCTTTTCACATTCTAAAAATTGAGACAGACACTCTAAAAAAAAAAGGAAAATCGCTTTGAAATTACATTGATTTTGGAGTGCTTGCATCAATTTTTGAAGTGCCAATATCATTTCCCTTTCACATTCTATCTTCAATTCCCAAAATACCCTCACTTATCAAAAATCAAAAGCAAAATATGGTTCAGATGTGTTATTGGCCTAGCTCCGACTTTCAATGCTCAAGCAAGTCCGGACTTTCAAAAAATTATTTCATAATATATAAATTTATATAAATGAGTAAAAACATTATTACATTCTTTTAATACAATATAATTAAAAACCAAGGGCAACATGGTAAAATACCAACTCATAATTCATTTTTATCAGTCATCTACCAAACACTATTTCTGTTTCAAAACATATTCTACACATATCTTTGAAGCACTCTACCAGATTCAAAATACATTATAACCATAAGTCAAAAAGTTAAAAATAAAAAGTCAAAAAGTAAGCTTCCAAACACCCATAATGCACATGAAATTTCACTCTAAATGAACCGTAGGAAATAAATATTTGGGCCATACTTGTAGCAAAATGACTTTGTTAAAGTTGTTGATGTTTTAATTTAGTATTGTTCAAGTGGAGTAGAGTGCAGTTTGCCTTCCTTGTATACTCTCATGCACAGGAGCAAAGTTCGATCCCCGTAAGTCCAACCCCTCCCCAAGTCCCCTTGAATAGTGTAAATTTGAATTAACAAATGGCAATAATAATAATAATAATTTGGTATTATTTTAAGATTACCAAGGGCTACATAGAGAAGGGAATTGATTTTGGTACTTCTCAAATCGATAACCACACTCTCCAGGGACTGCCAAAATCACTCCCTATAGGGAATAATATTATATATAGACTTTTGGGTGATGTCATCAGAGTTCGTTAGTTGTCTTAACGGGTCAACTAACAGATGTGCACTGCTGTGTTTGGTTTGGTATTTGAAAATTTTTTTGAAAGAGTGAAAAGTGATAGTGAGAGAAATGTTGAAATTAAGAAAAATCTAAGAGAAATTTTTTGAAAAATACTTTTTGAAAAGGGAAAAGATCAAAACAGTGATAATTGAAATGCAAACTCAAACCTCAGGGAGTTGAGAATCATTTTTCTAGGTGTAAGAAATTTGTACAAAAGGTAAACATCGGAGAGGTCCTACCACGCCTTAGTGAAATTTGCCCTATATATCCTCTCTCCCTGCCTTCTCAACTGTCAATTCCGACAACCCGGTGCGTTTGTGCTATATTATTTGATTACAGATTAATGACAATAGTTAAATTATTTTTACTAAACGGTATTTTAGTTGATGTATATGATCAGGAGGAGAATGAGTTATCTAAAAGTCAGTGTAAACTCCAAAACAGGAGTTTAGTGCATTAAAGTTTGGTGAAAACGTGCATTCAAAAGCATAAACAATAGGGCATTGGAGCAGTATATTTGTCTCCTAAAGTAAAAGTGGAAGAGAAAAATGGCTTTTGCCAAAATTTACTCAGTTTGGCAACAAATTTGGCTCAGTTGCACGCGAGTTTTTTTTATGGCTCTGAGGCCCCATTACGTAACGGGTTTTAAGTACTTATTTTTTAAGAAGTCAATTTCAAGCTCAAAAATAATGGGTTTTATGAAATCTAAAAATATGCAAAATATGAATCTTGTTTGACAGATCTCGATGAAATCTTTTATACGGTGCAAACAAATCAAAAAATTATTTTTTATTTATATTATTTTTGAGTTTAAAAATATAAAATGAATACTTATTTTTTAAGAAGATGTTCTAAAACGGAGCCTGTGTGGAGCCCACCAAATCCAATCCCCAGTTGCTTCTTTGATACGTCGCCAATTTTGAAATGACTTTGTTGGGTTTGGTTGAGAGTTTAGTTTAGTTTAGTTTTGGTAGTGGGTAGAAAGAGAGAAATAGAATAATGATTGAAAATAAGGGTAATGATTGAAGAGAGATAGAGAGAGATGAGAAAGTAATAATTGAAAAAATAGGGTAATGATTGGAGAAAAAAATAAGGTAATGATTGAAAACAAAACTAAAACTAAATTTAAAACTAAACGGTTAACCGAACAAAGCCAGACCTGTTTTATATTTGCTAAATTAATCTTGCCTAACAAGCTCTCCCATCCCAAAGCTCCATTAGTCCATTCCAAATACAGGTGAACGCGTCACGAGATATTCGGGTCAAATGGAAAATGAATTGGTCAGAAGTCCTTACAGATTGTAGAATTGTGATCCTCGTGCCACGGGTAGAAGACCAATTGAACACACGGGATTTGGCAGAATGGTCGTCACGTCACATGACCTGTTAACATATCAAATTATATAATATCGTAATTATATATCCTACCGATACGATTATGGTATTATATGATTTTCTTGATGTCTTTTTATTATAATAATTGGTGTTTATGATTTGATTGTAATTAGATTGATTATGTCACCATAGTTAGGTTTACTCATCTTATATAAATACGAGAACCTTTAATTAATAAGTGTTCCACAACCGAGAAATGATAGGCTTACAATAAAATTCTACAACATCTTTACACGTCAGCACTAGAGCCCATAATTGGCAACAAAAAACTGATCGTCACATGACCAATGAGAACCTTTAATTGGTGTTCCACAACCGAGAAACCCTTGAAAACATGGGGTTTTAAATCCATTTAGTTTAGCAGAACACCCCTTAACTTAATTTATTGGGTTTTGTTTTGACTTTTATTTGAGTTACTGGTAATAGATGGTGAGTTTTAGGTCCTGAAAATTATTAATTGATTCATCTGCTGATGCACCGAATCTAATGAACTAATAATATGATCAAATTAATTGAGTTAGAAGAGAACATGTTATTTGATAAATGATTTTTACACTTCCATATCTGCTAAATGTACGTACGTATTAAAAGACACAAAAATAAAGTGCATTAAAAAAAAAAAAAAAGAGTGCGGAAATTAGCCGATTCTGATCAGCTTTTGAAAAATGGAGACTAGTTCTCCCTTGCTCTGTAAGCTAAGGGGTCCTCTCCTCTCCCTATAAATGGACCAACAAACCATTTACATCCTTCAACAACATCTAAGGCTATAATATAAGGGAGAGAGAGAGAGAGAGAGAGAGAGACAGAGAGAGAGCATTGAACAGAATCAATGGCTAAATTCTCAGCATTTTTCAGTTGCTTCATGCCATCATCTTCGAGGGTCTCAGAAGGCGCCGTGAAGAACAAACCGAAAGAGATTCCATCGTCAGAGAAAAAGGAAGCAAAAAAATCATCATCCAAACCATCATCAGGAGCTCCTATTGTAATGTCATACTTCCCAGTCAATTCAAATCTTTCGCGCTTGTAGCAGAAACTCTTCCAACCGATTCATGAATGCAACAGATCGAGGTGTTAAGTTGGAGGTTGGCTTATTCATTGAGGAGCCGTGAAAAAGTCGTTTGCGGAGCTGCATGATTTCAGCCGTCCGTTTTGGCATTTGACGGTTCGGATTTAAAAAAAAACTATTCGCTGGAAGAGTTTAACCCTTCGCGAGAATAGTTTTTTTAAAATCCAGACCGTCCAATACACTTTAGACACATACAATTAGGCTCCGCAAATATTTATTCATGGAAAGCTCCGTAATAAGGTTTTTCTCGTCGAGTTGTACTCGCGTGGTCCAACAGGCACTCCACTGTGCAGTGTTTTAGAGCCACGTGTATTATTTTTGTATTTATTTTTCCCGCTTTTATTTTAGTAAACATACTGTATTGGACAATTCTCAACAGAAAATAAAAGGTTTGAAGTATTCTGATTCAAGAATGGTTTGTTGACTAAACTTACCGATTTCGAATGTTCGTTCTAAGCGTCTCTAGGTAATGGACGGTCAAAAAATCATATAAACTTTGGGCAAATTTCACTTACCTCCCCTGAGGTTTTTGACAATTACAGATACCTCCCCTCAGGTTACTGAAATTGCACTTACCTCCCCTCTGGTTTAGTTGTCGGCTGCAATTCAGCCCATCCGTTTGTCGGACGTAACGGAAAAGCAATAAAGGTGATGAGGTCAGAATAAAGACATTTTTCCATGACAAATCTACCCTTGGCTCAACTTTGCTCTACTTTTTAGTTTCCCCCCAATTGTCAGATTCCCCCCAAAAACGTTGCCGTTTTGTTTAAATAAAAAATTCTCACCACCAATTTGCAATCCTATAGAGCAGAAACGTGATTATGAAAGCATTAGAGACAAAATTTGATTAGACCTCTTTAGAATAATATGATCAGAATAGTAAGATCTTCACATTCGTTCAAACGGATTAAAAATTGGACCACTTAATTTTTTAACCATATTTTTTAATATATAAACGGTCTCAAAAAAAATTAAGTGCTCAAATTTTCATTCCGTTTGAATCAGTACAAAGATCTTGTTATTCTTATCATAGTATTCTAAGGGGTCATAATTAATTTTTGTTTATAGGGCTCTCATAATCACATTTCTGCTCCGTAGGATTCTAAATAAAGAACATATACTTAATATGAGAGCCCTATAAACAAAAATTAATTATGACACTTTAGAATACTATGATAAGAATAACAAGATCTTTGTACTGATTCAAACGGAATGAAAATTTGAACACTTAATTATTTTGAGACCGTTTATATATTAAAAAATATGGTTAAAAAATTAAGTGGTCCAATTTTTAATTCGTTTGAACGGGTGTAAAAATCTTACTATTCTGATTATATTATTCTAAAGAGGTATAATCAAATTTTATCTCTAATGCTCTCATAATTACGTTTCTGCTCCATAGGATTGCAAATTGGTGGTGAAAATTTTTTATTTAAACAAAACGCCAACGTTTTTCATAGTGGGTAGGGGCTACACGTGGTTGGTAGGTAGCTGAAACACCATACACTTTTCTCTTTTATTTTTTACATTTTCTTTATTTTTTCTTCTTCTTTATCCGGTTTTCTTTATTCAATATAATACCATGGGCAAATCAGTATTTTTGCTTCCCCCGTTAGGTTCTGTTACCTGCTAACCCTGACAGGGGAGGTAAGTGCAATTTCAGTAACCTAAGGGGAGGTGTCTGTAATTGTCAGAAACCTCAGGGGAGGTAAGTGAAATTTGCCCTATAACTTTTTAATTGAAACGATGCCTATTTTTGGGGCACAGCCACCCTGCTTTTGTTGGACATCAGTTGAAGGATGGAGTTGAAGGATGGAGACAGAGAGGGCTAATAGATGTGAAGAAGAAAAAAGGGTAAAAACGTCTCAATATTTCAGATTAGAAGGCATGTAAGTGGCATGTGACATTTTCCATCTAATTAGTAACGGAATGCTAACGGAAGTTGCATTTTCATTAGTTAGAGGTGGTTAAGTGCAAAAAATAAAAGTTTGAGGGGGTAAAGTGCCCCGATGTATAGTTTGAGGGGGTTAACTATAATTTATCCTTATTTTATTATATTAAGTTAAAAAGATTGGAAAGCGATTTTATTTTTATTTATTTTTTCCCGAACCGAGAGTGAAACAAAAGGCATGTGAAAATATCATTATTTTGTGAGTAATGTGTATTAGTCGTGTTTAATTTCTTGAAGGGTTCCAACCTAAAACTAATTGGTCATAAATGGAGTAGTGTAACGCCCCGACTTTTCGGGAGAAAAATAAATAATTTATATGAGAAAATTTTGCTAAATAAATATAATTTTTCAAAATAAAGATTTTGCTAATACAATCTCAAGATAGATTTACGGAATCAAAATACACTATCTGCAGAGCTGACTCTAATCTTGATACGAATCCTAAGCATCCTCGATCTTCGTTACTGATATTCTTTCCGTGTCGAACTGCATCATCGTTGAATCTCTTCCATTGAATCCTGCGCCCTCTAGCAAATTGATCGCCGAAGCAATCGATTTGCCAGGATACAGACGTATCCGTGAGTGATAAATCACCCAGTAAAATAATCCAACCCAACTACCCCTCTTACATTACAGCTAGCAAGTAAACAGGATAATAATGATACGAATAAGTAAAACAGAGGTTTTTCTGTAACGCCCCGATTTTCGGAAATAAAATCAAAGGCATTTCAGTATTTAATTCTAAAAAAAATTCACTAAATTAAAGTTTAAAATTCAAAACAGAATTCTCAACATAGAGATCTATTTACTACAAACCACTAGGGAAATACTAAAGAAATAGTTTTTGGGATAATAAGATAACAGAGCCAACTTCTAAGTTTGATACGGATTCCACGCGTACTCGGGTTCGGCTCCCACATCCTGATTCTCCTCTGCATAGAACTGTTCGCCTTTGGAATTTTGTGTCTCTTCCTGATTTTGTGCCATCGAGGAATTCTCTCCATTGTATCCTGCGTACTCTAGCAAATTGATCGCCGAAGCAATCGATTTACCAGGATACAGACGTATCCGTGAGTGATAAATCACCCAGTAGAATAATCCAACCAACCACCCCTCTTACTTTACAGCTAGCAAGTAAACAGGATAATAATGATACGAAGAACTAAAACAGAGATTTTTTACATCAACCAGTTCATTACTATCCATTAGTCTGACGTGTGATCTAAGATCTCCCCGCGAGATCTTTCCTCCCCAACCGTTAGCCATGCTCGGTCCCATGAGATCACTTTCCTTTACTGTCGTAAATAACCTAAGTTACAATACTACAACAATGGGATAACTTATCATGCCTAAATCACAACCAGGGTTCGCCTATCGTATACACCACATCACAATCATCACTGGACACACGCCAGTCTATCAATTCACCACTGGACACACGCCAGGACATCAATTTATTCCACTGGACTCTCGCCAGGACATCAATTTATTCCACTGGACTCTCGCCAGGACATCAATTTACCACTGGACTTCGCCAGGACATCAATTTATTCCACTGGACTCTCGCCAGGACATCAATTTATTCCACTGGACTCTCGCCAGGACATCAATTTACCACTGGACTTCGCCAGGACATCAATTTATTCCACTGGACTCTCGCCAGGACATCAATTTATTCCACTGGACACTCGCCAGGACATCATCACAAAAGATCGCTGGACCTCCGCCAGGTTTTATCGTCACAAAATATGGCTGGATCTCCGCCAGGTTTTATCAGCAGAAAACATCATTTGGACTACCGAGGTTTTATCATCAAATATCACTGGGCTTACTTTGCCAGGTTTTAAGTCATCTCACCACATCTCGAAATCACGACTGCAGGCAACCTCTAAAAGAAAGAAACTTCACAATTTATTCATTACTTAGCATCGTCTAAGTGATTTCTACTTCGTATACCACCCCATGTCCCTAAGGTCCAATCTAACATTCAAATCAAGTGTTAACACAATATATTCTCCATAGAATTTAAAAACAAGTAACAGACGGATCAAAATAAATATTAGGCAATGCAATCACATAACTTTTTATGACTGGACCGTTGCCTTTAATCTCGTCTAGCCTTAATATCAATAACAATGTAAGAAATTTCATATAAGACTTTTAAAATAATTTTCTAGGTTTTTATAAATTATTAATAAGTAATTAGACTAATTAAATACCAATTAAATACATTAATTAGGTAAAAATATTAGAATAATTTTCGTAACCCTAATAAGAGTTTTAAAGGTCCTCTATAACAAGTTCGAGTGCTAAAAGTTGGGTTTGGAGGTTCATGAGATTATTTTAAATAAAAAGATTAAGTTAATAGGCAAAGGAAGAATAAATAGATAATAAATAATTAAATAATTAAAAATATATTTATTCTAACAAAGTATCATCTTAGGACTGTAAGAAGTCTAAATAAAATTATTCGGAATTATTAACCTCTTTTATAATATTTTAAAGTATTATTATTAAGAAACAACGCGTAAATAATAATAAATGGTTAATTAGATAAATAAAATTTTATTTCAATAATATATCACTTCTGAGATGTCAGAAGTCTAATAAAAATATTTTGGATGTTAAAACATTTTTTGTAAGGTCGCATTTATTTTTCGTTTATAACTTTAATTAAAAATAAAATAAATAGCTAATAATATAAACAAAATATGAAATTAGCAAGTTATGATCTTTAACATGTTTGAAACCTAGGAAAAATAGTTTGGGAATTTATAGAGTAGTTTATAAGGTCGCAATGAATTTTAGTTTATAAACTTTTACACGATTACGAATAAAAATTAAATAAATAGAAAATTAAATAAAAAAAATATAAAACTAACAAGGTATGATCTTTAGAGTGTGGGTAACCTAGGAAAAATAATTCGGGGTCAAAATCGATGTTTTAAAGGGTCATAAAATCAATTCGAAACGAAAACCCAAAACTGGCGCACGGCTTGCCGAATGGAGTTCGCGGCCGCGAACTCCAGTTCTCTGGTTCTTGCAGTGGAGGAGCCCGATGGTCGCGGCCGCAAGGTCGCTGCTGGAATGCATTTTTTTGATTTTTTTTTTGTCCGGTTTCGATGCATGAGACTACGAGGCCTATTGGGGTATGTCTAAAAACATTAAATATACTTAGAGGAGGCTTCGGATCGAATTACAATACCTCGAATCGGATTTCATTTGGTTTCGATCGAAACTTGACAATTTAGGAAGAGAGCTTCGGGTCTTTTGATCGGGAGACCTTGGGGCCGAATTGGTTGATGTTTGGCGATGCTAGAAGTTGTAGGAAGCAATTCGATCGATCAATTTGAGTCTCGGAGGAACGAAACGACAAAACCCACTTTTCTCTCTCTTTCTTTCTCTCTCTAAAAATCTATGGAATGAAGCTTGGTTCTCTCTTGTTTTTCTTTCTTTTCTGACTCCGTGGGAGGTGGTGAATATTGTACGTGCCCTAGGGTCGGAGTAGTAATGGATTTATAAGAGAATTTTGAGGTAGAAGGATTAAATTGAGTCCTAACGAAATTGGGTTTCGGGATGGACGAATTGGGCTCGGCTTTAGGGTTACGGAGAAGGTAGAGATCGAGTAGGAGTGGGAGAGGGAGAAATGGAAGAGTTTGTGTGCATGCATGTAAGTAAAATAAATAGGATTAGATAATTATTGGTTTTTATCTAACAAAATAAATGTCTTTATTAAAAAGATAAAATTAAGAAAAATAATACTATTATTATTATTAAAACTATTAATAATATTATTTTAAAAAAAATTTACGGTCGAAAATTCGAGTTGTTACATTTTTACATCAACCAGTTCATTACTATCCATTAGCCTGACGTGTGATCTAAGATCTCCCTGCGAGATCTTTCCTCCCCAACCGTTAGCCATGCTCGGTCTCATGAGATCACTTCCCTTTACTGTCGTAGATAACCTAAGTTACAATACTACAACAAGGGGATAGCTTATCATGCCTGAATCACAACTAGGGTTCGCCTATCTTATATACCACATCACAATCATTTCTCAATCATCACTGGACACACGCTAGTCTATCAATTCACCACTGGACACATGCCAAGACATCAATTTATTCCACTGGACTCTAGCCAGGATATCAATTTATTCCACTAGACTCTCGCCAGGACATCAATTTTATTCCACTGGACTCTCGCCAGGACATCAATTTACCACTGGACACACGCCAGGACATCAATTTACCACAGGACTCTCGCCAGGACATCAATTTATTTCACTGGACACTCGCCGGGACATAAATTTATTCCACTGAACTCTCGCCAGGACATCAATTTACCACTGGACTCTCGCCAGGACATCAATTTACCACTGGGCTTACTTTGCCAGGTTTTATCATCACAAAATATCGCTGGACCCCCGCCAGGTTTTATCGTCACAAAATATCGCTGGACCCCCGCCAGGTTTTATCCACATAAAACATCACTGGACCACCGCCAGGTTTTATCAACAGAAACATCTCTGGACTACCGCCAGGTTTTATCAACATAAAACATCGCTGGACTACCTCCAGGTTTTATCAACATAAAATATCGCTGGACCTCCGCCAGGTTTTATCAAAACATCATTGGGCTTACTTTGCCAAGTTTTATATCATCACCGACATCACTGGACTACCCGCCAGTTTCAAATCATATCACTGGACTACCCGCCAGTTTCAAATCACAATCCTAGGTCCATCAGGCTGCCCTCAAGGTCCTGCTCAGGCTACCCCCGATCGCACGAGGTTCTGCTACCCAGAGAGTCCCTTGGCCACCCTAGCGATCTGGGTCTTTCAGTGCCTCAAGGTCCTACTCAGGCTACCCCCGATCACACGAGGTCCTGTTAGGCCACCCCCGAGGTCCTGCTAAGCCCACGACTTTCATTTGTTTCCTTTTCCCTTAACAATAACAACGTCTGTATACTTTCTTACCACAAATTTCATCATATCTCAGAATCACGCCTGTAAACAATCCTCTAAAAAGAAAGAAATTTCACAATTTATCCATTACTTAGTATCGTCTAAGTGATTTCTATCTCGTACACCACCCCATGTCCCTATAGTCCAATCTAACATCCAAATCTAGTATTAACATAATATCATTCTCATAATAATTAAAAACGAACAACAGATGGATCAAAATAAATATTAGGCAATGCAATCACATAACTTTTTATGACTGGGCCGTTGCCCTTAATCTCGTATGGCCTTAACATCAATAACAAGGTAAGAAATTTCATATAAGACTTTTAAAATAATTTCCTAGGCTTTTATAAATTTTAAATAAGTAATTAGGTTGATTAAATGTTAATTAAATACATTAATTAGGTAAAAATATTAGAATAATTATCGTAACCTTAATAAAGGTCCTAACAGTCCTCTATAATAAGTTCGAGTGCTAAAAGTTAGGTTTGGATGCTCACGGAATTATTTTAAATAAAAAGATTTAGTTAATAGGTAAAATAAGAATAAATAGATAATAAATAATTAAATAATTAAAAATATATTTATTCTAACAAAGTATCTTCTTAGGATTGTAAGAAGTCTAAATAAAATTATTCAGAATTATTTACATCTTTTATAATATTTTAAAGTGTTTTTATTAAAAAACAACGCGTAAATAATAATAAATAGTTAATTAAGTAAATCAAAAAATATTATTTTAATAACATATCATCCTTGAGATGTAAGAAGTCTAGGAAAAATAGTTTAGATGTTAAAATCATTGTTTGGAAGGTCGCAATTATTTTTCGTTTGTATCTTTAATTAAAATTAAAATAA
Source organism: Rhododendron molle (assembly GCA_025413875.1). Lineage (NCBI taxonomy): Eukaryota > Viridiplantae > Streptophyta > Magnoliopsida > Ericales > Ericaceae > Rhododendron > Rhododendron molle. The sequence goes on along the minus strand of CM046394.1, from coordinate 6,984,979 downwards.
ATAGCTAATAATATAAAATAACTACGAAATCAGCAAGTTATGATCTTTAACATGTTGGGAGTCTTAGGAAAAAATGGTTTGGAGATTTATAGAGTGGTTTATAAGGTCGCAATGATTTTTAGTTTACAAACTTTTACATGATAACGAATAAAAATTAATAACTAGTTAAATAAATAAAAAAAATATGAAATTAACAAGTTATGATCTTTGGAGTACGAAAAGTCTAGGAAAAATGATTCGGGGGTCAAAATCCATGTTCGGAATGTCGAAAGGTCGATTCGAACCAAAACAGTCCAACCCGCGAGGTTGGACTGGTCAAAGCTTGCGGCCGCGAGGTCCGCGGTTCTGGTTCATGCGGCTGGGAGTCCCGAAGTTTGCGGCCGCAAGGTCGCTGCCAGCTTTTATTTTTTTGCGTTTTCTTGATTGTTTTCGATGCATGGGGCTACGGGGGCTATTGGGTTATGTCTAAAAACATTAAATATACTTAGAGGAGGCTTCGGATCGAATTATAATACCTCGAATTGGATTGAATTGGATTTCGATCGAAACTTGACAAATTGGAACGAAAGCTTCGGGTTTCTTGATCGGGGAACCTCGGGGCCGAATTGAATGTTGTTTGGTGATGCTTTGGAGTATAAGAGGTGATTGGAAAGGTCGGATTGGATCTCGGTTGGGTCTAGGCACGAAACCCACTTTTCTCTCTCTCCTTTCTCTCTCTAGAACTCCATGTATTGGAGCTTCGATTTCCTTCGGTTTTTCTCTCTTTTCTGGACAATTAGGGCGTGAAAAATATGGTGCGTGCCCTAGGGTCAGAGTAGTGAGGTATTTATAAGAGGATTGGATGAGTTTTGATTAATATTGAATCCTAATGGAATTGGGTTTTGAAACGGACGAATTGAACTCGGTTTTAGGGTTACGGAGGAGATAGAGATCGAGTAGGAGTAGGAGAGGGAGATATAGAAGAGTTGTATGCATGCATGTATTGTATCTTAAAAAAAATAATAATACTAATAATAATTGTATTAGGAAAATAATTTTTAATAACATTAAAAAAAATTGGGTCAAAATTCCGGGTTGTTACATAGTCTCTAGAATTTATTAACCAAACTTAGGTAGCTTAGATAAGCAATGTGGGGCAAATCTAACACTTCCCCTCACGTGCAGCCTGGATGCATGTGCAGGTGACAAACCAGAAGACCAGGAGCTGACTGACGGACTCAGGCGACAGAGACTTTTCCACGAGAGGTGAGAGCGATGTGGGACAAGTCTAGCAAGTCGGTTCAAAAAATCTTGTTATTTATTCACTTTTAAGTTAAAAAGATTGGAGCGTGATTTTATTTTGTCTAACCGAGAGTGAAACAAACGGGTCAAAGTAGGCAGAACAGGAACAAGGAAGGAAGCTTCAAAAGGGCGCATTTATACTTGTTCTCTAAGTTAATGAGTTATTGAGAAATTTTTTTTATGAGAGTAATGATTAGAAGTAGGAGTAATAAGTATTTTTTGCTTCCTACCTACTGCTGTTGATGCTGGTGTCATCCTCATATCAACTCCCTCTATGGGATGGGCTATGAGGTGAGGTGGTCTTTCCTTAACCACAGGGTGTTTTCAAGTTGTTGAAGCTGTCTGTTTTTTCCATTCCTGTGCTGGCTGCTATTTGCTTCATTTTGAGGATCATATTTCTGTTAAGGTGGAGTTCCTGATATTCCTCTTGTTACATCATGTGGCTGTCCAATTGTAGTTTCTTGCTTGGTTGTTTCTCTCCTGGATTACAGAGGCTCCTTATATCAGGTGTCGATTTCTTCTCTGTGAAGGATCTGCAATGTTCCTCTTTCTCAACTCCTATCTTTGGGAGGGCTAAGAGATGTCTGGAGTACTAATCCAGAAGAAAATGCTACAAAGGTCCAATTTCTTTGCCTACTGAAATGACAGCAATTGCTTAAGATGGTAGATGGATCAGTTTTGTTTTGCTTGTAATAGTGCTCCCATTTGCCCTACTATTCTGGTGATGTTTTGAGAGGGATCACAGATCTGCTTTTGCTGCTCGGAGGATTTTCCGGCTTTGAGGTGGTTCTTATCTGGTGTATGGATATTTTCAAGGCCGGCCCTGAGAATTTAGATGCCTAAAGCGAATTGTAAAAATGAGGTCCTACATTTTTAACGGAAAAAATCAATGTACGTAATATAAGGTTAAAAGATTAAACTGTTAGCTTCGTAATTTAACTAAAATAAAATTTTAAAACAATTTATACCTAGAAAAAAAATGAATCAAACGTATAATACTATCATGTCATTAACTTTAATTGTAAGAATACTATCTTGAACAATAATAGAATTATCTATTTTAAACTTTTTTTTTTATCAAAGTTTGATGAATGAGAATAAATTATTTGATTTATTTATAAACAAAAGTGGCTTATTTTGTGAATTTGATATTAAAAGTTAAAAATAAAATTAAACAAACAAAAGAAAAAAATTTATCAAAACATTGATGGTGTGTAAAAGATTCTTGAGCAATACCTACAACTACTAAAACATAACTAATTTATAATGCAAAAGGTATAAGAGCTGTATATTATTTATTCCTAGATCCAAATGAAAAATAAGAAAGAAAGGAAAAAAAAACTTTGTCAAAAAAAAAACATCCGTAAGAGTTGAACAAGGGATCTCCTATCCCAAATTCAAGTACCTCACTTGGACGACTTGCACTAGAATTGGCATTGTGTTAAATAAAGGAACAATAACGTATATATAATATATCTGATTTTTTTTTTTTGAAAAATGAGGCCCTCATTTTTCTGAAATTTCGGAGGCCTAAAGCGCCGACACCTCGAGTTTTAGCCCAGAGCCGGCCCTGGATATTTTCTTAGGTAGATTTTTTCTGGCCGGCTGTTTTTGGCCTTCTATTTTCTCCTCTCTTCCAATGCTGTATTGGAAGTCTTTTTCCTTTCCCTATTCCATGTATCAATATTATGATTTAGGTTTCTTTTCCTTAATGTACCCATATCAAATTTTAATAATATAATCTTTTTGTCGATAAAAAAAAAAGTACTTTTTGAGTTGGAAATTTCTTTTCATAAAGGAAACGAACACGGCATTGGTCACTGCCACGCAAGTGGAAACCTCCCCTCTATTTCTTCTTTTCGCCTGCCTGTAAATAGGCCAAGATCTTGACTATAAGTTCAGATATCACTCATCACCCATTAAACAGACAGTTTCCCCAATTGTTTGGTCTTTGCTCAGCCTTGTTCACTGCAGCCTTCAAGTAACCATTTTGTGTATTTATTAGTAATTCTGATTAGCATGGCTCTGTTCTCAGCTATTTTCAGTTGCTTCATGCGACGTTGACCGATGTCGTCACGGGTCTCTGAAGATGCCGGCAGCCTGCAAAAATCCAAAGTGGGTTCCTTAGGGAAACACGAAAAGCAATCATCTAAATCATCTGGAGCTCCGATTGTGGTGCCACACTTCCCCGTCAATTTGAATATCTCTCGACTGTAGTCACAGCATTAATTCTTTTTCCCCTTAATTACCCGATGCATACCAGTCCCACGATGTGGTGAAAAACCTTATAAAAGACGCTAGAGCGAACGTCGTGGGACTGAGAATGCATTGGAACAAAAAAGAAGTTGCCTCGAAAAGGTACCGATCGATGATTCTACCAACGTCGGTAGCCCAGGAAAATGAGCAAGTTTGAAGCTGAAGCCTGTGAGGAAGTAAAGCAGGGAGATTTCAGATTTGTTCAGGCATATCCAAGGGAGATCCAATTCCCTGGTGTTTACTTATGTAATATTGTGAACCTTGTGATAATTAATTTGTGTGTTGCATTGTATTCTAGTGAGGTCTACTGTACTGTATATAATTCTTTCTTTTGTGGGTTAATTGCATTGTACTACAAGATATGTGCCAGTGTGTTTGAAGGAATTTCCACTTATATCTTAAGCCTTTTAACCGGTTAAAACAAACTAATTAATAAAAGTTTATTGCTCTAATTTGTATGTCAAGACTCAAGAGTAGGAATTCCTCTCGTATCGTAAGAGTAGTATGTCAAGCCGTGGCAACCCCAACTGCTGCAGGAGGTCCCTAGCTACAATCATGAATTGTGCCAATAAGGTGATGAGAGTTGTTCTTGGCGTTCTGAATGAGTTTTGATCACATTGTTTGCATCTGTTTCAAAATCACAACATTGCCGGTGTGCTAGTGAACAGGAGGAGTGGAGCCACACAAGGCCTCTGAAGTAAACACCCACTACATGGAAAAAATACCAATCCGTGATGCCGAAAAGACTTTCACGCTGTGTTTGGATAATAACTTCAAAAAATTTGAAAAGAATTTGGGGGTAATGATGGAGAGAAAGTAGGGTAATAATTAGAAATAGATGTAATGAGTGGACAGACATGTAGAGAGAAATGAAAGTAATGATCAGAACTATGGATAATGAGCAATTTTTGAGTTGATTTTTTTTTTCAAGTTTCAATAAGTACTCTAGAACCACACCCATCTAAAAAACACTCACACTCCACACATACTTGTGTGATTTGGGTGTGATTGTAACCAGGGGCAGACCCACGTTGAGGCACGTGGGGTCACGTATCCTCACGCCTTTTTAAAAAAAATAGTAAAAAAAAGATAGATATAAATATAAAAAAGTCTCCTATACTAGTACTAGGGGTGAACAAAAAACCGACTGAACCGAACCGAATACAAGAACCGAACCGAACCGGTTGATTTTTTCGGTTTTTAAAATATTTAAATTCGGTTCGGTTCTCAGAATTCAAATTTTTTTGAAACCGGTTCGGTTCCCGGTTCAAGGGATTTTCAGGCGAACCGAACCGAACCGAACCGGTTATATACATATATACCAAAAATTGTTAGAGGTAGGGTTCGAACCCGCAACCTAACTCAAGGGATGCTTAGCACCTAACCACGTGGCCAGCGAAAGCTGTTGTTTCAATTCACGTAATAAAATTATTTATTAGTTATTTCAGATCCTTTTACCAAAATCCCTACCTATCAGAATAAAACTCATCTCATCAGACTACTCTCATATTTTTCAACATAAGCCGCTGCCTCCTCTCTCAGTCTCTCTCTCTACCACCCACCCGTTTCTCTCTACCATTCTCTCCGACGCGGTCATCACTCATCATCGTCATCGTATTCAAGCGCTTGACGCCGTCATCAAGCGATCGATGCAGTCATCGTCGTCGTCCGACGCCGTCTCTCCGTCTTGTTCAGATCTGTTTTCTCTCTCTCTCGATCTGTATATGTATGTATATATGTTTGTATATACATATATAGATAGGTTTGTATGTGTAATATCATAGATCTGTATATGTATGTATATATGTTTTTATATATGTATATATGATTGTAGATCTGTAAATTTTCTTTCCACTTTTTGATTGTAGATCTGTAAATTTCCTTTCCTCTTTTTGATTGTAGATCTTTTTGACGCGATCTTCTCTCTTTGGATGTGAACCGAACCGACTTCGAAACCGAACCGAACCGGGACGAACCGAACCGAAACCGAACCGACCTCTAAACAACCGGTTTCGGTTCCATGTTCTGTCCGAACCGGTTTTGTCCGGTTCACTCAAAATCACCCCTGAACCGAACCGAACCGAACCGGTTACACCCCTAACTAGTACAAACCATTAGCACTTCAATCCCTTGTTATTTCTTAATTTTTCCATTTTCGATCTACTTCTTTCCTTTATTTCTCTATTTTCGCTCTACCTTCTTCTTCTTCTTCTTCTTTTTCCATTTTTGTTCTACCTCTTTTCTTTATTTCTCCATTTTTGTTCTACGACCTCTTTTTGTTTTCTTCCCAATCCACAATATTACAAAAATTAAATTACTATATTCTTTAGTTTACTTGCCCACCACGACAGTTGAAAGTGTATTCTCAGCCATAAATATTGTCAAAAATCGGTTGCGAAATAGAATGCGTGATCAATATTTAATGGTTGAACGATAATTTAGTAGTATACATATAGAGAAATATTTTTTAAAATTGTAAATAATAGGTACCTCAGTATATGAAATTTCTGGATCCGCCATTAATTTGTGGCAATTTGAAAGACTTTTAGCACTTGATGAAACACAAAGTCATGCAAGCAGCCGTAAGGAAATTGGAAGTCAGTTAAAAGAAATAAGGAAACTGGAAGGAAATCTGGTGGAGGGAATCTGATGCTTGCTCTCCAAAACTACAGTACTAATTTGACTTGTAAAAAACGAGAAAGAATTGCGGTCCTCTACGTTACGTACAGCCACCTACGTACGTCGCGTACAGACCACGGACGTTACGTTAACAAAGATGAAAACAACCAGTCAAGAAGCAGCCAACTACGTTACGTACAGACCACGGAAATAACCTGGGCCTTGCTCCCCAAGTTCATTTGACAAATCAAATTAATCATGTTGCTTCTCTCTCTCTCTCTCCTTTATAAGTAGAACCCAACTCACTCTTGTTCTTATATCGTCATCTCTGCACTCCTTACTCATACCAGGAAACATTTCCAAGTTTGTTTGAAATAACAGAGAAGCTAGTAAAACAGTACTTACAAAGTACAATGGCTTTCTTCTCAGCTATTTTCAGTTGCTTCTTGCCGTCATCGCCTTCGCGGGTTTCTGATGATTCCGGAAGCCAAAAAGCGAAGGGTCCTTCCTCGGGAAAAGGAGGAGAGAGAAACTCAAAATCGTCTGGTGCTCCGATCGTCGTGTCGTATATCCCCGTTAACTCTTACCTCTCCCGCTTGTAAGCAATTGAAGTGCAGGGAGGAGTTTTGAGTTTTGATCACTTGAACATGTGTACGATATCGATCGGGTCGGGCCACCGAATTCTCTGTCCCAAATCTCTGTTCCGCGGTTTTAGTACTGCACTCCCAGGCACGTAAATGTGTCTTGTGGAGGCTTATGAAACTAATTAAGAACAAGAGATTTTGAGCAATAGGAATTCTCCAATCCGAAAGGGCGAATAGGCCAACCGTACGTTCCATTGATGAAAGTCCTTCTGGATTCTTAAAAATTTACAGAAGTACTCATGTTTCTTTAGGAGTACAAGTTACTATGTCAATGTAAAGAAAAGAGGAAGATATTTTTCATTTAATTATCTTCTTAATTATGTGGTTGGAGTTATTTGTGCCTGGGTGCATGTCTAGGGTCTCCGTCGATGTCAGCTGGCATATTGTACTGTACTGATTCAATGTTATATTTGTGAGTTATTTAATTGCAAAGCCTTAGTAAGATCTTCATTCATTTGTTTGATTTTCAAAATTTAGAACTAGTTCATTTTCAGTTACGGATGGGGTTGCCCGGCCGATATCATCCTTTCGGCGACTAAAACACAAGCTAGTCGCCAAACGTAAACTAACATCGGCCTTGTCCTAACAGCCCCTTTGAATGGAGAGGTTTCATGAGAAAAGAAATAAAATTTAGGGTTTTCTTGTCAAATCCCTCATTGGATTGAGCATTTTGGTGAGAGATGGATAGAAAAGTACAAAAAAGAAATATTTTGATTGACCCTTCGCTCTTCTCACCTATTCTCACCAAAAATAGTGAGATAATTTGGTGAAAAATGACTTCCCTTTCTTATCGTTCTTTTGTTGTTGTCCTGACATTGTTGTGGTCTTTGAGGGTGAACAAGCCACGCAATATTATTTCCAATTGTTTACGTACCTGAAAAAAAAAAATTCAATTCCAATTATAACAAGTGGACGTATATAGAAACTTTGTATATTGGAGCTCAATAATCAGTAATTGAGTGTCAGGGTAAATTTACGCACATCTCGACTAATTCCCAAATCATGAAGTTAATGGTCATACATGCAAAATTTCAGTGGTTTCAAGATTTTTTTTAAGGGCTGTAGGAGTCAAACCTGTGAGCTTGGGTGAGTAAACTCCTTAAATTTATATGTAATTGAATCGAATTGCATAATTGAAAATAGAGAAGTAAAAAAAAGTGCTGAGTCCCTAGGAAATTAACCAAAACTTCAATTCTGCTACGAATTGGCCAACATATATACCATGTTATTGATTGAACATCCAATAAAATTGAATAAATACAAAAAAAAAAGAAGAAGAGGAAAATTTGGATTATTGGAGTGAAGCCCAAATTTGTATAGTAAACACCCAAGGAAACAATTCATAAAAATTCACAGGGGTAAAGACATTGTTGGGCGTAAGAATTGGTACTTTAACAAAAATGGGGAAGAAAGAATAATTGAACCAACAAACATAGGAATTCAATCCAGAAATTCTATGTCGCTTTGGACCCACCAAATGAAAAAACCAATATTCCAAGTTGCTGAGAAAGTCTTTTAGCACGTGATGATACACAAAATCAAGCAGCCGTGCATTACCGCCCCGTTTGATAACGGGTTTGAGGGTTAGGATTGGAGTAATAATTTCATGGGACTATTAATACTCTGTTTGGTAACAAAAAAAGGTCCGGACTATTAGTCCGATCGGATTAATAGAGGGGGTATTAGGGGGTATTGCTAATACCCCGTGGGACTTGATATTGAGGGATATTAATAATCCAATCCCAACTTCTTCATATTACCAATCCCTTCTCTTTACCAATTTCTTCTAACAATTCAATCCCATCATCTAATCCCATCTCAAACAAACATGATATTAATAATCCCATCATCTAATCCCATCCCAAACAAACATACTCATTATCAATCCCTTCTCATTACCAATCCCATCTCCTTACCAATCCCAATCCTAATCTCATCTCCTTACGAATCTCATCCATCTATCTCTATTATCAAACGAGGCCTAAAAGAATTGGAAGGAAGTTGACAGGGTATTCACGCCGATGATTAAATTATGTAGCATAATTTTTTAGTTGTCTTTATTCAATTTTTGTTTTTGCGTTTGTTAGTATTACGGCAAACTGTTATGTGATATAGTTTCATCTTGACCAGAGGAATCGAAAAAATAAAAAATTAATGACTTTTACACAATACTTTGAAAAATATCTAAAGAAAAGCTCAAAAGGTCAATTTCGAGGCCAAAAAGCAGTTTGATATTCTTACTGAATACTTCCACGAGATTTTTGTAGAAAAAACAGGGCAATCCTACGATATTATACAAAAAGACCTTGGATTTTTTTCAAAATACTTATGTAAAGGTCATAATTTTTCACTTTTTCGGTTCCTCTCACCGAGACGAACCCATATTACATACAAGTTTCGCATAAAACTAAAAAACGCAAAAAAAATTTAAATAAGAACAAAACTAAAAAATTGTGGGGTATAAATTAAACACTGGCGTGAACGGGTTAGTGGAGGGCATTTTGTATAATCAACTTGCTCTGCAAGCTAATTGACTGGTACACAAAAAAGCGAAGCGGGGGGCTTGCTCCCCCTAGGGGAGAGCAGGGCCCTGCTGCCCCTCCCGTTTGGGGCCCACTTTGGGCTCTCTTCGATAATCGGGATTCTTCACTTTGTAGAGCTTGTTGAGTAGAATAATCATGTAAAAAATTAGCTTAATCAGACATCGTTAAGTGCCTGATCGGAGCCCATATAACTTTCGGTACATGGGTTTAAGTGGATTTGATTTAGTGTTTCGGTTCCATTCTTTTCAAGATAAAAAGGTTCCGATCAAGCACTTAACGATATCCGATTAAGTTGATTTTTTACATGGTTGTTCTACTCGACAAACTCTACAAAGTGAACGATCCCGATTATTGAAGAGAGTCCGAAGTATGCCCCAAACAGGGGGCAGCAGGGCCCTACTCTCCCCAAGGGAGAGCAGGCCCCCCGCGTCCACAAAAAAGAATTGTGGTCTTCTAATAAAGAAGAAAGCAATTGAGTCAGAAAGCAGCCATAAGAGGAATCTGGGCCTTGCTCCCCAAGTTCGTTGACTAATCAAATTAATCATGTTGCTCGTCCATCTGCCTCTATAAATAGAGCTAAACACCTTACTAGTTTCTTAAATCAGCCATATATCTACGCTCTTACTCATATCAACAGACATTTCCAAGCTCATTTTAGAAGGAAAAAAACAAGAAGCTAATTAAACAGTACAATGGTGTCCTTCTCGGCTGTTTTTAGTTGCTTCTTCCCATCGTCACCGTCACGGGTCTCCGATGATTCTGGTAGCCAAAAGGCAAAGGGGAGTTCCTCGGGAACACGGAAGGGAGAAGGAAACTCAAAATCGGCTACGGCTCCTATTGTCATTTCGTATTTTCCCGTTAACTCGTACGTCTCCCGCATATAGCAAATTGAAGTGCATAAATAAGGTTTGGGTTTGACATTCCGAATGGGCGAACGGGCCAACCTGTTATTCTCCAGGGTGCTTTCGATTGATGAAGTCCTTCCGACTGCTTAGAAGTTCACATAAGGCATGTTTCTTAGGAGCACAGATCATTGTAAAATAAATTGGTATCTAGTTCATTCAGGTTCTTATGCGAATGGAACGAGTTGGGATTTGGCTATATGTTTTAGAGGGGAATAGCCAGTGTGGTCTGGCATACTTCACTGTAATTTCGTACCATTTGAATTCAATTGTTTGATTTTCAGAAATATGGGAGTAGTTCATGTTTCTTGGTTAGACTCCTTTCTGAGTACTTGTGATTGACAACTAGCAAGTGGGCCCAACCCTTGTATGCCAAAAAGAAAATTAAAAGGATCCACCTACAATCTGGAGTAGAAGGATTTGACTCTCTCTAAACTCCCTCTCTCTCTACACCCTGTCTCTCTTTACTCTTCCTCTCGTTGGGGTTTCTCGTCGGGGGGGGGGCGGCGGCGGCGGCGGCTTCCCCCCTCCCTCCTTCTTCCCTCTTCTTCTCTCCCTCTCTGTCAGTCTCCCTTTCCCTCTTCTCCCCTCTTCCAGCCGTTCATCCATCCCTAACCCTACCGATTCTTTTTCTGTCTTTTTTCTTATTCCTAAAATGATTGGCATTAGTATCGAGCAGGTCGGCGATGGGATCGATGACTCCGGTGGCGATGCTGGCGTTATGGATCTCAGCACGCGATTTCCCCTAGGCGTTTTTGGGAACATGATATATTATGTTTCACGGCGTCTGTTTTGGGGGTTTTGGGTGTCCGACGAGATCGGCATTTTTCTGGTGTATTTGGACTTCGTCCCTTGGATGTATGTTCCAACATTTTGTTGGATCTCTTTTCTCCTTTTCCTAATAAATTGATACTATTGCCTAAAAAAAAAAATCCACCTACATACTTTTTCGTCTGTAAAATTAACCTTGTTTTAAAAAATTGATTTTTGTTTATCGGCAAAAAAAATTTGACATTTACATAAGTATTTTGAAAAATATCCTATTAAAAGCTCAAAAAGGAAAGTTTTTTGGACTTTAATTTCTTGGATGTTTCAAAAATATTTATGTAAAAGTTAAATTTTTTTATTTTTTTTTCCTGATTTCTCTAATTGAGATGAACTAATAGTACATAAAAATTTGAAGCAAAACTAAAAAACGTGAATTTTTTTAAATAAAGATAAAATCGAAAAGTTGAATTTGCTGGTTAGTCAGACACATCTGTGCTCATTTAATCTATTAAAAAATTAGTCTATTGTCTACTATAGAGAACTATTAACCTAGTTAGTCCACTTCTAATATTTGTAACCCCTCTAGTCCACTAATATAGTTTAGTAAGGTCTTAAATCCACTTATTTTAAAAAAGAAATTAAACGAAGACAAAAATACCCTCTTATATAAGCTCTCATATAGAGAGAAACCCTAGACCAAAAATAAATCTGGAGCACAGCCCCCCCCCTCTCTCTCTCTCTCCCTCTCCCTCTCCCACTAGAGAAAAGTCGTGGACAGATGCCACGACGCGCTCGGCACCGCCATCGGCATAGTCAAGGAGTTCATTCATGGGCATTAGGGGTGTACAAAAAACCGACCGAACCGAACCGAATTGCCGAACCGAACCGAACCGAATCAAACCGAACCGAACCGGTTCGGTTCTTAGATGTTAAAAATTTCTGAAACCGGTTCGGTTCTCGGTTCTTGAAAATTTCCAGCGAACTGAGCCGAATCGAACCGAACCGAACCGGTTTAATATATATATATTAAATATTTTTACATATATTTTAATATATATATTAAATATTTTTTAAATTTCTTAATATATATAAAATATATTTTTAAATTTCTTAATATATATATATATATATATAAATATTTTAAATATATTTATTTTTAATATATTTTAATATATTTTAATATATTAAATATTTTTAATATATTTTAATATATTTTTAATATATTTTAATATATATATATATATATATATATATATATATATATATATATATATATTAATTGCTTTTCCTGAACCGAACCAGCCCCGAACCGAACCGAACCGACACCGAACCGAACCGGGATCAATATAACCGGTTCAGTTCAGTGAACCTCCCGAACCGAACCGAACCGATTCGCATAAAAATGTCCAAGAACCGAACCGAACCGGTTTCAGCCCTAATGGGCATGGCGACCTCGCCGATGTCCTTGTCGCCCAGGTTTCTGTAGAGACTGACGGTAAGAAAACGAAAAGGTTTTTCTTTAGAGAAGGAGACTATTATCCACCTTCATTTTTGTTGTTTGCCTTTGTCTCGTTTCTGTTTCCCTTTCCCAGTTAATCTACTTTTATAGATCCTGACTCGTCTTGCTCTTTGGTTTTTTTTTATCGGATAAAACTTTTGATTTCTGTACCCCTAAAAAAAGTTTATATCCTTTGTTTGACTAGTCTTTTGATTGATTTCACTAATCATTGGTTTGGATTGAATTGTATTGCTTTACAATTCTATCACAATTTGTATTATTCAATTTGACTATTACATCATGAGACATGATGAGTTTTCTTCTCCAGGGAAGTTTATACGAGAAACTTGCTGGTCATAATCTAGTTTTGAAGGGCTTTGGCGATCGTGACGACGACGTACACGTCCATCTTGGAGATCAGGTTCACGTCTTTCAGGTTCTCGGGTGAGACCACCGTTATGTCCAACGGAAGATACTCCATTGATCTTTTTGAAACAAAAGGTTTCTTTAAGGGATCTTGTCTTTTGATTTTCCTAAGGTTAGAGATTTGAAGTTTTTTGAATAAATATATAAGGTTATATATGTGCTTTCATCAAACACTTATTAATTTGGTCCGCGCAGCGGCCTCTCCGACTTGCTTCTGATATATTTGGAGTTTTTTGAATAAATATATAAGGTTATATGTGTATTTTTTTCTTGGGCTAGACATATAAGGTTGGAACAGGTTGTGTTTTTTGAAAAAATATATAAGGTTATATGTGTGCTTTTTGTGTGTTTTTGTTGTTATTTAATGTCATTTTTTTAAAACATTCTCAATTAGAGAGAGATATAATAATATATAATGTTATATTGTTATATATGACATTCTAGATTAGAAATATTCTATGTTATTTAATAAAGAGAACATATAATGTTATATATGACTTTTTGTACCGTGTAACGTCATATATGAGCTTATGTCATATATAACAGTATATGTTCCGTTGTCGATCACTTATTGAATTGGTCCGCGTAGCGGACTAATTATGTCACATATATGTTATATGTGACAATTTGCCCTTGGTACCTAATTTTGTCCTGTAAAACTCCAAAACAAAGGAACTAATAACGTAATATGTTTTCTTATTGAATTGGTCCGGTCCACGCAGCGGTCTCTCAAAAACACATATGGATATATCCATATATGATTATATATGGTTATATGAGAATATTTGTGACCATATATATATGAGCTTGTATTGACATAAAAAAATATTTCAATTTGTATAGAGAACATATAACATTGTATATGAGATTTTATCCTGTAAAACTCAAAAAAGAAGAAGAAGAGGAACTAATAACGTTATATGTTCTCTTATTGAATAGGTCCGCGCAGCGGCCTCTCAAAAGCATACATGGATATATCCATATATTATCATAAGTCGAAGAGGCCGCTGCGCGGATCAATTCAATAATTGATAAACAACGGAGCATATAACATTATATGTGAAATTCTGCCATGTGTAATATGTGTTTTTCCTAGGGTTAGACATATAATATTATATCTCATTTTTTAGATATATTAATGTTGTTTATGTTGTTTTGAATATGTATATATGTAGATATAGAGGTTATGGGAATGCTATTTGGAGGTAGATAATCATAAATTTTGAAAGATTCGATGAAGGTTTTGATGAAGAAACGGTGAAAAAATGAAGCTCGACCTCCTATGGCCTCATCAACATTCAACTTGGGATTCAAGGCGCGACTGGAAACAAGGATAATAGTGACATGATATGTGAACGTATAATGTTATTTTTTGAGATATATAATATTGTTGGAAATATATAATGTTGTTTTGAGAACATATAATTTTATATGTCATGTTTTGTGAGACTTAGAGCTACAGAAGCTCAGATCTAATGTTATATATTTTATTTTTTTGTGAGATTTAGAACTATAGAAGTTCACATATAATGTTATATGTTTTGTTCTATTTTTTGTGAGTTTCAGAGCTGCAGAAGCTCAAATATAATGTTATATATTTTGTATGAACCAGCATATAACGTTAAAGACTAAAAATAAGAAAAACTAAAAAGAAATATTGCATGTTAGAAAATTTTTGCCACACATATAATGTTGTATGTTAGGAAATTTTTATCACTCATATAACGTTAAAAAATCAATACAAGAAAAATAGGAAAAAAACAAAAAGAGAAATTTGTCACATATATAATGTTAAATGCTGAGTGTAGCGGATTCAATAAAAAAATCGAGAAAAATGAAAAAATACGTTTTTTGTTACATATATAACGTTATATGTGGCGTACGTCATGGTAGCGGCGACAGTGGTGGTGGCGGCGGCGACGACAGCTTGATTGCAACAAAAACGAAAAAAAATGAAAAAAATACATTTTCGTGTTAGCCAAACAAGGCACTTATTTCTTAGGTGGGATATTTTTGTCATTAAAATTATTAGTGGACTTAGGGCTCGTTTGGATGCAGGATTAGGTTTGGAGGTGTTATGTAATAAGGGGGATTGGATAATAGGGGGTATTGGTTAATAAGGGATGGCTCACATTGATGTGATGTTTATGGAGGGGGTATTAAATAGTACTTGGTTTGGATGTGGGATAAAATAGGAGGGTTAAAGTTGTTTTGTAGTTGAAATGAAAGAGAGAGGGGGTGTTATCCAGGGGTGTTATCTAATAACACCCCACAACCTCCCCATAAATAATACCCCCTCCGGGGGTATTAGAGGGTATTAGCTATGGAAGAAATACATTTTCGTGTTAGCCAAACAAAGCCCTTGTTTCTTAGGTGGGGTATTTTTGTCATTAAAATTATTAGTGGCCTTAGTGGGTTATGAAACTTAGAAGTGGATTAGATGGGTTTGGAAACTACTATAGTGGACTTATGCAAAATTCTCCCTTTAATCTATGCAAGTAGAAGTGCGCTCCTGTCTAAAAGGGCGAAGGGGCCAACTCGGCGGTTGATGAATTCATTTGTTTTTTTTTTTTTTTTGATCAGATGAATTCATTTGTTTGATCTTTAAAATTTAGAACTAGTTCATGCAAATCTATGCTAACGCCTTTTTTTGACTTGTGATTGGCACCAACAAGTACGCCCAACCCCTTGTATTATAAAAAAAGAAAAGAAAATTAATGGATCCATCTACATATAAACTTTTTCGGTTTTAAAATTAGTGGGAATTAGCAACCCCTAACTCTATAGTTGGAATGATTATTCAGTGCTCCTCGAGCACCGTCACATGTGCTTTATGATCTTTCTCCTTCACTCATTAGTATGAGAGCCACACACTTTGTGATAGAACTCACATCGAGATATTGCGAAAAAAAGATCCCTAGATAAGTGGTGCTCTAAGAGCAAAGAATAATTTTTGCTACAGTACTTGAGAATCTTTTACCAGAAAAAATTGTTATTATTCACTAATAAAAATAGTTTTAGCGCCTCATATAATACAAAAACCAAAGCACCCATGAGAAAATGGAAGGCAGTTTTGTGGAGGGCGCTTATAATTGCTCTCCAAGTCAATTATTTGGTCTCCAAGCTAATTGACTAGTACACAAATTGAAGAATATTCCTGGTCTTTGACCATCTCCAACGTGTACACTCTTTACTTTCAACTTTGAAGCGTAAAAAATGATATACTATTACCGTCTCATAATGTTTATTCGATTCGCGAAACGATGACGTAAAAATAATACAATTTCTGTCAGAAAAATTCAAAACTTTTTTAACAATTCACTAGATATCGACGAGCTCTTTTAATTTATGAAAAATGTTTGAGTTTTTTTTGAAAGAAGTACATTATTTTTTAGTCATCGTTTTGTAGACCAGACAAATAATTTGGGACGAATGGAGTATTTTTTTATAATTAAATGTTCAGATCAGCTTATACACATCTCGACTTATTCCGCAAAAATTTCTATTCACATTTTGAACTGAGCCCATGTTATGCGGAAACGGCTATGATGCTCCCAGCGGTTTTGGGAGCATCATACTCCCAATGAATTACAGTGCTTGGATTGAAAATAAATAAATCACAGTCTTTGGATCAACACCAAAAAACTAAAAGTAGGGTGGTTTTATTAAAAACGAGGTGGTTTTGAGCAAAAAAAACGAAAGATTACTTACCACAAAAACAGACAATACTTACCATTGATTAAAGCAACACTTACCATCGTATAAGCCAAAACTTACCACCTTTGAAATGGTAAGTGTTACCTTATATAATGATAAGTGTTGTCTTCGTGAATAGTGTAAGTTGCCTGTTCTGTGGTAAGTAATCCGTGAGAGTATGATGCTCCCATACCACTTGGGAGCATCACAGAAGTTTTGGTGTTATGCACGAAAGAAATCAAATTGCATGCACATGCTTGATCTACATCTCTTCTAATAAAGAAAGGGTGGGGACGGAGCTGCGAGGTCTGTTAAAGATGCCCTTTCAATAAAGGAAGAGCCACAAGACCATGGAAGGAATTCCAGCTGGACCTTGCTCCCCAAGTTTATTGACTGATCAAAACAGTCCAGCTGGACCAGCTCCTTCTCTCTTTCTTTCTCTCTCTCTCTCTCTAACAATCCAGCCGAGAACCACCTTCTTCTTCTTCTTCTTTTCTCTCTCTCTCCCTCTCTCTCTCTCTCTATAAATGGACCTAAACTCTTGACTCATTTCTCACATCCGTAGTCATCAGCGCTCTTACTCGTATCAGCAAATATTTCCAAGTTGATTTGAGAAGAAACCAACAAAGAAGCTTTAATTTAAAAGATACAATGGGCTTCTTCTCCGCAATTGTCTCTTGCTTCTTGCCATCGCCGCCACCGGGGACCTCTGACGATTCCGGAGGCAAAAAGGAGAAGGCTGATCCTTCCTCAGGGAAGGGAGAGAGAAAATCAAAATCATCTCGAGCTCCAATCGTGGTGTCGTACTTCCCCGTTAACTCTCAACCCTCCCGCTTGTAGTTATTCAAGCCCAGGGACGAGTTTTGGGTTTTGGAAGCTTGAAAATTTTAACTGCATTGTGACACCGAACTCGCTGAAAATAGTGCCTTTTAGGAACACAAAATGTCTTGAGTGCACCAACTTGGTGCACTGATTCTGACATAATTGTGTCTAGAATCGTTCGATACATACACGTGAACCTCAAAAAAAAAAAAATGAGGAGCCCACGTGAATCTTCCGGCTCCGGCCGGTGGATCAATTTACGTAAGTCTATTTATATATGTAGAGTATATTGCTCTAATTTGTATGTCAAGACTCAAGAGTAGGAATTCCTCTCGTATCGTAAGAGTATGTCAAGCCGTGGCAACCCAACTGCTGCAGGAGGTCCCTAGCTACAATCATGAATTGTGCCAATAAGGTGATGAGAGTTGTTCTTGGCGTTCTGAATGAGTTTTGATCACATTGTTTGCATCTGTTTCAAAATCACAACATTGCCGGTGTGCTAGTGAACAGGAGGAGTGGAGCCACACAAGGCCTCTGAAGTAAACACCCACTACATGGAAAAAATACCAAATCCTTGATGCCGAAAAGACTTTCACGCTGTGTTTGGACAATAACTTCAAAAAATTTGAAAAGAATTTGGGGGTAATGATGGAGAGAAAGTAGGGTAATAATTGGAAATAGATGTAATGGGTGGACAGACATGTAGAGAGAAATGAAAGTAATGATCAGAACTATGGATAATGAGCATTTTTTGAGTTGATTTTTTTTTTTTCAAGTTTCAATAAGTACTCTAGAACCACACCCATCTAAAAAACACTCACACTCCACACATACTTGTGTGATTTGGGTGTGGTTGTAACCAGGGGCAGACCCACGTTGAGGCACGTGGGGTCACGTGTCCTCACGCCTTTTTAAAAAAAATAGTAAAAAAAAGGTAGATATAAATATAAAAAAGTCTCCTATACTAGTACAAACCATTAGCACTTCAATCCCTTGTTATTTCTTAATTTTTCCATTTTCGATCTACTTCTTTCCTTTATTTCTCTATTTTCGCTCTTCTTCTTCTTCTTCTTCTTCTTCTTCTTCTTCTTCTTCTTCTTCTTCTTTTTTTTTCCATTTTTGTTCTACCTCTTTTCTTTATTTCTCCATTTTTGTTCTACGACCTCTTTTTGTTTTCTTCCCAATCCACAATATTACAAAAATTAAATTACTATATTCTTTAGTTTACTTGCCCACCACGCCAGTTGAAAGTGTATTCTCAGCCATAAATATTGTCAAAAATCGGTTGCGAAATAGAATGCGTGATCAATATTTAATGGTTGAACGATAATTTAGTAGTATACATATAGAGAAATATTTTTTAAAATTGTAAATAATAGGTACCTCAGTATATGAAATTTCTGGATCCGCTATTAATTTGTGGCAATTTGAAAGACTTTTAGCACTTGATGAAACACAAAGTCATGCAAGCAGCCGTAAGGAAATTGGAAGTCAGTTAAAAGAAATAAGGAAACTGGAAGGAAATCTGGTGGAGGGAATCTGATGCTTGCTCTCCAAAACTACAGTACTAATTTGACTTGTAAAAAACGAGAAAGAATTGCGGTCCTCTACGTTACGTGCAGCCACCTACGTACGTTGCGTACAGACCACGTACGTTACGTTAACAAAGATGAAAACAACCAGTCAAGAAGCAGCCAACTACGTTACGTACAGACCACGGAAATAACCTGGGCCTTGCTCCCCAAGTTCATTTGACAAATCAAATTAATCATGTTGCTTCTCTCTCTCTCTCTCCTTTATAAGTAGAACCCAACTCACTCTTGTTCTTATATCGTCATCTCTGCACTCCTTACTCATACCAGGAAACATTTCCAAGTTTGTTTGAAATAACAGAGAAGCTAGTAAAACAGTACTTACAAAGTACAATGGCTTTCTTCTCAGCTATTTTCAGTTGCTTCTTGCCGTCATCGCCTTCGCGGGTTTCTGATGATTCCGGAAGCCAAAAAGCGAAGGGTCCTTCCTCGGGAAAAGGAGGAGAGAGAAACTCAAAATCGTCTGGTGCTCCGATCGTCGTGTCGTATATCCCCGTTAACTCTTACCTCTCCCGCTTGTAAGCAATTGAAGTGCAGGGAGGAGTTTTGAGTTTTGATCACTTGAACATGTGTACGATATCGATCGGGTCGGACCACCGAATTCTCTGTCCCAAATCTCTGTTCCGCGGTTTTAGTACTGCACTCCCAGGCACGTAAATGTGTCTTGTGGAGGCTTATGAAACTAATTAAGAACAAGAGATTTTGAGCAATAGGAATTCTCCAATCCGAAAGGGCGAATAGGCCAACCGTACGTTCCATTGATGAAAGTCCTTCTGGATTCTTAAAAATTTACAGAAGTACTCATGTTTCTTTAGGAGTACAAGTTACTATGTCAATGTAAAGAAAAGAGGAAGATATTTTTCATTTAATTATCTTCTTAATTATGTGGTTGGAGTTATTTGTGCCAGGGTGCATGTCTAGGGTCTCCGTCGATGTCAGCTGGCATATTGTACTGTACTGATTCCATGTTATATTTGTGAGTTATTTAATTGCAAAGCCTTAGTAAGATCTTCATTCATTTGTTTGATTTTCAAAATTTAGAACTAGTTCATTTTCAGTTACGGATGGGGTTGCCCGGCCGATATCATCCTTCGGCGACTAAAACACAAGCTAGTCGCCAAACGTAAACTAACCTCGGCCTTGTCCTAACAGCCCCTTTGAATGGAGAGGTTTCATGAGAAAAGAAATAAAATTAAGGGTTTTCTTGTCAAATCCCTCATTGGATTGAGCATTTTGGTGAGAGATGGATAGAAAAGTACAAAAAAGAAATATTTTGATTGACCCTTCGCTCTTCTCACCTATTCTCACCAAAAATAGTGAGATAATTTGGTGAAAAATGACTTCCCTTTCTTATCTCTCCCTTCTTATCTCTCCCTTTTTCACCGTCCAAAGGAGCTGAAAAAGTTTGGTAGCAGCACCGAAAGCAGCGGCAGTGGAAGCTCTCTCTCTCTTTTTCACCTTTTGAATTTGCATTTGGCATATTTTTTGTACTATTTTAATTTGTGAGCAGATAATTTGCAATAAAATCTAATAAAACAACTCTTTATTTCTCTAAGTGCCCAAAAATGGTTGTATTTCTATCGTTCTTATGTTGTTGTCTTGACATTGTTGTGGTCTTTGAGGGTGAACAAGCCACGCAACATTATTTCCAATTGTTTACGTACCGGGAAAAAAAAATTTCAATTCCAATTATAACAAGTGGACGTATATAGAAACTTTGTATATTGGAGCTCAATGATCAGTAATTGAGTGTCAGGGTAAATTTACGCACATCTCGACTAATTCCCAAATCATGAAGTTAATGGTCATACATGCAAAATTTCAGTGGTTTCAAGATTTTTTTTAAGGGCTGTAGGAGTCAAACCTGTGAGCTTGGGTAAGTAAACTCCTTAAATTTATATGTAATTGAATCGAATTGCGTAATTGAAAATAGAGAAGTAAAAAAAAGTACCGAGGCGGTAGGAAATTAACCAAAACTTCAATTCTGCTACGAATTGGCCGACATACCATGTTATTGATTGAACACCCAATAAAATTGAATAAATACAAAAAAAAAAAGAGAGGAAAATTTGGATTATTGGAGTGAAGCCCAAATTTGGATAGTAAACACCCAAGGAAACAATTCATAAAAATTCACAGGGGTAAAGACATTGCTGGGCGTAAGAATTGGTACTTTAACAAAAATGGCCGGGGAAGAAAGAATAATTGAACCAACAAACATAGGAATTCAATCCAGAAATTCTATGTCGCTATGGACCCACCAAATGAAAAAACCAATATTCCAAGTTGCTGAGAAAGTCTTTTAGCACGTGATGATACACAAAATCAAAGCAGCCGTGCATTAAAAGAATTGGAAGGAAGGTAGCTCACAGGGTATTCACGCTAGTGATTAATTTATATAGCATAATTTTTTGGTTGTCTTTATTCAATTTTTGTTTTTGCATTTGTTAGTATTACGGTAAATTTTTATGTGATATAGTTTCATCTCATGTAAAGGTCATAATTTTTCATTTTTTCGGTTGCTCTCGCCGAGACGAACTCATATTACATAAAAGTTTAGCATAAAACTAACAAACGCGCAAAAAATTTGAATAAGGACAAAACTAAAAAATTGTGGGGTATAAATTAATCATTGGCGTGAACGGGTTAGTGGACGGCATTTTGTAGAATCAACTTGCTCTGCAAGCTAGTTGACTGGTACACAAAAAAGAATTGTGGTCTTCTAATAAAGAAGAAAGGAAATGAGTCAGAAAGCAGCCATAAGGAATCTGGGCCTTGCTCCCCAAGTTCATTGACTAATCAAATTAATCATGTTGCTTGTCCATCTGCCTCTATAAATAGAGCTAAACACCTTACTAGTTTCTTATATCAGCCATATATCTACGCTCTTACTCATATCAACAGACATTTCCAAGCTCATTTTAGAAGAAAAAAAAAGAAGCGAATTAAACAGTACAATGGTGTCCTTCTCGGCTGTTTTTAGTTGCATCTTCCCATCGTCACCGTCACGGGTCTGCGATGATTCTGGTAGCCAAAAGGCAAAGGGGAGTTCCTCGGGAAAACGGAAAGGTGAAGGAAACTCAAAATCGGCCACTGCTCCTATTGTCATTTCGTATTTTCCCGTTAACTCGTACGTCTCCCGCATGTAGCAAATTGAAGTGCATAAATGAGGTTTGGGTTTGACATTCCGAATGGGCGAACGGGCCAACCTGTTGTTCTCCGGGGTGCTTTCGATTGATGAAGTCCTTCCGAGTGCTTAGAAGTTCACATAAGGCATGTTTCTTAGGAGCACAGATCATTGTAAAATAAATTGGTATCTAGTTCATTCAGGTTCTTATGCGAATGGAACGAGTTGGGATTTGGCTATATGTTTTAGAGGGGAATAGCCAGTGTGGTCTGGCATACTTCACTGTAATTTCATACTATTTGAATTCAATTGTTTGATTTTCAGAAATATGGGAGTAGTTCATGTTTCTTGGTTAGACTCCTTTCTGAGTACTTGTGATTGACAACTAGCAAGTGGGCCCAACCCTTGTATGCCAAAAAGAAAATTAAAAGGATCCACCTACAATCTGGAGTAGAAGGATTTGACTCTCTCTAAACTCCCTCTCTCTCTACACCCTGTCTCTCTTTACTCTTCCTCTTGTTGGGGGGCGGCGGCGGCTTCCCCCCTCCCTCCTTCTTCCCTCTTCTTCTCTCCCTCTCTGTCAGTCTCCCTTTCCCTCTTCTCCCCTCTTCCAGCCGTTCATCCATCCCTAACCCTACCGACTCTTTTTCTGTCTTTTTTCTTATTCCTAAAATGATTGGCATTAGTATCGAGCAGGTCGGCGATGGGATCGATGACTCCTGTGGCGATGCTGGCGTTATGGATCTCAGCACGCGACTTCCCCTAGGCGTTTTTGGGAACATGATATATTATGTTTCACGGCGTCTATTTTGGGGGTTTTGGGTGTCCGACGAGATCGGCATTTTTCTGGTGTATTTGGACTTCGTCCCTTGGATGTATGTTCCAATATTTTGTTGGATCTCTTTTCTCCTTTTCCTAATAAATTGATACTATTGCCTAAAAAAAAAAATCCATTTGTTTGATCTTTAAAATTTAGAACTAGTTCATGCATATCTATGCTAACGCCTTTTTTTGACTTGTGATTGGCACCAACAAGTACGCCCAACCCCTTGTATTATAAAAAAAGAAAAGAAAATTAATGGATCCATCTATATATAAACTTTTTCGGTTTTAAAATTAGTGGGAATTAGCAACCCCTAACTCTATAGTTGGAATGATTATTCAGTGCTCCTCGAGCACCGTCACATGTGCTTTATGAGCTTTCTTCATCACGCATTAGTATGAGAGCCACACACTTTGTGATAGAACTCACATCGAGATATTGCGAAAAAAAGATCCCTAGATAAGTGGTGCTCTAAGAGCAAAGAATGGCTTATTTACGTTTTTGGTCCCCAAAGTATTTCCGTCGTGTCACTTTGGTCCCCAATATTTCAATTGCTAACATTTCGTCCCCAAAGTATCAATTTTGTCTTTAAATGGTCCCTGCGGCTGACGCCGTTCATTCCCTCCGTCAAAACCAAGGGCAAACTTGGTATTTCATAACTTTCGGTTTGACTTGTTTTGGTTCGAATTGATTTTTCGACATCCTAAACCTTGTTTTTGACCCCCGTACTATTTTTCCTAAACTTCTAACACTCCAAAGATCATAACTTGTTAATTTCATATTTTTTTATTTTATTATCTATTTATTAGATTTTTTGTTCGTTTTCAAGCAAAGTTTACAAACGAAAAATAGTTACGACCTTCCGAACAATATTTCTAACATCCAAACTATTTTTCCTAGACTCCTCGAATCTCAAGGATGATATGTTGTTAAAATAATATTTTTTTATTTAATTAACTATTTATTATTATTAACACATTGTTTTTAAATAAAAATACTTTACGACATTATAAAATATATTATTAATGCCCTATTAATTTTTTTAGATTCTTTACAGTCCAAATATGATACGTTGTTAATCTCAACATATTTTTAATTATTTAACTATTTATTATTTATTTATCCTTCTTTAGTCAATTATCTTAATCCTTTTATTTAAAATAATCCCACGGACCTCCAAACCTAACTTTTAGCACTCGAACTTGTTATAGAGGACCTTTAGGACTCTTATTAAGATTACGATAATTATTTTAATATTTTTATCTAATTAATGTATTTAATTAGTATTTAATCAATCTAATTACTTATTAATAATTAATAAAAGCCCTAAAAATTAATTCTAAATCTTTTATAAAAGTTCTTACTTTATTAATGATTTTGTGGTCATAAGATTAAGGACAACGGCCCATTCATAAAATATTACGTGATTGCATTGTCTATTATTTTGTTTTGTTTATTATTGGATTAATTGTACGATGTACCATTATTTACTTTGAATGCTAGATTGGACCCTAGAGACATGGGGTGGTATGCAAATATAGTTCACATAGTCGATGCTAAGTTATTGGGAAATGGTAAAGTGTTGGAATTTTGAGATTGAATTATGATGGCTATGGCAAGGGTGACCTGTTGGGCCCTGTTGGGACCTGTTGTGACCTGTTGGACCCTGTGTTGAAATAGGCCCTGTGTTAAATTATTACTCCAATAAGTAATTAGATTGATTAAATACTAATTAAATACATTAATTAGATAAAAATATTAAAATAATAATCGTAACCATAATAAGAGTCCTAAAGGTCCTCTATAACAAGTTCGAGTGCTAAAAATTAGGTTTGGAGGTCCGTGGGATTATTTTAAATAAAAGGATTAAGATAATTGACGAAAGAATGGATCCATCTATATATAAACTTTTTCGGTTTTAAAATTAGTGGGAATTAGCAACCCCTAACTCTATAGTTGTAAAGAATCTAAAAAAATTAATAGGGCATTAATAATATATTTTATAATGTCGTAAAGTATTTTTATTTAAAAACAATGTGTTAATAATAATAAATAGTTAATTAAATAAAAAAATATTATTTTAACAACATATCATCCTTGAGATTCGAGGAGTCTAGGAAAAATAGTTTGGACGTTAGAAATATTGTTCGGAAGGTCGTAACTATTTTTCGTTTGTAAACTTTGCTTGAAAATGAACAAAAAATCTAATAAATAGATAATAAAATAAAAAAAAATATGAAATTAACAAGTTATGATCTTTGGAGTGTTAGAAGTTTAGGAAAAATAGTACGGGGGTCAAAAACAAGGTTTAGGATGTCGAAAAATCAATTCGAACCAAAACAAGTCAAACCGCAAGTTATGAAATACCAAGTTTGCCCTTGGTTTTGACGGAGGGAATGAACGGCGTCAGCCGCAGGGACCATTTAAAGACAAAATTGATACTTTGGGGACGAAATGTTAGCAATTGAAATATTGGGGACCAAAGTGACACGACGGAAATACTTTGGGGACCAAAAAGGTAAATAAGCCAGCAAAGAATAATTTTCGCTATAGTACTTGAGAATCTTTTACCCCAAAAAAATTGTTATTATTCACTAATAAAAATAGTTTTAGCGCCTCATATAATACAAAAACCAAAGCACCATGAGAAAATGGAAGGCAGTTTAGTGGAGGGCGCTTATAATTGCTCTCCAAGTCAATTATTTGGTCTCCAAGCTAATTGACTAATACACAAATTGAAGAATATTTCTGGTCTTTGACCATCTCCAACGTGTACACTCTTTACTTTCAACTTTGAAGAGTAAAAAATTGATATACTATTACCGTCTCATAATGTTTATTCGATTCGCGAAACGATGACGTAAAAATAATATAATTTCTGTCAGAAAAATTCAAAACTTTTTTAACAATTCACTAGATATCGACGAGCTCTTTTAATTTATGAAAAATGTTTGAGTTTTTTTTGAAAGAAGTACATTATTTTTTAGTCATCGTTTTGTGGACCAGACAAATAATTTGGGACGAATGGAGTATTTTTTTTATAATTAAATGTTCAGATCAACTTATATACATCTCGACTTATTCCGCAAAAATTTCTATTCACATTTTGAACTGAGCCCGTGTTATATATGCACGAAAGAAATCAAATTGCACATGCTTGATCTACATCTCTTCTAATAAAGAAAGGGTGGGGACGGAGCTGCGAGGTCTGTTAAAGATGCCCTTTCAATAAAGGAAGAGCCACAAGACCATGGAAGGAATTCCAGCTGGACCTTGCTCCCCAAGTTTATTGACTGATCAAAACAGTCCAGCTGGACCAGCTTCTTCTCTCTCTCTCTCTCTCTCTCTGTCTAACAATCCAGCCGAGAACCACCTTCTTCTTCTTCTTTCTCTCTCTCTCTCTCTCTCTCTCTCTCTCTTTCTCTCTCTCTATAAATGGACCTAAACTCTTGACTCATTTCTCACATCCGTAGTCATCAGCGCTTTTACTCGTATCAGCAAATATTTCCAAGTTGATTTGAGAAGAAACCAACAAAGAAGCTTTAATTTAAAAGATACAATGGGCTTCTTCTCCGCAATTGTCTCTTGCTTCTTGCCATCGCCGCCACCGGGGACCTCTGACGATTCCGGAGGCAAAAAGGAGAAGGCTGATCCTTCCTCAGGGAAGGGAGAGAGAAAATCAAAATCATCTCGAGCTCCAATCGTGGTGTCGCACTTCCCCGTTAACTCTCAACCCTCCCGCTTGTAGTTATTCAAGCCCAGGGACGAGTTTTTGGGTTTTGGAAGCTTTGAAATTTTAACTGCATTGTGACGAACTCGCTGAAAATAGTGCCTTTTAGGAACACAAAATGTCTTGAGTGCACCAACTTGGTGCACTGATTCTGACATAATTGTGTCTAGAATCGTTCGACACATACACGTGAACCTCAAAAAAAAAAAAATGAGGAGCCCACGTGAATCTTCCGGCTCCGGCCGGTGGATCAATTTACGTAAGTCTATTTATATATGTAGAGTTGCTCCTATCCAAAAGCGTGAAGGGGCCAACCCGGCCGTTGTTCTCCAGGGTACTTCCGGTTGATGGAGTCCTTTTGGGTGGTTAAAATTTTACACAAGGCAAGTTTCTTTTGAAGTACTGTTTATGGCAAACTAAAGGAGCAAGGAGGTAGTTCATTCATCATCTCTTGGTGGATGTGGCAGAACAATTTGTGATCTTGGTGTATGTAATTAATTTGTGGAGTAATAACCAGTGAGGTTTGGCATGTTTGAACTTGATTCGATTGGTAGACGAGTCAATTTAAAATGAGCTATAATCTTGTTGAGGCGAGGAAACCTTGTTCATATATGTAATAGACTTTATTTGACCCAAATTCTAGTTCTAACAAGTTTATATATGCATGTGCGACCCAACATCGATCAATCATCACTTCTTGTTTTTTTTTTTTTTCAGGTTGTGTAACATACAAAAAAATTAAAAAATTAAAAAAAAATCCAACCCTTAATATCTACACACCCAAAAATAATTACAGAGATAAGGAAAAGTCGATTTATCTGAGACTGTCATTTGACAGGAAGGATAGTGAAGGAATATACCATCAAATACTAGAATATATATACATATTCGAAAATAATTTTGAATATTTATAACTATCAGATACTTTTGAGATAATCTCTAGGTCAAGTATCCGAGCCTTTATAAAATTAGATTTCTTGTTTTGTCATACGATTGTTCTTCATAAAATTGAATTTCCACAATTAAATAATTAAACTTGTTTAGAATACTTTGCAATAGAAAAAGGGGCCGGTTTCCCTCACACAAAAGATTTGACACAAGTTTAATCGGAGTTCCACGCAATTGATCGAAGTAGTTCAATTCATTTAAAATAGGTTTTTTGGGAGTTCCCATGCAAAATCAACTCATTTCGATATCAGTAAGGGCTTGATCAGTTCATTCGATTTTATCCTGTAAAATTTGACAGGAATCAATTGAATGAACCGATTAATCACTTACTGATATCCGAATGAGTTGATTCTTTACAGAAAACCCTTCAAAATACGTTTTGAACAAATTGAGCGCCTCCGATCATTTGCGTGCATGTGACTCTAAAATGAGTCACACAAAAAACTTGTGTCAACTTTTGTGTGAGGGGAACCAACCCCATAGAACGGTTTCTTGTCATTCTTGTGAATATTATTAAGCGTAATGCAATCATAAGAAATCATAAAATACTTACTTCTTAACATATATAATGTAATCGTATCAGTTGCCCCATTGCACATGTTTCCAATAAGGAACGACGCACCCAAGCGAAACCCATAGGCAGGCTTCAGGTCTAGGGTTGAAGTGATGGAGATGGTGGAACAATAGGCAGACTTCTAGAGAGAGAAATGGAGAGAAATCAATTAGGTTAAGGTCATTTTCCCTCCAAACCATGTTTTTTTGCCCAAACCCAGTTCTTCTTTCTGCTCGGCAGACTTCTAATGATGGGTTTCGCTTAGGTGCATCGTCCCCTGTTGGAAACATGTGCAATGGGGCAACTTAAACAGGTTGGAAATGCCATATCAGCAATTTTTGGGACGGAGTATAACCGGGGGGGGTGTGTTTAAATTTGGGGATTTTGTTAGTACATGTGTTTAATTGAAATAAACTTAAGTTCATATGTCTAAATTTGGGAATTATTAGTACATATGTTTAATTAAAATAAATTTAAGTTTAGGTATCTCTGTGACATTTGGTGTAAAGTTCAGATGACATTTTGAAATTTTCCCTTCATTTAATCATATATATATCTCTCTCTCTCTCTTAGCTGAACTCATGACTTCTCATATAAATCATTTACGTTCTTACTCATATGAGCAAACATTTCCAATTAAAGTTTGTTGAGAAAACAAGAAGCCCGAGCCGCCGGCCCCGCCGA
Source organism: Rhododendron molle (assembly GCA_025413875.1). Lineage (NCBI taxonomy): Eukaryota > Viridiplantae > Streptophyta > Magnoliopsida > Ericales > Ericaceae > Rhododendron > Rhododendron molle. Next base: position 6,956,067 of record CM046394.1, on the reverse strand, counting down.
AACAGTACAATCATGATTTTCTTCTCAGCTATTGTCAGTTGCTTCCTGTCGTCTGTGCCGGCGGCAGGGGTCTCTGATGATTCCGGCAGCCTGCAGCTAGTTTCCCCAGCAGGAAAAGGAAAAAACAACTCAAAATCATCTGGAGCTCCCAATCCCATCGTGGTGCCCCATTTTGCCGTTAACTCTTTTCTCTCTCGCGCTTGTAGTAATAACATGGGATTCCTAGCTTGTCCCACGCAAATCTTTGTCCGCGAGTCTCAATTAATGCACTAGTAAGTTAAGTTCAGTTAAGTAGGAGTAATTAGCTAGCATGGCATGTTTCATTGAATCGATTAAATGAAACTATTTCTAAGTCAATCGCTTTAATAACATCTACTGCTTTGCTGATTAAAAAAAAAAAAAGATCTACTGCTTCATTTCTTTGATTTTTAAAAATTTAGCCCCTCGTTCGTTCATGTTCATTAATTGAAGACGTTGTGTGCCCGTTGTATATAACGTGAGAAGTGCTTTCTACTAAGTTTGAATTTCGATGATTTTGAATTTTTGAATTGATTTTAATTTATAAATCTAACACATGTGTACTTATTAGTACTATATATATGTTAATTAACAAGACTCAGCAAAATGCAGCACGGTATTATAATTTTTTCTTTACTTCAGACCCTTCTTCCAAAAATTAATCATGACATCTAATTATTACCAACAATATAACTAATCACCAAATTATTCATTCACGAAGCTCGATAATCATCATCCGTGAAATCTAGACCTAATTGCTAACCCAAATCTTTCTCACTTAAATATAAAATTTGAATACGTTTGAGTATCTCTCGAAACCTTCATCAAGTTCAATTTTGATGGAAAAATGGGTAAAATGTTGCTCCATCCCTCTTATCAAATTGAGATACCAAATTAAAGGAGCAAATTAAGGGAGAATCAACCAGCATCGATCAATTCCTTTACCAAATTTCCAACGGTACCATTTCATAAATTCTAAATGCCTTTTCTGTCCTCCGATCCGTTCCTTAAATTCAACGATAATCTCTATTATGTTTCAAAACAGAAAATGTCTGAGCATATAAACAAAGTAACATTTTTGACCGCCCGATCATATTTTTATGTTAAGATTGTAGTCGTCAGATCATTTTTAAAAAATTCACTAACAAATCAATTTGTCTATCATCACTCATGACCTCTTTTACATATCATTTAAAAAAAATTCACCAACAGATCGATCAATTTTGCTATCATCACTCATGACCTCTTTTTTCTCAAGAGTTGGCGGCAGCATTCAAATGTAGTCTTTTACGACCACATACGAAAACGTTTCAAAATGGTAACTGACGCTATGTATATTTTTATTTGCATTGGAACTATACACATTCTGATGTGTCTTTACACCCTGGCATCCGCTAGTATTTTAAATGCCTTAACATCTTTCTTTCCTAAGCAGCCGTTTGGGGCCGGGTAAGGTAAAAATTTAGAAATGATTTGATGAAAATATTGGATAGCCGGCCTCCTTAATGGGTGATAATCAAAATTTTGGCCAAATTCAAATTTGATTAAAAAAAAGGTGGGTTGGAGATGACCTCTTGAAAGGATCCGAGTGCTGTAGTGTATCCTTCGTGATCGATCCGATCATCTATCTTAAAAATGAACGGCTCAAATTTTTATTCAAATAATGAATTATTAAAATTTGTAGAAATTCGAATTAAATTTAAACTGTCTGCAGTAACATAAACTATACGGCATAATGCGGAAGCAATTCAAGCAACCCCATTCCGGCCTTAAGAGGTCTATGCAAAAGAAAGATTACGAGTGAACTGTGAAAGTAACGGAAAGTAAGGAGACGTCTCTCTCGAGGCTTGAAGGACCGGATCATAAAAACTTCAAACCCAAGGGGATCCTGTGCAAAACAAGTCCCCTGCTTCCGCCTGGGCGCCACTTCACAGTCTCTTCTCATCAGTCATCAGTGAGGGTTCTATGTACAGAGAAGGAAAATCAAAACCCTCTTACTCTAGGGTTTCACTCTCTCACTCTACAAACCCTAATCTCTCTCTCTCTCTCTCTCTCTCTCTCTGTGTGAAAATGTCGGACTACCTACCTCGGGAAACTCTAATCAACATCCTCACCCGCCTGCCCGCCAAAACCCTCCTCCGATTCAGATGCATTTGCAAGTCATGGCTCTCTCTCTTCAGCTCCCCCGATTTCACCTCCGCCCACCTCCGAACCGCCGCTGCCAAACCCCCCCTCCTCCTCCTCCGCGGCTACTCCCTCACGGGCCTCACCCCGAGGTACAAGGAGCTCTACTCCCTCCGCTCCGACGACGCCGATTTCACCTCCCTCCTCGACCTTCATTGCCCCTTCAACACCCGCACCGCAAACTTCTTCCGTGTCGTCGGATCCTGCAACGGTGTGATTTGCCTCTCCGACGACCTCTTGGGCTACACGTACACCGTTATCCTCTGGAACCCCGCCATTCGAAGGTATTTAGGAAATTAATTTCAACTGAATCTCTTTTCGTTGTCATTTAGCTTCAAGAATTTACGGATAGAACCATATGTTTACTGACCGTAACACTTGACTACTGGACCATAACCAGCTATTAACCCTGATGGCTTATTTATTTACGAGTACTAGAAAACAAAGTTAAGAGAGGGTTGTTTTGTTTATTCAGCTCTAGATTTATTGCTCATTACTGTGGTAGTGATTGTTAGTTCTCGGGGTGCAAACGAGCCGAGCCAGTCTAATTTACTTAACAAGCTTCTTTAAACGAGCCGAGCTTACACAACGATATGAGCTTTTGAGTTTTGAACTCGGCTCATTTATTAAACGAGCTTGAAACTCGAGCTCGAGCTTGGCTCGTTTGCTAAACGAGTTGAGCCGAGCCGAGCTTTAACAAGCCGAGCCATGAGCAGCTCAAGAGCAACTCGGTTCGTTTGTAACCCTAATCGTAACCTAGCTCATTTGTTTTTTGTTTTTTTAATTCAAAAATCACTTGATTTGCTTGTTTGCGTGACTGTAACCTAGCTTATTTGTTTATTGTGTTGAAATATTTTGGTTGCTTATCTTATCTTATAGGTATAAGCAAATAAGACGGGTAACAAAACGAGAGTCTTGAATCTTGTGGGATAACAAACTCAGTGCTCACTCCTACAATTGTCAGCTAATTAGCTTATTAAACTTTACAGGTATTTGACCCTTCCTATGCCTAATATCTGCTTCGAAGACTACGGACCCTACATGTTCTCTCTTGGGTTCGGGTTTGACCCAAAAACAAACGACCATAAAGTGGTCAGGATAGTGTATCTAGAAGGATCAGGGAGGGTGAAGGGTTGGGTTGTTCCTCCTAAGGTGGAGGTTTACGCTCTTAGCACTGGTGTTTGGAAAACCTTAAAGGGTTCTAAAATTGGGTACCATATGGTTGAGGTTTTCTGGTCAAGTGCCTTTGCTAATGGTGGGGTACATTGGACAGCGTATAGTGGTGGAAAAAGCACTGGTTACTGTAATGTTGTCCTTGTGTTTGATATGGGAAGTGAGGTGTTTAGGGAGGTTAAGCTGCCTGAAAAGTTGGTTGGTGCATCTCCGCTGGATTTGGCGGTGACAGGTTATAAGGATACTATTTCAATTTTCCAGTATGACAAGCGGGGCCCTTATTGTTGCACTGGTTTTACAGTGTGGGTTATGAAAGAGTATGGTGTGGAAGAATCATGGGGTAAGTTGTTTACTGGCTCTTTGAATGGTGGTGTTTCTACTGTATTGGGGTTTAGGAAGAGTGGGGAGGTGGTCGTGGAAAAATGGGACGGTACGTTGGTGTCGTGTCAGCCAGGGAAGATTAAGAAGATGAGAATTCGTGGTGGAAAAGAATCGTTCTATTTGGGTACCTATGCAGAGAGCCTGATCTTGCTTGATGAAGGAAAATGTGTCCAAACGGAAGATAATGGGTCTTCCGATGAAGTTGATTCTGCGGGCAATGCTTTTGTGGCGCGTTCATTGGAGAAGAACTCACTTAGGCACCACCTGTTCGCTGCAACTGCTCTTAATCCCTAGTATCTGTTCTTATTTTTCTTCACATGTTTTTTCACTCGCCTACTATGACTATGAGCATCTGAAATTGGAATTTTGTTCGGTTAGATACACGCTAATGACTGCATGTGGATCTAGTTTTCTGTGAGTCTGTGACTGTCCATCTGACCTTGTTCACCTTATTTTGGATGATGTTTTGGGTTTTTCACACCCTCGTGTTATGTATGAACCTTTAGTTTTTATCTTAATGCACCTTTGTTTACCAAAAAAAAAAGGTACTACTTTCAACACAGCTGGGTCCCACGAGGCCACTCATCTTTAATGCCTATAATGTCCTCTCCAATTAGTTTATATTACGTTTTCTGTTATCAGACGAGTACTTGTCTTGTTTTGATTGAAAGTAGTACGTAAAATGTTTGTGGTTGCATTTGGGTTACGGTTTATCAATTGCAGTTGTTACTGCTGTACTCTAGAAAGTAACAGAAGATAAAAAACTCAGACTGTCTCGGCAATGAATATGGAAATTCATGAAAGTTGGGATTCGAACAAGTTCCCCAAATTAAAATTTCATAGATATAACCGGCTTCACGTATACTTGTCAGCACATGTTGGAAATAGAATCGGACACAGACACGGGTACAACACTTTCTGAACACGTGTCAAACATGCCTAATATGTGTCTGATTCTTTTAGTAAATTGTTTTTGCTCGGATATGTTGTGGACATTCTAGGACACGTTAGTGCCACTATCGGGACCCACTCAGCCTAAGGACACATTAGAAGGTAAGAATTGTAATTTCCAAAACTTGGCCCACACTCAAAACTTCTACACGTTAAGCCTAAGGGCCACTATCGGGATACATTATTTAGTTTATGAATACTTATAAAGTGATCTTTCTGAAGCTATTGCCTGATAGAAGTTGCACAACATTTCAATCTTCATTTTCATCATTCAAAAAAGGGAGTTTCCATATGCAAGGAAGTAGAGAAGCAAGAACAAGATCGTTCATTTGGAATGTAATTGTTCGTGGAGTAATTCTTTTTTATTTTCTATATGCAATTTCAGTTCACTTAGACTGATAATGATTGGTCCGCTTTGTTTGTTGAGGCACTCTTTGTATCTTTTGACGAGTTATGTATATCTTCAAAATATTACTAACATGTTTGTGGTTGTTATCTTGTTTCGATAGAAATAATGATTTTGACTTCTCTATGAATTTGTAAGATACGTCTACAATAGAGATGTGTTTTTTCAACGTGTTTGTATCTTCATTTTTGAAGCACAGGGTTCATGAACGGCTTTGAATGAGAAAGAAACTGTTTAGGCATGGATTTGGGGATGGGAAACAATCAAACATAGGTTTTGTAATTGCTATCTAATTCTTTTTGTTTCTAGATGGGGAGTGCTATGTAACTGATGTCTTCTTGAAGATGTTATCTACATTGTATGCAACTTTCAGTAGCGTAGGGTTCTTAACTTGCCATTTATGCAACCTATATGACATTATCTTGCTGCTGATATGAATATTTCTTGTATGTCATGCATTTCTATTGTAGATGATACATGTGAAGTTGAGGTGAATTTGATAGTTCTTGCGAAGTTTCTGTGCTATACTGTTCAGATTTATTTTATTTTATTTATGAAAACTGAATGAGTATAAGTTCTTGTGAATGTTCGTTTTTGTGAGTAACAGAGAAATAATTGTTTTTTCAGTAAATGAAATAATTACTACTTGAGACCATCCGCTTTTGTTTCTTTTCCTCACTTTTTTCTTGGCTGGCCCTTTACAATTTCGGGATCCAAACACGGCTAACTTATACCACAGGCTTGTGCAATGTGCTGTTACTTGTTCCTAGATTGCGACTTGGTATTACTATTTGGGACAATATTGAACTAGCTAGCCAGAAGAAAAAAGTTTAATGAAAGGTAATATGATAGAAATAAACACAGAAGATTGGCATTTGAAATGATAGATGTTCCGGTTGATTAATCCTTGTCTCCGATTGTCCGCATATCTGCATTTTCTATATCGGTAATCAATTTGAGTTCTTCTACATGTTACATATGACCTCAAGCATTTGTTTGGAGGAAAATCTTGTTTCATTTCGATGTTACCATCAAATTTTAAACCACAATTACTTTCCGGGGTTCCAAAATGGTGATCAGGGTCATACAGGGGGTATGTTGTGGTGGAGAGTTGGAGCAAGCAGTTAGGTTAAGGCTAAAAAGTTGTTCTTGACGTTGACGGGCCAAAATGTCTGGAAATATGACACTCGCAAGAAACTTGAACCTTTGCCAGAACACAACTTTTTTAGGGTTTAACAGAGCATCGCAACCAAGCTCCATATCTCCATTTCTACTTTTCACTATCCATCTTTTCTGAAATTTCATTTTACCCGTTGTCTTTTGATGTCAAATTCTAATACCATCTACACCCCTTGCATTTTTTGTTGCATTTATGTAAAATACGGATAACATTTACTATATAATAGATCCGACATTATTAAAAGTGGTATCATTGAAAATAGATCGACTATACCTTTGAAAAAAAAAAGATTTAAGAACAATACAGCATGCTCTCTCTGAAACAAATAGACACAACCACCACAACTCCACAACAGACAATCACAAACAATAGAATTGCACGGTACAAGTGAATATAATATTAACAGCAAAATATAATATACCATACAGATTGTACGTGTTGTCTCAATGAGATATGCCTCCCCGCGAAATCACTCCTCCGACTCATGTGCTTTGCAAGTCATGGCTCTCCCTCCTCACCTACCCTGATTTCACCTCCGTCCACCTCCAAACAACCACCAAAACTCGCCTCCACCTCCTCCTCCACCGCTTCTTCCTCACGGGCCTCCCCCGAGGTGTGAAGAGCTCTACTCCCTCCGCTTTGATGACGCCGAAGTCACCTCTCTCCTCGACCTCAAATGCCCCTTCCAGGACCCCACAAATCCACTTGTCTCACTATCTATGAGCTCTACTCTCTCCACTTTCATAGGGTATCTTAAGAGTTTAGGCATTTTTATAGGATACCTTGAGATTTAGGCACTTTCATAAGGTATCATAGGGTTAGGCACAAAAATACACATACAGAAAAATGACGTTAACAAAAAAAAAAAAAGAAATGGTAAAATTAGCAGCCTTAAGTTTTAATAAGTTTTCAACACACTTGTAATAAAAGATCCTAGGTTGGTAAGCCAAGACATTGTGTGATTTTACATTAATGCCCTATGAGGTTTTGCTTTGTGTTTGGTCATGCAGGTGTTTTTGTATGGGTAGGTTTGGTATCTCACGTTCTTTTTGTAAACGCTCGATCGTGAGAGAGGTGATAGTGGCATGATCGGTTGTCCGGTTTTCACGGTTGAGATTGGTACTCTACTTGTTGATTTCGCGGAATTCTTGTACGCTATTATTCTTTCAAACGCTCGATCGTTAGAGAATCGATCGAGACGTGGTCGGTCGTCCGGTTTTCTCGCTTAAAATTAGTACTCTCTTTTCTGATTTCGCCGAACTTTTGTACTTGGTGCGGTCGGCGCCGTCTTTGAACGAGAGGCAGGCTTCGCTCTTGGTACTTTGGTTCTTTAATTCGTTGAATTTTTGTACCTGTGGAGCCGATTTATTTTTACTAACTCATGATGACGGCACTGTTGCTCCGGTGGTCTGCGTTTTTAAAGGAGAAGCGAGATCAATTATTGGTTCGCCGCATTCCGATCGTGCTAGAATCAAAGAAGAGGCGCGAGAAGAGGTAAATTATTGATTTATTTTCAGTTTTGATTTGATTCGCGGTTCGATTCCGATTGGATTCCATGATTTAGGGCAAAGAATTTTCCAGACCATCTTTTTGACAGATTTTGCGTTTGTGAGTCGCTGGAATAGGAATGGTATAGCTCCCAGTGATGTATTCAACTAAGAAAATAATTCACCCACAGTTCTGCTCTAAGTTTATTGATTTATTTCCAGTTTCGATTATGATTCGATTCTATGATTTAGGGAAAACAGTTTTCAGGGCTATATTTGCTGCATATGTTACGTTTGTGAGTCAGTCGAATAGGATTGAATTAGCTCTCAATGATGTATTCAACTAAGAATTAAATCCATACGCATTTAAAGGCTTTGTTCGTTTAACCGTTTAGTTGTAGTTTTAGTTTTGTTTTCAATCATTACCCTATTTCTTTCTCCAATCATTATCTTATTTTTTCAATTATTACTTTCTCATCTCTCTCTATCTCTCTCTAATCATTATCCCTATTTTCAATCATTACTCTATTTCTCTCTCTACCCACTACCAAAACTAAACTAAACTAAACTCAACTCTCAACCAAACACATCCAAAATTTTCAACAAATCCAGTTTAATGATGTAAGTTTATCTTTGTTGAAAATTAAAGCAATACATATGTTTGTTTGAACTGGTATGTAATCTCATTTACGTGTGGCATTTTATGTTGTTTCGTTGTCTTTAGAGGCCTTGTATTGGTTTGTCGGTCATCTTTGATAGTTTGATGTAATTCTTGGAATTGCCCATAAAGGTTTCGTGCGTTTAGTATGGCTGTAAGCTTTCAAGATGCTTTGGCATCTGCTTGCCCTCATTTTGTTGAAGTTTTGCGAGTGCGCCGCTATAGGCTTGGAATTAAACGTGGAGCAGTGTACTATCTGAAGAGTTCAAATGACACAGTTGTAAGAGTTGGAGAGTCAACGTCATGAAGCCCACATAACTTAAAGTACACCGCGGATGTGGCTTTCATAAAGAAATATTCAGTTTTGTTCGAGCTTGGTGAGCGGTTTCAGTGGGAAAAAGCTAAAGACTTTGAAGACTGGTTTGGCTTCGATTGTCAATGCAAGGCCAAAGTTCATTCAGCCTTTTTACCGTTCGGCCAATGCTTTACCTGTTCTTCTTACTTCCCCTCACGGTATTGGTAATTAAGAACTTTCGCTGAAAACATGTTCCACATTACAGTGTTGCTTGTAAGTACTGACAATAAACAACTAAAATTTGTCCAACCTCGTTCTTTTGTAGATCACCACTACTGTTGGTTTGTGGACGTTGTCCAAGTGAGAGATAATATGACAATGGTAAGATTTTAAATACCATTTCAATAGAAGATTTTAGAGGTTGTGATTTTAAATACCATTTCAATAGAAGATTTTAGAGGTTGTTTAAGAGTTAGTTATTGCTGTTTTGGCATGCACGCTTAAACTTGAGCTGAATTGTTTGTTTAAATGCAGACTATACCGAAAGAGTTCGTACCTTATATCTTTGCACCACCAGAAGCTGTGGTAATAATCCACAGCGGTGCTTGATTCTTCCATGTGAACCTAAAGAATGACGAATTGACTGTAGGCTGGGATCGTGTTGCTCTTGCTCACAATCTTTGAAGGAATTATATTCTTATGTTTGGGTTAGTTGGGCACCTACAGTTCTTCTAGCGGCTGTGTATAAAAAGATTTTGGGAAGGATAGAAAGAAGTAGTCATGCGATTTCCTTGCTTGTGTTTGGGCGTTCTTCGCTAGGTTAGTTTGCGTTCTTCAATTGTGTTGTTTTTACCATGTGAGTTTCAATCAGATGATTCTAATCTGAAGCAAAAATATTAATTGGTGAGTGTAAAAAATAAATAGTTTGGGCCTTATTGTTTGATCCAATTCCCGGCTCTTCTAAATTTTGGAGAATTTCTTGAGGATGGCTGTGACAAAATTGCGACAAAGATATGAGTGATTAGTTACATGGGAAGTTGTTACTGTAGATGGGTCTGACGTTTATTTAAGACGCACTCCCTGTGTTTGTAAAAATCACTCAATTGCTTTTACATAGCTATTCCTTTTGTTCATCCTCTCTACTTTTAAGACACACTCCCTGTGTTTGTAAAAATCACTCAATTACTTTTACATAGCTATTCCTTTTGTTCATCCTCTCTGTGTCCTTGAACTAGATTTAAAGGTTTAGAGGACGGTGATTTATGTTTCTGACCTAGCTTTTTCTGATATGTTTATCCTTTGTTTTGTTGTGAAAGTTGAAAGATCTCTCTGAATATACACTTGCCCACGTACATTATTTTCTAGAAAAATAGATTTTTAGTAATACTTATTTTTTGTTGTTGCAGATGTTTGAGGAAGCTATGGAGCTTTGATCAGCTTGTACCTTATTCACTATTATCTTCTCAGCAAGGTTAGTTTTCCTCTAGCTTCTATTTTCATTACTTCATAAATTCGTTTTGCTTACCCACATGGCCACATATCCTTTTGTTCTGTACATAATGCATACTGAAACACCTATTCAGTCTTCAGACAAAGGAGACGCCTGATTTGGTCTTTTCTGGGGTTTACTATTTTGCCGAGGTAAATTTACGTTGGTTGTGAGTTTCTATGATCTATGAATTGTGTGGTATGGTAAGACAGTTGTAAGTTTGGTTTAGTATTGCCGCTTTAAATGATGCATGTACTCCATCAATGATCTCAAGATGATCGTTAAATCACACAAATAACTAGATTTTATAACATGTCACTAAATCATGAGGCTTAGAAGGCTAGAAACCCTACATGAACAAACAGTGGTATATTCTATTTTTCATTTCTTTGGGCCTCGGTAATTATAAGATTGTGTAGGAGGGAACTGAATACTCTAATTGTTAGAGAAGCCACAAATGGCAAAGACTTTTTATGCTGCACCTTAGCTCGAACTAGGGACTCCATTGCACGAGCTTGTCCCTGCCATATAAATGGTAACATTATTCACAACCACTAGGAATGATTTACTAAAGAGAACTTCTATGGAAGTATCTTGCTCCCAAGTTATTAATCCTTGTCCTCTCTTGTTTAGTCCTATTTTAAACTTAGGTCTGTTTTGTTTTGTTTTTTAATAGTCGTTTACTTTTTCCCTGGTGCCTCTTATTCTCGATTTGTTTTGGTGTATGCTTTCGGTTCTTTTGTATGATTCCTTATTGCTTCATTTATGTGTTGACAATTAGGGCTATAACAAAGAAGTGTGATTTGGTTTGTTCTTGGAAGGAGAAGTGTGATATGGTCTGTTTTGTTTTTTTGTTAATATTCATTTACTTTTTCCCGGGTGCCTCTTATTCTCGATTTGTTTTGGTGTATGCTTTCGGTTCTTTTGTATGATTCCTTATTGCTTCATTTATGTGTTGACAATTAGGGCTATAACGAAGAAGTGTGATTTGGTTTGTTCTTGGAAGGAGAAGTGTGCTATGGTCTATTCGTGGCGTTTCTTTTTTGCTGAGGTAATTGGATTTTTTCCTCTTTTTTTTTTTTTTTTTTGTCTCTCATTGTATATAAGCGATGCATGTATTCCATCTATAATGTCAACATGAACAGTTTAGAGGTAAGTTTGGCCATAAATATGTGAATTCTTCTTGTACAGAGTCAAGCATTAGGTTTCCTAAAATACATCTATTTTTCTAGGGAATAGAGTTGTCTGTAATTGATTTTCCCGCTTGACCCAAAAAAAGAGTTGTCTGTAAAGAGAACACTGCAAACAATTCCAATGCAGAAATCTATGAATCATAGGCAAGATGCTAATTGGTATGTCTACGTTGGGACTTTGATGTATCAACGTCATTGTGAGGGTGCTACTGACAGTTGTGCAAAAACAGAGTAACTTCACGGATAGGGCACTATTGTTCCGGCGGTGGACATCTTTAAAGGAGATGCGAGGTCAGTTAGTGCTTCAACGCATTTTGGCCTTGCTACAATCAAAGAGGAGGTGTGAGAAGAGGTAAAGTATTGATTTATTTTCAGTTTCGCTTTCGATTCCGTTTCGATGCCCAGATTTAGGGAGAAGAGTTTTCCAGACTATCTTTTTAAAAGATTTTACATTTCAAAGGCACTGGAATAAGAATGGTATAACTCCCAGTTATGTATTCAACTAAGGAATTAATTCAGTCGCGATTCTGCTCAAAGTTTATTGATTAATTTCCAGTTTTGGTTCCGATTTGATCCCATGATTTAGGGAAAGCATTCTTCGAGACCATATTTGCTTCAGATGTTATGTTTGGAAGTCACTGGAATAGGATTGAACTAACTCCCAGTTATGTATTTAATTAAGAATGAAATTCACACACGTTTTAGCTGTAAGTTTGTCCTCGTTCAAAATTATTCTATATTGCACAAAGCGATACAGTGTACTTTAGTTTGAACTGGTTTGTGATCTCATTTCCGTATGGTATTTTACGCCGTTTAGTGGTCCTTAGAGCCGTTGTGTCAGCCTGTTATGTATTTTTCTATCATACCAACAATATATTAGCCGTGTTTGATGTAATTCTTGTAATTGCCCATAAAGGTTTTGTGCGCTTAGTATGGCTGTAAGCTTCCAAGATGCTCTGGCATCTTCTTGTCCGCACTTTGTTGAAGTTTTGCGGGTGCGCCGCAGTAGGATTGGAAATGAATTTGGAGCAGTGTACTATCTGAGGAGTTCAAATGACACAGTTGTAAGGGTTGGAGATTCAACGTCACGAAGCACACGTAACTTGCAATACACCGCTGATGTGTCTTTCATAAAGAAATATTCAGTTTTGTTTGAGCTTGGTGAGCAGTTTGTGTGGAAAAAGCTGGAGACTTTGAGGACTGGTTGAGTTCAATTGTCAATATAAGGCCAAGGTTCATCCAGCCTTTTTATCGTTCCGCCAATGCCTTACCTGTTCCTCTTACCTCCCCCCGTAATGGTAATTTAGAAATTACACTGAAAACATGTTCCACATTACAGTTCTGGTAGTAAGTGCTGATAATAAATAACTAAAATTTGTTCAAACTCATTCTTTTGTAGATCACCACTGCTGTTGGTTTGTGGAAGTTGTCCAAATCAAAGAGAATACGACAGTGGTAAGATTTTTAATACCATTTAAATACAATATTTTTAATGTTGTTTAAGAGTTAGATATTGATGATTTTTGCATGCACGCTTAAGCTTGAGCTGAATTGTTTGTTTAAGTGCAAACTATACCGAAAGAGTTTGCTCCATATATCTTTGCACCACCAGATGCTGTAATGATAATCCTCAGTGGTGCTCGATTCTTTTATGTGAAGCTGAAGAATGATGAATTGACTGTAGGTTGGGATAGTGTTGCTCTTGCCCACAATCTTGGAAGGAATTATATCCTTATGTTTGGGTTGGTTGGGCACCTACAATTCGACCTATTTGTGTTTGATGAAGAAGGATGCGAGATTAGTTATGATTGATCTACTACTCTACCAATACATCAAGCGAATGCTTCGATAGGATGGGATGCAGAGTTGGCTATGTCTAATGCTAATGCCTGTAAGTATGCAATTACTATTGCATTTGTTATTTCAAGTAATTCAAAATAGTTGTTAATAGTTGTGTGCCTACCTATAGCTACAGCTTTAACTGCTTGTCCACCAAGCAGTTTTAGGGCTTCTAGGCATGCAATGCGGTGCAATCTACTACTGTTGGCTTCTGATCTTGAGGGGCTGGTTAGACTTAATTATGTGATCAACTCTGAAAACTCTATAAGAATATATATTTTAAAATGTATGTCTACATTAAAAGAACCTTTTTGTTTTACTTCTAGGAACTGCCTATGCGATTCCAGCTATTTTGCCAAACTCATGGTTATGAATATTTTAGATTGGTGTCGAGAGGAAGAAGTTGGTTTGTGCGGAATGTTGGTGGGCATTTCGTGCGGTACATTGCCGGAGCCAACTGAATTTCGGTCGTCCAATCTCCTCGTCACCGGTGATCTTCGCACTGGTACGACCCCATAATCGATTTAGAAAGAGAGCTTTTATTTAGGCAAGTTAATCCATAAAAATGTGGTGTTAAAATCGTTGGTTTGACATGAGATGGCACCAAAAGGTTAGATCCTTTTGCATACCATTTTTATCTCTCCTTATCTAAAACAGTTGATGCTTTTGAGTGGGTAAGAAAAGACTACATATTTGTAGGCCATATTTGGAGGGAGAGTCGTCGAGTGGGCATGAAAAAACTAATAGCAAGCGCTTATTGTCCATGAGGTTGCGTGTTCGAATTTCATGGAGGCAAAACTTGCCAAACCTTTGGACCACTGGAATTAGTCGAGGGGAATGAGTCAAGGTGCACGCAGGCTGCCTGGACATCCGGTTATTTTAAAAAAAAGTAGGAGGAGGAATGAGTTAGGATGAATTTTTGGCAGTCCTTCTATTTGATGGATCATGGATGGTTACAAATGAACATTTCATGCGACACAATAGCCACCTAATAAGTTGAAATTATGCCGAAATACTTGTGGATTTTTGAGTTTTTTTTGTTTTTTTGTTTTGTAAGCAAAATCTTTCATGGTATTATGATTTTCTGTTGTCAAGGATAATTGATTGAAATCGAATAGGAATTTGTTGTCATCCAGCGGAGGACTCGCTACAATTCCTAATCCAATGGATGAACCGGTTCCCACGTTATAAGAGCCGGGAAGTCTATCTGACCGGCTAGAGCTACGCCAGCCATTATGTCCCTCAACTGGCAAGAGCGATTGTGGCCTACAATGCCAAGTCCAAGCACCCAATAAATTTGAAAGGATTTATGGTAAACAATAGTCAGACACTTGTGTCATACATTTATGTGTTCATAGATCTCTAACACGCTATGTAACATTTGCGAAATTCAATCGAATAGCACTTGGTGGCATTGGCTATGCATTGAAATGCAGGTTGGGAATGCAGTGACGGACAACTACTACGACAACCTCGGAACAGTGACATACTGGTGGAGCCATGCCATGATCTCCGACAGAACGTACCACCAACTCATCAGCACTAGTGATTTCACCCAGCAAAAGGAATCGAACCAGTGCGAAACCACATACAGTTATGCCATGGACCAAGAGTTCGAAAACATCGATCAATACAACATTTATGCACCCCCTTGCAACAACTTGGATGGAAGTACTTCTAGCACCCGTCACAAAATCCGTTTGCCTCATCGTCCCCATCCGGTATTTCATGCTAAATCTGTATCTAGAGATTATTTTTTTTCCAAAAACTGTTCTTTATTGTTCTGAGTGTTGCCTATTTTAGAATAAATGCATTTTCTTTATGCACCCGTGACAATAGACTGAGAAAGATGGGCGCGTCTTCAACCCTCACGTGTCACTCTCAATGTTCAGACGTGTGTCGGACACGTCCAAATATCCACTAGAAATATAGTTAATATCTTCAGCGTGTCTGTGTCTTAATATTTGAAAAAATCACGTATACGCGTACTTGTGCTGTCCTGTGTCCAATTTCCGTGTCACTTGGTACATAACTTTTTCTCTCTTAAATTGTGTGAATATTACTCTTATCTATTTTTGAATTTAGAACAAACGTACTTGTATCATTATAACATTTTGCATTTGTTTTGCAGTGTTTTTGTGTCGATCTGTTTAGTTTTCGACTCATAGCAGCTGCCTAAGAAAGATGACTTATGTGTCACGGTCATGTTCAGACATTTGTTGGACACGGCCAAGTATGTGTCTAATTTTTGTTATTGTTATGTAGTCCAACACATTGGGGACAAACATGGACACATTGCGGACAAGCGAGAGACACATTATAAGGTCATAGACTCATAATGCAATATTCGGGACTTGAAACTAGGTCGAAATGAGTATATGTTAGATTCTTTGGAGGGTTCCAACCTAAAACCTCTAAGATTATACTAACCGAGATTGTGTGGCTTCGGTGAGCATGTGGGATAAAGTCTAACAACATCGATGCTATGGTCTTGGATATCTTCATCACTCTAACAGTATATGTGTTTTCTATAGTTAACCTTTTAGAAACAATGTTATGAGCTTATGCATATACATACCTCTACAAATGTACTTGTTATGCCCAACTTGTCTCCAATTTACCGTTCCCTAATTTTTGAAAGAACATCGTATACGTGTGTCTGTGTCGTGTTTTGACCATAATCGTGAACCTTCCATGATAGAGAACTATAGTTCTATCTTAAGTTGTGTGATACCAATATCCCTGTTTGGAATTTCTTCAGATATTCAGGGAGATTTCGGGGTACGATCCCTGCACAGAAAAATATGCAGAGGCTTACTACAACAGACCAGATGTGCAGAAAGCTCTCCATGCCAACACTACCAAAATTCCATTTATGTAGTGGATCCTCTTGTTTGGATTTTGACACTTGTAGATGTATTAGTAACAGTGACAGTGAAGAACTTTCAATGTTGCTAAGTTTCTGTTTGTCATTTTTCAGTGAACCTAAGATGTACGTATTGCTGCGTGTGGTTCTGTAGGTGAATTTTGGTCTTTGGCTATCGGTTAAAATGTGTTGTTAAAATGGTTAAAACTGTGCACAAGAGTTCAAATGATAGTAAGGTTGCATAAAGCAAGGTGGAACTGGAATTTGAATAAGGTAGTTTCATGGCCGCTACCATTTTGTGTGTCTACTTTGAGTCTGACACCAAGGACGATTGGGTATTTTGCAGAGAGCTGAGTGAAAGCTCTTCCTTCATGCTCAACGAATTGATCCCATATTGTTAAGACTGTCTGCTGCATTTTGTGGTACATAGGTTTCTAAAATGCATGTGGTAAGAATAAGTAATAATGATGCAAATAAGAAATAAGTGGTAATGCTATGGTAAATATTACCCTTGATCAATGACGAGAATGTTTTGGACCCATGTCTCCCTGGGTTTTTTTAGGAGCGCCAACCTTGAGAATAGCAAATATTGCATCTGTTTTTTGGGTGAATTTGTATTAAGTTGCCGGAGCCAACTGAATTATTTGTTGGCTATGGACGGACAAACAGCGTTTGGATGAAGTCGAAGGTCAAACATCTGCACCAATACCAAAAATTCCAACCACTGCCATGCAAAATGCTGAACCTACTGAACCACACGCCAGAAGTCCAAGCTTTAACCACTGCCATGGAAGCTAATGCAACTACTGAGCCTCCAAAGAGTCACACCATCGAAGAGACAATTGCTCCATCAAAGAATCCCAAAAAATACTACAGCCTCAAGATAAAAAACGACTGAATCCAGTCACCCACAAAAACTTTTGGGCAAGCTATTAAATCTACAATAGCTTATTCTACTTACCACTACTATCTATGTTTAATGACTTCTAGCGCTTTGTCATTTTGTAAATTCTGCACTCCTATGCTAGAACAAAGCACAGGATTCAGAATTTTATAAACCTGCACCGCTTCTTAGAGCTTCTACAGCCGTAAAATAACTTCTTCTCGTCACCATTAAAATAACATTTCAGTACAACTTAAGTAATCTCTTCATAATTCGATGCCTTATGCCCTTTTTCACTTCTGCTTCCAAAACTACTCCTGCTTCCACAGAACTACCAATATTATCCTCTAAGTTCACTTCTTAACATACTACAACAACCAAACAAAACTTGTAAACAACAAATCAACAAATGAGCACGCGAAAACGTGCGAAAACGTGCATTACACTAGTAGTATTAAAATGAGAGAGTGCGGGACATTTCAATGCGTCTGGAGGGACATTGAATGCACGTGATTTACCGGGGGGAAAAACTGGTGCGTGACAGATTGCACATTTAATGTGCCTGGAGGGAGAGAATTTTGTGCGCGACAAATTGCGCATTTAGGGCCCGATTGGATGCCGTATAAGTTTTAGGTGTATTATTTATGAAGGGGGACAAGATAGTAAAGGGTATTAGTTAAGAATGGATGATCCACATTGATGTGACATTTATGGAGGGGGATAAAATAATACTTAGTTTGGATGAAAGATAAATTGGTAGTTTAAGGAAATGTGTATGATGTAAAAAGTTGTTAAATGACTCATTTGCCCTTATGCAGTATGAAATATTATTCATTATATAATAACAAAATTCAATAAAATTAATTACTTTTTACAATTTAAGGAATAATAATTTAGTTTACAAATAAAAATAATTAATTTAATATTTATAAATAATAAAAATTCAATTTCAAATTCAATTTGTGGTTTGTTTTTGGAATATTTAAATATTCATCCCTTTTATTCATGCCATGTAAGAATTCATCCCCCCCTTTTTTCATGCTTATGATTTCATCCTCTTAGTGTGTGAAATACCCTTATTACCCCTTTGCTTGTTTGATTCCTAAATTAAAGGGATTCAATTGAATACCACAGTCCTAGATAAATCTTCTTAACTCCTAAATTAAAGGGATTCGGTTTTGTCTCACAATCCTCCAATTAAGTGAGAAACAATAGGATGATTTCAAATTTTCGAATGTGTAGATTACCAATTCCCAATGATTTCTACCTTCCTTCTTGATAAACCATCTTTTTGCATTTTAAAATTTTTACATTCGTCTTAGTCCTTCTCCATCTTTTTTCCGCAATGACCATCTTTGCATGATAAGTTCACCACATCTTTACATTTTTTCTTCATTCTTCGAGTAGGCCAACCGGACAACAAAAAATCATATTTTTCATTGATCTTATTACACGGAACATGGCTAAATTACCATGAAAAAAGAAATAAGATGACATATCCAAACCGTTACATGGTTAAATGGTTAAATTACCATGACATTACGTGGTTAAATTACCATGACGATTACAACGTGAACACGATAAATATCCCATGATTCGAACAAAAAAAACATGGTAAACGGTTCAAATATGATTAAATTACCATCAAAACAAGTTATCGTGATCAACGATTCATGGTTAAATTACCATGTCGATTTCAACATTTCATAACGATTCATATACCGATAAGAACCCAACTTCCAAAAAAATCCATATCCCTTGTTGCTCCTCTGATTATCAGAAACCCATCACGGGTCTTGTATTGATACAGAACCCCTCTCGGTTAAAAAAAAAAAAAAACACACAAAACGCAGAAAAGGACGGGTCCTGTATTGATACAGAACTCCTCCCGGTTAAAAAAAAAAACACGGGCAGAATCTCCAAAGTTTTCTTTTTACTTTTCATCTTCAACCTCCATTCTCCTCCATAACTCCATAGTCCATACCCAAAAACTCCACCAAAAACCTCCGTAAATCCACTGCCCACCACCGAAAATTCTCCAAACTTCACAAACACTTCTATTTCTTCAACCTCTACCACATACTCTTTTCTAAACCCCACCAAAAACCCAAATCTCTACTTACCCAAAAACCCACCACCCATCCCGCCGTCGCCATCCTCCATCGCGTTGGGGTGGGCCGGAACAGTGCTGACTTTACGGCTTGAAGGAGGAGGGAGGAGGTGGAACCGTGGAGGAGGTGGCGCCGTTCTTCATCGCCGGAATTCGCAACCAAGACGACTGGTATGGGTTTTCGACTGGTATGAGTTTCTGCCAAACGTGAAGGATTTTAGGATAGGTAGCAATAATTTATGGGATTAATCTTGAGATCCATAATTTCCGGAATTGATAATCTTGGGATCCATAATTTCCGGAATTGAACGGAAATCGTGGGACGGAAATCGTGATAATCTCGCGAGGACGAAAGGGATTAAGATTTCGTCCCTAATTTCAACGGAAAAGGGGTCGACGAGATTCAAGGGAGGACGAAATGGGTTTATGATTTCATCCCTAATTTTGACTATATATATATATATATATATATATATATATATTAGAAAGTCAAGACTAAAAGGGCATAAGCGGTATTACAACCAGTAGGGGGACGAAATCATAAGTAGATGAAACTGGGGGGACGAAATCATAATTCCTCTAGGCTTTGAGGATGATTAATTAAGCCTCCCTTTGTTTAATATGAAATGTACAAATGTTAAGTTGAATTAATTTTTTGTTATAAGTTATTTTATTTGTCAATTATTAGTATTATTTTTTTCATAATTAAGCAATACTCCCACATACACCAAATAATTTTTCTCTTCTTTGTTTTTACACATGGTCACACGACTCACCAAATCATTTTTCCTTCTTCTCTTCTTTGTTTTTATCGCCTGTTAAGAGAGAGAGAGAGAGAGAGAGAAAAAGAGCGGCAGACGAGAGTGAGAGAGAGAAAGAACGGCAGAAGAGAGAAGAAGAAGCTGCTGCCGCTGCTGCACTCCGATCATGGTGAGCATCCCTCCCTCTCTCTCTCTCTCCGATCTGTTGTTGATGTTCATCTTCTTCTTCTTGCTTCTTTTCACTGTTCATCTCTCTGAAATTTAGGGTTTGAAATTCGAAATTGGGGGTTTGTGGTGGTGGCGGTTTGTGGTGGTTCTGATGGTTTGTGTGTGTGTTTTTGTGTAGGTGTGGTGCTGATCTCTTCTTCTTCTTCTTCTCTTTTTTTTTTTTTTTTTATCCGTTTTCTTCTTCTCTGTTAACAGAGAAAGAGAGCCATTGGGGAGGGGTGTTTTGGTAAAATAGCAGGTGTATCAGGCAGGATAAATTATGGAGAGCTCAAGGGGTGGCAATAATTTAACACCTCGTACACCAGATTGAGGTGTATACGCGAAGGAGGGAATACAGGTGGGAATTGGGTTGCCAAAGCAAGCTAAATCAGTCCCAGCCCTTATCCGGCTGTATTGTGGAATACACCCAGTTAAAACAGCATCCAATCGGGCCTTAATGCGCTTGAAGGGTGTTTTGGAAGGAAATTAATGTACAGGACTTGTTTGGGCCACAGACTTCTTTTGGAATTTATAGGTACGACTTAATGGATCGTTACCCACCTAGGCAGGACCGGCCCAGAAGAAGCCCATGATGACTATCGAGTTTGGCCCACCAGATATTTCCAAATTAAAAAGGCCCAACATTTCTACCCATTTAGGTCCACATTACTCAAGGCCCACCCCATAGCCGCCTCCTGCCCTCTCCTGCCACTTTTTTAGTTGCACTTGTCCTTCCATGGCACCCAAAAGCCGCCATCTCACCCCTCAAAAGTTCAAAAAGACGGGTCCAACTCTCTCTCTCTCTCTCTGCCTCATTCTATGGGGTCTATACATAAGCACAAACACACGGGCCTCAAATAACTTAACTGCATATCATCATTGTCTCTAATCTAGAACTTGTGAATTGACATGGCCGTTGTCAGTAAGCTTCTTTCCATTTCTTCTCCTTCAACCCAATTCAGAAAACCCAGAAGTTCTTTCAACTTCAACCCAGTCACTTCGGCCTCACCCTTCACCGAAAAACACTCAATCGAGCGCTACAGAAGAGAATCCACCTGGCTGCTGTCCACGAACCAGCTAAACCGAACCGTTTCTTTCCCACCCGATTCGGACCCATCTTCAATTCGGGAGCGAGATATAGCCCTGCAGCTACCGGAGCTGAAGAGGCTGCTGGAGGTCTTGAGAGAGAAGAGGGAGAGTGGCGGTGGTGGGGGAGGAGGAGAGAGAGGGAGGGGACTGGGGAACGTGTTCCTGGTCGGGACCGGACCCGGTGACCCGGAACTGTTGACGGTGAAGGCTGTGAGAGTGATTGGGAGTGCAGATTTGTTGTTGTACGATCGGTTGGTGTCTAATGAGGTGTTGGATTTGGTGGGTCCGGAGGCTAGGCTTCTGTATGTGGGCAAGACTGCTGGGTACCATAGCCGAACCCAGGTCAGTGTACCTTACTGCATTTTTTTGAGTTTCAAGTATGGGTCTTTGGAGGGTTTGTTTGTTTGTCTAGATTTTTCCGTTTACAAAAAATGGAACCTTGATTATAAATGTCAGGATTATAACTAAAATAGAAATGATACAAAATGTCAATCTTTTCTTCCTTGATCATCTCTGTACTCAATCCAATTTGTCATTTGCCTCCCGCTCTTTAAATCAATCCCCTTCGAAAACCCATCAACAGAAGCAAAAGAAACTACAGAATCAACATCAATACTAACATGGTTACCATTTATATCATCAACATTCGGGTCAAGCATTGTGTCCAACTCCCCACGTAAAATCTAACCCATTGGCAACACCCATGGACCCATACGAAAAAGAATCTGTTTTCGAAGTGATCAAGAATGTAAATCCTTCTCCGAATGGGCTGAAAGGGGCATAAGGATGGTGATAGCGAATGAGAATTGGGTGGAGAAATAGGTTGAGTGTATTTTGTATGCTTTTTTCATGTATTTCGACTGAGGTTTACTTTATTTCTTACTTGCGGTTCTGATATTTGGGAGATGTTATAAAGTGTTGAGCTTTACTGCAATCAGTTTGTTCCTAATCATTGGTTTGAGCTTTACTTTAATTTTGAGTGAGGGGATGAGGAAGATACGATACGAGTGATTGCTGAATTTACTAGTTCTTTTCAGAAACCGAAGAAAAAGGGGAAGTAAGAAATTGGAATGTTATGTTGCAAAAATCAATTTACTACAACCCTGTTTAGTAAAGAATTAAGGGAAAAGAGAAAAATAAGGAGAAATGAATGACTCGCTATAGCGTCCATGGAGCCATGTAAGGAGTATTCAACTATGAGTTTAATCATTTGCAGTTCCCATTTGTGAGTTGTTCCCTTAGCTATCAAAGGAGTGTCATTGAATTCTGTGACTTTCTTTTATATTGTTCCCTGCATCGTAGTAACTATCAAAGGATTGTGATTTGATGGCAAACCTTTTGTGGATGCAGGAAGAGATCCATGAATTGCTTTTGAGTTTTGCAGAAGCAGGGGCTACTGTTGTAAGACTTAAAGGAGGGGATCCGTTGGTGAGTGTTTTCTTAGGAAAAGGACTGTAACAAATGTCAATGAAATCATCTTCGACTTGTTATGTTATGTTGCTTACCTGATGAATATTGGTTGTTAGGTGTTTGGAAGGGGTGGGGAGGAGATGGATTTCCTGCAACAACAGGGAATTGAAGTGCAAGTCATTCCAGGTATAGCATAGACTGTAATGCCATCTCAAAGACTTCCTCGTCCCTAACTAACCTAGTTATAGTAGTTTACTAGTTTTTACAGAAAAGATGATGCATTCTAGTTGCTTTTATTGGCATTCTTTCTAGAAATATCCCTTTATCATTCTCTTTGTGAAGATACTTCACCCTACCCTGGACGAAGTAGCAGATTATCAAATTTTAAGTCTGTCAAAGATTCAAAGACAAGCAAACTATGGGTAAATAGATTTTCGTTTTGAAGATCAATGAAAGCAAACTAGAGTGAGGAAGTTGTGTTAATAAATGTGGGAGCCTCCCCAATAGAGTTCAAGTTATGGTTGTTTCAATGACATCCTCTATGCCTCCATGAGCTCTGGCCATATTGTTAATCAATTCCATAATGAGTACTGTTTTACCACTCCAGCCCCTCCGAATGATCGGATTTTTCCTCCACAGCGCAAGTATATGCAGTACAATGCTTTCTGGAGAAGCCTTGTGGACTTCCTTCCTTCCTTTCTTTCTTTATTATTATTTTTTAATCCGTTGTGGACTTCCTTTCTGATATTTGAAAAAATGCATGTCGCCTGCTCACACATAGCATCACAGTCAGCAATCTATATTGTGAAGGAGGGATTTGTATACTGAAGTTTATCAAAGCCTTTCACATTTATAGAATTCTATGTATGAGGAGTATGTAGACGAATTTGTTTGGACTTCCACCCCACTTTTAAAATAACCTGTTTTTGCATGAGGTGGCCCAAATACTGGCAACCTAGCTGTTTACTATTTTGACCTACATATTACTCCTATTGTTCTTCCGTAACCAATTAAGTAAGGCCTCTTCTGCTTGGGCCAATATTCTTAGCAACAAATGAAGAGGTTATGCGTGAAGTAAGGCCTCTTCTGCTTGATAGTGTTCTGACTGTTGTGTTCATTGGTTTGTAGGTATTACTGCTGCTTCTGGAATTGCAGCAGAGCTGGGGATTCCATTAACGCATCGTGGTGTTGCAAATAGTGTAAGATTTCTTACCGGCCACTCAAGGAAAGGAGGAACGGACCCCCTGTTTGTAGCGGAGAATGCAGCTGACCCGGATTCGACCTTGGTAGTTTATATGGGCTTGTCAACCCTTCCTTCTCTTGCTGTGAAGTTGATAAATCATGGTCTGCCACCCGATACACCAGCTGCTGCAGTTGAGCGAGGGACCACTCCTCAACAACGCATGGTACATTTGCATTGCCTAGACCTTATTTTGGCCTCATTTATTTGATTCCTTCATTCAAGCTCATGATCACTTGTCAAAGACCATTGATTTGAGACTCGTAAAGACAAAATTGATGTGAAAGTTGAAACTATTATGTTACATTCCACTAGCATGGTTGCACCCCTGCAGCCTACCAAAAAAAGGTTTGGTGCCTCTAGTAACATCAGAAATTGAACTTTTTTGGTAGAGGTTTTGGAAAAAACTGAAAATTACCTCAGAACTGTGGTTTTATTTTGAAAAGTCGAGTCCTGAACCTGTAAGTGAAGCAACTCAACGAAGCAACAACTAGTACCATAGAGAAGGGCCATAAAGTAGAATCTTGGCCAATTTGAAAAACGATTTAATTTAGATAAAATAACTGAATTTAGTTTGTCCGATCAAGTCCGGGAAACTCGATGGAATATACTGAAAAATGTTACCAAAGAATCTGTTTAGACTTGATCCTTTGCTACTGAATTATGTTTACTATCCAACAGCATAACGCATGAGCGGTGGGTTGTTCTCAAAATTCAAGGGGTCAGTGAAATTGGATAAGATACACTTTTTTCTTTATGTTCACTGGTTCATTTCAAGGTGGCATGCAAACCACCTGGCTTTGTATTCTTAATCTTTGTATTCCTCTTCAAGGTATAAGGTGGAACCACACTCTTAAAAAATGAAGGTCTAGGAACATGAGTGTGTGCCTATGATGCACGGACACGGACACGGACACGGACACGGGGACACGGCAATTCTAAAAAAATGGGGACACGGACACGGCGGGGGACACGCCACGTGTATATTTAATTAATTAATTATTTATTTATTTACATATATATATATATATATATTTATATTTATATTTAAGTTAATCTCTGGTTTCCAATATTCTCTCCAAATACACTTGAATACATAGTTAACTTCACATCAAACAGAAACTTAAAGGTTCAATTAGGCACAGATTTGCTCCTTGTGCATGTGTGTGTATCTGTGTGAGAGTGTGTCTACGTATGATAGAGAGAGAGAGAGAGAGAGAGAGAGAGAGAGAGACGAGACCAGAGAGAGAGAGAGAGAGAGAGAGACGAGAGAGGAGAAAGACGTTACATACCTGATTTAGGGTTCAGTGGTTCACTGTAGCAGTAGCAGCAGCTGGGTTTGGTCGACTGGTGAGAGACTTGAGAGGTAAGGATATTATATAGGATGATTAAATTACACTTTTTACCTAGTTTTAATAAATTTCAAATTTACCCCATAAAGTTTCAAAAAATTTCAATTTGACCCCTGCCGTGTCCCCCCGTGTCCCCATCCGTGTCCCCCCGTGTCCCCACCCAAAAAGTACCCTAGCCGTGTCCCATGCCACGTGGTGTGTCGGGACACGTTTCCAGCCGTGTCCCCGCCGTGTCCCCGTGTCCCCGTGTCGGGACACTCCGGTACGGGGTCCGGGAGAGGTGTCGGTGCTTCATAGGTGTGTGCTTATGCATTACTATTCCTGAGTTTTTTCAAGTGAATGACTTGTTGCAATTGCCTTCCAATTTCGTAGGTTCTTGCTGAACTGAAAGATCTTGCCGACGAAATTGCATTAGCTGAATTAGTATCACCTACTCTAATCATCATCGGGAAAGTTGTTTCACTTTCACCATTCTGGCCCCACTCCTCCATAGAGGCACCAGCCTTAGCGGAGGCAAGATAACATGTTGCCATGGATTCTGAATGTTGTCTCGAATCTTCCTGCCCGATCATTAACCTGGCTTCTTTCACTGAATGGGAATTGGTTTTAGAGCATTGGTTGCTGCGCTTCAGGGTCGCATATTATTTGTTTCAATATTTTGGATCGAGAATATGATGAAATTGATCTACAAAGAGCATTGGAACTTTTGCTGCGTCTCTGCTTGTTGAAGTTGAGCTAAGATTGTGAAAAGCTCTCTGAGATTCTCATTGACCGCTCATGGTAGAAAGCAAGATTGGCCATTGACCACTCATGGCAGAATGAATTCGATACTTCAGACGGATTATGTATTATCAAAATGAGTAGGACACAAGGATCAAAAAAAAAAAAAGAGTAGGACATGGTTTTCTCGTAAGTCATAGTGTGAGCATCACCTTGTAACACTGATGGCATCCGAATTTTGGCAATTTCTTCCATGGAATTTGATTGTTTTAGGCATCTGTTTGTGAATGAGTGGGAGTTGATGGTTGAAATGATGGAGTTTTGTGCCTGTATGAATGGTTGCAGATCTATCAAATTTGGTAGATGGACCTTGTCACAATGCAAAAAACTACCGTCAGTGTATACATGTCATACATTTCAGTCTCCTTGGAAGTTGTGTGATGCTTTCTTCTTGAAATTGGCCGCAAAATTGTGACCCTGGACTCATCTGAATCCATGGAGGGAAATGCAAGTGAAATATGCGTAATGCCTAACAAATATTACTATAGATTTATGAGCCTAGAGGAACAAGAATTATAGTGGAAATACACCTCTGTATTTTTGTACATTTATTGATCAGCTTTATCTTACATAGTTACAATACAAAGAATGAATTGAATGAAAAGAAAAAAAAAAAAATGTAGCCCCTTTACTGTTTTTTTTTTTTTTTTATCCGCCCCTTTACTGTTGAAGGAAGCAAAAAATGAAGTCTATCCCTTGCTGTGTTATAACCCAAAAAAGTGCCCATCTCTGTATCTGTACATAAGCAAGTGGACCCTTGTATTCAACCATGACAATCGAGATTACTCGCACTGAGTACTCATTTCCAAACTGGACCTCTTGGCCTCTTGATATATTGCCCCTGAACTCTTGTTATAGAACGCTTTCAGCATGAAAATCCAGTGCGTTATTCACTTGGTATGGAAATCTTATGTAGGCTTTCTGCACAGGAAATCATGAGGAGGTGTGCAAATTTGTGTCGTTGCACATGCATTCAGGGACTGGATATTTTGTGACATCCCTTCCGGATTTGCTGGTTCTAAATTCCGGCTGCCCTAAAGAATCTCGGTGCAAGCCCATGATAATCTGGTTAAACTCTGCTTCCGGAAGAGAATCATTTAGGAAGTAGGGGAGCATGTGTCTTTTGTTTGGCGTGATATACTTCTTGTGCCCTGCATAGGCCCTGTGTCCCTGTATCACCAAGAAAATTTAAGCTGTAAGAACAATGTACTGCAGCTTTGGAATCCTAGCACCAGAGAGGCATATACTTCATTGGACGCACCAATAACGCATTGGTGATGGTGGTAATATATACCTGAAGTGCGTGACCCATGTTTCCACCGTGAGATGGCATGAACACATCGCTATTCTCCGCAACTATGTAATCAATCGCAGCCATAAACGAAGCCTTGTTTGCAAATGGCTCGAGCTCCCCGGGCAAGGCAAGGTCTTCCTTGTTATACAAATTTGGAAATTCTCCAATAAGTGGTAGCAAAGCTTCTTTCCCTCCCAACGGATTCCCACCAGCCCAATAGATTCTTGCATTCTTCGGAGCTCCTAATGCTTTAAGCAGCCTAAAACATCAAATGAGTAGTTTTCCTTCATCACAACATGTTTGCAAGAAATAGTTTAGAAATTAGTAATTGAGCAAAACAGAATGAAAAAGTACCGTGTAACTTCTAGAGCGTTTAATGGGCAAAGACCCGCGAGCTTTCTCTCATGATAAGTCATGTTTGATTTCGAAGTTAAGAGCCAAGGCCGCAGTTTTCTCTCGTTGCTAATCATCTCGTCGTACTCGTGAGTCCAACCAGGAAGACAACCGGTCCTCACCCATACGTCCTTCTCCATCCGTAGGTGAAGAGCAAGATAAGGTCCCTTGCTCCTCATTCTCTCTGTGATCTTATTACCAAGTTCAAGGATTGGTGCGGCGAACTTCAGTGCATGGAATGCCACCTACAGCCAAGCAAGCAGAAAGGG
This sequence comes from Rhododendron molle, assembly GCA_025413875.1. Classification (NCBI taxonomy): domain Eukaryota; kingdom Viridiplantae; phylum Streptophyta; class Magnoliopsida; order Ericales; family Ericaceae; genus Rhododendron; species Rhododendron molle. Next base: position 6,928,159 of record CM046394.1, on the reverse strand, counting down.
TTAGATCAAAAGCTTCTACCTATATATGCAAATACTGAAGAAAAGAAAACAGGAAAGTCCTCAAGATTCATTGTAAAGACTGTTAAACAGTTGAAGGGGAGTTATCGAGATTGGTACCTTGCAACGAAGCTTTTGAAGATCGGAGGGGAGATCTTTAGAAAGCTTTGACTCCAAACCACGAAGGAGAGCAACGCCGCCCCTCCTAAACTGCAGAACCAACAAAAAGAATAGCACAAATAAGATCTTTGTACATAGCCTTCTTTCTTGACCATATTGTGCTGAAAGCTTCTCAAGTTAGTAAACAATAGTGGAAACGACTTAGCTGTTGTTTCGCTCAATCAGCCAAATGGCTCATTTTTTGTTCTTATTCAAATGTTTTTTTGCACTTTTTTGTTTTTTGTCAACTTTATGTGGCTTAGTGCTTCTTCATGAGTCCAAGATGAGAGAAATCTAAAAAGTAAAAAATTACGATCGAAACCTAAATTTTTTTGAATAAAGACAAAAAAACAATTCATCTTTAATCAAAAAAAATTGAATTTCGATCATAATTTTATACTTTCTAGATTCCTCTCGCCATGACGAAACAATAATTCACAAAAAGTTGACGAAAAACTAACAAAAGTAAAAAAAAAAATTAAATAAGGACAAAAAAAATAAGTCATTTGACTTATTAAGCCAAACAACCTAAAATGGTGTCACTTTGAACTCGTCCATCGGTTGAATTTTTCATAACCTCTAGATACTGAATATAAGGCAGAATCGACTCATAAGAGGCCAAATAATAGTAACACTAGTATGAGATTTTTCAGCCAAATAATCAAAAGCAAGATGATGGGGCCACAACACAAACTAAAGCCTATGCTCTATAAACCATTTGCTATTGCTGCTTCAAAACATGTATCAGAATGCTTCAAAACAGCCAAGCATTCCGTTTTCTTGACTTTCTCTACTTCTCGTAATACTATCCCAATGACCAAGTCAACCTGCAGTAGCTAAATAAGGAACTCTGGATTGCAGATAAAGGGCAATATTCCATACCAATCGGGCGTAATTTGCGCGGATCCATTGGGGAGTGACATTAACTGGGATCCGTTTATCCTCCAATGGCCTAGACGTCAAATGTGTCGATGGAAGTGAAGAAACTATTCGCACGTCATTGGCAAGAACTTTCTTGAAGTGGTCCAAATCAAATATATCAGAAAATTCACTGCACCCGTAGAGAAGAAAAAACAAAATGTCAGTCTCCTAACTCATCAAAAATAAAAAAATAAAAAATTGTCAGTCTCCTCCCAAATGCAATAAACGGAAACAAATTAATTGCAGTTGACCAAAAAATACACATATTGATTGTTCTTTAATGGAACAAAAAAACCACTTCCATCCATGAAATTTTCCATTGGAAGTAACTATACAAATAAGTGGTCTCTTACTTTTCTTTTCTTTTTTCTTTTTGCTAGACAGTAGGACGCTAAATTACTGCAAGGGGTATCGACATTGTTTCATCATCTCAAACCAGCACCTAAGCACTGGTACACGACCAACCAAACTAGAAGTCCCGACCAAATAACGGGTCTCAACATCAACATAAATGGGTGTTTTGAAGATTAACACAAAATGGCAACAGATTGATTAGCTTTGCCCGGTAAAACGGTAGTTACAAATTTAAAACAAATTTTAACCGGTGGAAACCAAATAGGTGTCCTAGAAACTAATAGTAATAGTTTCAGAACAATAGATTTTGGACCAGAAAAGGAAGTAAATCAATGGCACAAACCTTTCATCGCCCCAAATAACATTGACTTGCAAATTAGGAACAAGAAGAGCAGCCCCCAAGATTCTTGCAATGACCACGGCATCGACAATCTGATTCCTCTGCTGATTCATCCCACCCGTGACCACCACCATCAAATACCTAGTCCTTTCTTTTGCATGCTCCCCACTCCATTTATTGTACTCCCTGCTGAAACCCAAACATGGCCTGTACCCCAAACCATCAGGGTGTTTCCAAAACCCACTCTGTTCTTGATTTTCTCCAACTTTCTTCAAAAACCCAACATTATTCTCAATGTTTGACACAAACCCATTCGTAAAAGATGATTCTTGATGAAGAAAAGAACATGGGTTCGGCGAGAATGGGACCAATGGGTCGAGATTGAACCCAATCTTTAATATTACAAGAAAAAAACAGAGGAAGAAACAGAGGAACCAGAACATTGGGTGTTTCCATAGGGGCTTCTTCTTCTTGGCTGATTTCTTTGGAGAGAGAAGCAGAGATTGGAGGGAAGAAGAAGAGAGAGAGCTGATTATCTGAGCCGGAACTGATATGTATGCTTGCCTCTTTGATTTCGCCATGTCAACAGAGACAAAGAAACAGAGATACCCAATGCAGTGTCTGTGTTTTTGCTATTCTTTGGCTTTCTTGTAAGGAAAGCTGAGAGAGAGAGAGAGAGAGAGAGAGAGAGAGAGAGAGAGAGAGAGAGAGAGATGAACTGGCGGCGGGAAGGCGAATTCCGAACAAATACGCGTTGTTAATAAAAAGAGCAGTCAGCAGGAGGTGTTGTCTCGGTCAGTTTTTGGGTGTTAATTAATTAGTGTATATGGGTGTAAACATAAATATAGTAGCATAACAAAATGGTTCTTTCTGTGGAAGTTTGGGAACAATTATTTTTTTCCCACTTCGAGGAAGTAGTTTAGTCCATATAATTTTGGTCTCCAATTCGAAAAATAGACCCTCGTATGCATAAATGAATACTTTTTGCGAGTGATGTAGGTTCGTAGAAGAAGATAAACCCCCTTTTTTTAAAAAAAAAAAAAATTTAGTAAGAAAATGCTAACCACAGTCCTAAGGACGGAGGGTAACATGTAAAAAGTTTATCGATAGAAGAGAGAAGTAAGATGCGTAATAAATAATAATATAAAAAGTCAATCTAGCGTGAGAAAGTAATATCCAAAACCTAGACGTAGAAGCATATGTCATACACGTCATTCAACTATTACAAGACTCGGATAACACCCATCATCCGTTATTTCATTTAATCTTTGATTGCGGGTTGGTTCTGAATGAATTTCATCCGCGTTCTCACCAACACGTTTCGGGTAAGTCAATGGATTTTGTAGATCGATCTTCTCGCAAAGGCAGCACTTAGATTTATTGTTAATTAATTTTAATCCGTGTCCTACTTGTTTTTAGAATTTCAATTCTATAAAAATGTTGTAGGAGTACTGCACTACCCCAGGACTATTATTTCCTAGATTAATGCATTTCTATTTCACCAAAAACACCAACTTTAGAAAGGGGGAAAAATGTGGAGACACATTAACTACCAATACCCCACCTAATTTGATACAGTTTTTGTTAGATTTCTCCACCTTTGTGTGAGCAACTATTAATCAACAAACACAAAATAAGAGTTTGACCATGAAGAAAGCAGACTTTAGTCCCAAAAATGATCATTATATTTGTACCCAGTGAAATCAACAACACCTACCACATATGTTAAATGAAAATGATACTCCACTAATAAAACCTAGGATTAAATTTTAACCAACGATTCGGATAAGGTGGCAAAGGGTGATTTGGTTAACTGAGCTGAGCTGGGTATGAGGGGAAGGAGAAATTTTTAAACGGTCCAGATGGACTGCTCGGGCAGGCACTAAGTGGGCACGATCACGTGGTATTCACTCGGTATTACAAAAGAATTCATCGGGTAGGAGGCGCATAGTTGGACTGGCATCGGAGCTTAGGATCTCGTGTTATGTGGGTAAGCCAGCTGTGCCAACAATCAAATTCTGGCAGAAGAAACAGAAAAAAGGATCCCTACGTTTTAGGGATACATATGCCTACTATTGCCTGCACATAAATTTGAATAGTAAAAATGTGGGTTTGGAAGATGGTGACTTTTGACTTTGAGAAGGTTTCTTCCTCTTTAGTATGCTTTGAAAAAATCCCCCCTCACGGGGGAAGCGAGGCCGTTCGATGCACGCGAATTTCAGATAGTGCAAATGGTGCTGGATTGCTCGCACACATTAAACGGTTTTGAGGTTTCATATAAACTTGTGTCCTGATATTTGTTTGTAAATTAATTTGCGAAGAAAAGAAAAACAAAGTCACGGGACATGCTGTCAATCCACAAGCTTTGTAGGAGTATTTGGGTTCGACGGCCAGGGGTTTTCGGCCTAGCTCACGCGTACCTCAACTAATTTTCTCTTCCAGTCTAGTCAAAGGCACACCATCTGTGGCAGGACTACGGGATTCACAAGAATTTTTTTCTTACACACCTAGATTTGAACCGTGATCAATTGTATAGAACAAAACCACCTATCAAAGAAAGTAACCCACAACTTTCCTCCTCTGGGACAGCCTGTGTTCCTACGCTCCCAATAAAACACTTCATATCAGAAACAACTTCGCCAGCTGGCTACAGCCACAGTCCACGCTGGCAAGTTTCCTAAGTGGCCGATATCGACTTTGAATTTCCAACGTCGTGCCCCGTTGGCTTCGCTTATTTATATAGGAGTATATTACATATATAAGAAAGAAATTCGTTACTTTTTTTTTTTTTTTTTGATCGTGTGTGATCGTTACTTTTTAATCGAATAAAAGATACAAATCACAGGACGGAATCCCATGAGATAGCTCAATTGGTAACGGGCATGAGTTGTAAATCTTTTGGGATCAAACCGTAAGAGAGAATTCTCTTTTGAATCCATTGGTTTCGACGCAGATGACATGCCCTTTGACCGAACCGCGTAGAAAAATCGTTAAAGTTTACGTAAGCTGAATTGAACACCCCTGACCGTCGGGAAAAAAAGAAAGAACGCGGTGGGATAGGAAGAAAGATGAGTAAACTCTATTGAGGGAGGCAATTATATGCATGTGCAAATTTGTTATAGAGCGGAGCTTCCATTTGGTTATTACTTTATTATTTGTTACTTACAGTATTATTTATTCTGCGGTAGAAATTGAATGTAAACACTATTGTGCTTATATTGAACTAAATAAATAATAAAATACTAGTAGTAAAAACGAGTAAGTGTTAACTACGCACTACGATTACTACTAAATTGACCTTGTTATTTTTCTTGAAGAGATAAATTGACCAAATTAGATAGGGTGGAAATCTATGCACAAGTAGGAATCATAACTAGAAATGTGGTGATTTAACGCGCTGAGATTTGACTATTTGCGAAACAAAATACATACATTACTCGGTGACAATCCGCGTTACGCTATTTCAATCCGAATCCATTGATTTCTCTTTGCATCATTTAAAGGTAATAAATTAGTAAACAAGTAACTGGAACCAGTCTACCCTAACTCATCCAAAATCTTGCTTTTAGTGCATGTAATTGCCACATGATAAAATGCCGATTAATTAAAAAAAAAAATGCCCCCACATGGTAATTTGGTGCCTCTAGTATTTACTATTAGAACCGTTTTTCCACTTTGGAATTTTGGAAGGGTTCCAGGGGGACCAAGTTCAAAAAGTGGCCTACACTTTGTCATTATCTGTTTGGTCACACGCGCTTTATCAATCCTTCTACGGCCGCCGATGGCGGACCGATCTCATACGGATGGCGATGCGGGGCCACTATAGGTCTCATGAAAAATTCGAGCCATTCAATAATTTTTCAAATAAAAATTGTGTGGCTCTGTGAAAAATCAGCTCAATTCAATGTGTGATCTTGAAATCTAAATGAAAAATAGAAAGATTGGATCGAACACCTACACATCTGATGGTTTTTTCGGAGTCGCTCATTTTTAAAAAAAAATTATTAAAATGCTCGAATTTTATGTGCGGAATCCACAGTGAGCCTCCCGTCGCCATCAATGCGAGATTGGTAACCCCACGGTTGGTGGCCATAGGATTTTGTAGCTTTATCCTAGTCCTAGACTAGTAAACCTTCAGTTGGCGTACTGACTTTTTCATTCCAGTTCAAAAATACTCCGTATATTATACTAGTAAAAGAAAAAGTACTGACTTTTTCATTTGTATCCTTACGTTTGTACCCCCCCCCTTTTTTTTTTCCCTTTTAAAATTAGACATTTTCGGACTTGTTTACTTAATTTATGCGGCTTCTTCGCGGTCTAAATAAACTTCAGTTGTTCAATTACAATCGTTCATCCAAGCAATCAGTTGTATAAATTTGAGGAAGTATATATTCTTTCAAAAAGTCTAGTCAATTGAGAATACTTTTGGATGGTTGGGATTACGCAAACTGTCCTCCGCAGTGTAAAGTGGACTGTAGCCAAGCCCTTACTTAATACTATTTCCGTCCCATATTGTTTGTCCCTTAAGAAAAGACGTGCAATTTTTCAATAAAAAACTAAAGTACTTCTATGGATAATTTTTTGAATTTGTTTTTCTACCAAATTAAAGTATTTGATGAGTATTTTAGTTTTGGTGTAAAAAAGTTTCAAGAATTCTGCGAGGAATTATTTTATTTTATTGATAAAAAACATAGACGACTTTTCGTAGGGGACAAATAATTTGGGTCGGAGGGAGTGTACAACTGTCGTACGCGGTGTGAGATGATACAAATTCAATGTTCTCATGCCGTAGTTTATTTTGATCTGCCTACTATTCTTCCGTTCGACAGGTTTCTTATCTTTAATTAGTACGAAATTATGAGTATAGCTGAAACCAAAATTAATTCCAAATATGTGATCTCTTTGTAACATATAGTCCAATTCGATACTGCATAAACGGCTCGAAGGGTGAATACCAATTCTTGTTCCTTAGGTTTTTAAAAAACATTTCACTTTCTAACCCTATATATATACCACATTTGCAACGACTGCGCTAACCTAATTAATTGGCAACAAGATAAGCTTAATTAAGAGAAATGATTGAGAACATCACACGGCAGATTGATGGACCAGGAGCTAGCCGGCCTTTATTCTCCTGGGAAAGTACTTTTTGTGTTCTTTGTTTTGCTTTCAAGGCAGTGCTTATTAAGTGCATGGTAGACCCATTTTTTAAATCCTCAACAAGAATGCTAGTACAAGTTAGCAAAAGGAATTGAGCCACAAAAGTTGGTTTAGTGTGGTAAAAGGCTTGGAATTTTGCGGTTTGTTACTTCCTTTAGGTTTCATGTTCGAAGCCTCCTAAGTGCTATCAACTCTTTTGGGCCGGGATAAGTTCGTACGGGATTTTGTTTCTGCTTTAATTGAGTCCAAAATTTATCGATGTAAGTTGATCAGAATTCGGAAGGTTCAACTTTATAAAAAAGAGTCAACGGCTCGATCCCCTTACGTTCAGGTTGCCGGATGGATTTTTGGTGGTTCTTTGTATTAGCTTCTGAGATTGGTGTTTGACTTTTGTGGGTAATTTTATTAAGATAGCTTGTGTAACATTTCCCATTAATCCATTGGTCGTTTGAAACGTTCTCATTTGTGATGACTACGAATTAAAGCAAGATATATTAATCCACCATTTAAGTACTTAATTTAAAGGACAAATTAATTCATGTGGTGAGTTCAAGAAAACATCACCAATTCAAGTATATGGAGGATGATGATTCTTGATCATTATGGCTTAATAATTTACCTTACCAAAACTGAACCTGACGCAGGGGTGGCCGTGGCCTACATGGAGCGTTAATATAGCGCACCGCAACCCAAGAACATAAGCAAAAATCGGGTTAATTTGCGGAATTCCGTGAAAGCTATAGTTCCAAAAGCCATTACACATCTAACTTCGATCAAAAGCCAACATAATGTTTTAGATGGCATTTCATAATTTCACATAACGATTTAGAATATCCCGTTTGAAATGTAAAATATCTACAACTCTTGATACGGTAAATTTCGATTGTTTGGAGCTGACCATTCGCATATAGCAGAGGTTTACGTGCCACTTTGATCGAAATCTCAAAAATTCCAAATGTTGGCTTCAATTCTTTTACTACAAGTCTTAACTTTCTCTCTTTCTGTTTTTCCAAGGCATCTCAAAATTTGGTACGAAAGAGTACAACAAATTCCACTAAGCAATGACGACGTGTTCCGTAATTAGGACGCTATTATTATTGTTATCATTTGTTGGTCCATTATTAATATCCATTTCTTTTAGAAGGGAGATTCGCTCTCATCATTCATACAACCACTAAAGAAGTTAAAATAGTACTAATCTCTTCGGGGGGCCAATCTAGTGAACTCGACATCAACCCATACATATGCAATAAACTCTGCATCGTTTACTCGTCATGAGCTTTCCAATGGCATTGAAGTACAAATTTCAAATCCACATGCATGGTTTGACCAACTGTAAATCTCGAGGAATTTTCGGGTGCTGAGTGCGTACCACGTAGCGGTATTCATCGGCGATCCCAGCCGACATCCAAACGTATTTTAGACGGCCCAGATTTATTACCTCTCTCCTTTTTCTCTCTCTCTCTCTCTTTCCCTAAAATCCGGACCGTTCAAAATACGTTTGGCACCCAAAAACATATCGTATATCGCACTACCTTACAATGGTAGTACCTGATCAGGAATTCCACCGTCCTAGCAGTACTTCATCAGTTGGTTTCTCAAGCAATTACGTACATATATATGATCATGGGTCCTTACTTGCAGGAGAAACAACAATAGTACTAGGCTCCAACAGCTGTTAGGTTTAAAGTGTTGCAATATTGATGCGGCTCCCTTCATTCCTTGTAGTATGAATTTGGACTATAGAGAGCTGCTTGTACGATTTCGTTCGTTCAAAAGTGTTCTTACTAGCAAAGATTTACTAAAAAAACTGTAATTGGAAAGAGTTGAGTTTGTTCTCGTCGGGTGAGAATCTTTTATAAATTTGGATTACTAATTATCGAGATCGACGACTGAAATGCGAATGCTTATTGCAATATATACTGTAGCTGGCGTTTTTTTCAACGAAAAAAATTGGCTCAGGTAAGGGTTGGCCATGTCTTGTACGGTACTTGCAACCATTTCTCTTATATAAAATGGTTTAGGTAAATCATGTTTTATTTTAATTTGGTTTGGATGTGACATTTCATGCGTACGCAATCCATGTCCCCATTCGTTTGTTAGGAGATGCACATCAAGTGGTTCAAAATTAGTGATGCCATGCAGATTGCTTGATAGACAACAAAGAAGGAAAATAGTTAAAAACTGATTATTGTGTCGCTAGCTGATGTTCTAATGATTTTGATGGCACACATATTAAAAATTTTAGGATGAGTAGATTTACGATACAGCTAGAAGATAATGAAAAGCTCACTACGCGTAGTATACCTGAGGTGCACACTAGACTAATGAACACGTCTTTTAATTAAAGAAAATACATATAAACTATCGAAAGTGAGTCGTCAACTCAATTGCTTCGAAAAATGAGTTTTTTTTTTTTTTTTTTGATCATAGAAAAATGAGTATTGGCTATGTAACATTGTTGAAAACTTGGGATTGAGGTCAAACCGGCCTAATTAGAGACGTAGGAATTCTCTGGAATTTTTTCGGAATGATGGTGAATAAATTTGAGCATTCGGATGGTCTCTTCAAGTTCAAGCAACCGGGAAGTCTCATTCGTTTATCGAAATCGGATGGTTTCATATTCATCGAATGTGGTACAAGACATGGGAGAAGCCTTTGATTTTCCCCCATTCATGAAATTAATTTGGTTTCCCTGGATTTATGAGAGGTCCCTCGTATGGTGTGTGTACATATAGATATAGATATGCTATCCCGTTTCTTTGTTTTTCACCGTTTTTATCGGATTCCTTATACTCCAGTAAATTCCAGAGCATTGTTCTTGTCTTCTTGGTGTGAGAGAGATGCAGGCAAGGTTTGATCCGCCAAGGCAGTCTCGGTAGTTTTCTGTGGGCTCATTGGGTTGTAGTTCTAGCCCCTTTATCCCGGGTGATAGACGCCAATGCTTTCCAACACCTTTGGAGAATATTGATGTCAAACACAGGACTCGGTTCGCTTGTTATGTGTTGCTGATTATTGTAATCTACAATTCCAGTTTATCCTTTTATGAAATTATTCTCTGGATTTCGCCGAGTGTACTTATTTCATTTTTCCCCAGCATTTTCCACTACTAGTGAAAGCGAAATTAAATAAAGAAAATCATTTTAATTTGGAATGATAGTAATTTGGAAGGAGTTATAATTAATTACAAGCATTCACATAATTTAAAGTCGGGCAAAGACAATGGCAAATTATATATATATATATATATATATATATATATATATATAGAGTCCGGATCCAGTGAGGGATCCCGCACCTGTCTACGGTGCGGGACTCCCCTTTCCGGATCGAATTTCGATGATCCGAGCCGTTCAATGTGTTCAGAACGTGATTTTAAGGGTACTCTTATTAAATTAGCAAAAAAAAAAAGACCGGGAAGGGCTTCATCCGAGCAGTTTTTGTTTGTATTTTATCGAACGGTTCAGTAAAAACTGCTCAAATCAAGCCCTTCCCGGTCTTTTTTTTTTGCTGATTTCTCATGGGCATCCTTAAAATCACGTTCTGAACATATTGAACGGCTCGGATCATCAAAATTCGATCCGGAAAGGGGAGTCCCGCACCATAAGCTGGTGCGGGATCCCTCGCTGGATCCGGACTCTATATATATATATATAGAGGTGGTGGTTATATTAATTGAGAATGGCTTGTCCTTCAGCTGGAAGCAGCCTAGCCTATTCCCATGCATTAACACGTACAGGACAGGCCTATTTTTATTTTTTTTTGGGTACAAACAGGACAGGCCTATATAAACAAGAGTCAGTGAGGTGTATCGTTTATGGGGGTACAATAATGTTAATGAACATGATTTTAAAAATTAATAATGGTAGTACTATACCAACCACCTCAAATTTAGCTGGAAGAATTGGGGTTCTTCGACAACAAGATTGATTAATCTTTAGTGTAACAAGTGAACAACTAACAAGGACAGATAACCTTTGTTCCTTGACCAGGAATATATATTTTGTTTTTTTATCGGCGGAAGAAAATTGTGTGGATAACTCGATAATGGATACATCAAGAAAATGATTGAAATATGAGCATCAAAGTACTAGAGATATATGTGTGTGCATGCAGCTCAATATGCGCACGCGTACACACCTATATCCTACCCGATCAAATTCTAGAATAAGAACGCAAGAGATCAATTAGAGAACACATTGAACACAAAATTTTATGAAAACTGTTTAAAAAAAAAACCCCAATAATAACATACAAAATTGGAACCCTTTAATCTGACCATTTGAAAGGTTGGAATTTGGAAGTTTGCCTCTTCAATTCCCTGTTTTTGTAAACTCAATACCATGTAGAATGAGGTAAATATTGACAGAAAACACATAAAATAAAATTAGGGTAGGAGAGCGTCGCTTCTATATTGATAAGCACCCAATATTGCTAATATTTGGTGCTTTAGTCCCGTTGTCTATAGGTTATTTACGTTCTTGTTATCGTTTTACCTCGTTATTGCACATAAAGGTATTTATTGCGTTTTGTAGGAGAATTGTGCAATTAAGGTGTACTTTGACGCCAAGTAGAGCCCCGAGGGTGATTGAGCAGTCCGAGGCCGAGGTGCAGTGCCACCGAGTCCGGGAAGTCGAGTAAAGATGCCTCGGGAGATGCTTGGAGGTGTCGTGGCAAGAAGTCAAGGCTGGAGTTTGAATTCTGCAATTGCTGAAGCTTGTAAATCGATTACCAAGTAGAAGGTATCGATTACAATTGGCCAGTTCTGGTCCAGACAGCTTCCAGCCCTGTTGGTATCGATTACCTAGCAAGGAGGTATCGATTACTTGGTTCCTCAAGACAATATTATCGATTACAAAGGAGATTGTAATCGATACCTTGGCAAGATTTTTGGCCCAGAAGAGTCCAGACCTGAGAGTATCGATTACAAAAGGGAAGAGGTAGCGATTACTTGGTCCAGTTGCAAGGAGGTATCGATTACCCCAAGGGAGGTAGCGATTACCAGTGTCGGCCAGCACCTATTTCCAGCTGACTTTCCAACTTTCCTTTTATGGAAAGTTTCCATTAAAGGCTTGGTTTTGGGATATTTTTAGGGGCTTTTTGGTCCAATTAGTGGCTGGTTGTTTAGCCTTTAAATAGGGTTGTAAGCCATAAATGGCCATTATGTACTACGTTACAATTTCTAGTTTTTCAAGTTCAAGAGCTCTCAAGTCATTTCTTCAAGTTCTAGTTATCATTTCCTTTGAAAATTCAAGTAAGTGTTTGTTTGTTTGATTAATTCTCGTTTGTTAATGTCGTTGCTACACGTTGGATATCAATAGAAATCAAGTTTATTTTCCTTTTCTTTGGTGAATCATGTTTCTTCTATTTAGCATAATTTCTAGTCCTGTTCCAATGTGTGAGTAGTTAACCGGTAGGGTCTCGGGGTGAGGTTTGCGCTATGATTTAATCGATCAAATGATTCCGCTTAATCTTTAGCTCAATTTCAACGCATTGAACGAATTAAACCCATGATGTCTTGTGTCGATCATGGGATTGGTGGCTCCTTTGATCAATGGAGTCTATCGGCCCATGCTACGTGCTTGATTAATCATACGCGTGCGAACGATCCTTTTTCGTCTCTCACTTGCGTTAAATGAGTTCAGTTCGAATTAATACTTTGAAAGGAGTTATAAGTAGTCTTCAGCGTAAATGCCTTTAGCGGAATCCGGACGGTTTCGGTCCGCTCTTTAGTTAGATAAAGGAATCGTTTGATTGGCCGAGTCGTAGGTAAACCGAGCTCTCTTGACTCGACCACCTTAGTCTAGTTCAAATCCAAGTCAATTTTCATAATTTCAAATCAAACATCGAAGTTGGCTGCTTGAAAGCCGAAAACCATTTTTATTACATCTAATCCAAATTAGCTTAAAAGATTTCTTCGTGGGAACGATCCGGTCTTGCCGGTATAATATGCTTGCAACGACCTAGCCCTTGCTTTATTTGAAGGGTAGGTTGGGGAGTTGAGCAAATTTTGGCGCCGTTGCCGGGGATCTCTTATTTTCGCTTATTGGGAGGTTCGACAAACCGCTGTAAGTATCCCGTTTCTTTTAATTCAAGCAATTTGTACTCATTCTAGTGGAAACCTCTAACCGATTTTCCTATCAACTTGAGGTGTAACGAAACTAGTATGGTTATAACTTGTTTCCTTTTTTGTACATAATCAAGTTTTAGTTAGATGTTTCTTGGTTTATTTTGTGGTTGCAACTTTCATCAATTCTCTTTTGAGTGGTAGTGCATGACTGAATTCTATCGGAGTCCGAACTCTAATAGACTTTGTCATTCATTATCGCCTCAAGGAAGCCCGAGAGGACGATCTCCTCCCTTGGCAGCTTATAGACGTCCGAGATTAAAATCTCCTTCACGTCCGAGAGGCCGCCGTCCTAAAAAGAGAATGGCTGACCAACCACCAGTGAGGACTTTGAGGGATATTCTGAATCCGGGGAGTCCGGTTCAACAATCCCCCATAGTCCTTCCTATTACTACTAATGCAAATTCGTTTGATTTTAAGCATGGGTATCATAATCTCATCCCAATATTTCGTGGATTGGACCGAGAGAGCACTTATGATCATATCCGTGAATTTGAAGAGCTTCTCAATACTTTTACTACGGATGCCGCTCGATTGGAGAATGGGCGGTTGAGGTTATTTCCCTTTTCCCTCAAGGATAAAGCGAAACAATGGTTCACTTCTTTGAAACCGCAATCATTGCGAACCTGGGCTGCTGTCAAGGCCGAGTTTCACAAGAAATTCTTCCCGGTCCATAGAACAAAGCTCCTCAAGGAACAAATTCAGAATTTCAAGCAAAAAGAGGGGGAATCGTTCTACAAGTATTGGGAGCGGTTCAAGGATTTGGTTGCTGCGCTACCACATCATGGGTTTGACAAGCCACAATTGATCGGTCATTTCCTGCAAGGTTGCTCCCAATCAAGTTACCAACTCATTGATACTATGGTCGATGGGGACTTTCTAGACAAGACGGGTGTGAATGCATGGGAATTTTTGGATCAATTGGCGGACAAGAATCAATCTTGGGATGTGGTTGATGTAGGTGAACGTGCTATGGCAAACCAAGGCCCGAGTGGTTCCGGTAAATTTTCATTGAACGAGCCAAATGCCCTCGAGTCTAGAGTGGAACAACTCACTCGGAAGTTGGAACAAATGGAGTTGAAAGGAGCACATGAGGTGAAGTCTGTCATCAAGGTTGAAGAGATATGTGCTATATGTGAGATGGCGGGCCATTCAACCGGTGAGTGTTTCAACATTCCCGCTCTTAAGAACGTTCTCAATAGCATGTCTCCGGAAGAAGTGAGTGCTATTCAACGATTCGAGCCTTATCCGAATACTTTCAATCAAGCTCAAAGGCAACACTCGGCACTCCGTTGGAACCAACCGCAAGACGGAGCACAATTCCAAGGACAACCATCGGTTCAAAATCAAACATGGCGGTCCCCACAAAACTTTGGGCCACCACGTTTCCAACAAAATCAAGGGCCGCCCGGATTTAATCCTTCTGGATTCTCACAAGGCCAATTTCAACAACCTCCCCCTCAAAGGCGATCACTGGAAGATTCGATGCAATCCTTCTTCCAAATGCAAAACGCTATGAATGAGCAAAATACTCAAGCTATTGGAGATTTGAGAACACAAATGGGGAAGCTTGCCACATCGGTTGGTCTCTTGCAACAAGAGAGAGGAAAATTTCCGGCTCAACTTCGGCTAACCCTCAAGGTCAAAATTTGGTTGGTAGCTCTTCGGTGCCTTTCCCCGAGCAAGCCAAGTCCATAATTACTTTGCGGAGTGGAAAAGTGGTGGATAATGCACAAGTTGAACCACCGGTACCAATATTTTTGAAGACTGCTCCGGAGCCAACTTCATCAAATTCAACATTTGGGGAATCTCCCACGCAAGCTCTAACGGCGAAGGACAATACCCATATTCCACAAGTTTCTCCCGTACCGGCTCCCTATCCTCAATGGTTGAAAGCTCCAACAAATGCCGCGGCCAATGCGGATATTTATGAGCTTTTCGAACAAGTCAAGATCAATATTCCACTTTTAGATGCGACCAAGCAAATACCCTCTTATGCCAAATTCTTGAAAGACTTGTGTACTAAGAAGCGCAAGATCAACGTCCAACAGAAGGTCTTTCTTACGGAACAAGTGAGTTCGATCATCCAAACGACCATTGCGCCAAAGTACAAGGATCCGGGGTGTCCTACTATTTCTGTTACAATTGGAGGTAAGCGGATTGAGCAAGCCTTGTTGGATTTGGGGGCGAGTGTAAATTTGCTTCCATATTCGGTCTATGAAGAGCTTGGTCTTGGGGAGATGAAACCTACCCGTGTCACTTTGCAATTGGCGGATAGAAGTATCCGTATTCCGAGGGGTGTTGTGGAAGATGTTTTGGTACAAGTTGACAATTTTGTGTATCCGGTGGACTTCGTGGTGTTGGACACTTGCCCAATCTCTTCGTCT
This sequence comes from Rhododendron molle, assembly GCA_025413875.1. Taxonomy (NCBI): domain Eukaryota; kingdom Viridiplantae; phylum Streptophyta; class Magnoliopsida; order Ericales; family Ericaceae; genus Rhododendron; species Rhododendron molle. Next base: position 6,912,714 of record CM046394.1, on the reverse strand, counting down.
TCAAACTCAAGTCCCGTTATTCTCGGACGGCCGTTTCTAGCCACCTCGGATTCTGTTATTAATTGCCGGAGTGGCCTAGTAAACATGACTTTCGGCAATATGAAGATGGCGGTCAATATGTTTCATGTTGGCAGTCAAATGGGGGATGACGATGATGTGCAAGACGTCAATTGTATCGACTCCCTAGTTCAAGACCATGTGGAGGAGCTCTTGTGCAAGGATTCTTTGGAGGTATGTCTTACCGCCGAGGAAGCCGATTTTCTAGAATCATCGGAAGTGGAGTATCTTTGTTCTATACTTGATGAGGAGGAAGCTTTTGGGGCGGAACCGTGGGTTCCTACATTTGAGCCGTTGCCGCTTGTTGAGAAGAAGACGTTGCCATCTAGTGTGGAGCCACCTAAGCTTGAATTGAAAGTTCTCCCGGAAACTTTGAAGTATGCATATCTTGGTGATAATGAAACATTTCCGGTAGTGATATCTTCCACTCTTGGGGAACCTCAAGAGTTGGCGTTGCTTGCACTATTGAGAAGGCACAAGAAGGCTATCGGATGGACCATAGCGGACATACAAGGCATCTCTCCAACTCTTTGCACGCATCATATTTACCTTGAAGACAATGTGAAACCTTCACGCCAACCACAACGACGGTTAAATCCAAACATGAAGGATGTGGTGCGAGCCAAAGTGTTGAAATTGTTGGATACGGGGATCATTTATCCGATTGCGGACTCAAAATGGGTGAGCCCTATCCAAGTGGTACCTAAGAAGTCGGGGGTCACAGTTGTGAAGAATGATCAAGATGAGCTTGTACCTACTAGGACTGTCACCGGGTGGCGTGTTTGTATTGATTATCGCAAGCTGAATGCAGTCACAAGGAAGGATCATTTTCCGCTCCCGTTTATCGATCAAATTTTAGAAAGGGTAGCTGGTCATGCCTACTACTGTTTTCTTGATGGCTACTACAATCAGATTGAGGTCGCCATGGCTGATCAGGAGAAGACGACATTTACTTGCCCGTTTGGGACCTTTGCTTATAGGCGCATGCCATTTGGTTTGTGCAATGCTCCCGGCACTTTCTCGAGATGTATGATGGGTATCTTTAGTGACATGGTAGAGAAGATCGTCGAGGTCTTTATGGACGATTTCTCAGTTTTTGGAGACTCTTTTGAGTCATGCTTAGCCAACCTTGATAAGGTGTTGGAACGATTCGAGGAGAAGAACCTTGTTCTTAATCTGGGAGAAATGCCATTTCATGGTAACACAAGGCATTGTGTTGGGCCATATCGTGTCATCAAAGGGTATTGAAGTTGATAAGTCCAAAATCGATCTCATTGCCAATCTCCCCACCCCCAAGTGCATCAAGGATATCCGTTCCTTCCTCGGGCATGCTGGTTTTTATCGGAGATTCATTAAAGATTTTAGTGCCATTTCACGGCCACTATGCCATCTACTCTCCAAAGATGTCCCGTTTGAGTGGACGAATGATTGTGAGGCTTAAGGCAAGTCTTACAACTCCGCCCATTGTTCAAAGTCCCGATTGGAGTCTTCCATTCTAACTTATGTGCGATGCAAGTGATTATGCAGTTGGGGCTGTTTTGGGCCAAAGAAGGGATAAGCAGCCTTGTGTGATTTCCTATGCAAGCAAAACCTTGAACGATGCTCAGATGAATTATTCTACTACCGAAAAGGAGTTGCTTGCGGTAGTGTTTGCACTAGACAAATTCCGCTCCTACTTGATTGGTTCACCCATTGTCATCTTCACCGATCATGCCGCCCTCAAGTATTTGCTCACCAAGCAAGATGCTAAAGCTAGGCTCATTCGTTGGATTCTTTTGCTTCAAGAGTTTGACTTGACAATCAAGGATAAAAAGGGAGTGGAAAACGTAGTGGCCGATCACTTGTCACGGTTGGAGTTTGAAGATCGTACGACTAGGCTTCCGATCATTGATACCTTCCCGGATGAGCAACTTTTCGGTGTTTCAAGCACCCCGTGGTTTGCAGACATTGTCAATTACTTGGCAACGGGGTTACTTCCAACACATTGGACGTCTCAAGAGCGGAAGCGGTTTCTATCACGGGTGAAATGGTTTTCCTTTGATGATCCCTACTTGTTTAAGTACTGTCCAGATCAAATCATTCGGAGGTGCGTTCCGGATTCCGAGCATCGAAGCATCATGAACTTTTGTCACACGGAAGCTTGTGGCGGCCATTTCTCTTTCAAGAAAACCGCGGCCAAAATCCTACAATGCGGTTTCTATTGGCCATCTTTGTTCAAGGACACGTTTGAGTACACTAGAGCTTGTGAGCGGTGTCAAAAGTTAGGCAAGATCACCCGATGGAACGAGATGCCCCAAAATCCCATCCTAATCATCGAAGTCTTTGACTGTTGGGGCATAGATTTCATGGGGCCTTTTCCTACGTCATTTGGCTATCACTATATCTTACTTGCCGTTGATTATGTGAGCAAGTGGGTGGAGGCCATCCCCACTCGTACCAATGATGCCAATGTGGTAGTCGAATTTCTCCGGGCCTACATTTTAGCAAGGTTTGGCATGCCAAGGGCGATAATTAGCGATCAAGGCACACATTTCTGTAATCGGTCCTTTGCGGCGTTGATGAGGAAATATGCTATTGTGCACAAGGTATCGACAGCCTATCACCCCCAAACAAATGGCCAAGCTGAATTAGCCAATCGGGAAATAAAGGGCATTCTTGAGAAGACGGTTAATCCAACCCGCAAAGATTGGTCACTTCGGCTGACTGATGCTCTGTGGGCTTACCGTACTGCTTATAAGACTATTTTAGGAATGTCGCCGTATCGGCTTGTTTATGGGAAGCCGTGCCATCTTCCGGTGGAATTGGAGCATAAGGCTTATTGGGCAATCAAGAAGATGAATACTTCCATGCCGCTTACCGGTGCTAAGAGGAAGCTTCAACTCAACGAGCTTGAGGAAATAAGGTCCGATGCTTATGATCGTTCTAGTGCTTATAAAACCAAAGTCAAAACTATGCATGATACTAAAATTCTTAGAAAAGACTTTGAAATAGGCCAAAAGGTGCTCTTGTATAACTCTAAATTGCATTAATTTCCGGGCAAGTTAAGGTCTCGTTGGGCCGGTCCTTATGTTGTTAAATCTATTGCTCCTCACGGGGCTATAGAAATTGAGAATGAGTCCAATGGGAATGTTTTCAAGGTTAATGGCCAACGGCTTAAACCGTTTCTTGGCCATTTTGAAGTAGGCGAACCGGATGAGGAATTGAGCAATCCTGTTTATTCGGATGCTCTTGTTTCTTAGTTCGTTTTACACTATGTTTGCACGGGGAGCGAAAGCGTAACCGCTGAACTTAACTGTTTGTCGGACCCGGCCCCTTGACTTCATTGTAAGGGGTACCCTCCATTGACTTGGGTATTTGTAGCTTCGCACGCCGCTACTAAAATAAGGATCGTGTGCCCAGCTCCGGTTCGAAGGGCAAATTTTAATATCAGTGACATAGGGCTTTCATTAGTCTTTCTGATAGGAGTAATTCATAGGGAACCACTCACGTCTACCAGATTAGCCCCAACGGGGGCGGTATAGATCATAGGTTAGGCCTTGGTATTCCCGTTGATAAGCACCCAATAATGTAGATTCTTGGTGCTTAAGTCCCTAGTTTTGTAGTATTTATGTTCATAAAGTTAATGTTTATTCGATATTGCACGTAAGGTAGGTTTTTGTAGGTTTCAGGTAAAACGTGCAAATAAGGCCCATTTCTACGCCATGGACGGCCCAAGTGCTTCCAAGTACCCGAAGACCCTGTCGGCTAAGTATGGAAAAATGACTTTCTAAAAAAGTTTCGATTTTCGAGATTAAAAATGGCGGTAATTGATCCTTGAATTTTTCTAAGAGTAACTACCAAGTTATAAGGTTTTATTCGAAGAGCAAGGTCATGTTTCGAGCCATTTTCTCTCGAGAAAATCATGCAGTTTTCCATTTTACACTAAAAGTGGGGGGTTGACATTTTGATTTAAATAGAATTTTGAAATTCTGGTAATGCCATTGTTTCCAAATGGGGGGTACTTTCTTATTTTCATTAAAATGCAATCTTTACTTAAATTTAGAGAATGAAAATAAGGTGCTGAGAAGCTGGAAGTTGCTGAGGAGCTGTATGCTGAAGCTGAAGCCTGCCTGATTCTGCAATTTCTGAAGAATGGTATCGATTACTGAGGAGTTTGTTATCGATTACTTGCTTCTGCTCCTTGATGTTATCGATTACAAGGAGAATGTAATCGATACCTTTACTCTGTTTTGGTCCACAATTTCTCCAGACGTGAGGGTATCGATTACCTAAGGTGATGGTATCGATTACATTGGTCTCGAGGCAAGGAAAAAATGAAGGTATCGATTACCTTTGGCAAAGGTATCGATTACATGCAGGCGGCCAGAAGATATTTTGTTCCTGACTTTCCAACTTTCCTTTTATGGAAAGTTTCCATTTTAGGCTTGGTTTTGGGATATTTTGGGGGACCTTTTTGTCCATTGTAAGGCTGATTTGTAAGCCCTATATATTGGCTTGTATGCCATTTATGGAAGATATAGGCCATTAGTTAGTTTTAGGCCGTAGTTGCTTTCTAGGAACTCCATTAATGTCTTCAAGCTTTTCTAGTCTTTTCCTTCAAGAACACAAGTAAGTCTAAGTTGTTTGTTTAATTTCCAAGTATTAATGTTGTTGGTGTGCATTGGATCTCTATAGAAATCAAGTTTATTTCCGTTTTTATCGGTGAATCATGTTTTCCTTTTCTAGCATAATTTCTAGTCTTTTTGCTATGAGTGAGTAGTTATAGGGTTGGTCATGGGGTGAGGTTTACTCTATGAATTAGTCGTTTAAATGGTTTCGCCTAAACTTTAGCTCGATTTCAATGTGTTAAATGAATTAAACCCATGATTTCTAGCATCGATCATGGGATTGGTGGCTTCTTTGATCAATGAAGTCTATCGCCCTATGCTACGTGCTTGATAATCCTACGCGTGCGAACGATCTATTTTCGTCTCTCACTTGCGTTAAATGAGTTCAGTTTGAATTAATGCTTTGAATCGAGTTACAAGTAGTCTTCAGCTGTTAATACTTCTAGTGGAATCTGGACGGTTTCGGTCCACTCATTAGTTAGATGAAGAAACCGTTTGATGGCTAACTCGTGAGTAAATCAATCCCTTTTGACTCGACCATTCTTAATCTAGTTTAAATTCCAAGTTTAAATATCGTCTTTCAAAGTAAATCTCAAAGTTGGCCGTCTTAAACGCCGTACAATACCTACAATCCGAACAAGCTATATTTGAGCTCCCTGTGGATCGACTCGGACTTTCTCGCTATACTATGCAAATCGTTAGTCATAGTCCGGTTTATAAATAATTGAATTTGACGGCCGTTTGGTAAACTTCAACGACTACCGAAAGGGCTGCATCACCCGTGCTCCACTACCGCACTTGGCTCTATCTTGTGCCTGCCTAGCTACGATCTTAGGGGGACGCTGGACTTCATTGTTTGACGGAGACCATCTGTGACTTGGACGCTCCGAGTTCTGATATTAAATTCTTTTTGTTTGTACATATTGTTCATAGTGTGCATATTGTATATAGTTCTTTCATTGGTTCTGCTTGTTTTCTGTGTTTCGGGATTTTATAATCAAGAGATATCACCAATGCATCATTGTATCGGGCTTTAATTAGCTTTCTTTGTAGTAGTTTACCGTTAATGATCCATGCTTTCAGATATGTCCCTATCGGGAGCAGTTTAGGTCTTTGGGTGTGACTTGATATTCCCGTGCTTTGGCGCAAGGCTCTGTCTAGTCTCACTTTGTTTCGATCATAGGGAACGCTGGGCTTAATTGCTTGGCGAGGTCAAGCGGTAAATTTTACTTCGGGCATGATGTAACAAGTGTTTGACGGTCTAGTATAGCCACCTGTGTCCTACCTCGCGGTGCGATACGGGAAGAAAAGTATGACTCGTGAGATTGCGTGAATATCGGGTGGTGTTTTACACGTATTATTTCTATTTCTGTTTGTTTGGTGCCCGGATAACACGAGCCGGGCGGTTCTAATGTCATTTGGCTCTTAGTAGGTAGTTCGAGCTTCAGTCTTTTGCAGGGTAAACGTGCTACCACACCAGCCTTGGTGGATTGGATCTAAAGTCGGAGTGATTGAGGCATTCAGGAGCCCTAAGCATGGGTGCGATTACGTGTCGCGGTTGTCAGGCCAATAAAGCTTTGACCATGGTCCTGTGTGACTAGCTGTGGTTCTGTTGGAAGAGCCGAAGGAGTTGACCTTGAAAGCTGTTTGAATGATGAACGGAGCCGGTGACGACAAAGCCTCCCACTTGGTCGAGGTATACGGGGGTTGACATTCCCCCGGTGGTAAGCTCTTTTGTTCCCTTTTCCCTTACTGTGGTTCTCCGTGCTATGAGGGCATAGCACATTTTAAGTTGGGGGGAGGGGCATATATGTAAATATGCTTTTTATTTGTTTTTTCGTTTATATGGTATATATGCTTTTTATTTGTTTTTTCGTTTTTAGTGTAAAATTTTTCGATTTTAGTTGCAATCCTTCCGTTATTACAGAATTAGTGGATTTAAATACTTGGCACATGCTCTTTAGGTGATTATTTAGCAAGAGTTCGTTTTATGCAAATTTTGTATATCGCAACTTGCATGAATGGACCAAGGTGGAATTCACGATGTTTGGGTGTGTTTTGGGTCAAGTTTTGTCCATATCCCAGTCTTTATTCTTCGTACATTCTTAGATTAGGTAAATATTCTCATGTTTATGCCTAAGTGTGTTTAAGGTCTTTATTGAATCATTAGGGAATATATGGCGTACTTAGGAAGTGATACAAGGCATTTCTTGCTTGATTTTACCACCTACGTGTCCCCTCGTCCTTATTTGTATCCTAGTCCGTGTCCTTCCAATTTGTTCATTAACATAGGGAACTGGATGTTTGGAGGCTCATTGGGATGTGTGTTACAATGTTCTGAAGTGGTTAGGCTGTGCTTCATGTGTGTTGGGAAGTGTGAAGATGATTTGCAAAAGAAGTTATCGATAACTTCATTCTGTTGAATCCTCGTAGAACAAAGTTATCGATACCATGAACCATATGTTATCGCTCTCCCCAGGTTTGCATGTAATCGATACTATGGATAAAGTAATCGATACCTGGTTACTTAGTTTGGTCCACAATTACTCCAGACTGAAGGGTATCGATTACCCTGTGTTGAGGGTATCGATTACTGGGCATTTGTTCAGATAGTTATCGATTACTCAGGAAGGAGTAATCGATACCTTTCATCTTCAGGCAGCCTATTTAACTAAAAAGGCACGGGTCTCTTATTATTAAACCCAACTCTCTCTCTCTCTCTTCTTCATAACTCCACCATACACGACTCTCTCTCTTAACCTCACAAACCCCAGCTTCGTCCAAATTTCCCAATAAACCACTAAAATCCCCCATCTCCATCATCAATCACGACAAGGCCTCCAACATTCCAAGGGTTTTGAAGGATTTTCAAGGGGTTGCAGCCCGAAAATTTCAAAACCAGAGGTAAGTTCGAAAATTCCTCTTTCTCTTTCTCTAAATTCGGATTGATCTTTGTGAACCCATATTCTCCACCAAACCCACTATCTCCACCAAGCCTTAACCCCAAAATCCGAAACCCAGGACAGACCATGGCCGAAATTTCTGAAACTTTTCTGTACGAACTGAGTTCGGGATTCAGTTCTGCTCTGTTGCTACTTTTCTGTTGAGATTAGGAACTGAAATCAGGTCCATTTTACTGCTACTGTCCTGGGTTTTTGAAGTTTTGCATGCGAATTGGGTTTGTAGTGTTTTGATTTCGTTTGTTCTGCGTTCACAAACTGAATTTGGGGTTCCTGGGCTGCTGATCTCGTAGGATTATGGGCTGAAACCTTACTGCAAGCTTTAGTTTCTGTTGATTCTTAGGTTGGCATTTCGGTTCTACAAGAATCAGTTCTTAATCGATTTCAAGGGCTGTTTATCTTGTTACGTCTGTTTCTGAAAACTGGGACTGGAATTTGGAAATTCACCTGCTCCTGGTTGTTTTCCTTGCTCTGTTGACTGTGGGACCTCTTGTTTCAGTTCTACATTGTTCTGTTCTGCATTGTGCGCAGGTTGTGTGGTTCGAATTGAAGTTTAGGGGAGATTCTCTCTGAGGGAGTTTGTAATTTCTGAAATGGCGAAAACAAAGCAGGTGGCTGGCAGAAGTAAGGGAAAGAATGTAGCTTCCTCGTCTCGTCGAGAGGAAGAAATTATTGAAGAGCAGGATGCTATGGAGGAGAGTAGTGAGGAAGAAATCCCTGTTAGTCGAACTGGCCAGCGTGAGAAAAGGGCCAGGCGTAGGACGCCAGCGGAGATGGAGGCGGATGCTGAAGCGGAATGGGCTTTATCAATTCCATTTAAGGGTTTCAAGAGTGAAAGGTCAATTTGTAGGAGGAGTTTCCAAGGCGATGAAATCATGACCCTACTCACTAACCATGGCTTGCGCTTCTGGACTCGTGCTCTGAAAGGATACAATGCCACCGGTGTCATTGAGTTCTATCAAAACTTGGACACTAGTGAGGTGGAGGAGAAAGGAAAAATCAAATCCAAGGTGAACAATAAGCGGATTGTGATAGATGCCGACGCAATTGCCAAGTATTTGAAGTACGAGAGGCCCGAGGGGGATGCAGTCAATTATCCGCGAACCGAGGCCATTGATACGGATGCTATTATCAATGATATGTATACCTCTCGTCCAAGCGTCGAGGTTGCTTCCAAGCACAAACCGGGGGGATTCACGGATATTTATAGGGTGGTCAATCAATTGGTGCATTACAATTTATATCCTCGGGGAGCGGAAAACAAGCCTTCGAAGAAAAGTGCGGAGATCATGTATGTGTTCGTGCATGACACAGAGTTCAAGGCTGATTGGGCTGAGTTCATTCTATGGCAGATTGTGGATTTCAAAGAGGAGACTTTTGGCACGGCCCGTTGTCCTTACCCGCGCATGATCACGGCATTCTTGCGTGAGAAAGGCATAGAAAAAGGGGTCTATGAGAGGCTTGATCCACCGTCTCCTGGCATTATTACCAAGTCTGAACTAAAGAAGAGCAAGGGTCAATCCAAGGGCCGCTGCAGCTAGTACATTAGCAAGGCCATCGGCTTCTGCTCCTTCTGATCCATCTCTGTGGGCGGTGCCTGATCCTAAGGCATCGGAAAAGAGTTTAATGAGGAAGCTGTGTTGCCAAAATATCGCCATTTGGAACTGCATCCGAAAGGAGAAAAAGGAGAGGAAGAAATTGGCAAGGCATGTCAGGGAGCTCAAGCATGAGCTGAATTGGCATACACAGTGCATTGAGGCCACGACAACTGATAAGTATGAGGCTCCCCCAAGGGTTGAGGAAGCAGATAGCGAGGAGGAGGTTTTGATTGGACCGGGAGCTACTCCCGGAGGACAGTGAGGTGGATTTTAGAGTCGGTGGTTTTAGGTTTAGAAAAATCCCTCAAATTGGTCGGGGTGTTTGGTGGTTGACATCCCACCTTCTATCATGTTTATTTCTTTGTTCTTTGTTTAGTTGAACGTTAATCAGTAAGTTTGCAAGTTTTTGGTAAGGCCGAGATGTGGCCTTTGACTTGGTGTTTTCTTGTGTCGGTGGCGGTCAAGGGTAGAAAACCAAGCTAGATATGACCGCCACCCCGTTTTGCTAACCTTTCCTTGTTAACCAAGGTCATTAAATGCTAATGAAGTCCTTAGTTGATCCATAGTACGCTTTTATTCCATTTCGATTCAATATGTGATGTTGTGCATACGTTAGTTCATGGCATGCATTCTTTTGTTTCTGTAACTTATAGCTTCGTAGTAATGGAATTCTGTTCTTTGGTGCTCTCCATATATGAGGCATGGTATTTTTGTTCTCCATAGCCTAATTTCCGAGCACCGTTTTGTGGGATATGGTTAGTAGCGTGCGGTTGCATCTGTCTTGGAACCGTATCCTCCATTTTGATCTTGGATACGGTTCTTTTATAGCTTGTTCGGAATATGCTTAGCACTAGTGTTCTATCGTGGTTTTCAGCTGTTAGTTGCGAGTTTGATAAATTTGCTTTTGGAACTCTTGCTAGCTTGAAGTTTAGAGCATGTGTTAAGTATTTAACCGGAAGGATTGATTTGTTTGTTTTACTTTTTGTTGGATTGTTGCTCGGGACTAGCAACGTTCAAGTTGGGGGGTGTGATAAGCACCCAATATTGCTAATATTTGGTGCTTTAGTCCCATTGTCTATAGGTTATTTACGTTCTTGTTATCGTTTTACCTCGTTATTGCACGTAAAGGTATTTATTGCGTTTTGTAGGAGAATTGTGCAATTAAGGTGTACTTTGACGCCAAGTAGAGCCCCGAGGGTGATTGAGCAGTCCGAGGCCGAGGTGCAGTGCCACCGAGTCCGAGAAGTCGAGTAAAGATGCCTCGGGAGATGCTTGGAGGTGTCGTGGCAAGAAGTCAAGGCTGGAGTTTGAATTCTGCAATTGCTGAAGCTTGTAAATCGATTACCAAGTAGAAGGTATCGATTACAATTGGCCAGTTCTGGTCCAGACAGCTTCCAGCCCTGTTGGTATCGATTACCTAGCAAGGAGGTATCGATTACTTGGTTCCTCAAGACAATATTATCGATTACAAAGGAGATTGTAATCGATACCTTGGCAAGATTTTCGGCCCAGAAGAGTCCAGACCTGAGAGTATCGATTACAAAAGGGAAGAGGTAGCGATTACTTGGTCCAGTTGCAAGGAGGTATCGATTACCCCAAGGGAGGTAGCGATTACCAGTGTCGGCCAGCACCTATTTCTAGCTGACTTTCCAACTTTCCTTTTATGGAAAGTTTCCATTAAAGGCTTGGTTTTGGGATATTTTTAGGGGCTTTTTGGTCCAATTAGTGGCTGGTTGTTTAGCCTTTAAATAGGGTTGTAAGCTATAAATGGCCATTATGTACTACGTTACAATTTCTAGTTTTTCAAGTTCAAGAGCTCTCAAGTCATTTCTTCAAGTTCTAGTTATCATTTCCTTTGAAAATTCAAGTAAGTGTTTGTTTGTTTGATTAATTCTCGTTTGTTAATGTTGTTGCTACACGTTGGATATCAATAGAAATCAAGTTTATTTTCCTTTTCTTTGGTGAATCATGTTTCTTCTATTTAGCATAATTTCTAGTCCTGTTCCAATGTGTGAGTAGTTAACCGGTAGGGTCTCGGGGTGAGGTTTGCGCTATGATTTAATCGATCAAATGATTCCGCTTAATCTTTAGCTCAATTTCAACGTATTGAACGAATTAAACCCATGATGTCTTGTGTCGATCATGGGATTGGTGGCTCCTTTGATCAATGGAGTCTATCGGCCCATGCTACGTGCTTGATTAATCATACGCGTGCGAACGATCCTTTTTCGTCTCTCACTTGCGTTAAATGAGTACAGTTCGAATTAATACTTTGAAAGGAGTTATAAGTAGTCTTCAGCGTAAATGCCTTTAGCGGAATCCGGACGGTTTCGGTCCGCTCTTTAGTTAGATAAAGGAATCGTTTGATTGGCCGAGTCGTAGGTAAACCGAGCTCTCTTGACTCGACCACCTTAGTCTAGTTCAAATCCAAGTCAATTTTCATAATTTCAAATCAAACATCGAAGTTGGCTGCTTGAAAGCCGAAAATCATTTTTATTACATCTAATCCAAATTAGCTTAAAAGATTTCTTCGTGGGAACGATCCGGTCTTGCCGGTATAATATGCTTGCAACGACCTAGCCCTTGCTTTATTTAAAGGGTAGGTTGCGGAGTTGAGCATATATATGCTAGCTAAGCCCTGATTTTCTAAGAAAACCCCTCCATACAGAAAAATAATAAGTCGAGGAGCACATGATAGCCGACCGTCACATAAATTAGAAGGGGAGGTACCGTATTTGTGAATGCCATTGTTATGTTCTCGTGGTCAATGGTCAATTTCTCCATCTTGAGTTATCGCGAAGAAAAAACGAGAATTTTTTACTTTGTATTTATGTTGTATTTTCCTTATTTAGTTGACGTAATTTTCATTATAATCTCCGAAATTTATAATTCCAAGTTATGACATCGTCAAAGGTTTCTATTCATTTTGAATACATAGAACGTTTGTTAGGTACTTAGGTGCAACTGATCTCCTACCTAATGCAGTAATAATGAGATATCGCAGAGCAAGTAGGATTTTATTATTTTATTATAGATATACTGGGTTAGGCTATATTGATTGCTTTAAACTTAAGGAAATGAATCCCATATTATTTGAGAGTGGAATGAGTGATCACTTAAATATTTAATAACATTTGAAATCTCTTCACTCATTACCAATTGATTTTGAGATGAATATAAAGTTTCTATATGGTATCAAAGCGGGACCCGTTCTACCCACATTTAAAAAAAAATTACAATCCCCACCTCACGATGACGGACATCAAAAAGACTGCATGATTATAGGACCCAAAATGTGGCCATACGTAATAGACCTCAAAACGCGGCTGCACGTGGAGGGGATGTTAAGGAAATAAATCCCAAATTCCAATCTGTCGTACGTACCACACGAATTTCCAAAGTGGCAGTTGAAGTTGGAAATAATCCTAACTCCCTAACTGCTTCATTGAACATCAGGGCCTATTCAGTTGTTTAGAGATAAATGATTAGATGGCTGCAATCACTAATATTGCTACTAACCCCTGACTTATCGATCTCTATGAAATTTTGCGAGATGTTAAAGTTAGTGATTTTTTTTTATAAATTTTTTGATCAAAACTTTTGATGTTTGGATTCATCTCGAGAAAAAGAATTACAAATGTAACGAGTTTAAAGACGAAATACTCGTAATAATCTACAAAAGTTTGACTCAAAACTAAGAAACGCGATTTTTTTTTTGAATAAAAATAAAATTCAAAAAGCCCAAAAACCTCCAAAGCTCTTAGAGGAACAAGGCCTTAAGATTGTAAAGAAAAGAGAAAAAAAAATGAAAAAGACACGAACACAAAATAAGTGGGATTTGCTATTTTTGTTTTTATTTAAGTAGAAAAGATTAATGCCTAATACCTAAATCCCCCAAAACTAAAGATCAGTGAAAATCATATTGGTTTTTCTTAGGGAAATGACGGTTCAGGATGTGTTTTGATAATTAATACCCGTCAAAGACATATTAAGAACATTTGTTACAACTGAAAATGTCTTTGATGGGTATCAATTATCAAAATACGTCATTGGCTGTCATTTTCCCTAAGAAAATGGTGCTTAGGCCCACTAGCCCATAGACCAAGGCCCCATGGAGTATGAACGGTCTTGCCCACTGTGGAATTTTTGGGTGCCGAGTGGTGCCCAAGTAGCGCATTCGGACCATTCATTTTGGCTTTGGATGGCTCAGATTTGGAGAGAGAAAGAGGAGAGAGAGTGGTGGGGTGAGAGGAGAAAGAGGATTTCAATTTGGATCGTCCAACATACGCTTGAACGGCCCGGATATACTGCTCGGGCACCACGTAGGTACGGCCATGTCGTATGCACCCGGCACCCAAAAATTTCTCCTTGTCCACTAGATTATGAATTTTTCTCAATTTTGTTCTTTCTTTTTGGATTTTGCAAGATATTCTACTTTGTGGACTAAGGTTGTGTTCCACAAACCAAATAAGAACTTATTTTTTGTTCAATAATAAGGTGTGTTCCACAAAAATAAGAAGAAGCCCTGCTGCATTTCAAAATTTATATAGGTACCAATGGGCGCCAGGGAGGAAAATTGTACCAACGGCCGTGTCGAGCCGTCTCCGGCCACCGGACAGCCGATCCGAGCCGTCCAAAAATTTTATAAAAAAAAAACCAAGGGGGCCAACGCAGAAATTAACGGTATCCGAGGTGTGTAGGATGCTTGATCGGAACACCCCTTTTTCGTGAATATAATAGACGGCTCGACGCGGCAGTCGGTACGATTTCCCTCCGCCGGCGCCCATTCTCATAGCAATAGTCTTATTTTTTGTATACAGCAACTTCAAGCTCAAAAATCATGTGTTTATGCAAATAATTTTCCTGTCACTATGGATCTTGTTTGATAGATCTCATTGAGATCTTTAATACGGTGCAAAAAAAATTGAATTTTTTTTTTCATTTACAATTATTTTTGAGTTTAAAAATGTGAAAGGAACTTTTTATTTGGGTTTTGTGGAATGATCCTTATTATTTTTGAATGAGAAGTTACAAAATAAGTACTTACGGAGTATTTTTTAAAAAGATTTCCGAAACGGGGCCTAATTAACAACGACCCATTTATGTTCGGGCTCATTGGATCTACATCCATCTCGGATGACATGCCTTCGATTGGATCAAAAAATAAATTAGTTGACATGCCTTCCATCTCTGAACGCTAACTGCCAAAGAAAAAAAAACCCATTAATGTTTTGGTCATTGGATCTATCAATAAAACATGTTATCCAACCCCAGTTGCATCGTTTTTTTCTGACAAGATACATAACCATAAATTTCAGTACACATTTGAGGTTGTTCTTTGGAATACTGACAATCATGTGGGCATGGATTGCTGTTGGGCTGAGAAAACAAGAAGGGCCTGCAATGGGCCACTTGTTCGCCACTCTTCATTGAATGAAGGGAATCCTGTAATTCAAGACACTGGTTACGTAAGGCAACTAATTTTACCCACGGGAAGTGAACAAAGGAAAATGCTAAACCAATTAAAAATTCTGGAAAATATTTTCACTGATTGAGGTGTCATATGGTAATTTTTTGAAACTTGAAACGGTTCTTTCTGGTATTGAATGGTAAGGTCAAGTCATGTGAGTGAAGGCAAAATGTTTATTGAAAAAAAAAAAGGACAGGTGTGTATAATGATAAATAACGAGTAATCAATGACTGTGTTCGTTGACCACATGAGCTAACCCAGTGGTAATTTCGGTTTTTGCATGTTTGGTTTGTACTGAGAAAGTTTTGATTCGTATTCCTACTCGTCTCATGTACTAATATAGTGATACTATCCTCATACCAAAAGAAAAATTTTCCCATGGCAATGAGTGGTGCCCCTACATAACGTGGATTGTTGTAAATATTGACTTTCAAAGATGAGTTAGGAACAATGGAACATATCATGAAAAACGAGAACCAAGAGGATGAGGGTGAGAGTAGTGTTCTGAAATTAGGAGGCAAAGCAGAGAAAGGGCCATGTTTCTTTCATGTGAGTGTTTTTTTTGATCGGTTTTTCATGTGAGTGTTGTCCCTCTTATCCATACCCATGTGCATTTATGTCACATTTCCTTTCACTTTGCTTTTTAATATTCCCTCAAATTAGCAAATGGTGTCTTTTATGCCTGAATCCAGAGGAGTTCTTGTTTGGGACCCTTCCACTCTTCTTTTTTCCATGCAGAGTGTTCCAAGCCAGTTTGCGCGTATCTCTAATTAATCCCTACAGTCCTCTCGCTTATGTGTGGGAGTGAGATGATCCCAAAATTTGCTGACAAAAAGAATCGAACTTGATTCTTTAAGAAGGAACAAACTCTTAAATCCTATGCCAAAATCACTTTGCCAACTCTTGGATGGACTCATCCACTTTGGTTGGGGACAAGTCTCCTCGCAAAAGCTGTGGCTTTTTGTCCATTGCTTGGCTCATAATACTAGTCTTGAGTACTGACATTCATCAAATGCCAATCAATTGATATCTTTGCATCAAATTGGCATTCGGGTGGGACATAAAAACTAAGGACTGAGTTTCTTGTGGGAGCAAGTGCTATTCTCAATTATTGGCCTAACTTTAAAATGGTAAGAACTTGGGATTTTCTATACCCCGCTCCAACTGACCTATTAACTCTTAGCCTAATCACGTGGCTCAAAAGATCAATCTCAAGTTAATGGTAGCTGGTCGATCTTTACTTATAGTATATTAAATTCTCTTTCAATACTTTCCCGATGTGGGATCTTACATTTTCTGTGAGAGTTCTCGGATTGATTTGAATTTCAAGAACTGGGTCACTCCTTAATCTCATTTCTCACTTATTTCTTGAGAGTGCTATCGATGGATTCAGAGCCAATAGTTGCTCGTTTTTTTTGAATGTTAGGTAGTGTCATACTTTCTAACCAGTATAATTCGAAGTTTCGTGCTTTTAAACTAGCTTATACGCACTCGGTGTTCCATGCTAGCTCAGTAACGGAGCTCGGGACTTCTCTTAATTATATTATGTCTCTCAAGTTTGAATCTGAAAGGTTGGACCAATAACAGGAAAATTTGTTATTGTCCAAATGACCGTTGAACGATTTTGGGAGCCTGAAATAATCAACAGGCCTAAAATTCTTAGTGGGGCTAACGTAATGGCCCAATAGGATAGGCTTCGGGGATACTGGCTTTTAAGTAACAATTCTTTGGGCTAGCCGCTGTCCAACTTCGATACTTGTGGTTCTTCACTCTTTCTTTGGAACCCTTTCCTTTTTTTTTTTTTTGGCATTTGAAAAGGGTCTCTCTCTTTGGACTTAAAAGGACCCTTTGGAGCATTCAATGATTTATCTATGATTTACTAGAAGTGGTTGTTCCTGATTATACTCTAGGAAAAATTAAGATTATTGATATGAAAGAAACTCCGTATAAAAGAAGTACGGATGGAATATATTTCAATTGGGAGATTATCAATTTATCTTTTTAAAAGGAACTCTATATTCGGGCTTGGATCAAATATCAACGGAGATATTCCTATCGATATAGAAGAGTAACGAATATTTGAGTTTTACAGAGAGACGGACTATATAAAACCAAGCGCGGATAGCAAATATCGCGATTTGAGCATTTTGGATTTATCTGTTAAAAAAAAAAACTGATCTTGAGGCCTGGAATTCAACAATAATAAAAATACTAAGACTGGCACTAGTAATTATCAACTAATTGATAGAATTTTTTTTTTTTTTTTTAATCTTAAGATCATTGAATGCTTGTCTCATTGCAAATGGAGTGACATCCAAGTGTTAGGCACTTGATACTCCTTGCACTATCTGAGGGTTCAAACCAATGTTCTAAATACAATACTGGCTAATACCAAACGATAACGAAAGAGAGAGTCCCTTTCCTTCTTTCGTGCCCAAAAAAAAAAAAAAAGAGGCCGTCTATATATAGGTGTATAAACGAACCTGATATTTCTGTTTGTAAAGTTTGACAGTTGGAGCATGAGAGAGATGAATATTGTGGCTGACCAAATATGGTGTTGGTAGTTCATGAAAATAGGCCCAATAATGTTTAGTCCAAAAAGATTAATTTGTGGACTAGTTAATTTTGGGAATTTATAATGTCACTCTCCAACGAGATTGCGGTTATCAATTTGAGAAGTGGTGTTAACCGTGTTATCAATCCCTTCAATCTCTATATGGAATTGATTTTTTGGAGAACGGCATTATCAATGGCCTTAATTTTACGTGAAAGGTTCTACACTCATTGGGACATGACTTTGTGGTAATTTTGGCCCAAAAAGATTCTAGTTAATTTTTTTTTGGAAAATTCTACACACCTAGCACATGTTTGGCAGATGACTTTGTGGTTATTTATAGCTTCTCTTGGAAGCAAATCAAATTTTTGGGTTCACCTGGAAAAGAAACATAACGAAGTAGTGGTCTGTGTGTGCATCAGTGGAGTGTGAGTGCTTTGGTGGCTAAGAAGAGCATAGTGCTCCTGGTGTGTGTGAGTACTCGCGGTGGAGAAGAGAAAAGTGTGTGAGTGCTGCGGTGGTTAAGGACCAGGAGCTGGGGCAGATTTGTTCTCGGGCTTCCAACTTCAGCTGCAATTGGAGGGTTTGGAAGCACTATTTTGGTGAGATCTTTCCACTATTTTGTTGTATTTAGGGCTGTAAATGAACTAAGTTGTTCATGAACCGATCGAAGCTCGATTTGGCAAAAGCTTGTTCGAGTTCGATTCGTCTACTAAAATAACCAAACCTAAGCCTCAAATTTAACCATTTATAGTATATTCCACTAGGTTGATTTACACCGTATTTTGGCAATGGTTCCTTTCCCGCCAAGTAGTACTACTATTTCTTCTTCAGCTGCTAGCCTGTGACATCAGTAAGCACACGACTCAGAAGTTGGCTTGGATGATCGATAGGGGTGGCCGTTGCCTTTAACCCAAGTGACCCAATGATAGCAGTCTATGTGCGGTCGATATGTCTACTGGAAATTAGACCATTATCGTAGCCTTCCAACAACTTCCAGCACTGAATGCTCCAATATCTGTCTTTTGATGCACGTCATCAAATCAATGCTGATGTCAAATTTTTTCCCCATTTTTTGGCCTCTTTTATTTTTTCTTGATCGTTAGAAAATGTCTTTTGGGACACTCACAACTTCATCCTCAACTCAATAAATGGCTTTCCTTGCCTGCTTTAGAATCCAAATTTATTCGTTTATCTTTGTTTTTAATCATGTAAAGAACATAGTAATGGTTTTGTTTGATTATGCCAAGTTATGTTTCCACTAATTGATAAGTTGTGAACCGGTCAATAGCGGTTTTGTCTTTATTCAAAAAGATTCGCGTTTGTTAGTTTTACACCAAATTTTTATGAGATATTGGTTTGTCTTGACAAGAAGAATCAGAAAATTAAAAAATTATGACTTTTACACAAATATTTTGGGAAGTGTCCAAGAAAAAGTCCAGCAACTTAGTTGTAAAAGTCATGGTAATTTTTTTTTGTAATGCAGGGTGTTTCGGACCAGTTTTCGCGTACTTCGGATTAATTTCTACAGTCTTCTCACTCATGGATGTTTTACACATTTATACGTGAGAGTAAGATAGTCCTAAAAATTACTGACAAAAAAAATAGAACATGAGACTTTAAAAAGAAACATATTCTAAAATTCTATGCCAAAACCACTCCGCAAACTCTTGGTTAGACTCTTCCACTTTGGTCGGGGATAAAGTCTCCTCTCAAAAGCTGTGGCTTTTTGTCCATTGCCTGGCTCATAATACTAGACTTGAGTACTGACATTTACTTATCAAATGCCAATCAATCGGTATCTTTGATCTAGCTACGGTCGACGACAGAGTTTCTTATGGGAGCAAGTGCTATTCTCAATTATTCGAGTAGCTTAATTAAAATGGTCAGAACTTGGGATTTTCTTTGAGACTTCTCGGACTAATTTGAATTTGAAGAGGTGGATCATTCCTTAATCTCATTTCTCACCTATTTCTTGAGAGCGCTATCGATGGCTTCAGGACCAATAGTTACTTGTTTTACGAAGATTAGATAGTGTCATATCTTCTAACCAGAATAACTCAAAGTTCCGTGTTTTAATTTGATAATTCAAGTATCCGAGTTAGTTTACACGCACTCAATGTTCCATGCTAGCTCAGTAATAGAGCTCGAGGTTTCTCTTGATTTTGTCTCTCGAGTTTGAATCTTAAAGGTTGGACGAATAATAGGGAGAAAAAAAAAAACGGTCAGTCGAGTTGTTTGCAAGTAGTGGGGCTAACGTAATGGCCCAATAGGCAGTAGGATAGGCTTGGGGAATTCTCTGGTACTGGCTAGCCGCAGTCCCAACTTTGATACTTGTATTTGTGGTTCTTCACTCACTCTTTCTTTCGAACTTCTTCTTTGTTTTGCCATTTGAAAAGGGACTCTTTCTTTGGACTTAAAAGGACCCTTTTAGCCTAATTTTTTTCGGACTTTTTGGCACCGTATTCTTGGTTTCATATTTTACCTCACATCGAAAAAGTTAGGCCCTTTTGGTATTTACTCGTTTGAGGTTTAGGCCTGATTTTACGACCATTGAATGCTTGTCTCATTGCAATTAGAGTGACATTCAAGTGTTAGGCACTCGATACACCTTGCACCAGATGAGGGTTCAAACCCCACTAGTTCCCCTAGATTAGTAGTAGGACGGTTATCTCCCGATCCTCCTATAAGAGAGATCGAGAGACTAGGGTTCGAGTCTCGTTAGAGACGTTTGGGGTTCAAGGCTATAGATAGCTTCTACAATTTCTATGGACTAACTTTCCAACTCCCCCGCTAACCCTCCACTGAAGTATACAATATTGGCAAAAAGAAAAAGAAAGAAAGAAAGAAAGCTGATCGTTTCATTTGAAGCATCAAAGTCCCATAACCGAGTAAATACGGTTCTAATATGGAGTAGTACACTAGAATTTTAACATGGTATCCTTTGAGCTTTGGAATATTTTCAATAAAATTGAGCAATCTACCACTTGCTTGTAATTATTAATATTAAAAAAAATTAACATCAAACCCACATTGATCTCTACTGTTTGAATTACAAGTAGTTGAGGAAAGAAAACCAATGACAATATGCAACACAAACAATATCATTAGCAAAGGAAGTGTGCTCCCAAAACACACTTGTTATTTTGAACTGCAGATACAAGAGAGTTATATATTCTCCATCTTATTTATCTGATAGCCCAAACATACTAGGGATATATGATTTATTTATTGAAAATTCCTCTCACAACTTCTGTCGTAAACACCTCCACTATTTTAGGAGCAATTTCTTGAACCAGAAAGCGGATTTCTTGGGGTATCATTTTAGTCCATCGTTGAAATCAACGTAGCCGATACCAAACCGTTGCAGGTAAACTGTTAACCATTCAACGTTGTCCAAAAACGACCATGTAAAGTAACCCTTTACCTTCACGCGGGTACTTCCAAGATTTGGAAAGAAGAAGAAAAAGATAAAAGATCAATCGATGAAAAAAGCGCTATATGTGGAAAAAAAAACTGACTAATGTGAATTTATATAGATACTGTTTTAGGTTAAATGTAAAGCAGGTTAATTAAAAGCCTAGAAAGCAAGAAGAGAATACTCACTCGATGGCATTTTTGAGGGACCGAAGATGTACATTGTAGAAGTATACACTCTCTGCATCCTTAATGCCCACTTCTAGTGAGACATTATTGTTATCACCCAAGCCTGAAAACAATTTAAGAAATTTTGAATCATATTTTTAAATCATACTATTCGGTTGGAGTCGGGTGGAGTTCTGGGAAATCTGAGGCTCCGACCAACGCTCAAATGGACCCAACCCGACGAGATTCACCCCGACCCGTGTGCAGCCTACCACTGATACCCAACCCTAATGCAATTGGGGATTGGAATGGGGTTTGGATCCCATCCAGTATCCTACAGTCCAGTATTGTCCATTGTGTGGACAAGATCGACTTAAGAAAGTCCCTTTGAGATCTATAGCTAGCTTGTTGCCACATAAAGTCATAAACGAACAAAACTCGCCTGGTGCCCCAGCAATGCTCGGATGGACCCGTCCCGACGAGATTCGGACCGACCGGTGTGCAGCCCACTACTGGATGGAATCCGAACCCTGGGAATCCAGTACTGTCCAAATGAGGTATTTATACTCCAAAATTGAAAAGGTGGCTTCATGAGGAGGTTATTGCCATTTGGGAATTGAGAGATGCAAGATGAGCAGAGAGGTGAAGAGGAAAAACGACAAGCGATCGAGGAGGAGAAAGAGAAGAATATTACCGGCTCCAGCGGAAGCGGTGGCGGTGGAGAAGTTCCAAAGGCAGCGTTGGCGGTGGGGCTGCCTAATGAGTTAGTGGTGTTGGAAGTGCTCACAAGGCTTCTAGTCAAGTCTCTGATGCGATTCAAGTGCGTGTCAAATCTGCGAAGCTCAACCATCTCCCAAGATCCTTCCTTTTCCAAAATCCACCGTGCTTGGCATTCCCCCTCCCGCGCTGGCGGCTTGTTCATTACATATCCCGACGCCGATGACTCTTTGCGCTGCTTCTACGCAACCATCCTCCCTTCTTCTTCTTCGTGCCCTGGTGGCGGTGAATCCGTGTTGGTGCCTCACCAACTTACTGCTACTGCTTCGAATTCCTGCAGCAAATACAACGGAGCTACGGACGTCGTCAAGGGCCTATTTTGTTTGTACGCAGGTAATCGATCAACGTATCTACCCGTGAAATCAAGGTGCTTCCCTTCTCATCAGATTTGGAAAATAGCGCATCTTTTACTTATTTCCTTGGCTTTGCTTCTACTAGCAAGGAATACAAGTCACTCAAATCGTGTTTCCTTCCTTTTTTTCAACGAGGGTATTGTTTGTTTCCGTGGTTAATATATGCGAGATTCTCACTATGGGCAAGGACGCGTTGTGGAGAAGGCCTTGGGATTGGATGGAGTCTCCGGCAGTTTGGCTGACAATTGGGCCGAACAAGCGTTTACATCGACGGGTTCCTCTGTTGCTGGCATCGCAGTGCTTTCACTTTGATTGTTTTCAACTTTGAAGATGAGAGCTTTCAAGAGATTTAGTGATTTACCCACCACCGAAGTCTAGTGGCTCCATGTACTCCGAGGATGGTTCATTACTGCTGCAATTTGGAGGCCATTTCGCTCTAGTTAGAGGTCTACACAGCAGGCTAGTTAACCAAGAATTACAGATTTGGGTTTTAGAGTTGAACAAAGATAAACAAGGATCATATGAATGGATTAACCGCATCATCGAAGTTCCATGGGATTTCCCTGTTCGTGGATGTAGTTTCACTGGGAACCTCCCCCTCCCCACAGGTGATCAGATGTTATTGACTGGCCTAGTGGAGTTTACTAATATAGTTGGCAGTGCCTGTTTATTCATTCGATCACACTAAAGGCAAGTTTGAAAAACTTGTAATTGGCAACTTCCCATCTTGGTCGTCCCAAGTTGCTTCACTCTTTCGCAAGGATGTAAACAAGTTCCGTGTATACTATTATGAGGAAGATATCACACCATGGAATGATTTGGTTATTAGTGACAACGAATTGGGCCTTACTGCTGCCAGTTGAACCAAAAAGAAGAAGAAGAGGAGCAAGATGACTACTCTGAGTGATTGACTTCATCTTATTCCCTTAGTTTCTAATTTAGTATGTGTGTATTATGTCTATCTGATGTTTTGGGGGATATTTATTCGATAATTATCATTGACTATACTACTCAGTGTGTGTGAGTGGATATGGCTGTATGACGTTTTTTTGCTATATTTATTGTATAAGTATCATATCTTTGCAGTGTGCTAAAATCTTTTGCTTGCCAGATGGAGATTCTGATAAGCAGAATATGTTTTTGTTCTGCCCACTCTGTTGCATTGTCCTTTATGATGTTTGATCTTTATTGCTCAAATATCTTTCCCAGCAATTTAGTTTCTTACGCAAAGAAAG
This sequence comes from Rhododendron molle, assembly GCA_025413875.1. Classification (NCBI taxonomy): domain Eukaryota; kingdom Viridiplantae; phylum Streptophyta; class Magnoliopsida; order Ericales; family Ericaceae; genus Rhododendron; species Rhododendron molle. The sequence goes on along the minus strand of CM046394.1, from coordinate 6,889,518 downwards.
TAGTTATAAGCAACATATTTTGTTTCATTTTGGCATAAAGACGATTGTTTGGGTCGTTACGGATTGGTTTCCATTGTGGGGTGCTTTTGAAATTCCGTCTTCATAAGAAATTCTTGAGTTCACACAGATTTATTTTCGCTCTCTTGGTTTAGGCTGACAGAAAAGATGGCATTTGTATAGTGTGATGACCTTTTAGGTATGCAATTGAGTGGTAACAAGGTCAGGAAACTTGGAATTTTTGTTTGCAGAAGCTCAGGGGGCAGACTGTATTAAAACTCTTGGAGGCATCCAAAGCAATCATTGCCGGCCAACTGCTGTAGCTATAAGTAGTTGAATCTAGACTGTTACCTTATAGTATGCACCTCAAAGGTTACTTATTTTCCATTTAGAAAAGTGTTTGTAGTCTGGGCAGCACTTTTCTCCCACTTCTCTCCTATGTCGCAGGTTCTGGTGGACAAATATCATGGATTGACAGGCAATCTCTTGGTTGAGCATTTAGATGGAGCCCGTATTGATCTTCTTTCAAAAGAAGAATATGCAGAAGTTGGTAGCTTGGGAATGCAAGGCAATGGTAATGCAAAAAGCAGTTGAGAACTTTTTTAAAATTATTCTTTGAATGCTAACCAATGGTTGCAAGAAACTATCTTTGGATGGTGTACATGCTACATACATATAGTCTAGAAAGCTTGTTCACCCCTAACAAGATGGATGTTATTGTGGTGTCTAAGATGTGCTTGACATTGTTATCCGCATGACAAAGTGTCTGAAGCTGTGTTACCAGAAAATTCTAATACCCTAGAGAAAGGTGTTTTACATGAACAATTAGACAAATATACTCTATTTTGTTGCATTGCTTCTGTCGAAATAAGTGTGTTCTAATATTGTAATCGATAGAAGCCTACACCTACCATACCACAATTTTGGCTTGTGGGATACCTTGTTCAGATTCCCGTACCTTGTACTGTAATGATCTGTGATCCAATTAGGATACCTCTGAGGCATTCGATTATTCCATGCAAGGGTGGAACCAAGAATTTGGGACATTGGGGTCGAAAATGGTTTGTGTTTTTACTCATATGGTTCTGAATCCTAACTTCTGATTATGTTTGGTGTTTCGGCTTTGGAACCTTGACACACTTGAGAATTTTTGCGAAATTGTGGGGTCAACATAGTCTCCAAAAGATAAAGTTATGTGATGAAATTTGGAAGCCACTGGGTTCAATTGACCTCATTTGTGCCAAGGTACATCTGCCTCTGTTTCCTTCGTTGTGCATAGCGAAAGTGGGGGCATGCACAGATAGGGGGCGATGACTCATAAAAGAGTCCAAGGATGGGAGCTCATATAGGAGTGTTTACATATTTTATATATAGCTTTGTAATTACAATGTGTGACAAATATATTTTTCTTACCACTGACGTGTGCAATATATATATATATATAAATATTATGTATTTATTTTCTGTCTCTCTCTGGCCCCTATCGCTTGTGTTGAGCATCTTAAAAGACATCTCTGAAGACTAAATTGTGAAGCTCTTCTTGTTTTGGGTACTGTATGTAAATGCTCGTTGCTGCAGGTTGATGATTTGCTAACCTCTGATTTTAAATCTACATTGTCATCAACCTGCATTGGCCAAAAGGTCATCATTTTTTGATGATACACTCAAGGAAATTCTAGAATTAACTGCCTTGGTAAAAGATGACATCACTGCACTTGATGTAGCAGTATCGGATCTGTAAAGTGCAATTAAGTATGAAGAGTTTTGTTTCTTGTCGTACCAACTTAGTCATGACAGCACAACTACAATTTCAAGATGCCGCATGCTTTTTGTGGGAGAAGGAAGCCTGCTTAATTACCTTTGTGCATTCAACATCTGATGATTGAGCATGGATTTGTATTAGCCTGATCTGTTTTTTTATGTGCATTCAACATCTGATGATTGAGCATGGATTTGTATTAGCCTGATCCCTTTCTTGTGTGCAGTCTTGCAAATGTTGTTCCAATTGACGTTGCTAGAAATATTACTGGGTTGAATCCTGAGACTACATTAGGTAAAGTTTTGTCGTTTGGTTTATTTTCTGCTGAGGGTTTTATGCTTATGCCTGAGCGCTACTTTGGGTTTTATGCACTTGTGATTGAATTTCTCTGTGTTATTTGCAGTTGTGGTGGTTCAAAGACTTTTACAACAGCTGAAACGATGTTGAATGCTCGGACACTGAGGGAATGGATTTCATCTGCTTTGGGGTTGGTGTTATAGCAGAAGTTTTCCTTTGTTTGAGATGTAGGCATACTGCACAGTGCAAGATTAGATTTGAATTTCTCAGGGAGAGAATATTCAATCAGAAATTATTATATTTACAGGAGTTTGAATATTGACTTTACCGGAAAAGGTAAATTAGCTGTCTTCATGTAATTCTTTGCTCTGGGCAGACTATAATCTGCAAGTAATTGGAAATCCTTTGATTGTTCTGGGTGCCAATGAACTTATTTGAAGCTATTTCTGTTCATCGGTATATAGTGATGATTACATTAGGAAAATAATTGAACACAAGGGGGTATAACCAAACTCTCTCAGATTCTCTCTGGTCATATGTGTGAGATATGATTTTACAGGCCCAAGGTAGTTGCAAAGCATATGGTTGCTATCAGTACTAATCTAATGGTATTACACTGTTCTGTTTCCTCTTGTGCTCAGGGGGTTAATGTCGTTTTTGATGATATAAGTTTTGTGCAAAAGAGTAAAAAAAAAATGGATAGTGACTGCTTGCTAATCAAATATGTAAATATATTTTATTCCTCACTTTTGTGTTTTAAGCCTACTCATTCCTTTTTATGTGGTTGAGTGACTAGAAATCAACTGTTGAGTGCTATTTTGATCAAGTTGATTAATGTCCACTTTTATAACTCCTCCTGTGTATTTTACTTAATTGTCAATGCAGCTTATAAATTATAATGCCTTTGCATTTTAGGACTGGGTCGGAGGTCGATATAGTGGTATGTATGTTGGTATTTTTGTACATCCTTTTTTTTTTCCTGTTAAATAAGCATTTTATATATTTTTTTGGTTAACATTATTTTTGATATGCCTTTGAAAACTTTTTGCAGTTTGTAGCGCAGTTAAGAGTATTAGCTTTCTCTCTCCAATGTGGGTTCTTTGTGGTTGAAAAGTAGAGTAACTTGCCCCCTCTCTTAAATTCAGCAGTTTTTTTTTTTTTTTTTTTGACGTGCTATTTTAGTCGGAAATATAGATTGTTTGACGATTTATTCTTCCTGTAACATGTCCCTCAGATGAATTGAATGCCTAAGTTTTGTTGCGCAAGTAAAACATGCCTTACAATACTCATGCACTTCTTCTTTGCATGAGTATTTGGCTTCCTCAGGTCCTTCAGAAAACTGACAATAGGAGGACTGGGGTCTGAGGAGTCTGTCACATGTAAACAACAACAACAACAACAGAACCCATTTGGTCCCCAATCATTGGGGGTTTGGGCGGAGGAGGATTGGAGATAGACCTAACCTTTAGCAATATGCATAAAGTGGTTGTTCACTGAATACCACTGAAACAGTAGCCCCCTTATACCTGTTTTGTTGTGGAACCATGCCCCCAAATCAAAGCCAAATGGCATCAGAGAGGGCAGGCCTAGAGACCCAAATCAATTTATGTGCACATTACCATGCTTCATTGATAGTCCAGAGCATCGGTATGCACCCAACTCTTTCACATGTAAACAATAGGAAAATGAAAGGAAACTACCAAGTGTTGCCCCCCAACCAAATCCAGAGCCTTGGAATCTATAGCATTATATGGTCTGAAGTTGCTTCCCTTAAGCTTAAACCTCCATCTCTTGGTTGATAGTACAAGATTTATCCATTCAACATACTAGATCGATAGATGATCTACATTGCTTTCTCGGTTTGCGATGTTTTCAGTTTCCTGCCATCTGCAGTTTTACCTATTTATGTTAGCCCCTCGGTTTCCTTAGAGACTATTTTTGTTGGAAGTTCCCTGGTTTTATTGATTCATCTATTTTTTTATAAATTTTTTCTCTTAAAAAGGTTCCTGCAGGGAGCTTCAAGCATCGACACTACTATGTATTTCTCCTATTTGTATTTTTCCTATCAAATCCGTAGTCGTAGGTATAGTGAATGTCTGTGTTCTTGTACTCGTGACATAACAGAGAATTTGTGTACCTTATAAACGCCTTTTTGTCTGGGTTGTTAAGTTTAGAACCCCTTATTTGTGGGTTTCATGATCCAACAGCTGGGCGATATATCCGACTTTGTTTTAGAAGATTCTTGTGATCCACCTAGGAGGCACTTTTCAACAAAAATTTATGAGGGATTCTTATCAATGGCATTGCATAATTTCTGCAGGTGCTTTTAGGTTTCTTGAGCATATGGAATGTTTGTTTTCTTGGACACCCTGCAAGAGTTAGTGCATCAGTGCTACAAAGTTAGTTTGAGAATTTCTATCTTTATGGGTGCTACCTGATGATATGTTTTCATAAAAGTGAAAGTTCTGACATTGTCTCGGAAATTCCAGGCCATTTTACCCTATTCTCAAGCCTCTTGGAGAAGCTTGCGCCTCATATTCAACAGGCATGTTTACCATTACTTTTACTTTTTTTTTTTTATTGTCTCGGAAATTCCTTGATAATTCTCTTACACCATGCTAAACTTGCTCAAAATTTCGGTTAGTATGGAAAGCAACGGAAAAGGGGTGTCAATTGATGGTGTGGCTCTTCCCTACGAGAGTGGTGAAATTGATTTTGGTGAACTAGAAACAAATGGTCAGCACGGCTTTTACCAATTCACAAGGTAATTTACGAGCTCTAAATTCTACTCCTATATTGAAACCAGCAAGTAAACGAGCTTCTTCTTGGAGTTCAGTAATATATCATGTCTGAGGTCGCTACTAATGGCAGTTGAATACTTTTTTCTTTTCGAGTGTGTTGCATATGATGACCTTTTGATAAAACTCAAATTTCTTCTTGAATACTGTTGTATATGTACTCTTGATGTTGCATGACTATATCACTTCCTGAAGCCGAAACTTTCAGGGGCGAGTAGTTCCTTGTGATTTTATTGGTGGATGTTGTGATGAGTCAGCAACTTGTGTACTTGGATAGGCTATTCATTCTCTCTCTCTTTTCTATTTTGCTTGAGGACTATACCTAATCTCTGTAAATATGGTCTTTTGATCCTTTTCTTGGTTGCTCCTTCTTTCTAAAAATTGAATCTCCATTGGATTGGTATTGCAGGTGAAGTCGTGAGTAACCATGATGGGCTAATGTCTAACTTTTTTGCACAGCTGGATGCCCTAGCTTATGGGAAGGTAAAATGAACTTTCTACCGTTACCTTGTTGGGGTTCTGTTTGATATTTGGAAAACCAAAAAAGAATTAGTCTTTTTAGACTTGTTTCTGTTCATCTGCCTTTTGATTGCAACATTTATCCAAATGCCTGGATATCTAACTAGATTTTTACTTTCTTATAGACCCTACAACAGTTACAAAATGAGAATGTCCCCCACCATCTAACCCTTCACAAGGTGATTTTCCTTTCAGTCTTGTTTGTTGTCTTTGATTTACAGGCTTAATGCTTGTTCCTAATAGTTCACAGACCTTCCCAGGCAATAGGCCTTCTCTCAGTCTTCTACTTCCATCATTGAGTGCTTACAATATTGGACAGGTTTGTGGGCAATTTTTAATGCTTTCGTTTGCCACAGCGGAGTTTTGGGGTTCAAGTTGAAGATAGCTTAGGTGTACAATACGTTGACATCAGCAATATTTCCAGAGCATGCAACATGATTTGACTTTTTGCCTACGAGATTACATTAGCAGTCTATGTTTGTATGTTTCAATTAAAGTGAGACTTAGTTCTGTACAAGTGAGAAGTTGGACTCGGTCCTAATTCTCCGACCACATTCGTTAAGGTCACCAAATCCAAACCACCATGCACCTTCTCATACCCTTGCTTATGCACTCCCACATGACCATTGAAATCGCCTCCTATAAATAGCTTCTCCCAAAAAGGTATCTCTTGAACCATGTCATCCATCTGCTCTCAGAATTGCTCTTTAGTAGGATCATCCAAGCCTACTTGGGGTGCGTAAGCACTAATAATATTAACTATGCTCCCTCCGACCACAAGCTTAACTAAAATAATCCGATCTCCTTTCCTCGTGACTGTAACTACCGAATCTTTCAGGTGTTTATTTACTACGATACCTACCCCATTTCTATGTCCATCCTTACCCGTATAGTAAAGCTCATAACCTGTGTCCTTTATCTCCCTAGTTTTCTCCCCTACCCACTTAGTCTCCTGAAGGCAAGCTATAATAATCCTCCTCCTAAGCATGGTGTTAACTAGCTCCCTAGTCTTACCTGTTAATGTCCCTATATTCCAAGTTGCTAAACGAATCCTATAATCCTGGGCTAGCTTCTTTACCCGTGCTCGTCAAGGCACGCGCGGGAACCCTTGCTCACTTATCACCACACTCGGGCACCGGTGTGGCGCCCCTTGCTCATTTTTCGAAGCACTAAAAGGCAAGCACAATGCGTCGCGTAAAGGGAACGCCCTAGCATGTCTCATTATCATATTTGGATTCATGTCATAAAGATCTGACGGACTTTTTATGTGCTGGCTGTCAGCTACCTAACGCACAACCCTCTTCCTTTATCCGGGCTTGGGACTGGCTGCGAAATAAAGATAAGGCTCTAAGCACAAACCAGGCGGTGTTAGTCTATATAAGTCATGTAATCTCAATATTAACTTACCAACGTGCAGCACCAATTTTGCCAAACTTAAGTGAAGGACCAACAATTATGCTTGTTGCCATGACGTCCAAGAATGCCGAGAAATTGGCAATAACCCAAATGGTTGGCTCTCCTTCCACCTTCGTGTCGACATCAAAACCTCGTAAGCCGTAAGCGAAGCTCAGCATTTCCCCTATAGAACTCCTCATCTAAAAGATGCACGTCAGCGCGAAAGGTTATTATGTCGTTGACAATATAACCAGAATCTCTGTCGAGGAGCACATCGAGGTCCACGAATTCGGACCAACCCAATTCTTCCTCAGTGTTCACAAACCGACCCTTGAAACGCCTACTAAGATCCCGATTGCCCGAAATACCCAAAATAGACAAAGTATACCAAAGATAGCACATACAAGATCCGGCCGCGCTTTTGTCCTTTTGTATGAAGAATGACAGATGGCTCCGTGATTGGGAATCTCCTTTCGGATAAACTACCATCCTAAACCTTCCCGCTCCAATCTTGAACCAATTCATTTTGACAGATAAACCCTTGATCTTCCGTCTCTTGAGAAGCTGCTTGAGAATTGTGAAATTTCGCAGCTCGAGGGTTATACGTCTTCCATGAGTAATACGAGCCGAAGACTCGATGATTGCTTCAATCACGGTATTCGTAGGCGTTCGAATTCCCGAGGCATCTCCACTTCTATTGAGTCCGTTGTCATCTTCTCTCTCTCTAGAAGAACGCGCGAGTTTGGGGTGTTCTAAGTTCGTGAGTCTTGGTGAATGGAACTAGGGCTTAGCATGAAGAGGTTTTGCAGTGTGATGTTTTGGTTGAATATGACAAACCCTAGCAGAGAAGAGAAGAGGGGAGAGCTCGCTCAAATGAGGTGTTCTAAGTTCATCGTCATCGTGTTTTGCTTTGGTTTTTGTGGACTTTTTAATTTCTTGTGATTAAAAAATAAAATCCGACATTCGTTCAATTCTTATCATACACTCCATTTTTTCCCAAAGTTTTTCCATGTATTTGTTCTTTAAACCTAGCCTAAGTTCTTAAATACAACACTGAGAGGACTAATACTAGTTTATCAATATAAACCGAAATGTAATTTTCTTTTAGATTGCTATGAGCAATGTAGTGATGTACTATGCTGCGTGAATTTTGACACAATTCAATCACAAAGTGAGGCAACATTTCTCCAACGAAATAGTAAGTCCCCGTTCTCTTGAACTTAAACTTAACCCGAATTTGAGAATTTTGTTCTTATTTGAATTTTTTTTGGATTTGTTAGTTTTGCGTCAAACTTTTGTGGGTTATTGATTCGTCCCGACGAGAAGAATCGGAAAAATAAATTTTCTTTTACTTTACCCAAATATTTTGAGAAATAACCACTTTTTAGCGCTTGAGTTAAGTTCAAGAGAACGGGGAGTCTTGATACGTGGGAAAAAGAGGTTAATTAGGTCGGTCAGTCAGTGCAGTGGAATGTTTATGCCTGATAAAACAATCTCTCTCTCTCTCTCTCTTTCTCCTTTCCACAATTCACTCAAATCTCATTGTATCTCCCTCTCTCATCACTCAAATCTTATAGTCCCTTCCTTTGTAGTATAATCAAACTAGAAGTGAACCTGTGCGATGCGCGGCTATGTGATAAGGTGTAAAATGAATGTGTATCTCTGCCTAAATTAAAAATGCATGTTTATCAAATTGCCTACTATAAGTATTTTCCTCAGATCCTTGCAATACATGATACTAAATGTTTACACTGAAGGTTTTTTGAAGGGAAATATTAAACTAACGAATGTAGAAGATCCTATTAATGCAATCCAACTTCGTGTGGAATAATTCTTAAGTTTTAAATCTTCAATGTAGCTATTTTTGATGACGATAATTGTCACGGCATAATTTTGTGGTCCTTTTAGTCGAGATTAGTCATTATAGAATGCCCAAATAGTTTGGGATGAGATCAAGTGATGTATGTGTATATCAATTTGGGCATGTGTAATTCACACACATGAATATCATTCTGGGTATGGCTTCCTCACACATATACGTTCGTTCACCTATACTTTTGTACAAATAGCAAATGAGGTCGGAACAAAAACAAGGTAACACACCTTTCTAATGTTTCCATAATTTTTAAAAATTCTAGAAACGTTGATAACAAAAAAAAAAAAAAAAACAAATTACCCCACGTAGCGTGTTTTCATTATGAGTTTGGGAAAAAAGGAAAAGAAACATAAACAAAAAACACAAAACATAAACGTTACCAAAACGCATCTTTAGTATTTTTTAATCTTGTTTTGAACATCAACAAAAAGTTATTAAAGCTATATTTGCAATTACATGGAGTAAATTTTAGGGATAAATTTGTCCTCAACAGTATGGTCAACTAACCAGGGCTGTAATCTGAATGCTATTGTAAACCTCATGAGTGAATCTGTACATAATACATATCTCAGGGGTGTCGGTATAGTTTACCACCCTTTTTTCCCCTTCCGCGCCAACTGATAAAAAACGTATATCTAATCCTACCGACTCAGGAGACAAACGTGTAGAGAGCGGATCTAGACCCTATTCGCACTGCACTCAACCCTAAAAACCAAGCAAAACACGATGTAGTTGTGATCGAACTCTCCTCTTCTCTGCTAGGGTTTGTCATATTCAACCAAAACAACTCACTGCAAAACCCCTTCATTCTAAGCCCTAGTTCCATGCACCCCAAACTAGGACGTTCAAACTTAGAACACTCCAAACTCGCGCGGTCTTCTAGAGTGAGAGAGAAGATGACGACGGACTCAATAGAAGTGGAGATGCCTCCGCAATTTGAATGCCCACAGAACACCGTGATTGAAGCAATCATCGAATCTTTGGCCCGTATTACTCATGGAAGATGTATAACCCTCGAGTTGCGAAATTTTACAATTCTCAAGCAGCTTCTCACGAGACCGAAGATCAAGGGTTTATCTGTCAAAACGAATTGGTTCAAGATTGGAGCGGGAAGGTTTAGGATGGTAGTTTATCCGAAAGGAGATTCCCGATGCCGGAGCCATCTGTCATTCTTCATACAAAAGGGCAAAGGAAAAAAGCACAGCTGGATCGTGCTATCTTCTGTATGCCTTGTCTATTTCAGGTATTTCGGGCAATGTGGATCTTGGTATGTGTTCCGAGGGTCAGTTTGTGAACAATGAGGAATAATTGGGTTGGTCTGAGTTCGTGGACATGGGTGTACCTTGACAGATATTCTGGTTATATTGTTGACGACAATATAACCTTCCACACTGACGTGTATCTTTTAGATGAGGAGTTCTATAAGGGAAATGCCGACCTTCGCTTGTGGGGCTTTGATGTCAATGCGAAGGTGGAAGGAGAGCCAACCTTGTGGGTTATTGCCAAGTTCTCCTCATTTTTGGACAGCATGGCAACAAGCGGACTTGTTGGTCATCTTTTAAGTTCGGCAAGTTGACACTCCACGTTAGAGTTAATATTTCTACTTAATTAGACAATTCGAACAGGTTTGAATTTGCCTCATCATAACAAAAAAAGGCAATGGAATAAAGCTGATGTAGAACAGTTTTGAACTAGGGCTAAGTACGATCACACACAAGAAAAAATTGGTTGTTTTGTGGTCTGTGAACAATAAACGTGAATAGTAAAAGAGAAGAAAAGAAGGGTTTAAGAAGGTAGATTTAGGCCTCACACCTAGGTTACCAAAGGCATCACACCTAAGGCCTCTTTAGCATCACATTAAAGAATGAGATTGCATCACACAATCATAGAAGCTTAAAGCTCTATTAGATAATGATTGGCTTTATCCCTATCTTTAGTTAACTCTTGTATTTGATAATTTTTGTATTTATATTTGATAATGTTTGTGTTTATCTAGTATCATTATCTCTTTAACACTTGTATCTATAAATGAGAGAATCCCATGTAATGGGACAATTGAGAAGTTTACCAAATCAGTTTTACTTGAGTTAATTTGGTATCAGAGCACCACTCAAACATGGCTACCGCAAGCACCTCCTCTTCTTCTTCTACCTCACAAACTATTGGAGAAGTTACCTCTACCAACATATCTTCAATGCTCTCATCATCTTCCTCATTCCCAAATGCTCATCATTTTCTCTCTATAAAACTTACTCACACAAATTATTTGTTTTGGGAGACACAAATTACTTCTTATCTCCGTGGACAGCATTTGCTAGGCTATGCCAACGGCACCGGTCCATGTCCATCACCCACCATTTTGTGCAATAATGCTACTATTCCAAATCCTGCCTTTCAAACTTGGTTTGATCAAGATCAATTGCTAATGAGCCTCTTGATTTCCTCTCTAACTGAGGATGTTATTCCTCCCATTGTCGGTGCCACGACATCTCGGGAAATCTGGACAACGCTTGGCTATGTAGCACGGACACAGACACAGACACGGACACAGACACGGATATGGATATGGACACGGACACGGGACATGGCAATTCTAAAAAAATGGGGACACGGACACGGCGGGGGACACGCCACGTGTATAAATAAATAAAAAATAAATATATGTACATATATAAAAAAAATTATGTACCATTGTATATGAATACTTTCACAAATTGTATACATTTTTTTCAAAGGCATAATTACAGTTTAACCCAAATGTTTTGAATAATTTCATATTAACCCCCAAAATTTTAAAAAATATTACATTTTGACCCCTAGCCGTGTCCCCCGCCATGTCCCAGCCGTGTCCCCGCCGTGTCCCCCATCAAAAAATAATAAAAATTATTGGACACGCCACGTGGCGTGTCCAATACGTGTCCCCGCGTGTCCCCGCCGTGTCCCCGTGTCCAATACGTGAACACGACGCCCTTTTGGAGTGTCGGTGCTACATAGACGCTTGGGTCCGCTCTTGCATCTCCATCCAACACTCGAATTCTCGAACTCCATCTTCATCTCAAAACAACAAGCAAGGCGAGCTCTCCGTTACCCAATATCTTTAGAAAGCAAAGGGCCTATGATGAGTTGAATGCTGCTGGTCATCCTCTCTCCTTACAAGACTTCAACCTTTACATTTTTAAAGGTCTTAATTCTACATTTCAGAATTTGATCCCGACACTTGCAAACCATCCGTCACTTACTCCGAATTGCATAGCATGCATCTTAGTTATGAGCTCATGCACTCAATTGGCTTTGCTTCTCTTTCGGTCTACGATAGCACCGAACTATCTCCCCAAGCTAATTTTGTGCAACGCAATTCCGCTTCCAATTGTGGCTATCGAGGGCGTGGTCGCAATGGTCGAGGTCGCGGTCGTAACTATAACCATGGCCACCGTCCCAATGATTCTTTGCAGCATACTCACTCCTTTGGTGACTCTCGCCCACATTGTCAAATTTGCAATGGCCTCAATCACACTGCGATGTTTTGCAACCAGCGCTACAATCACGCCAGTGCTCCTTCGGCTCATCTTGCCACCTCCACCAACTTCTCCGACACCTTTGGCGATTGGTTTCCAGACATTGGGGCTACCCACCATGCCACTCCTGACCTTTCTGCTCTCTCACATCATACTGATTACCACGGATCTGATCAAGTCCGTGTAGGAAATGGTCATGGTCTCCCGATCTCTAATATTGGTGCCACCAACAGATGCTCATAATGTTGCGGCTTGTCGGTGGATCTATCGGATCAAACGCAAAGCCGATGGTAGCATTGACGTTACAAAGCCCGTCTTGTGGCTAAAGGCTTCCACCAACAATCGGGTGTTGACTATTTCGAAATTTTCAGTCCAGTTGTCAAACCGACTACCATCCGCACGTTCTTGGCTATTGCTACATCTCAAGGTTGGCCAATTCATCAACTTGATGTGAATAATGCCTTCCTCAATGGGTTTCTTGTTGAACGACTATACATGACGCAACCGCTGGGATTCGCGGGCACACAACATCCGAACTATGTTTGTAAGCTTCGGAAATCCCTCTATGGCCTCAAACAAGCACCGCATGCATGGTTCACCCACTTGTCCGACTTTCTATCATCTAATGGCTTTACTGCATCCAGGTCAGATGCTTCATTGTTTGTTTATCGGAATGGAAGTTCCAGAGTTTATATTCTTATTTACGTGGACGATATTATTATCACAAGTAATTATCTGCCGTCAATTAAGCAGCTTATCTCCCTTGTAAATTTTCATTCATTCAATCATAATTCAAGCTCTTGAGATTACATGACTTCCATAGACTCCATAACACTTGAACGCAAATAATTATCCCTATTCCCAATACGTCTAGGTAGAATGAATGTGTGGATGCAGAACTATTCTTATTCCCTAGAGGGATGGATAGGATGAATGTGTTACATAATGGTTGAATGCATTAAATATGTAGTCAAACTTCTCTAAATGAAAAGACACAAGACTCATGAAAAGTCATAGCCTGTAATGTTCTAGTCAATGTCTAGTAAATATCCCAAGTAGGCTCCACATCATCCAAGCATATGCCAAATTAAGGCCTGGGCCTTGGAACCATCCAATCCACGTCTTTTATAACCTTTTATTGGGTGCTGCCAAAAGCATCAAGACTTATTCATCCATAGCTATACTATACTTTAAAAAATTCGCTATATTGTCTGTGGGCTGCCACTTCCCCGTATGGAATTGGTATTTGTTGGTAAGAGAACGATTCCTTGTTTTATGATGCAGTGATTATGATCAATGGCGGAAACCTTTGTGGACGGCTGAATTGTGATGCATCCAGTTTGATGGATTCTGAAAAGAACGTGGAGATATCATATGGTATGGGACTTTACGTGCATGGAGAAGGGCGTCGTAAGTTACTGTATAAATACTCAATGCTCTTGCATCAATCCATGAACGATGAATCTGTTTCATTGAAGAAAGTATCTCAGATGCCAGCAGGAAGCAAGGAGTTTGGCGTTACTGTTTCTTGTCGGATTTGAAGTATTCTTAGAACCTGCGAGGTTGGTATACAATTGCTGCTTAAGTATGTTAGAACCTGTTATTTTATAGTTTAATGGTTGGAGTTTTCAAACGGCAAAGAAATCCTGCTATTAATTTTCTGATTGAACAGATTGCTAAGTGGTTATGTAGATTGCTCCAATGATGAAGCAAGTCAAGATTGAGTCTTAATTACAAGTGGCTCATGGCAAAGGGCTAGTTACAGTATAAGATTTAATCACACGTCTATTTTTGTCACTTTTTAGGCAGTGTCTGAGAACTTTCATCCTAGTCTAGAAATGGCAAACAAGTGTTGCTCTCAATCTTGGGAGTGTTATCCGTGTTTGGGTTTTTCAAGGAGGATTAGTATTTTCATTATTCAATAAGCCTTTTTTTGGGCTTCTAGGAGATTTCATTGTTGCCCAGTTCACAATAGTGGAAACCCTAGGAGATGTTTCTTTGTGTAACTGTATTTGTGCTCGATCTTTCATTGCCCAACTTAAACATATAGCTGCTGTTTTTCCTATGATAAGCTTGCAACCAGAACTTATCTACAATTATCTGCCTGTATACTTGTTTTAAACTTTCGTCTGTCTCCCATTTCAACTGCTCAAATAAATTGACGCTACTGTATAGTACTGGTTGATGCTTTCCTTTCCAACCAAATTGACATCTTTTTTGAAACAAGGTATTCCCATTCAAGAGCAAGCTGAAGAGACAGCTTCCCACGAAAATAACCGTGCTATTGTTGCATGGTATCCACCACCTATATATGGTCCAACTAGTTCTTCAACACTGGTACGTTAACTGTGTTTCCTTGTTCATCCTTTTTCAGATTATTACTAGCCAGTAGTTTTTGATGGTGCACTCTCATACTTCATATTGCATTTTTCTGGTGTTGTAAATTGGCTTTTAAATACAATAGGGACCTAACCACCTCAACCTGGAGACCAATATAGATTTTGCCCAACATTTAGGTGTATAATTTTTGATATACTAAATGTTGAAATAAATGTAAACTTGTCTGTTTTTTTGGATTATGGTCTACCTGTTATTCTTACATTTCTTAGTGTCAAATGTCACAATTTCCTTTTTCAGTTGGAGGATAGATTCTAAAATTATGATCCAAAAAACAAAACCAAATGAAGATCTATGCCATAGATGTTCCTTTACGGGTTCATCCCGTATATGGGACTTACTGCTTGTGACCTAATTGAGTACTAGAATGATGATATCCCAAGCGTAGGGTTTGGTCGGTTGAAAGCATAATAAAACCCGGAAGTCCGGGGTCGAATCCACAGGGAGCACATCCATAACTTGGTTCGGAGATTAGCTTGCATAAAGAGTTTTGGCGTTAGGACCACCAACCAAAATTCGGCGTTGAGACGGCCAACTGACAGATTTAGTTAACTGGCTACTTAACCTAACTACGGCTTTTTAACTGGAGATTAAATTAAAGGCTAGGTCTAAGGATAATCAACACCCATAACGCAAGGATGAACCCGATTCTTCTCTTCTTAACAAAGGTGTTAAACATGTCTAGGAGCTCTTTTGGTTTAGTTTGACAAACACAAAGGGGGACATAGCTCAAAGCATCAAATGTGGCAAATAACTTAGCCCTTGCCTACACTTGATCAAAGAGATTAACACCTCTAAGTTTTGATACATAAAATCAGCCGTAAGCCATGTTTAAGCTAGAAAACGGGATTTTACCAGAGAAGAATGAGCCACACCCTTGGTTACGGGATGTTAATCATCCCACAACCTATCCTTACTACACTACTCACTCATATTGAAAGGAGATACGAAAAGAGGTAGGATAAACACAAGGAAAATACCAAACATTGATTAAACTCGAAATAAGTATAAGATCCTCAAAGAGGAGAAGATTCCTTACAACTTTAATGAAGGCTAAATGCTTCAAAATTGAACGGATCGTACCTAAAATCACTCCTTAAGACATGAATGAGGAGAGAGGTTGGAGCTCCATTAATGGAGGTAGAGAGAGAAAGTGCAAAAGTAAAAGTAACCTACATTTCGGACAAGGGCTGGTATATATACCCCCTTTACAAAATATTTACAAAAATGCCCTTAAAATGTCCGTGCAGGAGTGAGGGATCGATCCCTGGTGAGAGGGGCATCGATCCCTAGAGCACTGGATTTGGCTGCTGGATTGGGGGATCGATCCCTGGGCAGAGGGGAATCGATCCCAGTGCTCTCTGGACTGGCAGCTTGCTTTGCTGCATGCTTCCGGCCTTCGTTCTGCTCCAAGTCTTCCTCCATTGATTTGGACACTTCATTTAGGACCCGGAATGACCTCTCGAGGCTCCTCACGTACATCAAGCACATCCGCACTCCTCCGGGGATCATTAGAAGCCTTGGAAAACACCCATATTTACTCCAATTACCTGTCGCTCAACAAAAACACACCTTGCGCGCAATATCAATAAAAAACGGACGAATATGCATGCAAGTGTGACAAAACGGAGGGAAATAAGCCTATCAATTTACACTATTCAAGGCTTATCACTTACTATTGTGAAGAACTTATATAAAAAGTTATTGCTCACAACTCTGGTGAGAAGGAAAGGCTTTGGTTATTTTCGGGACCTAAGCATAGTTTTGGGAAACCTTGTGTGCTACAGGAGCCTGCCCAAGTGCCGAGGGATATTGATCTTTCTCCTGGACAACCTTTGCAATCCAATCAACCCTCTGGCAGCCTTCGTGTTATCGGTGGTAGAAGCATTTCAGACCTTGGCGCATTTAGTGATAACATTGGTGGATCATCTGCAAATTCTGGTGGAATGCATGACCAAATACACAATTTGCAGATGCTTAATGCTAGTTTGGATATGCCTGCAACAGTTCTACAACCCGTGGCACCAACCATGAAAGGCGAAAAGCAAAAGGGCGAGAACACTCAGGGATCAGAAACGTCATCGCCATCCCCAAGTGCCTTCAATTTGACAGATTTTTCATGTGATCCGGGTGTTGGTTCAACAATTGCTTCTTTGGAAGCTGCTATTACGCAAATATGGCTATGCAAGAGATGCTAAATCAGGTTATTGCTTTCTGCCTGGCATGTCTAGAAGTTTGATTTTTGTGGTCACCGAGTGTTTATTTTTGAATTTTGTTTCCTGCATGCGAGTGGTGTAACTCTGGACTGCAGTTCTGTGCACCGTGGGGTTAAGAAAATACTTTGATCAATTGTGGCTACTAAATTTTTTTTGCATGAACTGCCATCCTTTTACATGATACTTTTAAGGTACTTTTATAAATTGAACCATAGTTGCTCTAATTTCTATTTAAAAGCTGATACTTTCCGTGGGTAATAACATGTTCTTGGTTCTCATTGTGATAAGGTAAGCCACGTTATTTGACATTCTCGTGTCATTTTTCCTTCTGTTGAACGTTTCCTTATTTTCACTTTTAGCTTTCATGCTATAGATATGCTTGTTAGGTCTCTTTCTCTGCCTCTATTTCTTGGAGGGGACTAATATTCATTGTCCCTGTTTGGTAACGATTACTGAAGTTTTATGTTCACCTATGTAATGTCCACCTTTGGTAAGATTCAGCTTTTTAAACTTAGATTTGTTAGATTGCATTCTTAAGTAGTTGTACATTGGAAAGAAAACTAATTCAGTCAAACGTTTCAGCTTTTCAGCTTATTTGCCTAGCAGGTGTTCATGCTTATTATCACCCCGAAAGAGTATCATTTTTTATGCACGCTTTAACCCCTTCTTTTGCACTGATCATCTCCTTGCCCTTCTTGTTCTTTTGCAGTATATGAACTTGGAAAAAGATGTGCAGATACAGTTGATAACTATGGTATCTGCCCCAGCTGAAGACAGTAGAAGGCTGGAGATAGTAGGGGAAAGAATGGAAAAAATATTGAAGGCCAATACTGATGCATTATGGGATCGTATGCAAAAGGAGACTGGAAAACGGGAGACGCTGGTTAGAGAGCATAAACAACAAATGACAAGTTTGATCACTAACTTTATAAATAAGGACTTGCCAGCTTAAGCTTTGGTGGAGAAGACAGTGAAGAAGGAATTTACTGCCATTGAAAAAGCAGTATCTGTTGCTATTGCAGAGGCCTTCCAGGTTGACGTTGAAAGATTCGAGTCTTACGCTAGGTAGTGTATTGTTGCTGGTAACTAATTGATGTTATGTGGTGCAAGAAGAGGTCGGTGGTAAGGCAGTTTATTTACTGGAAAAATCGGTTAATTTGAAGCTTGAAGCTACTGTTGCTAGGCAGATCCAAGCTCAATTGCAAACTTCTGGCAAGCAAGCTCTTCAGGTATAACTTCATTTAGTCATGCATTCATTATGTTTAACTCCCACCGTTTTCCTAATTAAGTGTGGATTTACTTGAGATGATATTAGGGAGCAGTATGGAAAGCGCTAAATGAGTTCCCTAAAGTTCTGTTATACTGTTAACCATAATCTGTGCAATCTGTTCTTCTTGCTCATGCTGTTGTTTGATAATCATAAATGGTATTTCTTGGTTTTTGGATCTTTGGGTACCCGAACTCGGTTCATTTTTCGGATAAGTTTCAGGCATCTCTCTCTCTCATAGCATGTGGCTAATGTGATATGATATGATGCATGGATACGGACACGGACACGGACACGAGAATTCTAAAAAAATGGGGACACGGACACGGCGGGGGACATGTCACGTGTATATTTATAACTTATTTATATAAATAAATAATTAATTATAGTTTGACACCCAGAATTTTTTAAAAAATTACAATTTGGCCCCAATTTTTTCAAAATTACAGTTTGACCCCAAAATTTTAAAATGGCTGCCAAATTATTTTTAAAATTACAGTCTGGCCCCTGCCGTGTCCCCAGCTGTTTCCCCATAAAAATTTAAATTAAATTATGGGGGCGTGTCCCACATGTGCCCCCGCGTGTCCCCGTGTTTGACACTGCGATACTCCAACCTTTAGAGTTGTCGGTGCTTCATAGGTGATGTGCATTAGACGGTGCAGGACATATGTCAAAATTCGCAATTTTAATTTTGACAAAGGAGTAGTTTTGAACTTACCTATTATGGCTTGAAATCCAAACTATGTGCGAGCTTCGCAAATGAAGAATCCAGTTTTTACTTTTTTTAGCTGATACATAGCTGCTGCTGCCTTCAATCCTTATGGATGTATTACATAGCCATCTAGCACTTGGGATAGTCGGAGGAAGGTCTGATATGCCTAGTTGGAGATGCATCAATTATTAAATAGCTAAGCACAAGACCTCCATTTTACACCTCAATGCTGTAGTTTACATTGTGCATTGTTTTTCCTTAAAGAATGACATGAGAAGAGAGATAAAAATCTAGCCATGTTGTGGCGGTCCTTGACTTAAACCAGACGAATCTGTGGCACCTGCCCACACTGTATGCTATATGAGTCCATGTAACGTGGCTGAATGGTAAGTTTGCCATTTTCTGTTTTCATTCCTGGAGCATATCATATATGCTTACGGTGTGTTTGGTTGCTGTAGTGTAATTTTGGTTTTGAAGTCTTTCCCTTGTCCCCGACCAACACACCCACCCACTGCATGTATTAGGGCAGTTTGCACGAAGAAGTTGAATGCCTTGCAAAATGAATGTGGATTTGCTGGTCTTAATTGTTAGAGCCATCTAATATGCAGGAAACACTGAAGTCTAGCTTGGAAGGTCCTGTTATTCGTGCCTTTGAGATGTCATGCAAAGCCGTGTTTGAGAAAGTTGACACTACCTTTCAGAAAGGAATGATTGACCATGCAACTGTAGCTCAACAGCAGTTCGAGTCCACACATTCTCCACTGGCACCTGCTTTAATGGTATGCAACTATGCATGCAAGGCACAAATGTGCTTCTGCGTTTCCTGACCTGTGTTCTGCTGCTATCCTACCCAATTCATATTTCTTCTATCCGTAATTGTTGTGTATTCTGTTTGTGTACCTGAATGTTACTTATTTCAAGGTCTTTTAATCCATTTGTTTAGGATGCCATTAATTCAGCATCGTCCTTGACTCAAACTCTAAGTGGGGAATTGTATGATGGTCACAGAAAATTGTTAGCTCTTGCTGCTACAGGAGCAAATTCGATTAAGGTTTGTTCTACTTCTCTTATTGTTGGCTTCTCTGCAAGAGAGTACTCAACGTCAATTGATAGGCGCGTGATATCTTGGATATGAGCGCCTAAGTAGGGCGAATTAGCGCATTAGAGGCGCGTTTTATTCCATTTTCTACTTGATGCTGTGCTTTCCTGTGTTTTGTGTTTTCGCTATTCTTGTAGGTAATAAGGCGGATTTAGCGCCAAGGTTGGAATGCATGGCCTCGAGGCTGGTTTGTACGTCGCTAGGGAGTCAAGCGGAGGCGTGTGGCGTCGGGTGCCGTCATTGGAACGTCGGGTGGCCAACATCTTATGCAATGCTCGAGATTGGCCACTAATGCAAGCGGTATCCATACAGCTCTCAACTGTATCGATACGAAGTGATCCAGAGCCGAGGCAGAGAAATGGGCAGTGCTGAGAAATGGGCAGTGCTGTATCGATACCGATGGTCATAGCGGGGAAAATTTGTTTCGGCGATTTTCTTTAATTCCGAATAATAGGGGTCATGTATAAATACCCCAAAAAACTCCGTTTTTAGGGTTCGAAACATTACAAGCAGCTTTTAGATGTATGTTCTTTCATTCAGAGCTTTTTCTTTGAAGTTTTGACGTTTTGTTCAAGTATTCAAGCATTCGGTAACTCGTTTCAACTTTTGTTCGTAATTAAAGTTACTCGTTTGTGCTTTCTTAGTTTTAATCTCTTGTTTATTTTCAATGTCAACTAATAGAAACATGATGCAATCTAGGGTTTCTTGCGTTTTTTCTTAATGACTAGTGAGTAGTCGTATAGGTAGGGTTGCGGGGTGATTAGTACACCGTGGCCAGTTCGGGTTCTGCTCCTATTTTCGAACAATGGAAAAAATGATTTTAGATTGGATAAATACTTCCCGTGGACGAACCCGGGTATTGTCGGAGCCCATGTGAACACGGGAATGGGGGACCAAAACTCATTTTCCGCTGCGCATGGGTAAACGGCGACCATAGGGTCTCGCATCTTGCGGGGTATCTTTTTCAATCTAAAGTTGAACGTTTTTAAGAACACCGAATGAAGTAGGTTAATCCGGACTGGTTACGAGTGCTATGAACTCTACGACCGTACCTCATTTTAATTATTTGAAAAGAAGAGTTGTTTCCTTAAGTTTTAGTCAATCTCAATCAAATCGACAAGGGGTGGCTACTTAAGAGCCCGTTAAATTAGTAAAACCCAAGTTTTTAGTCAGCACATATCACCGTCTCTGTGGATTCGACTCCGGTCTTACCGGATATTATGCTGCATTTGTCTCCACCCTACGCTTGGGGCAACCCATTAATTTAGGACTAGAAAATCGTCAAGCATCAATGCTGATGAATATTACTTCTGCAACAGATTGAGGCTCCTTTGGATCTGACTAAAGAGCTATCTAGATTGGTCTCTGAGCGTAAATATGAGGAAGCTTTCGCCGCAGCTCTGCAAAGGCTTGTATCTTGGTTATGCCATCAGGTAGAGTTATATGCAAAAAAAAAAAAATTTTTTGATAGTTTTCACTAAGGATTGAGACAATTGGTGAGCACGAAAAAGACCCAAGTCAAGTCATTTAACTGAGGATGCTTTGTGATCTTTATGCTTTAGCCTTATTTCACTTTGTAATTAAAGTGTTATAATCTGTGGCGTGTTTGTTTTTGTTTGCCTTGGGACTTCAGATTTTCTGCAACACCATTTAATCATTTATATAGTATATTCCACCAGGTTGATTTACACAGTATTTTGGCAATGGTTCCTCTCCCTCTGAGCCAAGTACTACTACTATTTCTTCTGCAGCAGCTAGCCTGTGACATCAGCAAGGACACGACTCAGAAGTTGACTTGGATGACAGGGGTGGCCATTGCCTTTAACCCAAGTGATCTAATGATAGCAGTCTATGTGCGGTCGATCTTGGAGGATGTCTACCGGAAATTAGACCATTATCGTATCCTTCCAATAGCTTCCAGTACTGAGCGCTCCACTATCTGTCTTTTGATTCACGTCATCAAATTAAAGCTGAAGTCAGATTTTTTTTTTCTATTTTTTGGCCTCTTTTATTTTTTCTTGATCGTTAGAAAATGTCTTTTGGGACACTCACAAGTCAATAAATGGCATTCCTTACCGGCTTTAGAATCCAAATTTATTCAGTTATCTTTGTTTTTAATCATGTAAAGAACATAGTAATGGTTTTGTTTGATAATGCCAAGTTATGTTCCCACTAATTGATAAGTTGTGAATCGGTCAATAGTGGTTGTCTTTATTCAAAAAAAATTCTCGTTTGTTAGTTTTACATCAAATTTTTATGAGATATTGGTTCGTCTTGACGAGAGAAATCGAAAAATTAAAAAATTATAACTTTTACACAAATATTTTGAGAAGTGTCCACGAAAAAGTCCAGGAACTTTCCTTTGGAGCCGTAAAAGTCATAGTGTTTTTTTTTGTAATGCAGGATGTTTCGAACCATATTACGCGTACCTCAGATTAATTTCTGCAGTCTTCTCACTCATGAATATTTTACATGTTTATGCGTGAGAGTGAGATAGTCCCAAAAAATACTGGCAAGAAGAATAAAACATGAGACTTCAGAAAGACACAAACTCTTAAATTCTATGCCAAAACCACTCCGCAAACTCTTGGTTGGACTCTTTCACTTTGTTGGGGATAAAGTCTCCTCTCAAAGCTGTGGCTTTTTGTCCATTGCCTGGCTCATAATACTAGTCTTGAGTACTGACATTTACTTATCGAATGCCAATCAATTGGTATCTTTGCATCAAATTGGCATTTGGGTGGGACATAAAAACTAACGACCACTGAGTTTCTTGTGGGAGCAAGTGCTATTCTCAATTATTCGCCTAGCTTAATTAAAATGGTCAGAACTTGGGATTTTCTTTGAGACTTCTCGGACTGATTTGAATCTGAAGAGGTGGATCATTCCTTAATCTCATTTCTCACTTATTTTTTGAGAGCGCTATCGATTGCCTCAGGGCCAATAGTTACTTGTTTTATGTAGATTAGATAGTGTCATACCTTCTAACCAGAATAACTCAAAGTTCTGTGCTTTAATTTGATAACTCAAATATTCGAGCCAGTTTACACGCACTCAATGTTCCATGCTAGCTCAGTAATAGAGCTCGAGGTTTCTCTTGATTTTGTCTCTCGAGTTTGAATCTTAAAGGTTGGACGAATAACAGGGAAAAAAAAAAATGGTCAGTCGAGTTGTTTGCAAGTAGTGGGGCTAACGTAATGGCCCAATAGGCAGTAGGATAGGCTTGGGGAATTCTCTGGTACTGGCTAGCCGCAGTCCCAACTTTGATACTTGTAGTTGTGGTTCTTCACTCACTCTTTCTTTCGAACTTCTTCTTTGTTTTGCCATTTGAAAAGGGACTCTTTCTTTGGACTTAAAAGGACCCTTTTAGCCTAATTTTTTTCGGACTTTTTGGCGCCGTATTTTTGGTTTCATATTTTACCTCACATCGAAAAAGTTAGGCCCTTTTGGTATTTACTCGTTTGAGGTTTAGGCCTGATTAATTTTACGACCATTGAATGCTTGTCTCATTACAAATAGAGTGACATTCAAGTGTTAGGCACTCGATACACCTTGCACCAGGTGAGGGTTCAAATCCCACTAGTTCCTCTAGATTAGTAGTAGGACGGTTATCTCCCAATCCTCCTACAAGGGAGACTGAGAGACTAGGGTTCGAGTCTCGTTAGAGACGTTTGGGGTTCAAGGCTATAGATAGCTTCTGCAATTCCTATGGACTAACTTACTAACTCTCTGCTAACCTTCCATTGAAGTATACAATATAGGCAAAAAGAAAAAGAAAGAAAGAAAGCTGATCTTTTCATTTGAAGCATCAAAGTCCCATAACCGAGTAAATACGGTTCTAATATGGAGTAGTACACTAGAATTTTAACGTGGTATCCTTTGAGCTTTGGAATATTTTCAATAAAATTGAGCAATCTACCACTGGCTTGTAATTATTAATATTAAAAAAAATTAACATCAAACCCACATTGATCTCTACTGTTTGAATTACAAGTAGTTGAGGAAAGAAAACCAATGACAATATGCAACACAAACAATATCATTAGCAAAGGAAGTGTGCTCCCAAAACACACTTGTTATTTTGAACTGCAGATACAAGAGAGTTATATATTCTCCATCTTATTTATCTGATAGCCCAAACATACTACGGATATATGATTTATTTATTGAAAATTGCTCTCACAACTTCTGCCGTAAACGCCTCCACTATTTTAGGAGGAATTTCTTGAACCAGAAAGCGGATTTCTTGGGGTATCGTTTCAGTCCATCGTTGAAATCAACGTAGCCGATACCGAACCGTTGCATGTAACCCGATAACCATTCAAAGTTGTCCAGAAACGACCATGTAAAGTAACCCTTCACCTTCACACCGGCACTGCCAAGATTCAGAAAGAAGAATAAAAAAGATGAAAGATCAATCGATGAAAAAAGCGATAGATGTGAAAAACTCACTAATGCGAATTATACAAACACTGTTTTAGGTTAAATGTAAAGCATGGTTAATTATAAGCCTAGAAAGCAAGAAGAGCAGACTCACTCGATGGCATTTTTGAGGGACTGAAGATGTACATTGTAGAAGTATACCCTGTCGTCATCCTTAACGCCCACTTCTCGTGAGACATTATTGTTATCACCCATGCCTGAAACCAATTTAAGAATTTTGTTTAGTATTATTCCCCGTATTTTAGGCCAGGAAAAAAAGCTGAAAAAGCCTATGGGCACATATATGTTCGGAACCACCCGATACAGGCCAGACCTGTACAAATTAATGAAGGGCTGGAACTGTTCTGGACACATCTGTGCTCATACAGCACTTATCATTGCTCAGAAGTATTTGTGGTATAACGTACAATAAATGGTCTAAAACAGAAATAATATTATAGCTCACCATTTTCCGTGATGTAAATAGTTGGATTCTTGTACTTCTCCTTTGTGTAGACCAGGAGATCTTTAAGTCCTTTTGGGTACATGAAAAAAGTGCTCACCCCAGTCTGAAAATCCAATTGCATCACAAAGTTAGAAAATAAAGCAATTTATTAAATTATTTTGTCATGAATTCGATTCCCAATTTAATTTCCTCTAGCTTCTGATTACTTTTAATTTGAATTATCTTCGGCACTTACCGGCCTCCCAATGGCTTTTCCATTTTTCACCGCTGCATAAAAAGAAGAGAAGAGAAGAGAAGAGAAGAGAAGAAAGCAACAAAAAATAAAAAATAAAAAAAAATTAAAAGGGTTGTACACATGCAGTAAAACAGAGAGAAATAAAAATCTAAGGAATATTTAATTAGGATTCCAAATAGTAATAAGTAATTGCTCTTCTATATCACATTTGGGAAGGTTAGTTCTTCTAAAGCATTCAATTCATTAATTAAGTAGATTGATTTTCATCTTTTACGGCGACCGACTAACGTTACTTGCTGGATTAGCAAGGGAATCAAACGAGTAGTAAGCTGTTAGCAGGTAGCTCCCCGCGAGTGCGCGGTGAGATTGAGCCCATAATGAATTAGCTAGCCGGCTAACTTACTTGTTTGTACAGAGAGAGAATCGGTTGAGTAGCTGAGATTAACAGGATTAGCAAAGCGAACATTATATACGTAATTTGCAATGTAGTAATTCAGCCCGATGAAATCGTAAGAGCCTATCAACAATTCAGCTTGCTCTGCAGTGAATTTTGGCAACCTTTTGCCAACTAGCGTACGCATGCTCTTTGGGTAGTCACCGTATGTTATTGGGTGAATAAACCTGCCAAAATTAAAACCCATTAGTCAAAAATAATAATAAAAAATCCGGCGCAAGGGAAGTGTTAATCAAACAGAATATTTCCGCAAACTCTGATTTTCTGGACAGGCAAACTCTTTGGCTCGTCGAAAGCTTTCTTTTTCGTACTTACCATCCATACATGAAATCAATGGCTCGTTGAGCTGCTTCCTTATCAGCAGTGGACTCGGTCAAGGGCACCATCCAATAACACACAAGCGTTATCCCTATCTGTCCCTTTTGAGACGCCTGCAAAATTTGTGTAATTGGTTTTATTTTTAGGGTGATGCATTACAGTACAAGGAATAAGATTTTTTTTTTCCTTCTTTCATGCCAGAAAAAAAAATTAAAAAAAATCGATGATTATAGAGGTGCATAAACGAACCTGATATTTCTGCTTGTAAAGTTTGACAGTTGCAGCATGAGAGAGAAGCAAATTGTGGGCGACCTTATAAGGCTCCGTCCCGGAATTTCCTGTGGGGCAGAACGACATCCAAGCCGAACAGCGGCCCGGTGCTAGGAGACCTGCATCGTAACCACCGTAGCTATAGGACCATGGCTCATTCATGGTTATCCAGTGCTTAACCCTATCACCAAACTCCTTGAAGCATAGGTTTGCAAAGTCCACAAAATCATCCCTGCGGAAACAAATTTACCGACCTAATTAAATAATTTATGGTCTTATCGATTAAATAATCTACGAGTATACGTCTAGACACATATGTCTGGACACATAGTCTGGTCTTACATATGGAGATTAGTTTGGAGTACCATAATAAATACTAGAGGCAGGGGCACACGCAATGCGTGTGCAAGTTGGATTTTTACAACGTTTTTGTAAAAATGCTTTTTACTTATTGTTTGATCAAATTTTCAAAAATGTTGTGAAAATCCGACTTGCACACGTATCGCGTGTGTCCCGGGCTCTAGTCTCTTTTATTTTTCAATTCAAAATTTCACCATGTTGCCCGAAACTTTGATTTTTACCATCAGTCAAGAGATTTGATTTTTACTTACACAATAAGAGGGCTTAAAAATCCGCCGTACTCATCTTCTAGTGCTTGGGGAAGGTCCCAGTGAAAAATTGTTACGTACGGCTGTATCCCTGGTGTAAAACAAGACAAAAGTTAGCAACTTTGTTAGAAAAGAGTCTCTACTTCAAACTTTTTAATTCTTTGGGTATTTTCTGTGGCCGATCGATTTCTGCTTTCAAAAAAAATTGCTCGGGTGAGAAGGATTTTATTCAATAGGTAAAAGACAACTTTTAGAGTGCCATCATAAAAAAAAAAAGTAGAGTGTCAAAATTATTTTCGTTTAACAAATCGTGAGGTAGAGAGCGGGGGGGGGGGGGCGCGGAGAGTACTGTTTAATTACCATTGGATAGGAGGTAATTAATGAGATTGTTGTAGAAGTCAACACCTTCCTTGTTCACTCCTCCACTAAGTTTCCCACCTGAAAAACAATCATTCAAGGTTGGGAATGAAAACTTCGAGGTTTGTGCATATTCCTGTTGGACAAAATCGAGTTTTAGCTTACTTTGAGCTTTGTTTTGAGTGGATCCGACATGTCCATGTGGTCGGACTCATGTACCGTTGTGTTCATCTTCGTAACGAGAATAACATCGAACATTTAGTTGGCTAAAACGATTAATGGTGAATGAGAAATGAACCATAAAAAGTGCCTACGTGAACATTGGTAGATGGGAGAAAAATTTCTAGTCCTGGATCGGTGAAACTAGCAATAAGTATTTTTGCGTATTAAGTATCGCTAAGTTTTTTTTGGACTTTTTGAGAGTTAATTTTGTCTTTATTAAAATATTTTCATTTGTTAGTTTTGAGTCAAACTTTTGTGAATTTAGTATTGATTTGTCTCGATAAGAAGAATCGGAAAAGTGAAATTTTTTTTTATTACTTTTATCCAAATATTTGTGGAAATATCCAAGATAAAGCCCAAAAAACTAGCTTTTTACCTATATTCTTTTGGCTCTCAATAAGGTAAGAAAATGATGGAAAAGAAACACATTTCGTTTCACTTTTTATACTTCTCAATCCAATTTTTACACAATTTAATACTTTTTTTAATACTTTTTTTTAATACACTTTTTGAATCTTAACATCACACTGGGCTGTTTGTAGCATTTTCTTTTCTGGAAAATGACTTCTTTTTTTGAAAATATTTGAGTGACAACTAGCCTACGGCTACTAGTATGACCCAAGTAAGGTACTACTATAAAAACTTCTATGGGCCTACCGTTGGGTTGGACCTTAATTAGATGGTGGGTCAGTTTAACGGCCTTAATTAGTCGCAACCTTCCACCAAACTCAACCCACCACATTTCAAGATTGACGATGCGATTTTGATCAAGCCCGCCAGGATACACCACATACGTGTAACGTTTTGGAAAAATGACGGCCAATGACGTGTTTTGATAATTTAATATCCACCAAGGACATTTTCAGTTTTAACAAATGTTCTTAGCATGTTCTTGACAGGTATTAATTATCAAAACACGTCCTGAATCGTCATTTTCCCTTACGTAGGGTTCTGTCACTCTATGATTGACAAGGAGATGCGGTCAACTCTTTTGAGTATACAACTTGTAATGGGCATTTTTTTTAACACAGAAGAAACAAATTCCTGCTTTTCAATAAATAGTTGAATATAATATTCATTCACTTATTTATACTCCGTATGTTTCTTTGTTTCTTTATGTATTTTTTGTCAGATGCATGTGATTCACGAGATAAACTACTTTATGGATGACGATAAATAGGGCCCATATAGATCTGGACAGCTCACCAAATCTGTAAATATTAAAATAATTGGATATAAGAGGGACGTCAAACTCTCAGTTATCAATGCAATAAAGTATCCTCTGATTGATGCTTCCGCTAAAGTAGATAGACTAAAGTTTATGTTTTTATAAATTTGTGGGCAAGTTAGGCCCGTTTGGCTTTTTAAATTTTTTTTTTAAAAAGAGAAAATTTTAAATTCAAATATAATGAAAATAAAAATAATTTTTTAATTTTTTTCTGTGCACATTTTAAAAGATATTTATCAAATAAGATCCATATTGATAGAAAAATTATTTGCGTAAACACATGATTTTTGATCTTGAAATTACCTTCTTTTTAAAAAAGAAAGTTTACATAGAAACTGGAACGGCCTCTTATTCTTTATATACATTAACTAAAATGACATATAGCGGAAACAACATGCCTACTGACACTATCTTGCAGTCCAATAATATTTATCGCGAAAACGCAGCCTTAATATAGTATTAACTAGAGAATTAAAAATGTGAATATCAATGGTTGTTCATTTTGTTCGGTTCATCGATCATGTGGATATGCAAAAAGTTAAGGTAAACAAACATAGTTATCTTGATTTTTTTTTTAAAGCCAGTATATTTCAACAATAATAAACTACAAAAAGAACATGTTACAGTTATGCGGCCAATGATAAACGATTAGTCTGAATTTGATGTTTGAAGCAAAATAATCTTACGCGGTAATACTCGGGACCAAGAGATTGATAATCTGAAACCATCCATTCCTATAAACTTCAGCAGCTGCACATCTTCCTGTTAATTGTCACACCCTTAGAATTGAAACACAAAATAATACAGTATTCCTTTGAAAATTGCACCTCTAATTAACTCTTTCTAATCAATCGGTGTAAGTTTTTACCAATTACAGCAGGAGTACAAAGGAACAACCCATGAGGAGAAGTTAAATCATATTTGCATATACATACCTTGTAACGATGATAGAAATCATCGGCTACGTCTCCATTGCTGCCATTCAATATTTTACCTGCAGTAATACCATCACACAGCTTTGAAAATTGCCATGTACAGTAACCATTTCTTTCTTTCTAAAAATTTGCGAATTCTTAAATTTTGAGATTCTTGATTTTTGAACGTTGGTTCTTGAATAAAAGAAGATAAAAATGCGAAAAGGAAAAAGAGAAGCAAGAGATTAAAAAAAAAAAAAAAAAAGAGGCGTTAGTTGTTGCATTATTTGCGTTAAATGCTCAGACTCAAAAACCTAATTATGGTACGTTGGTGTCGGTGGCATTAATTATAGTATACGTGCAGGATAGTATATACTTGAGGCAATTTCTAGACAATAGTATTTATTTATTTTTATTTTTTTATTTTCCAATCGTGTTTCAATCATATCATTATTGATATCCCAATCATTGTTATTTTTGGCACATGTGAAAACAGAAGTCCAACTAAATGAATAATTGGAAATCACTTTTTTAACCGCAGGGTAAGCATCAAATTATGTGCAGGACTTGTTGTGCGCCGATCACAACTGGCCGAGGACTCATGAAGTGTTTGGACAAGACGAGGAAAAGTTCCCCAGTGCTTGCTCCGAGGGCAGAACTACATTGAGGGGGAGTGGCACGGGCAACTCCCGGTTTCATGAATAGTGTCAATTTATACATATGAATTAGACAGTTATCGGTACCTAAATAACTTGATTTTTCACTCAAATCATTTCATAATAGTTTCATAATTAACAATGTTTTGGTTGATCTTTTCAAATATAGTTAATCATGCAAACATTCATCTATATCTCCTTCGCTTAAGTAGTTTAACTAATTAGACAATTAAAAAAAATACTAAGAAGTAGCGGAATATATATATTCATCAGAATATATTCAACTTGAATGAATCAAATATTTTACAGTGAACAACTAAAAATCAGTAGAATGACAATTTTATCATTCTCTCTCCTTCTCTTTGATTTTCTAAAAATCACTAGCATTAATTTATGGTCGTGGGGCCTGGAGGTTATTTTCTTGGGATAACTTTGTTCGGTTATGCGCAACTCGACTAATTTTGAAAGATCATAAACACATCGTCCATTAGCGGTGGCCCACTTAAAGCCAAAGCAAACGCCTTATATATAGACTAGCCCCATTTTTTTGTTTTTATTTCTTGAACTGATTGAAAAAGACTAAAGATATCAACTTTAATTTCTTTTTGGTAATTTGGAGTATTAACCTTTCTGTTTTGCTGAATCTATCATCTATCAATATCATATAGGAATGTGTTTAGGCCTATTAATTCTTTAAACTTCTATCCCTAATTTTCTAAAATTTTGAATTTTTTTAATTTGTTTAAATTGGGAGGGAGAAAGAGAGGGAGAGGGAGAGAGAGAGGGACGTGGGAGGGGAAGCTGGAGAGAGAGAACGTGGGAAGAGAGAGAGATTTTAGGAGAATGAGAAAAAATAATTCAATGCTCCAGTGACATTTTTATGTGGTGGCTCAACTTATCTCATCACGTTTGTGTGGTTCTCACTACAAACTGTTGAGCCCGCACAATTATTTTTTTGTTGCACAACGCTAGATAATAAAAAAGATAGTTTAATATTTTTTTCGGGTTTTGTGTTCTATAAAATCTAGCATTGGTCTCATTTTATGCACCAAATGACATAGGTGGTGGAAAATAAATTTGGGGTACCACATATCGGTGGTCCGTGCATCGAACGGGCACAAACACGATGAAAAAATTCAAAACCATGTTTGCCTTCTTTGAGTTGTACATTTTTTTTTTTGTTGATTGCCATTTGATTGTCGGTGAATTTCTCATTATGGACTTGCAATTGGTATCTAACTTTAGTTTGATGGCAGTAGCTAGCTAGCTCCTCCCAATTGGTATCCACCCCCTAAAAAATCAGCTTATTTCTTGTTTTCCGAACAAATCATGTGAAAAAAAGACCATGTGATTGTAGCAAGCAGAGCATACGAAATCAGCATGATTAATTGTTTTTAATATTCATATGCTACCATTATATTTTTTCATAAACTATCGTTCAACCCATTCTATGCACGGGCAAAACTAATCCATTCCAGCGTTGTGCCCGTTTGAACCTACTTTTATTAATTGTTCCGTGCATCGAACGGACACAACGCTAGAACGGGTTAATTTTGCCCGTGCATAAAACGGATTGAACGCTAGTAGAAAAGGAAAGAAATGTTGTCGGACAAACTTACACACATACATGAAAGAACTTGGGGACAAGAAATCTGGATATTTGTCGGTCTCTCAACTATGGACAAGAAACCTATCTTTTACTCCTACTACTTTTGAGAAAAGCTTTAATTAACCATAAAGCTACGGGGACCGACCGGTCCCCTACCAAAATCATACCAACAGTTGTGTCGGGCCGTCTCCGGCTACAGGACGGTCAATTCGAATCGTCCAAAAATTCTATTAAAAAAAAAATGAGGGGGCCTTCGCTAGAATCAATGGCATCCGATGTGTGTAGGATGCTTGATCCAAATACCCCATTTTTTGTGTATATATGTATATACATGGGAGCCCTCGCGGGAATCAACAGCACCCGATGTGTGTAGGACATCTTATTTTTCGTGTATATATGTGCCCTACACACATCGAGTGCTGTTGATTCCCGGGAGGACCCCCTCGTTTTTCTTTTAGAATTTTTGGACTGCTTGGTCAGCTGTCCCGGGAGGACCCCCTATAGCAGGACTCATTAACACTCTCTCCGTCCTAATTTATTGTGCCTGTTTTCTTTTTGAAACTTCACAAAAAATTGTTTATATCTCACAATCTATAATATTTTTTATGATTTCAAAATCTTTGTTGAAATGAATTACTCCCTCCGTCCCTTTTAAGTGTCCTGCTTCGTAACTCCAACTTATTAAAAAGACATCATCATTATACCTTTCACATCAACTTTTTCTTCCACTTTCTCTACTTACTCATCATCATTACTCTTTTATTCACTTACTTTTCAAAAAAGAATATACTTTTAGGGACAAAATAGACAATACACCAACTTTTACCCACTAACTTTACAAAATAAACACTTATTAAGGGACAGTCCAAAATGAAATACTGGACAATAAAAAAGGGATGGAGGGAGTAATTGAAATCTATCAAACAAGATTCATATTGAATATATATATATAAATATAAAATATTATACATTAAAGAATATGGACAATTTTTCAAGACGTCCAAATAAAGAACCAGGCACAACATTTTAGGACGAAGGAAGCATATTGTGTACGGGATGCATCTTGTATAATTACAGTACTGAAACTGAATTAATAGTCTTTTACAAAGAAATTTATGAAATTAATTTGAAATTCATAACGCGCCAACCATCAAGAGAGAGAGAGAGAGGGAGAGACCTGGAAATTGTTTAGTGAAGGTATCCCATATGCTGGGGCCTTTTCCGCCTTCCTTTGCAGCACCTTCATACTTGAGAAAAGAAAATGGTAATGATATGAGGACCGACCTTTCTTATACCGAAATCGTACAGATCGGCTAGCTGGGCCCGCTCCGGCCACCGGACGGCCGATTCGAACCGTCCAAAAATTCTAAAAAAAAAAAAACGAGGGGGTCAACGCGGGAATAAATGACACCCAACGCATGTAAGGTACCCGATCTAATAAATGACACACATATATACGAAAATAGGGTGTTTAGATCGGGTACCTTATATGCGTTGGGTGCCATTTATTCCCGGGCTGACCCTCTCGTTTTTTTTTTTTAGAATTTTTGGACGGTTCGGATCGGCCGTCCGGTGGCCGGAGCGGGCCCAGCGAGCCGATCTGTACGATTTCGGTATAAGAAAGGTCGGTACCAATAGTGGTACTCGAAAGAAAAAACATGGTGAACTTGCATGAAGTCATGAAGATGTGTGTGTGAGAGAGAGAGAGAGTTGTTGTGTGCTTGTTGTATGTATACCTGGTAGGCAGAAGAGGCAGCTCCAAACACAAAACCAGGTGGAAAGGAGGTCCGATTAAACGGGGTGTAGACGTGTTCACTTTGAGCAAATGCACAGACTAGAAAGACCACCATTAATCCTACTACAAGACTTCTTTGAGTTGCCATTGCCACTGCCATTAGCAGCTACTCTCTGTGCTTTCAAACTTGTCCCTCTCCACCTCTCCTTTAAATAGACTAGTGCACAAGCATAACTTTCGTATGGATACGTACAAAGATAATTGCTAGCTAGAAGCTATACAAACACAACGACTATACCGCACGTGCTAGGAAAAGTATTCAGTAGACATGCATTTTACGAATTTTTGTGTCTCATTTTACGAATTTTTGTGGCCCATTTTATAAATCTTTGTTGTGGCTCGTTTTATTTTTGGACGTAATGCACCCTTCACAAAATTTGTGACTGATTTTATGAATTACACCAATTTTTTTTTGGTAAAACACTAGTTCTACCTACTAAGCGGTGGAAACCTTTTCTTTGCTCATAAAAAAATAAGTGTTGAAGCTGTGTCCTAGCATTTATTATTTTATCGCAAATGAATCATGACTCGGTGATTTGTACAGTATTTTATTTACGGAAACTGATTTTCGCGCTTCACTTTTTATTAATGGCGCTTCAATTTTAATGTGAAGTTACTATTAACTTTATGAACAAAATGGAGCGCGAATATCAATTTCTTTTATTTATTTGTCACTAATTTTTAACAGTTAATCATTGCACTAGCTATCACATTAATACCAACAAGTTTTGTACAAAAAATCTATCTATACCGGTGGCACGTACACTTATAAAACCCTAGTATATATAGCATATTATTATATAATTATAAGTTTTGGGTGTATCTGCTGCTCTCTAAAGAATTTTGATATTCGCGCTTCACTTTTTACTGATGACGCTCTATTTTGTTCATAAAGTTATTAGTAACTTCACATTAAAATGGAGCACCATCAGTGAAAAGTAGAGCACAAAAATCAGTTTCCCTCTCTAAAATACCCATATCGTATTCAACATAATCAATCTTTCTATATCTTTACCAATAGAAACTTGTAAGTTGTATATACATTTGCCATGCGTGAAACTTTTTTTTTGGTAACGCAGAATGTCCTCGGGCTAGCTTGCACACACCATAAAACTAAATCTCTATGGCCCCCACCAGCTTTTGCTAACGCAAATGATTTTTATGCATGAGTGGCCCCATGAGTTTTTTCACAGTGCAAGAGAGTCGAACCTGAGACTTCGGATGGTAGGTTCCTCCGTCTTGGCCGATCACCAACTGCACTACCCCTCGGGATTTGCCATGCGTGAACTTATAAGATCCGGCATTCCTTTAACAAAATTCTTCTGCCAAACCCCAGGGGTTGGCTAAGTGGTTTTGACTTGAGACTTAGGTGTTTGCTTCATCCTAAGGTCTCTTGGAGCCACCTCACTCCCACACATAAGTGTGCGAAACAGGTGTGAGAGGGGCTGTACGATAGATGCGCGCAAATTGACCCGGAACACCTGCATTACCAAAAAAAAAATCTGCTGCCACTGATAGATGCCTTATCCTGTAAAACCTGATCGGCTTGAAAATTGTAGCAAGATAACACTTGTGAAATTTTGTCTCTGTTTGTTGTAATTTATTTGTTCTTTTTAGTCGTATTTTCCAAACACGATTCAATGTGGACAGTCAAGACTTATGAGTTTACTCTATTCCAAGATTTCAGATTCGAAACCTTTCAAGTGGGCTATCAGCTCCTCTAGACCCATTACAGAGTATCGCTCTGGTTTTAATTGGAATCCCCGTAAGTGGACAGTGGGATTGATGATCTCCAGTATTAGTTGAGGTGGGTTATTCGAAAAAAACCGGTTCAATGACGTGGGTAAACGCATGGGTTTTGATAGAGGGAAGGTTGTAGAAGATCGAAGACTGTTGCGGCAAGATTCATGCCCAACTGCACCAAAAAGGATGTCCACACTCGATCCGGCTCTGAGCTTCCACCATCAGTACTCAATGGCTTCTACTGCTTCTTCTACCCTTTCTCTTGGATCTCAAGCTGCTGCCTTTTTGAAGATTAGTCTTACTGCAAGTTTAAAGAGTTCTGATGATCAAAATGGTTCTAATTGGTGCAGTGGTAAAACTGACACTACTTCTGCTGGTGTTATCTAGGAAGCATTATGGCTGGATGATCTCATCTCTGAATTGATGTTTCCTCTCTGATTTCACTGGTATAAGTGGCTTGTGGCTGGGAATGGGATCAGTCTCTCTTCTTTTTTTTTTTTTTTTCCAAACAATAAGGGCATGTACACAAGGCTAGTTATACCTGCTCTTTTAGCAATTTTGGCTAGGAAAAGTCCAAAAGTGGGCTTGTACCAGCCTAGATAAACCCACATGTATTTTACATTTGTGTAAAAACCTCTCCAAATATACCGAGGTAAGGTTCATCTCCATTCCCTTAAACAATTGTTTCTCTCTCCTCCGCCCTCTCTCCCGTTCTGACCTTCTGACTACTTCTGACTCTTTCTGACTCTCTCTCTCTCCTCCTCCCTCTCTCCCTGAACTTCTCTGACTCTCTCTCTCTCTCTCAAATTAAATAATGAAATAGTTTATAATAGTTTATAAGAATGGAGATGAGAATAGAGAAGATTGGTGTGGGGTTGAGTAAAATTTGAGTAGGTAAAATAAAAAAAGTGTAGTATTAGATATGTAAAATACATATCCTTGATGTACTTGCTCTAACAGAAGAAATTACAATTCTTCCGAAAACATTATTATATCAATAATGAGACTTGTCTCTAAGTAAGGGACTAAGAATGGGAATTCATTCTTTTTTATTGGATGTCCTTTTCTTTCTGTTCTTTTTTTTTTTTTTTTTGCCCTTCTCTATTATTCAAGCTTTTTTTATTTAGAGGTTGGCCATTTCGATGTACCATTTGTCGAGGTTTCTAATAAAAAAAAATTTCGGTACTCTATGGTAGACTAACGAGTGGTGATGGGAAGCTGGCAGAAGATGCTAAGTGGATATGGCACAAACCCTTGTGGTGATAGAAGCTCATTTTTGAGTTGTTGCTTTCATCGATCTCGTGGGCATTTTAAATTGGGGGTTGGTACACAGCACCGTGCTCCGCGGTTCGGATGCCGTCCGTTCGAAAATTCAACGGTTTAAATCTCATATCTATCCATGTTGCATCTGAGTCGTTCATTATCGAAATGAGATTTGAACCGTTGAATTGTTAAACGGATGACATCCAAGCCGTGCAACACGCCTTTTATATATTTTAACAGAGAGGTTGAGAGTGAAATTGAAACAGTACCATCATCAACATGTCAAATAATAACAGTGGTTTCTTTTTGAAGTAGGTGAAACAGTTATTAGATGCGATGATATTTTAGATTTCCGAAAATAAATACTACAATTGAATGGAGCAGTAGATATGGTTGAGGACATGTGGGGAAATGAAAACAGGAATTCTACATACACTACACACTTTCACTACACCATTCACTATATTTTTTATATGACTCCTTTCGGGTCCAACAAAAAATACAGAAAAATATTCATAAATTTTAAAATAATATTTTAGGGGGTCCTGTAAAAAATCAACTCTAACGGATATCGGTAAGTATTATTTCTGAGTTCGTATGTTCGAAACTGCACAGTTGAGCATTTTTGCTCCTACAAATCTAGAAATAATACTTACCGATATCCGTTAGAGTTGATTTTTTACAGGACCTCCTAAAATATTATTTTAAAATTTATGAATATTTTTCTGTATTTTTTGTTGGGTCCGAAAGGAGTCCTATAAAAAATGTAGTGAATGGTGTAGTGAAAATGTGTAATGTGGACGCTGGACACTTGATTAATGAGGTGTTGCATTCGCTGCATGGGCCGGCTTGGCCGAACGGGGTATGGCTGGCCCTACTACATGGATCCTTAGAAAATTCATTTGTTCACGTTCTCGATCCTGGCTCTCATGTCATTGCGCTTTTCATTATGTTCTCAATTCTCGTTCTACAATGATCACACCCTTTTATCGCACTATTGTCCGCATGTCTACGTACATCCACAAATATTAAAATACTCCATCCGTTCCAAATTAAGAGTTCCTTTTGGGAAACATGCAATGATTACACCTACAATACCTATCATTTCTACCATTACTCTTATATTCTACTTACTTTATAACACTTATATTCACCTGTGATGGGCACTTTTGGAAAATCACCAAATTTTTCTTTATATTTTTGGAAAAGTACCGTCATTTTGGAACAACCCAAAATGGAATAATGGACTCTCAATTTAAAACGGATGGAGTATTTTTTAATGGGACACTATAAAAAAAATTAGCTCCAATGAATATCGGCAAGTACGTTTTCTGAATAAGTGAGGGTGTAACTCTGGGGTGGGCCCTACGTAGGCGTGCAGTCAATGGTGGCGGAAAATGGTGCGGTTCTTGTAGACTTACAACCTGTACGTTTTTATTCCTTTTTTATTTTTTTACATTTGTCAGTTTTAAATGAAACTTTTGTTAATTATTGGTTCTTCTTGATGAGAAGATTCGGCAAAATAAAAATTTATAACTTTTTATCATTTTTTTTTTGAAAATATCCATAATTTTGCTCTTTTAGCTTAGTTAAAATGTGTTAAAATTCTGAATATTTCTAAAAAAAAATTGGATAAAAGTTATAATTTCTTAGTTTTCTGATTAGTTTCATCGAGACAAACTAATAATTGACACAAAGCTAGCAAATACAATTTTTTTTTTCAATAAGGACAACAAAAAAACCCAAACAAATTTTTTTTTTTTGGGAAACTATGCCTAATTCTTAATAATCTTTTTGCTCGCGAGAGAAGATATTATTGCCCTTTATTTTGCTAAAAACGTGTTTAGGGGTTTGTCCTATTTTTTTTGGAAGACAAATTTTTTTTATTAATCTTTGACATTGTTACAAAGACTAATAAGAACAAGGAAAACGATATCATATTTCTTAACTAAGTAAGAACAATCCATCACCTAGTCCGAAACTCAAACCCTTGATTGGCAAAAAACCAACCAAGAAAGCCCAATGGAGTTCGTCTCAAATATTTCCTGATTGATGTATTCCTGATTCATCGTGCACTTAAAACTATTTGAGCCATCTAGCTTGGTCGAAATGGTGATTGAACTAGAACCACTTTCTAATGATTTTTTTTTCGTTTTTGAGAACAGTAAAAGGAATTTTATTAAAAATTTTGAAAATAAATTACAAAGATTAAAAGGATCGGAGATACGAAGCATTGAAGCAAAGTAGGAGCGAACCTACAAAAGAAGGCACCCGCATGCGCCGACAGCTAGGAACTAGCGGGGAAAATAACTGCCCTTGGATGGTGAGAAGCCAACCAAGGCCTAAAAACCCTGATGGGCTAGTGTCCCAATGGATTTGGTTACATAATGTCACTCTCTGCGATCGTTCTAAAAACAGACTTACGGGTGCGATGTCAAATGTTATAAAAAACTTAATTGAAGTCCTCCCTAACACAAATTGATTTTTGGAGAGATGGTGAAAAAGCGGTCCGACAAACCCAAAAAAGATGATGCTGCATACATGGTTCTAGTTTCCTCAAGTCCTGCCACTGTGTGAATGGGGTCTACTGCTGATATAATGCTCTGCTTAGGTTCACTACTTTTGAATTAGGCTACCTTTTAGGCCTTGTGCCAGTTCAATTTTGTCGTTGGATGCCTTTCGTTTCGTTTCTTTTCTTGTTCTCACATTATATGCTTCAACCTCTTTTTTTTTTTTTTTTTGCCGATAAAAAAAAAAAAGGGACCTTCAAGTCTAGACAGCGAGGTACAAGCTGTATCATCAACTTGTCAAAAAGTTACTTAAATCAACGAGAGTGTTATATATGCTAAACTTTGAGTCACGTTTTACACACTAAACAAAGTCGATGATATGATAGGCCGGGCCATTGACACGACGCTGGGGACAAACATGAATCACGACAGACCAAAAAACTTACATGGAGTAGATTCTGTTGAAAATATTTTACAGTAATGATTCTGAAGCTCAAATACGTATTCTCAAACCCAATAATTGAATTGTAAGCATAAAGTCTCCAACTTCACAACAAAAAAAATACATACCCAAATGCATTCACGTAATGATAGGTCCAAACAAAGTGGAGAGACAACTGATGAATTGATAGGACAATTATATATCTTAAGAACATGCATGGACTAGACCTAGCCCTGCCCCTTTGCTACTTGAGATTGAACTTCTTAAACCAAAATGCAGAGCGCTTTGGGTATCTTTTGAGGTTATCGTGGTAATCAACATAGCCTAGTCCATATCTTATGGTATAACCAGATCTCCATTCAAAGTTGTCTATAAACGCCCATGCGAAGAACCCTTTTGCCTTCACACCAGCTCTGCCAATTACATTTCAAGTAGGTATAATTAGGTGCAGAAGAATCACTGTCACTAAATCAGTTGAAACAAAATATTGGGCATTCTCGCATTTTTAGCTGCAAAAATAAGAGCCAATTAAGGTTTGCATGGTCAAACTTGTTAGCGAAATTATTAACTAGCCTTTAACAACTTTGGTATCGTACGTTTAGAATTTTAGATCCAACAAAAAAGTTTAGACTATCAGGTGGAGAGTCCTCAACATTACATTAAGCGATAATTCATTCCATATTCGACTGATGAGAAACTTATTTAATTATAAAACTGATAGTATAAACTAACTTAATGGCATTTTGAACGGCCCCAAGGTGGCGACGGTAGAAATAAATTCTCAGATAGTCCTTGACTCCTTCTTTAGTTGTCACGTTATTGGCATCACCCATGCCTGAAAGCATAAATAAAGTTCCAGAAATCAATTACTAATGGAGTATATATCACATAAACAAATTAATGAATAAACGGTGGGAAAAAAAAATGAGAATGTTGGTTTGATTACCATTCTCTGTAATGTAAATTAGCGGATCGTTGTACTTCTCCTTTGTGTAGATTAGAAGATCCTAAAGTCCTTTCGGAAAGATATAAAAGGTACTTATCCCGGTCTGCAAATTCATTTGTTTACAGTTAATTTTGTGTGTGACCATTCATGGATTGTGTAGGAAAATGAGTGAAACACATATCTGGACAAATTTTTAGGGACAGATATGTTAGGCGCCATCTTCATGAATTCCGCAGGATGCTTGTGGGTTTCTATATCGATCTTGTGGAACCTAAGCGTATTGCAAAGGTTTTGAACACATATGTAACTACAACATTACTTAGACATATATGTATTTACGATGCCTTCACGTTGGCTTTTATATCACTATTCGTACGGTTTATTGTCATTTTTTTATTTGAAAAGTCTATATGCACAAATGGAGTAGGAATAGATTCCACAAAATTTTTTTGCGGGCCCACCTCGGGTTCCGCAAAGATGATCTGAACTACTCATTTTTATTAAGAGTTTTTTTTATGGATTCATGTAAAAAATCATCTCTCACATATATCGTTAAGGGCTTTTTTAAAATTTGAAGGCCAAAACAGACAAAATTTGGAAATACCGTACCCTTACCGATATCTGATAGAGATAATTTTTTAATAAGAATCCATTAAAAAATGCTTCAGAAAAATGACTAGTTTAGATCATCTTTGCGAGATTGAGGGAGTATTTGGTTGATAATCTTACTGGATTTCCAATGAATTTTCCGTTGCGCTCGCCTGTAATAATGAAAAAACATTAAAAGAAGGTAAAGTTGAAAAAGTGAAAAGAGTAAAGTCCTGATTTCTTTTGAAATTTTGAATGGAGGATTACAAAGCCAAAAGATATGGATGCAATAAAAAGAAGGGGAAATTCCTGGCCGGTCCTATTTTTGTGTGTGGATTCCATGCAAATATTCTTTTGCAAGTACTATTCCATCCAGACCCTTTTTAAATATGCTTTTATTATTTTACCCTTTTCACTTTTCAGCACTCACAGAATTCACACCCCTTTAAAGAATTCACACCCCAAGAATTCACACCTCCAAGAATTTACACCTCCCAGAATTCACACCCTCGAGAATTCACACC
The DNA here is from genome assembly GCA_025413875.1 of Rhododendron molle. Taxonomy (NCBI): domain Eukaryota; kingdom Viridiplantae; phylum Streptophyta; class Magnoliopsida; order Ericales; family Ericaceae; genus Rhododendron; species Rhododendron molle. Next base: position 6,848,101 of record CM046394.1, on the reverse strand, counting down.
TCTCAGAAGAATTCACACCCTCGAGAATTCACACACCTTTGCAAAAATTTATAACCCCCGAATTCACATCCCCCGAGAATTCACAACCCACAGAATTCACACCCCCCGAGAATTCACACCCATTTGCAGAATTCACACCCCCCGAATTCACATCATTTTGCAGAATTTACACCCCCAGAAATCCACACTTATTCGCGCTATTCACACTCCCAGAATTCACTTCTTTGAAAAAAGACACAATTCACACCTAAATAAAAAATTAATGTTTGAGGGTGTGAATTATTCATTTGAGAGGTGTGAATTCTGTATTTTAATGGGTGTGAATTGTTTTATTTTGGAGGGTGTGAATTATGCCTTTGAATTACACCCCCTAAAATTTACACCCCAAAAAAATCACACTTCAAAAAAATCACACCGAAGAATTCACCCATCTTGGGAATTCACACCCCATCTTGGCCGATTACACAATTCACACCTCTAAAGACGTAAAAAATAAGGTTTTCAAAAGTTAATGACTAACCAAATGAAGAATTCACACCTAAATGAAAATTTCCCACGTTCGAAAAAAATAGAATTCACACTTAAATTTAGAATTCACACATTCAAAAAAGATACAATTCACACCAAAAAAAACAAAAAGAAACAAATAGAGGTGAATTCTTTTTTCCACTCCACACCTTGGTGTGTGAATTCATACCTCTAGAATTCACAATCCTTAGTAGAATTCAATCTTCTTTTTTTTTTTGCAGAATTCACACCATATCAGTATTATTCACGCTCAGAATTCATACTCATCTGCATTCACACCTCTCAAATTACACAATTCGCATTCATGGAAAAAAAATTACACAATTCACATCAACAAAATCAAAAAGAATCTACAACAACAAAATCAAATTAAAACAAAAACCGAGTCGTCCAAAATTTCACAAGTAAAAACTCGTCTAACAATGAAATTCAAGACTTTTGATCTAAAAGCAAGAGAAAATATCCGTAGACACTCGAGGATTAACAACAAACCCAAGATATCCATCAACTGCTTCAATAAACGGTCTATTATGTAAAACAAGCATAGATTAAAACCTAAATCTGACACATCGAAATACAAGAGTAGATCGAATGAGTAATATAGAAAACAAAAGTGCTTATCTCAGATTGAGAAACCGAAAAACCACGAAACAAGATTCGATTTCAATCGCGAGCCATGGTTGAAATCCAGAAGAAGCTCGGAAGAGTACACTCGTCTTCTCTGTTTCCATCATCTATTTGGAGCCGCGAGACGGTGGCGGAGATGCGGCGGGTGGCGCTAGATCCTTCGATTGTGGCGTTCGACGATCTAGGGCTCGTCTATTCCTGGAGTAGATTTTGCTGGTGGAGAGGAGAGGCGGTGTTGTGATGGTGGGTCGGTGGGAGACAGAGGCGAGAGGTGGTGCGGTGGGGGTGGGTCGGTGGTGGTGGTGGTGGTGGTGGTGGTGGTAGTGGGGAGGAGGAGGAAGAGAGAGAGGGTCGAGAGAGAGACTTCTCTCTTTCCTGTTGACGATGAGGACTTGTTAAACCTGTTAACGATGAGGCGGGGTGTTTTTGGTAGTTCACTTAAAACAGGGTTTATGTGGAATGGGTTTGACAAATGATGGACTTAGACGGGTAGGTGCTGACAAAATTGGGCCGGCCAGTCAGAACCCCTAAAAAGAAAGGAAGTAAAGCTAAATTGAATCTCTTTTCTAATTTCACTATTATAGTATGCATCATGCTTAGACTTTATCTCATGTCACTCATCTTAGTTATCCAAACTTAATCGATCAATTTTTGTCTTGATGTTATGAATGATTTCACAAATGTTAATTTTTTTTGAACAAATCTTATGAATATATGACGATTCAAAAAGCTGCATTCTGTATCAAAACCAACAAAGAGTGTGTTGGATCTTCATTTGTTCGGTTTTGAAGTGGAAATGGATGCTTTGCAGGCCATAGCTCTAATATTGCACTCTCACCAGATTTATTTATTTATTTTTGATAATCAAAAGAGTAGAGGAGGGGCGACCGGCGTAGCAACCCCTCTTGGGCATGACTATAGGGACTCCCAACCCGCTGTGGAATGTCCGGATCGAGCCATAGCTACTGTCCGTGAGGACAGACCGTCACCACAATACCACTTAAGTGTACAGCTGACACAGGGCCCTCCACGCGTCCCTCCACCTCACCAGATTGATCACCATCCTCTTAGCTCTATTATTCGTGATTGCAGGCACCTTTTGGAGATGTGCGTGGTCCGTGAGGTTTCAGGGACGGCCTTACACTTAGGCAAGGGGGGTCCATACCCCACTCCACTGAATAGAAAATTTCTGTGGGGAGTAATATGGTTTTGGGGGTATTTCTGTAAATTTGCCCCATAGAATATGCCCTCCAAACATGTTGCCCTTATACCCCAACCAAATTACAATTGTTGTCCTGTCCACTTTCTCCTTTTCAGTCACTTTTCCCCCCTCTCTCTATCCAAAAAAAATTACAGACCGGAGAACTCACACTTTGAAGGAAATGTTTTCTGAAACCCTCAAATCTTGATCACCACTGCTGACGAGTTGGAATTTTACTGGGATCAGAGTCATCAAACCCGATTACGGGCGAGTAGCTTAGTCATCCCAATTTTCTTTTGTACAAAGTGGATTTGAACCACAAATACTCAATCTCTCTAAATACTTTCTCTCTACATGGATAATGGATATGGGGATGAAAATCAGTGTTTGTGGCTATTTTTCGGAACTCACTGTTTATGGGCGAGGCTCAAGGGAAAGGAAGCATTTTATATACTAGTGCATGTTTTGTGGGTCTCTGACTCTCTTAGATTAATTTTGGGCTTATTGATTATTTTTTATGTAGTGAATGTCTCTATGGATTTTTTTGGGCTAATCGATTCCATAATATGTCAAATTTTCGTGGTCAATCGTAGGTGAAATGATATGTAATGGAAGGATATGCTTTTTGCTTATATATTAGAAATCGGTATCTCTTTTTGGTTATTGTTCCATTGTTTTTGTTATCTTTCGGGTCATTATGTACAAGTGCAAAATTATATGTGTTGTATATACTTGACAGCTTGACCCTAGTGCGATCAAATCTTGGGTCCGCCACTGGTGAGGTTTGCCATGTTAGGTGTGAAGCTAACCAATGCGCAGATGGGTTAGCAAAGAAATCTTTGATTTATGTAATCAAATTTATGTTTCTTTAGTCGAATCTTCTATGTTTATTTTGCAACAATATTTAGCTGATGATTCTATTGGGGTTACATATCCCAAACCGGTTTATGTTTGAGTTTTTACAATATCGTCTGTCATGTTTCACACACACACACAAAACGGTACTTCCATGCCGTTATATAATCCAACCAAACCGGCTTTCACTTGTTTAATACTTGTATTTTTGTGGGGCGAACTTACTTGTAAGAATAGCGAGCATATCATTTCCGTAGCTAACATTGACTGTATTAGCAACAGGAACATCAATTGCATAAAATCCGGTGTAGTAATTTAATCCGATGAAATCGCAGGAACCCTTCACCAATCTAACTTGCTCAGGAGTGAATTCTGGTAACCTTTTTCCGACGATCGAACGCATGGTTTCTGCGTATTCACCGTAGGTTAATGGGTTCATAAACCTGCCCAAATAACACCCACATAAGTAATGTTCATATACACAATGCTCAATTATTTCAATTTTTTTTGCTTATTACATCATTTAATTACAGTACTTATCTCGTTCTCTCTTCTACATTCTTTCGAGTTAAAACAGCGATAGAATGTGAAAATCCCTTTGCTTTCATATAATCGCCTTTCTTTTTTCATTTTTGTTTTGGCGACAACGTTAATTTCTTGAAATTTCGAATAAACCAAGGCTGGGTCGTATTATCTCAACAGACTAAACGGGCTAAAATAAAAGAAATATTTCGAGACATATATGTTATTCTCCTCGCACTCATCAACTAAAAGTCCATTTAAAGGAAACAATTACTTGTCTAAAGTTCTTAAGCTATGACGAATGGAATGGGCGGTATGATAAGCACCATCCTGATCACTGTCCTTTTTAACAATCAATGGTTTAGATTTTAAAAAAACTTTTCCAAAGAAGAGTTAAACTCTTCTCTCCCTCCAGGATATTTTTTAAAACATCTGGACTATCCAAAATACTTTGGATGGTTGAGATTGTGTATATAGCATCGTGCTCCGCACCTAGTGCACAACACGCCCCCTCCAGTTCATGACAGACACCCTAAGTTTTTAGTCTGCCCTAGAGTCTTAACTCTAGGTAACAGCCTTGATCGTTTAAGATTTTGAGGGAGATTTTTTAGAACAATGATTGGAGAGAGATAGATAGAAAAAAATTATTAGAGACCTGTCCAGAGGTTTTGGAATCTCAAACGAACAAGGCCGATTCCAACAAAATAATACAGAGAAAATAAAATCCATGGCATCGCACCTCATCAGAATCTTGTGCTTGTAATCATTTCACAAAAGTAGCACTTACATTTTTGCAAGTATTTACCCACCATCCATACGTAAAATCGAGGGACCACTGAGCTGCTTTGTCATTAAGTTTTGAATTGGAGTACGGAAGAACCCATTGACATATAAGTGTTTGTCCGTAGAGATTATGTTAGGGAACATGCATGCATGGTATGTATGCAAGACCATTCGTTGTTTGGTCTCTTGTTTCTTGGGGGTTCAATGGCTTGATTGTACGTGCCCCCTGAATGGTCACCGTCAATCATCAATGAAATTGGCCAATTATGGCAAGAAAGAAGATAATGCATGTGCGTCGGACTGGGCCGTGCTACTTTGCACTGACAAAACCCCTATTGAGGGGTATCCACGAGCACGCGGGCATCAATTCGGATTCCGCACGAATGATTCGAGCCATTTAATAATTTTAAAAAAAAAAATGAGTGGATTCGTAAAAAATCAGCCTAATCTGATATGTGTATATACTCGATCCAATCTTCTATTTTTTCATTCAGATTTCAGGATCCTGAAATCTGAATGAAAAAATGAAAAATTAGATCGAACATTTTCACATATAGGATTGAGCTAATTTATCCTGGGCCCACTCGGTTTTTTAAAATTATTGAACGGCTCAGATCATTCGTACGGAACCCATTCTGGGTCCCGCGTGCCCGTCAGTACCCAATCGGTAAGGGTTTGGTCGGTCCAAGTAGCTTTATCAATAAAAAAAAAGAAGAAGAAGATGGGGGTGAACCCTCCCCTGGGCTAAAAGGTTGAAAATGTCTTGCGAGGTAGAATTCTTGCCCATGAGATTGAGAATCTGAAAGCATTCATTCTCATAAATTTCATTAGTTGTACATCTTCCGTTTCATCAATTTCACGCATTTCAATATCATAAACTATCATAAATTGGCTAAAAAGGAGTGCAAAAACTATAGTGATTGTAGCAGGCCGAACATAGTTTGCACCATTTTACTGGCGTTACATTCCGAACCTGGAGACACGCTCGGCATCAAGCAGAAGCTTAGCGCTCCCTCACATGTAATTACACCAGAGTCGGCCCAAGCCAACGCCGCATCACGCACGGTGAACCTCGCTGACGGTTCTAAACAAAGGGCACCTGCACGTGGTCTACGCTGGGCTCGGCCCACAGCAGGCTCGGCCTCTAGCTGGGCTCGTCCTCCCGCAGGGACACGTCTGTTTTCCACGTGCTGAAACGGTTACAAAAGATAATGATGGATGCACATGGGAGGTGCCAGCTCACGCTGAAAGGGTTACAAAGATCTATCCAGAGACACCGCAATGACGTCACTCGGCTCGTGCGGAGCACGTGTTCGTACTTGGAGAGCAAGCTAGGAAGGATCTATAAATGAAGAAGGATCCCAACCCTAAAAGGTACACAGTCATTCCACACTAAAAACCCTAGCTCTTTCTCTCTTTCTCTGCACCATACTCATCCTTGCGCCGTAAGGGCCATTCCGGGGCTCTTCCGGTGTGGTCTTTAGTGGTGCTTCGTGGTGCAGGATAGGTGGAAGAAGCTAGAAAATCCCTGAACCAGAGGAGGAAGGACTCGAATCAGATATCTTGGGCCACACAGTGATGCTAAAATTCATATTCAATTATTACCTAAAATTCAATCCCTTACCTTGTAACGGTGATAAAAATCGACGGCTATGTCTCCGTTGCTTCGATTGGCAATTTGTAGCAGGCCGAACGAGAATGGCTCGGGTCGTGCCGATAGAATCTCAAGACATTCGGAGGACTAGCCGGACGTCGAACGAATAAACGTACCTAAGCCTCGGTTAGGCCGAGGGTTTCACATTCACCTCTGGACTTGTCTGATTCTTGCTCATGACGTTCGGCTCAGCAACCCCCTTCGACATTCGGTTGCCACACTCGGTCTTGAACAAGTGTGGGGACCATAACCTCCAGCTCACCCACGTGGGGATAACCACCATAGCCATGATGACGATCGTGACGTCAGCCGAACGGTTATCAAAGATAATGATGAAGAGCACGTGATGGTGCCAGCTCACCTCCCAAACAGTTACAAACCCTAATGTGACGTAGGGGCGACATCAGCCGACGCGTGTCAAACGCATGATCAATCTTGGGGATCAAGCTAAGGGTTCCCTATAAATACAGTGCTATTCCTTCCTGAAAGAGGTACGTTCTACACAACACTAGAACCCTTGCTCCTGCTCTCCTCTCTTTCCTTTGCAAGTTGACTGATTCTTGCATCGGAGGGCCATTCCGGAGGGCCTCCGGTGTGGTCTTTAGTCGTGCTCTCTTTTGCAGGGTGAGCAAGGAGACAGGAGCAGATCCCACATTACAACCCAAGGAGAGTGGACCATCGTGATCGGAGCCCCACAATTTGGTGAACCCGACGTGAAACATTATCTGATCCACGGTGGCTCCTCCGTCTCCTCCATTCTTTCATTCTCCCAACAACTCTCCCACCACGTCTCCACCACTCCACTTCTCTTTAAAATGGGCGGTGCACCACCTCCTTTCAACCCCATCAACCCATCTCTCCAGATCCTTTCAGAAACAGGCGTCAACGCCGCCTCACCATCCCATCCTCCTGGCTTCACTCCTCCTGTTGTCAGTTCTTCCATCCAACGTCCAGCCACCATGACGGAGGATACTCTAGCCTACGTCCAGATGTTGGAACAACAACAAGAACAAACCACTGCAGATGTGGCTATTCTCAAAATGGAAATTGCAAGGATTAAGGCAAAAGAGCGTCCGGCGTCCTCTCGTTCTGGATCTCAGGGAAGACGCCAGAGGAGAAGCATTCCGCCTCCTCCCCCCACGGCGGACGACGGTGCTCCTCCCAGAATCTCAGTTCATGACCGCCTGGACCCACCACTGGCAGACAATCGAACTAGGGACAACGCTCGCTTTAAGCAGCAACGTTCCCCGGTCCATATGCGTCTCGGTGGTGGTATGGCCCCAAGGGGCGGAAGATCAAGGCGAGAAGGAAGCACCCACACCATTTATTCAAGCTCCTCGGCAGGAGATGAATACTCTCAAGGAGAAAGCTACGGTACGGTCCAATTCAACGACCAGGAGAACAATCAGGCTCTGGTCCCTTACGATACAGGACGGCGTTATAGCCGAACGTTTCGTAGGGAGGGCAAAGAACCGGAAGGCTTCCAATCAGAACATGAGGAGGTCCCTCGGGAACAAGGGCATTCTGGACGACCCGACGGCTCACGAAATCCAAGAAGATTCCCTCGAGAGAAAAGTGTGAGTGTGGTGGTCCAGCATGAGGACCAGCCCAGTCGCCGAAAGGTGTACCGAACAGAAAACTTACCCGAGGATGCCCACCATCATACGGTCGTCGACAAAAAGGGCAATTCATATCGCCGTCGGCAAGAGGGAACCGACGACTATGACAAAGAGTACCGAACTTCCAAAAGACTTAGAGGTGACAAAGACGGTCGACCTCCCAGGCCAACCCATGAGTATCAACTAAAGAAGCTAACCGAGTCTCCTTTCTCGGTAAAAATCCAGGCAACATTGCCAAAGCCAGGCATGCACCTCCCTAAGTTCCAGAAATTTGATCCCAGCACCACCGAGGCCTACACTCACCTCATCAGTTATCGAAGCACCATCTCATGTGTAACCGACGATGACGCGATCATGTGCAAAGCCTTTCCCTCAAGCCTCGGACGCCTCGGTCTGCTGTGGTTCAACCAACTTGAGGCAGGATCGATTCACAGCTTTAAGGAGCTTGAAAGGGCTTTTAACTACCGGTTCATCACAAGTAATAAGCAGGCCAAAGAGGAAGATGCCTTGGCCCAGATGAGAAAGCGGCTAGGAGAAACGCTTCGGAAGTACGCCAAACGTTACTGGCAACTATTCAACGAGATACCTGGGGTCGACCAATATTGGGCTGCCAGAAACTTCAAGAATGGTTTAGAAATTGGAAGCAAGATACTAGATGAGCTGGCGATTCGGGCTCCACATGGGATGAACGAGCTCATGAGGACGGTTGAGTAGTTCTGCACGTACGAAGAGTTCCTCGCCGAGCGAGAACTTCAAAGCGGATAGACGGCAGCCGTCCCTCAACCTCTTCATGTTCCAACCCCACAGATCGCGGCTCCCAAACCCGCAACGGCTCCTCAGAAAAGCAAGTCAATACGGTAAAGACGACAACAAAGAAGGCCCCAAAGCCTCACGACTACGTCGCGGAAACAACCATCTTCAAGGAACCCATCTATTTTCTCCTACGGACGCTAGAGCGCGAGCCCTTCTTCGTTTGGCCAAATTCACCAAAGCTCAATACCGAGGCGGACAATGAAAACAGCAGGAAGAGATGCTCATACCACAACGAGCTCGGCCATTACACGACGGCTTGTGCTCCTTACAAGGCGCTCCTGGAGAACTTGGCAGCTCAAGGACTCCTAGACGATCACATAGACTGGACCAAAACTCCGAGGCGACAGCCGAATGCCGGAGCTCAGGCACAAATCCCTCGACCTGTTGGGGTAATCAACGTTATACATGGGCCAGTTACGAGGGAAGCTGCACAAGCGCTTCGGACTGAACTCCAGGAGGCAAGGAACATTTCACAAGTTTATTCTATTGGCGCTGCTCCGAAGAAGCCGAAGAAAGCTGAACGACCGTGGTCTATAACTTTCACCGACCGTGACCTCCAGCGAGTCCAGACTCCCCATAATGATGCTCTCGTCGTTACAGTACAAATCTCGACTCACTCGGTTAAACGAGTTCTCGTGGACCAAGGGAGCTCGGCAGAGATCATGTACTTACCCCTCTTCAGCGAGCTGAAACTCCCCCAGTCCTCTCTCGTCCCAACCGACGTCCCATTAGTTGGTTTCAGTGGAACACCAGTCTGGCCCCTCGGGAAGATTATTCTTCCAGTAGTGTCTGGTTCGGTCGCAGTTAACATGGAATTCCTCGTTGTGGACGCTCCCAGCCCGTACAACGCCATCCTTGGAAGAAATTGGCTACACAGCATCAAAGCCATTGCCTCAACTTATCACCAGGTGGTACGGTACATTGGAGCAACCGGCCGACAGGAGGACCTCTACGGTGATCAAGTCCAAGCAAAGCAGTGCTACGTCTCGGCTGTAGGAAGAACACCGAGCCCCAGACGAGTACATTGGGTGGAAGTTCTGGATAAACCAGTCCTTGAAGACGTCGGAGCTCCGGCCGAACAGAAATCAGTTGAAGATCTTGTAAAGGTACCTATAAACGACGACGGTTCACGATTTTTCATGCTCGGTTCCAGCTTGACGGAAGCCGAACGTAAGGAGCTTGTCCAGTTTCTCAAAGATAATATCGAGGTTTTCGCTTGGACACCGTACGAGATGCCAGGTATCGACCCAACTTTCATTCGGCATTCTCTCAACGTATCCAAGTCGGCCAAACCAGTAATACAGAAGCCAAGACGGTCGGCAGCAATCCATGCTGAAGCAGTTAATGAGGAAGTTGATAGGCTCCTCGCAGCTGGGGCTATCAAAGAAGTCCAGTATCCGACCTGGCTCGCCAACCCAGTGGTGGTGAAAAAGAAGAATGGAAAATGGAGGGTCTGTGTGGACTACACCAACCTGAACGATGCCTGTCCAAAAGACTGCCTCCCCCTTCCCAAAATTGACCAACTGGTCGATTCCACTGCGGGCCACGCTCGGTTGAGCTTTATGGATGCTTACAGAGGATACCACCAGATAGCAATGGATCCAGATGACATGGAGAAGACAGCCTTCATTACCCCTAAAGGTCTGTTTTGCTATCTTGTCATGCCCTTTGGGCTCAAAAATGCTTGGGCTACTTTTCAAAGGATGGTCTACCTTCTCTTTGGTCTTCTCATCGGTGAAATCATGGAGGCTTATATCGATGACATGGTCGTAAAAAACCTCAAAGCTGAGAACCACCTCGCCCATCTTGCCGAAGTATTTTCTATCCTCAAGAAGTTCAAGCTACGGCTCAACGCCGAGAAGTGTGCTTTCGGCGTCGGCTCCGGTAAATTCTTGGGCTATCTCGTCACTCGTAGAGGAATCGAGGCCGACCCAAACCAGATCTCGGCGGTACAGCAATTAAAAGCTCCGTCAACTCCCCGGGAGATTCAGAAACTAACAGGCATGGCCGCGGCCCTCAATAGGTTCATCAGTCGCTCCTCGGATAGATGCCACATTTTCTTCCAAACACTGAAGAAACAAAGCCGCCGAAGCTTCGAATGGACAGAAGACTGTGATGCAGCACTTACCGAACTCAAGACTTATCTTGGCTCGGCACCACTTCTCGTTAAGCCACATCCTTTCGAAACTCTGTACCTCTACCTGGCGGTTTCCCCTCATGCTGTCAGTTCGGCGCTGGTCCGACGAGAGGGCCCTGAAGACCAACCTGTCTACTTTGCTAGTCGGACGCTCCTTCCAGCCCAAACACGGTATCTTTCGTTGGAAAAACTCCTGTTCGCTCTTGTCACTGCGGCTTGGAAGCTCCTTCCTTACTTCCAGGAACACCCAATCATTGTTCTCACGGAATTTCCTCTTAAGAACCTCCTTCGGAAGGCTGACCTTTCTAGCCGAGTCTCTCAATGGGCAGTCGAATTAGCCAACTTTGACATCCATTTCGAGCCTCGGACAGCGATCAAAGCTCAGGTGTTAGCCGATTTCATTGCTGAGTTCACTCCTGGAAGCCCAGACGAGGAGGCCTTGATTCAGCCAGAATATGGGATGCAGGAGCAGCAAGACGCTCGGAGGACCTGGAACCTTTTCAGTGGTGACGTCTGGAAGCTACACGTCGATGGGGCTTCAAATCACAACGGTGCTGGTGCCGGAGTGGTTCTTGTCACCCCTTGCGGTGTGCTGCATGAAAGTGCTATCACTCTCAACTTTCCAGCAACAAACAACGAGGCCGAGTATGAGGCTCTACTGGCAGGACTTCGTACGGCTGCAAGGCTACAGGTTGAAGACCTCCACGTATTTTGTGATTCCCAGTTGATTGTTAATCAGGTGACTGGGGATTATGAAGCTCGGGATCCTCGGATGCTGAAATATCAAGCTACGGCACTGGAGCTAATCAAACAGTTCAAAGGCTTTCATATCGAACAGATCAATCGGGAGAACAATGCTCACGCCGATGCCCTAGCAAGTTTGGCTTCGGCTAGCAAGGCCTCAGAGTTCCGAAGCATCAGCCTCGGCCAGATCGACGAGCCAAGTTTTGAAGCTCCAGCCGAGGTCCTCAATATCTCCCACGGTCCTAGCTGGATGGACGAAATCGTAGCTTTCCTCAGGCATGACACTCTACCCTCGGACAAGAAAGAGGCTCACCGAGTCCGAAGCAAAGCAGCGTATTACTGGCTCTCTGAAAGCGGACAACTCTACAGGAAAAGCTTCACTGGTCCTTACCTACGTGTAGTCCATCCCACCGAGGTCCCAACCATACTCAACGAGCTTCACTCAGGAAGCTGTGGCTGCCATTCGGGAGGACGTTCCCTCTGTCAAAGAGCACTTAGCCAGGGTTACTTTTGGAAAGGGATGAAGAAGGACTGTGAAGAAGTAGTGAAGACCTGCAAACCTTGCCAACTCTTTTTGTAACGCCCCGAATTTTGGGTACGTTAAATAAACATTTTTTATCGTAGGAAAACTTCCAACTGCTCTTGGAGGTTTTAAATTTCTTATCCCTGCAACAGATTACTTCTCCAAGTGGGTGGAGGCCGAACCACTCGTTACCACAACCGAGGCAGACGTCCGGCGATTTGTTTGGAGGAACATCGTAACAAGGTTCGGCGTTCCATACGCCATCGTATCAGATAATGGCTCGCAATTTGTTGGCAAGGAGCTCACTGGCCTATGTGCTGAGTTCGGCATCAGATTCTTCAATTCCACGCCATCCTATCCTCAGGGCAACGGCCAAGCCGAAGCGACGAACAAGACCGTCTGTGCGGGTATTAAGCGACGGCTAAATTCCAAAAGAGGAAAATGGGCCGAGGAGCTGCCTCGGGTACTTTGGGCTTATCGCTCCACTCCTCGACGATCTACTGGGCAAACACCCTTCGCCATGGCCTTCGGCATGGAGGCAGTCATCCCACTGGAGTCCAGGTTTCCTACGCTTCGAACTGAGACCTTCGATCCACAAAACAATGATGAAGCAGTAGCCAACGAGCTAGTACTGGCCGAGGAGAAGCGGGACGAAGCTCAACTCAAGCTCGCCAACTACCAGCAAGAAGTAGCTAGGGGCTATAACAGAAGCGTTCGGATCAAAAAGTACAAGCCGGACGATTGGGTATGGAGGAAGGTTGTTCGGGCAAGTCAGAAAACCAAGTTCAAACCCAACTGGGAGGGTCCCTACAGAGTGATTAAAGAAGTTGGTAATGGGTCTTACAAACTGGAGGACAAAGATGGCAGGGAGATTGAGAACCCTTGGAACGCTCTGAATCTGCGAAAGGCATACCTCTGAAGTAAGCCTTCGGCTTGAGCTCATCTCGGCCCCTATCTGTTTTCCTTTACTTGTAAAGTTTTTGTAATCATTCTGCTAGTTCGATGAAATGAGAGAACCATGAATGAGAAGTTCCACGCTTTATCTTACAACTCTTTGGACACATATTCGATAACTTCACTTCGGTCACCAAGTTCGGCCTCATGGCTATCTGAAAACGTTCGGATCTAGAATCCAACAAATTGTTCAAACTCGGACTACTTGACGTTCGGTTTCACTTGAGCATTTAACCTCTTGGTTAAAATTTAATTCGGCTAAGTTCATTGATTGATTTGAACAAACGGCCACATCTTGATTCGGCTACGTTCATTATTGATTTGACCAAACGGCCACATCTTACTCATTTACTTAGCATTTTTATTTTTGGCATAAGGTTGACACATGCGCCGAACCTTACACCAAAAAAAGGGGCTGTTATTAGGTAAATGAGATGAACAGGGCTAAACACCCTCGGCACAGAATCTCTGAAAATATTTCTAAGGCAAGAAAGAAATATCCATTCATTGAAGGCAAGCAGACATGCAAAAATATTCTAAGGCATGAGAAAAAGTACTTGCATGCATTCAGAACACATTTAAAAGCCGCCAGTTCGGCACAAAACATCCTACTGTTTAAACTATTACATCTGGCACGGAAAAATCCTAATGTTTGGATCCGTCCAGTCCATTCAAAAGTTTAACAAAAACTTAAGGAAAGATTAAAAGAAGGCTACTAATTCTCAAAAGAAACAACCCTTCACTGGCCATCGGCCTCGGTTGCTTTCTCAGCTTGTTCACCCTCGGCAGGCTTTTCAGTCGCTTCAGCCTCGGCCATTACCTCATCTTCGTCCTCCTCTGGAGGCAGGGGCTCGCACTCCTCGGCAGTATAGGGCAGCTCGAGGTCCGGAATGATTGGCTCGGGAAGGTTCTTCAGGAAGGACGAGTCGGCCTCGACAGCCAACTGGCTTGCCATTGCCTTGGCTCCCTCAGCATAGCCAAGTTTGAAGAAATCAGGGAGCCTTTCCTCAAGGGCCTCGTTCACCATCTTATGGGCTATCTGGGTGTATTCCAAGGCGGCTCTTTTTATGCCAGCCTCATACCTCTTCGCGTCGGCCAGTATCATCTTGCCCTTCTCCTCCTCCTTCAGCTTTTTTGCCTCAGCTTCGGCAATAGCTGCAGCAGTCCTGGCATCATCGAGCTGCTTCTTCAGCTTGTCTACCTCCGCCTCGGTCTCCTTGGCACTCGTTTCAGAGATCCTGCACTTGGTTCTCCAGGAATCCCGCTCTGAACGGTAACACTCACGCTCGGCCTGGACCCTCTCGGCCTTGTCATAAGCTTTCAAGGCAGCCTGGCCCGCCTGAGCAAAGGAAAGAAGGGAATAAAAAGAACAAGTTAGCAAAAATCATGAATCAAGGGCAAAGAGTGGAGTGCTGAAATCAACAAAAACATACCTGAACGAGTTGGGAGCACATCTCCCTTAAATTTGGCATAAGGTCGTTTGGGACCTTATCACAATCCCTCGGCAGAGCAAGGCCCCTGAGGAGGGTGACAGCAAGATCCGGCTCTTCCTTCACCGAATCTTTTAACAAGACAACCCTTCCGTCTGGCAAAGCGTAGGAGGGGCTGAAATGTCTCAAGAAGTCCACCTCCACTGGAGGGTCGGTGAGGTCAACGTGGGGGGCGGATTGATTCTTTTGCTTCTCGGCAGGAGGAGCCTTGCCAGTCTCAACCTGGAGAGATTTTGAGGCATTCGGTGGGGGGCGTCCTCGGCAAGTTTCTGCCTTTTCTCCCTCTGTTGATGGTCAGAAGGAGCCTTCGACTTGGCAGCCGGATTGCTGGTTTTGGTTGGAATGACTGGCCTCGGAATGTTTCGCCTCGACATTTCCTCGGCGCTGGGTTCGACGATCTTTAACGGAACGCTCAGTCCTGGAAGCGTCGGCTCAAAACCCTCGTCTGGACCGATCGGAGTGAGCCACTCTTCGATCGTGTACCCGGGCTTCGGCAATCTAACCCCTCGTTGTCTTTTTTGTCGAACTCTCTCGGCTCCGGAAGCTTGCCCCTTCTTCTTCTGAAACGCGGCGGCAGCAGGTTGATCTTCTTCCACTCGCTGATCTCCCTCGCTCGGCTCTGCGGCCTTCTTCTTCTCCTTCCTCCTCAACACGCCCTTGTTTGAAGGCTCGTAGTCCAACAGAGTTGGAGCGTGTCGGCAGCCTTGGGCTCGTAGAGTGTCACAAGCCAATTCCCTAGCCACGGAGTTTAAGGTCTTTGATATAGGGCCGAGCTCTGAAAAAGATAAAGACGAAGAATAATTAAGAGCCTTGGCAGCGATTGAACATAAGCAAGCGGTATTATGAAGAAAAGGTTCGGTCTCTTACCTCTCTCGTCGACAAAACGAGGGATGGGGTGACTGCGGCTGAGCCCGCCGAACTCGAAGTTTCCATGGACCTCGAGGTAAAAGTTCGCCCATTTATCCGTATCGGACAGCCCCTCTATCAAGGGCTGCTTCTTTGGGCGCGTTGTTAAGAACCGTCGGTTAGACTTCCCGTGCCGAGACATTGTGTAGGTGTGGAATAGGTCGCTCGGCTTAAAGTCTAAATTGTGACTCTCGATCAGAGCAATTACCGACATTATTATTCGGTAACTGTTGATCGCCAGCTGGTGAGGGCACAGGCTAAATTTCCAGAGAACCTCCCTAAGGAATGGGTGAAAAGGGAAGCGAAGTCCGGCTTCACATACGGCCATGAGAGGCACGGTGATGTGTTCTGGGCGATCCTCCCTCTTCGCCCTGATCTCGTTACTCTTTACCCTATGGAGGTAGACGTCGGCAGGAATGTTATATTTTTCTCGGAAGGCTTCGTACTCTGCCGTGTCCCCACTGAAGTAGTGTGCGTAAGGGCATAGGAGGCCCTTATCGAAAAGGTCGTCGTCCTTTGATGCCGAAGTGGAGGCTTCAGCCTCGGACGTAAACCTCGACTGAGCCTCGTGACCCATCTGGGGCTCGGTCTCGGACTCGGTCTCAGGAGTGAAGTTGATCTCTGGGTCTGTGGCGAAACCCTCGGCGTCATACTCAAGATCCCTCTCGGCGTTCGAATCGTTGGAGACTGCTGAAGTTGCAGACATCCTTGTTGAGACGGATTCTTCCGCTAGGCGTTGGGCTCTGCGTTCAGCTATCAGTTGGTTGATCAACTGGCGCTCGGACTCTGTCTCCGAACGATCGGAATCCGAAGAAACGTCAATGATCTCGTGAGCCAGACCTAGAAAAAAAAAAAAGCAAAGGCCAAGGATGGTGAATCCGCTTCGGCAAAAGAAAGAATGAAAAGTCTTGGCTAAACCCTATTGGCTCACAAGTCATTTCTGCTCTGATTGGAGCTCGGCATCTTTTAAGGATCACTAAACGCTCGGCAAAAGTTATTGCCTCCTATAAGTCGTTCGGCCACTCTAAGGTTCGTCTAATCCTAAAAACACCTCGAGGAGGTTCGGAAGAACAGGATGAATCTGAGGATGAACATCACTGTTCAAACCCAGATTCTATTGCTCGCGTAATACCCAAAAACCCCAGAAAAAACCCCAAAGATCCATAAAAAACTTGAGAAAAACAGAAAACAGAAGAAATCGATCACTTACTTGAAGATTTTGCTGCTAGATTTGACCTGGAATTGGAGATCTGGAGCGGGATTGAAGGCTGGAACGGGTGAAGTTGTAGAGAGAGAAGCTCTGATGTAGAGAGAGAAAGCGCGAGAAGTTTCTCTCTCCCCCCACTCCGTTATTTATAGAACTCCAACCGTTTCAACTTTCCCGCGCAAACATAACTCCGCCGAACCTCCAGCCAATCAACGCGTGACGCGTGTCCCCTTCCAGCCTGCAGACTGCTGCACCCGTCCCTTCGCCTGCCAAGGCGTCCTTTCAAATGACACTTCTTTCCCCCTTTTCAACACCTGTCCAAATGATCAGAGGCTCGGATCCAACCGTTGCAATACTCTCGGCTGGGCTGAAGCTCGGCCAAAATCCGAAGTCAATTCCTGTCGAATGAAGAGATTCGGCAAGAATTGAGGGGCTATTGTAGCAGGCCGAACGAGAATGGCTCGGGTCGTGCCGATAGAATCTCAAGACATTCGGAGGACTAGCCGGACGTCGAACGAATAAACGTACCTAAGCCTCGGTTAGGCCGAGGGTTTCACATTCACCTCTGGACTTGTCTGATTCTTGCTCATGACGTTCGGCTCAGCAACCCCCTTCGACATTCGGTTGCCACACTCGGTCTTGAACAAGTGTGGGGACCATAACCTCCAGCTCACCCACGTGGGGATAACCACCATAGCCATGATGACGATCGTGACGTCAGCCGAACGGTTATCAAAGATAATGATGAGGAGCACGTGAAGGTGCCAGCTCACCTCCCAAACGGTTACAAAACCCTAATGTGACGTAGGGGCGACGTCAGCCGACGCGTGTCAAACGCATGATCAATCTTGGGGATCAAGCTAAGGGTTCCCTATAAATACAGTGCTATTCCTTCCTGAAAGAGGTACGTTCTACACAACACTAGAACCCTTGCTCCTGCTCTCCTCTCTTTCCTTTGCAAGTTGACTGATTCTTGCACCGGAGGGCCATTCCGGAGGGCCTCCGGTGTGGTCTTTAGTCGTGCTCTCTTTTGCAGGGTGAGCAAGGAGACAGGAGCAGATCCCACATTACAACCCAAGGAGAGTGGACCATCGTGATCGGAGCCCCACACAATTTTATCTAATCACAAAATCACATAGTTCATTTGCCTTTGGTTTAAGAAAATGCCAGGCTTCCTAACTTCAATTCTAACACATTAGAGGGAGAATTAACCTGCATACTTGTGGGTGAAAATGTCATATATACTTAGACCTTTGCCACCTTCTTTCCAAGCACCTTCAAACTAAAACACGCATATTGCACACTAAATCAACATAAAAGTTATATATCCACTTAGAAATTACAATACTCCACAAGATATCTGAGTACCTGGTAGGCAGACGAGCCAGTTCCAAACACAAAATCAGCTGGAAAGCTAGTACGGTTATAAGAAGAGGAGACCTCTGTCGCTACTGAGTCATGAGCCCATGAGTACTTGATCATCAGGACTAAGATTCCCCAGAAATGATAGCCTTGAAGTGCCATGCCCAATGTTTGTTTCGAAAGTTATGTTTGTCACAACCCTTTCAAGAATTATATAGATGAGTCTCGCCACATATTTTAATGCCAGAGTGAAAATTAAGGCCTTGAAAATATTGAAGACTCTTACAGCATACATCCGCCTCCTACCCTCTTTTGTGGACTCTCAAGCTTCGCCTGATCAGACCTAAGGCCGTGTTTTGATGACGGACATCTTAAGGGAATGAGAACGTGATTCTTTAACTCTAAGATTCTTTTGTTTGGGTAGAACTTGAATAGGAATGTTATTGAGGAAAGAATAAGAATGTGATGTCATACTTACATGATTCTGATGTTTAGGAGAGACATCAATAGAAATGTGATGCCAAACTTTCAGGATTCTCACCTGCCAATGTCCATTTCTATTTCGTCAACTGATTTAAAAATTTCTTAACATAGGGTATTAGCTAGACTTTATTCCATATCGCTGATCTAAGTCACCCAAGTTTGGTTAATAAAATTTAGAGACTACTCCACCTATTGTTAATTGCTTTTAAGTTGGAACCCTCCAAGAAATCAAACATGATATCAGAGTTAGGTCTTGGGTCGAGTCTCTTGCGCCCGAGCAAATCTTCTAGTCTCCTCAATTCATACCTCCACATGCATCCGGGCTGCACGTGAGGGAGAGTATTAGACTTTATTCCACATCACTGATCTAAGCCACCCAAGCTTGGTTAATAAAATCTAGAGGTTACTCCTTCTATTGCCTATTAATTTTAGATTGAAACCCTACAAAAAATCTAGGCAAAGAAATCAATCAAAGATTCCACTGATTTGTTTTTCCCTTCAAATCTTGGACGAAAAAGATATATATATCCTACTAGCCTTAATTAATGATAGTCTGAACCTTATCTGCGTGCAAAATTAGGAACTGCAGTATTATTCAATAATATTATTGGCGAAATGATAGATGCCATTTATTTATTTATTTTATTACCATGGCGTACGCATTTCTTTCAGTCTATTAAATAATTTAACACTGGTCAGAAAAATGTGCCCAAGATGTGAAGATTTCAACATCTCCGTTCATGTGGTAGTAGAAATAATGGTTAATTAACCAAAGGAAAATGAGTTGTAGGTACAACTTACGAGTCTGGTTTACGAAATCAAGTAGTATTTTGTATTGGAAGGATGAATTTATTTCTCTAATTAAAGTAAACATGTCGATTTGTAAATGAGTATCAAGAAGTTATAGACCAGAATATGCTCTCTCATTTTTTCTTGGACAGTTGAAAATTATCATGTCCATGTGGTTTGGGGTAGTAAGTTAACAGGTCATCTGATCAAAATTTGGGACTTCATATTATGTGCGCTTATGAGTTTGGGAGCTTTTGTTGGACTAGGCAGCATGTAGGTTTGTAGCAAATTGGGGGATACTGCTGACCCTTATCCAAATCGTCCAAAAGTATTTTGAATGGTCAAAATTTAAAATAACTCTTCTGGGAAAAAAATAGACACTTCCCTGGAATAAGTTTCTTGAAACTCGGACTATTAATTATCTAGATGGGCGGTCTGGATGAGGGACAGGATCCCCGGATTTAGGTTTCTAGTTGTTCACTGAATCTTTCGGTTTTATTCCTCGCTCCCACATCATTAATCCTAGCTTTACGCTCGGTCTCTTTAGTACTAGTGTCGGATATTCTAAAAGTCGCTTTCGTTCTCTCGCTTTTGCTCATGCGCATTATGAGACTTGGGTTTCTAGTGAATATGGTCCAAAACACAACCTCAAGGAATTGTTTCAACCCATTTTGTTCCTTGGGATTGGGAGCCTTGGGACAATAATGTCAATAGGTGTTTATCAGGATCCAAACAAGGAAAGAGTTAAAAAATAAGTCTGACTCGTACAATAGAGGAATATGTGCTTTTTGGATTAATCTGCAATTATTTTCAAAAAAGAAGAAGATTAATCTGCAAATTAAATAGATGCCTCTATTTCTATTATACCCAGAAGCCAATTATATGACTTACCCTTCCCTTGTAGAAGCTTGTTGAACCAAATAGCAGAGCATTTGAGGTGTCTTCTCGACTCATTGTTATAATCCACATAAGTGATCGATCCTGTTTATATCCAAATTTGGCATCAAACTGAGGGCTAGCATTGACAGGCCATTTAATTGGAATTTAATTAAATTAAATTTAGTTCAATAAATGTGGGCTTTTGGATATAAATTAATGGGCCACATTAATCTAGTTTTGTCAAGATTAATCTACCCTCTTTTGTGGACTCTCTAGCTTAGCCTGATCATCAAGACCTAAGGCCGTCTTTTGATGACAGACATCTTAAGAATGAGAACGTGATTTTTGAATTCTAATTAAGATTCTTCTGTTCGGGTAGTACTTGAATAGGAATATTATTGAGGAGGAATGCGAATGTGATGTTATACTTAATTACATGATTCCGAAATTTGAGAGGGACAACAAGAGGAATGTGATGCCATACTTTCAGGATTCTCACCTGCAAATGTCCCTTTCTATTTCGTCAACTAATTTAAAAATTTCTTAACACAGGGTATTAGACTTTATTTCAAATTGCTGATCTAAACTACTCAAGCTTGGTTAATATAAATATAGAGACTATCCACTCATTTTCCTTTGGTTAATTAACCATTATCTTCGTTTGCCGAGAAAAAAAAAATTGGTTAATTAACCAAAGGAAAATGAGTTGTAGGTACAACTTAACTTACGAGTCTGGTTTACGAAATCAAGTAGCATTCTGTATTGGAAAGACGAATTTATTTCTCTTATTAAAGTAAACATGTTGATTTGTAAAGGAGTATCAAGAAGTTGTAGACCAGAATATGCTCTCTCATTATTTCTTGGACAGTTGAAAATTATCATGTCCATGTGGTTTGGGGTACTAAGTTAACAGGCCATCTGATCAGAATTTGGGACTTTATTTTATGGGGGCTTTTGTTGGACTAGGCAGCCCGTGAGTTTCTAGCAAATTGGGGGATACTGCTGACCCTCATCCGGATAGTTCAAAAGTGTTTTGGATGGTCAGAATTTAAAAAAATTCTTCCGAAAAAAAGTTACTCTTCCCTAGAATGACTTTCTTGAAATTCGGACTATTAATTATCGAGATGGATGGTTTGGATGAGGAACAACACCTATGCTGACCTTTGAGGTCAGCAGGATCCCCGGATTTAGGTTTCTAGCTCGTTCACTGAATCTTTCGGTTTTATTCCTTGCTCCCACATCATTAATCCTAGCTTTACGCTCGGTCTCTTGAACTTCAGTACTAGTTTCGGATATTTCAGAAGTCGCTTTCATGCTCCCTCTTTTGCTCATGCACGTGCATTTTGAGACTTGGGTTTCTAGTGAAAATGGTCCGAAACACAACCTTAAGGAATTGTTTCAACCCATTTTGTTCCTTGGGATTGGGAGTCTTGGGACGATAATGTCAATAGGTGTTTATCCGGATCCAAACAAGGGAAGAGTTAAAAAATAAGTCCGACTCGTACAATAGTCGTGCTTTTTGGATTAATCTGCAAATATTTAAAAAAAGAAGAAGATTAATCTGCAAATTAAATAGATGCCTCTGTTTCTATTATACCCAGAAGCCAATTATATGCATTATCCTTCCCTTGTAGAAGCTTGTTGAACCAAATAGCAGAGCATTGGAGGTGTCTTCTCGACCCATTGTTGTAATCCACATAAGTGATCTTGTTTATGTTCAAATTCGGCATCAATCTGAGGGCTAGCATTGACGGGCCATTTAATTGGGATTTAATTAAATTAAATTTAGTTCAATAAATGTGTGCTTTTGGATATAAATGAAAGGGCCACATTAATCTAGTTTTGTCAAGATTAAGCCCAATTAATTTGAATCCAAATGGAGCATGGGACTTGGCTAGCTTTTTGAGCATTGTTAATGGGAGTTTTAGTTGGGCAATCGATCGAGAAGGATACCATACCATGGGATCGAAGGGGAATCTGGGAGGAGAAACTTTTATGTATACCACGGATAGGGGGAGTAGTGATGTCCCCCTCCGGTTCATTTTCAATTTTTTGGCTATTTCCCAAATATATTTTGATGATCAGGTCAATTCACTTTGTAGATCTCGACGAGAGCATTAATAATGTCAAAATTTGTGTTTACTGAATTTCAGTAAATACATGATCGGCACACATAAAAATTGCAAAAAAATAAAAATTGGGCTGCAATTCAGTGTGTTTTTGGATCTAGTTTTTGTTTTCTTCAATATTCACGTGTGTTGATCTTGTATTTATTGAAATCCGATGAACACAATTTTTGAATGATTACTCTTTTCGTCGAGATCTACAAAATGAGCGGAATCGATCATCAAAGTGTGCTCGGAAAATGACCAAAAAATTGAAAATGGACCGGAGAGGATACCAGCACCCTTCTTATCCCCGGTAGACATAAAAGTTTCTCATTTGGGAGTACATGAATGAAACCAATTTTCAAATGCATTTCACTTAGGTCAAGGAAGAGATCGAGGAAGTAGGCGATGGAGTTACCAATTCGTGGCTCCATGACTAGTGATAAACTTCCAGTACTGCCCATAACCATCAACCATGTGACACATTTGTCGAAATTAAATAAACAAATAGAGAAAAAGAGAGTACGTAAGATCATTAAAGATGGACCAACTGTAAATTATTAATTTCATAGATCCAAACAACGTGGAGGCAACTGAGTTGATAGGACAATTATCAAAAGCACATGGACTTGAACTAACCCTTGCTACTTGAGATTGAACTTCTTAAACCAAAATGCTGAGCGCTTTGGGTATCTTTTGAGGCCATCGTGGTAATCAACATAGCCCAACCCATACCTTATGGTATAACCAGATGCCCATTCAAAGTTGTCTATAAATGCCCATGCGAAGAACCCTTTCACGTTTACACTAGCCCTGCCAATTTACATTCCAAGTAGATATAGTAATTAGGTACAGAAGAATCACTGTCACTAAATCAGTTGTGAAAAATTAAATATCATGCATTCTCGTATTGTTAGCTGCAAAACTAGAACCAAGGTACGTTGTCAGTGAAATTATTAACTAGCCTTGACAGCTTTGGTATCGTTCAGAATTTCAGATCCAACACAAAAGTTTAGACTATCAGGTACGTGCGGTGGAGAGTCCTCATGATCAACATTACACGTTAAGCGATAGTTCCTTCCATACTCGATTGATGTGAGACTTATGTAATTAAAACTGATAGTGTAAACTAACTTGATGGCATTTTGAACGGCCTCAAGATGGCGACGGTAGAAATAAATTCTCAGGTAGTCCTTGACTCCTTCTT
This sequence comes from Rhododendron molle, assembly GCA_025413875.1. NCBI lineage: Eukaryota > Viridiplantae > Streptophyta > Magnoliopsida > Ericales > Ericaceae > Rhododendron > Rhododendron molle. The sequence continues at coordinate 6,824,710 of CM046394.1, read as the reverse complement.
TAGTTGTCACGTTATTGGCATCACCCATGCCTGAAAACGTAATTCAAGTTCCAGAAATGAACAAAGGGTAAATTAAGGGAAATAGGATTTGTGTGAAGATTAATATATATAGTATATCACATAAGCAAATGAATAACGGTGGAAAAAATATGAAAATGTTGGCTTGCTTACCATTCTCGGTAATGTAAATGACCGGATTGTTGTACTTCTCCTTTGTGTAGATTAAAAGATCTTGAAGTCCTTTTGGGAAGATATAATTCGTACTTACCCCTGTCTGCAAATTCATTTGTTTACATTTAATTTTGTGCGTAATCATTCATGGATTGTAGAAGGAAAATGAGTGACACACATATATTTGGAAAAAATTGCGGGGACAAATATGTTAGGAGCCATCTACATGGATTTCACAGGATGCTTGTGGAATCTATGCGTATTGTACAGTTTTGAACACATCTGTATTTGCAGCATTACTTATATATGTATATGTACGGTGCCTTCATTTTGGCTTTTGTGTCACTATTCGTACGGTTTATTATCATTTTTTATTCGAAAAGTCCATATGCACAGATAGAGTAGGAGCAGATTCCACACAGGTTTTTTTGAGGGGCTCACCTCGGGTTTCGCAAAGATGATCCGTATTTTTTTCAAAATATTCTCAACGAATTCCTGTAAAAAATCATTTCTCTCACATAACGGTAAGGGCTTTTCCAAAATTTGTAAGCCGAAACAGACGAATTTCAGAAATGCCCTTACTGATACCCAATATTGATGATTTTTAACAGGAATTCGTAAAAAAAAAAAAAAAAGAGTTTTGAGAAAAATGAGTGATTCGGATAATCTTTGCGGGATGGAGTGAGTATTTGGTTGATAATCTTACCGGGTTTCCAATAAGTTTTCCGTAGCGCTCACCTGTAATAATGAAAAAACATTAAAAAAAGACAAAAGTTGTGAAAAAGTGAAAATCAAAAAGAATAAAGTCCTGATTTCTTTTGAAATTTTAAATGAAGGATTTCAAAACTAAAAGATATGGATTCAGAAAAAGAAAGAAAGAAAGGAAGTGAAACTATCTCTTTTCTAATTTCACTTGATATACTATGCATCATATTTGACTTTATCCTATGTCGCTCACCTAATTTATCCAAACTCAGTTAATATAATTTATAGGCTACTCCATCTTTGCCAATTGATTGTAGATTGGAATCCCCCAAGAAATCTAGCACAATTTGGTGAATTATATTACAATAAATTCATAACATTTGTGACAAATTCTGATATCATTAAGTTATAACTTTTTGATCAATTTTTGTCTTGACGTTACTAATGATTTCACAAATGGTAAATTTTTTTTTTTACAAATCTTATGAATATATGGCGATTCAAAGAGATGCATTCTGTATCTACCCATATAGCTAGGAGTGTGTGTTGTACCACTTCCTTTGCTCGTATATAATCCAACCAAACCGACTTTCACTTGTTTAATAGTATATTTTCGGGGGGGCAAACTTACTTGTAAGAGTAGCAAGAATATCATACTCGTAGCTAACATTGACTGTATTAGCAACAGGAACGTCAATTGCATAAAATCCGGTGTAGTAATTTAATCCGACAAAATCGCAGGAACCCTTCACCAACGTAACTTGCTCAGGAGGGAATTTTGGTAACCTTTTTCCGACGACTGAACGCATGATTTTTGGGTATTCACCGTAGGTTAATGGGTCAATAAACCTGCCCAAAAAAACACCCACATAAGTAACGCTCAATGACTTCAATCTTTTGCATATTTTTTTTTCAAATATTTTGCGCTTTAAAGATTTCAATTATTTCGTTAGTTCGAGGAAAAAAAAAATTTATCACTTGATTTTTGGAAGTATTTACCCACCATCCATACGTGAAATCGAGGGCCCGCTGAGCTGCTTCTTCATTAAGTTTTGAATTGGAATATGGAAGGATCCATTGAGATGCAAGTGAAATCCCAATCTGGCCCTTTTGAGATGCCTGTGCAATGTCTCACATATTATATGTTGGCAATGGAGAAGTTAAACTTATATCCCGTGATTATCCCTTAATCTATACCTGATTATCCCTTAATCTATACCCATCTGATTTAATATTTCTGGAGAAATCGGTAAGAGTCATTTATAAGTTTTAGTGGAAATAATTGATCAAATTATTTTTTAGTTGTAATAAGAAATATAAATGTGCAATGTCTCCCATTTTTTTTAACAGCACTCTCCTTCTCTCACAAAATTAACAAATCATCTAATAGAGACACAAAGGGGAGTGTCGTTCGAGAAAAGGGGAGTGACAAAAAATCACTCCCTTTTTTTTTTCCATTGGTAAATATGAGTACAGGTGGTTCCAAATTTTAATATTTTTGTTACTGCGGCCTCACCAGATATTTCTCTTTGTAAACTTTAGCTGCAGCTCCGTGACAGAGAAGCATGTGGTGGCCCACTATATAGGGTTCAGTGGCTGAATCTCCGGCGGGGCAATCATTGTTCCTCCAGGCCGAGCACCGGCCCGGTGCGAGGGACCCAAGGTCATAGCCTAGAAAAGCGAATGTCCATGGCTCATTTAATGTGATCCAATGCTTTACCCTATCCCCAAACTCTTTGTAGCAAAGCTCTGCAAAATCCACAAAATCGGCCCTGCCAAAAAAATTAATCACAAGGATTTCGTTTAAGTACTTTATATTAGAAAATTCACATTAATCGAATTATCACCAGTTTACCCTAAATTTATAATTCTTAAATTGTAAAATGAAATACGTCCTAATTACTAGTATTTTATTTAGAAAAAGAAGGATATGTGAATACTTTTGAGCTCTATCAGTTTAAATTGCCTGTTAAACTTAAGTTTTTTTGAATTTATATTGTTCAAATTAAATCAAACACCTAAAGTACAATGGAGCTGGGTGTTGAAATCAGAGAATGATTGTGCTGGGTATTCAACTTTGGAAATGGATCCTCTCCGGTTCATGTTTTGGACCGGAGGAAACAGTCTCTCTGGCCTTTGACTTGGGTAGTCTTTCTTATATATATATATGATCGAATACCTTCTAATAATGTTTTCACAAGTTTGCACTGCTACTAAATTTGTTAATCTCAGCGATTTGGACCATTTTCACTTTAAGGTCGAAGGGTTCCGGCTCCTCTCTAGTCCAATGGTTTGGGCTGGATGAGAAAGTCTAGTTCGGAACCGTCCATTAGTAGATTTAATGGTTTAAATTTTCTCATACAATTTTACATGGTAAAAATTTAAAAATACATATTTACTGTTGATTACTGCAAATGAACGACTACAGAGTATCCTTTAGATCTGTCAAAAGTCACATATGATCAAGAGGAGAGATTTAAAATGATTATCGATCGATTTGATATATACCAGCGATGGCTGTTGATGCGTACCTAAACTAGGACATTGTTCGGTTCCTAGCGTCTTGGCCGCAAACAGGGGCGGAGGGAGTTAAGGCCCGGTCACGAGCTCCCTTGGAATTTTATCACCAATTATTTTTTTCAATTAACAACATGTTTTTTTTTTGCTAAAAAATGGTTATTTTTCAAAATATTTGGGTAAAAGTGCCAAAATTTTACTTTTTCGATTTTTCTCTTCGAGACGAATCAATACCCCAAAAAAGTTTGGAACAAAACTAACTAATGCGAAAAAAATTCAAAAAAGGACAATTTTCAGATTTAAATTAAGTCTAAAAGAACGGAGCCTAACGATTATATTTTGGTGAAAGGGAAAGTGAAAGTGAAAGTGAAGAGGTGGTTTGTATGTAGCTTACACAATGCGAGGGCTCAAGAAGCCACCATACTCATCTTCAAGGGCTTGGGGAAGATCCCAATGAAACAATGTGATGAAGGGTTTCAAACCTGTGTATTTTTTACATAGACATAGAAAAAAGTTGGTGAGATCAAGAGACTTTTTGATATGTATGATCAACTAATTTGAGTAAAAAACAAGAGAGAGGGATCGAAGTTGAACGCACAGAATACAACCATTTGCTATGAGTTCATTGATGAGATTGTTGTAGAAGGCAACCCCTTCCTTGTTCACTCCTCCACTTAACTTCCCACCTGAGCATCAAAAATAAATTATAACTAGTATAAAATTCGAAGGGCTAAAGAGGGACTTCGGTAAACATTCAAGGGTGCTCAGGGTAATTATCTTGATCTCTGCTGAAGGAAATTTTTTTTTTTTTTTTTTTCCATATCCAGTGAAGATTTTAATAAGGGCGTCTCTAGATTATCTGTTTTGTTGGCTATGGTGATTTAGCAAATCCTCCACGGATCCGCCATAGGCGGAGATCAGTTTGCTTTTTCATTTTGAGGATTTTAAACCGTGCATATGTGGCCGGAACTCGGACCACGCGTGAGCTGTTGATCGGAACCAATGATAGAGCTTTCGGGATCCATCCTTTTTTTTTGAAACGACAAAATATTATTATTGATAAACTTGACAAATGATGCATTAAGGTAGGAAGAAGACTCTCCCCCTCTCTCAACCCTAGCCACCACAATTCCTCAATCTTCTTCATTCCCCTTCCCCCGTGGGTTCTATATCCGTGTGCAGAGGCGGGAGGGGAAGGCTATGGTACTACCGTTTCATTTTCTTTGTTTTTTTCCCCTTCCGTCTCTCCTAATCTACGACTTGTCATTAGATCTGTGAGAGTTTTGTCCCTTGTTCTACGAGATTTAATAGTTTCTTCTTTGGACGAATTTTGTCTATAGATCGGGTTCTCTTAATCGAGATTGCTTCACAACGATATCTATGCTTCAGCGTTCTATCCCTATACAATGTCTTTGGGGGGGCAACCCGTAGCGGCTTGATAGATCTGTAATTCTTGGGAGTTCATTGGTGCGTTCTTACTTGGGTGGAGTGCATCTGATCGTCTGGGTATTTAGTGTCTTTTGTCCTTAGAGCATCCGCAATGGGAATAATCAAAATCAATAACCAAAATGTGCCACGTAAGCATTTGATTATCCATTTAATTCATAATCAAACTTAACAACCTCTATCCCCACATTGGTTATTTTTGCATCCCTAACAAAAAAAAATCCCAAAACATACAATGCACCTATGTCCAATCGCAAACGAGTTTTAATCATGCATCCGATCACACCAAATTATTCATCTCGATGAGACGATTCCAATGAGAAGTGTTTTTGAGTTATTGAGTTTTGAGTTTCCTTATTGGGTTTGGTTATTGAGTTTTGTTATTGGTAAAAATTGTTAAGTTTGGTTATGAAATGAGTGGAATTTGATTATTTACTAAAAAACTTGTAATTTTGCTTATTACAATGTGAGGTGTTTTTTGAGCATTATTGTTAAGTTTGCTTATTCGCGTCCATTTGATTATTACAATGTGGATGCTCTTAGCTTTACAATTTTTCTCGTTTAAGATTCTTAGTTAGATGTTAGGCAGTTTAAAAGTGTCGCTATTGCATTAGGCCATGTTTGGGTTAGGAAGAAAAACATCGATTGTCATGTGATTTACTTGTTTTGTATTTGTTAGACGATTAGTTTGGCTTTATCCAAGTTCTTTGTAATGATCTCCGTTTTGTAAGTGTTGTTGGGCGTTTATCAATACAATTTTCTCACTTTTGACCAAAAAAAAAAAAAAAAAAGTAGCTAGAAGAAGGGGAGAAGGATAAGAGTGAAACAATGCTTTAGATGTACTGAATAATTTCTCTCCTATTTTTTATTCATTGATCTTCTTAGGTATGAGTAATTAATTCAATCACCGTAACTAACAATTCATCTGTTGAAAATGTCTACCATTTCATCTGTTTTTTTTTTTTTGAAGCGCAATCTAACAATTCATCTGTTGAAAATGTCTTACGAGGTAGTATTCTTGCCCACGAGATTGAGAATCTGAAAGCATCCATTCCCATAAACTTCATTAATTGTACATCTTCCTGTTTCATCAGTTTCATACATTTCAGTACCATAAAGTAAACTAGCTAAAGGGTAGTGTAAAAAATATAGTGATGAGCTGCAAGCTAAAATTCATATTAATTTTTTTTTTGGGGGTAATGCGGGGTGTCCTGGTTCAATTTACACGCATCTCGATTTAATTCCTACAACCCCTTCCATAGCTGTTTATCACGCTTAAGCGATCATATTTAATTATTACCTAAAATTCAATCCCTTACCTTATGATGGTGATAAAAATCGACGGCTACGTCTCCGTTGCTTCGATTGGCAATTTTATCTGATCACACAATCACATAGTTCATTAGCATTCGGTTCGAGAAAATGCCAGGCTTCTTTCCAAGCACATGAGAGAGAAAATTAACCTGGATACTTGTGGGTGAAAACATCATATATACTTTGACCTTTGCCACCTTCTTTCCAAGCACCTTCAAACTAAAACACACATATTGCACACTTAAATCCACATAAAAGTTATCCACTTAGAAATTACAATACTCGACAAGATATCGAAATTATGATTAGGAAAAAAAACCTGGTAGGCAGATGAGGCAGTTCCAAACACAAAATCCGCTGGAAAGCTAGTACGGTTATAAGAAGAGGAAACCTTAGTTGCTACTGAGTCATGACCCCATAAGTTTATCATCAGAAGTATTAAGAGTCCCCAAAAATGATAGCCTTGAAGTGCCATGCCCAATCTTTTGTTTCAAAAATTATGTTTGTCTCACCCCTTTAATAGGAATGGTAACCCAAGACCGCTAGTCGTAAAAATTTGATATAAACTATTATAGACGAGTCTCGCCGCAAATCATTTAAAAATATTACAGACTCTCACATCATCCACCTACCCTCTTTTGTGGACTTGCTTAGCCTAAATCATCAAGACCTAAGGTGGTGTTTTGATGGCAGAGATCTTTTTTTTTTTCCGGTCAAATGGAAATAAGATGGTGTTTTTATGGCAGAGATCTTAAGGGGAATGAGATTGTAATTTCTGAACTCTAAAGTTCCTTGGCAAATCTCAGGTAGGATTTTTGGGACTGTTTATCCCTGAGAATGATGAGTTGATGGTACTTTGTAGATAGGATTTGGTTGAATAGATCCTGTTTTGTAGGGGTGTTTGCCCTTATTGTTTTTGGAATTGGTTAGTTATAAAATGATCAATTTACCACACAAAAAAAGGAATATTATTGAGGATCGGAAGAATAAGAATGTGATCTCATACTTCTATGATTCCGACGTTTGGAAGGAGTAACAATAGGAATGTGATGTCATATTTTTAAGATTCTCATGTTTGGAAGACACTGGATAGGATTGTTAAAAAGGAAATATTTTTAATAAATGAGTTTTTAATGTTTTTTTCCCTCAAACCATCACCTCTTTTTTTACTTTGTTCCTAAACTACCAAAACCACATATTTCGTCCTTAAACTATCCAAATTAGTTCTTTGGACTCAATGGGTGAGATTTGGATAGTTTAAGGACGAAATGAGAGGTTGTGGTAGTTTAAGGACGAAATAGAGAAATGGGTGATAATTTGAGTGATAAAAAAAAAATTGTACTAAACTTTCAAAATAATTAATTCCTACACAAGGTTAGTGTTTTTATTAAAACATCGAAATGAAATTATTTCAAGTGTTGTATTTCGAGGAATTTACTTGCTACTAAGAATATTCTTATTCCTACTCAAGAAAATTCATTGAAATTTGATTCCTATTAATTATCATATTCTTATTCCTATTGAAGATTTTGGTCACTCAAACATAGTATTAGCTTTAACTACATAGCTCAAAAGGTTAACCTCATGTTAATAATAACTGATGGGCGTAGCAATATAAATTATATACCACTCCCACATCTTTCCGAAATTTCTCAATATTGGCCAAGAAATCAAATAAAGCTTCCACTGATTTGTTTTCCCCTTTAAATCTTGGGCGAAAAAGGAGTATTTCCTACTAGCCATTGTAGCCAATCGGATTGGGAGCGAGCTGTATTAAAAAACTATTATTATTCTGCAACATTATTGGCGAAATGATAGATGCCATTGATTGCCTAATCTCTAGGGCTCTCTTTTTCTCTCTAAACCCTAGCCGCCTCAAAGATTTTTCTTCTCCGTTCACCTCCTTTCGTAGGATTTCACACTCTTGTACTCCTGGGAGAGGGAAGGACATGGTAATTGATCTAAATATTTTCTTTTATAGTTTTTTCTTTATTTTGTTTTTTTCTCGTCTCTTTGGATCAGTGACTTATCATGATTTGTATGAGTTTTCTCTCTCATCTTTTTGAGAGGTGTTAGATTCATCTTTGGACGAAAATTTTGTTTCAGAGACAATGTCGCTTCACAATGGTATTTGTGCCAACAGTGCTCTCACTTTACATGATATTTTTGGCAGGACAACTCGTGATTGCTTATCCGATATGTAGGTTTTCAAATTTCATTGGTGCGTTCATACTTGGTTGGAGTCCATCTAATCGTTCGGGTATTCATTGTCTTTCTTTTTTAATTAGCTAATACTTTATATCTTTTGAGATTGCTGATTATAGGTAAGAATATACATTTTGGGCAGATTACAAATGTCGCTGCTTGCGTCAGACCCAACCTCTCGGTCGAGCTGAAAGACATCACTGATAATTAGTTTGACTTTATTCAAGATATTTGTAATAAACTCCATTGTATAAGTGCCGATGGGCTATGATTACATAATCTTATATATCCATTTTGTCAAAACCAAAAAAAGAAGATAGATGCCATTTATTTTTTTATTACCATGGCGTACGCATTTCTTTCAGTCTATTAAATAATTTCACACGTGGTCAGAAAAATGTGCCCCAAAATGTGAAGAGAACTGAGGGAATAACACCTATATAAAATTATGAATTAGATAAGATGTCAACATCTCCGTTCATATGGTAGAACTTACGAGTCTGGTTTACGAAATCAAGTATTTTGTATTGGATAAACGAAATTATTTCTCCGATTAAAGTAAAACATGTTGATTTTTAAAGGAGCATCAAGAAGTTGTAGACCAGAATATGCTCTCATTTTTTCTTTTCTTTTTTCTTGGACAGTTGAAAATGATGATGTCCATGTGCAGGTTTGGGGTACTAAATTATCAGGCCATCTGATCAGAATTTGGGACTTCATTTTATGGGAGCTTAGAGTTCGCAGGCTTTTGTTGGACTAGGCATGAGCCTGTAGGTTTCTAGCTACTTCACAGAATCTTTCGGATTTATTCTTCGCTCCCATTTCTATCCTAGCTCTACGTCCGGTCTCTTGAACTTAGTACTAGTTTTAGATATTTTCAAAAGTTGCTTCCGTGCTCCTACTTTTTTGCTCATGCACGTGCATTATGAGACTTGGGTTTCTAGTGAACATGGTCCAAAACACAACCTTAAGGAATTGTTTCAACCCATTTTGTTCCTTGGTTTCAACCCATTTTGTTCCTTGGGATTGGAAGTCTTGGGACAATAATATCAATAGGTGTTCATTAGGATCCAAAGAAGGGATGTGCAAGTCATCCAATAGAAGAATTTGTAGCTTTTTGGATTAATCTGCAAAATAGATGCCTCTCTTCCTATTATACCCATAAGCCAATTATATGCATTACCCTTCCCTTGTAGAAGCTTGTTGAACAACAAAGCATAGTGTTTGGGGTGTCTTCTCGACCCATTGTTGTAATCCACATAAGTGATTTACCCAAATTTGGCACCAATTAAACAGAGGGCTAGCATTGACGGGCCGTTTAATTGGATTTAATTAATTAAATTTAGGTCACTACATGTAGGCTTTTGGATGTAAGTTAATGTGCCCCGTTAATCTTGTTTTGTCATGATTAGGCCCAATTAATTTTAATCCCAATGGAGCATGTCGTCGTGGGAAATTCAATTCTCATCGCTATACATCTCATAAATGAAGGAGCCCTAGCGGAGGACTCGAAGATCCTTACAGCCCACATGGGTTCTACCCTTGTTCATATCTACTGCGAGGCAAATCAAAGTGCGGATCACCTCGCGAGATTGGGAGATGAACAAGAAGAGGACCTGGTTAAAACTTCTAGTCATTATGTTGCATGAGAAGTTTAATCCAAAGGAGATTGAGATTATTCTATGCTCCAGGAGCAATGTTTTTCCCTCTCACAAAAAAGTATATATGGGGCTCATACACTTGGAAGTGGTGCCCCCAAGAGATCCCTGAGTAGCATTGCTTCGGAAACACAAAATAATTTTACATTATCTTCTAAGTATATATGAGACAAATTGGTTGTTTGCTGAACTAGAGTATGTTATCAGAGAAAATCCATGTAATTCAATTTGATGCGATGCATTTAGTGAAGAAACAAAACCCATTGATTTCATTTCAGATAAGATGGAACAAATGCCACTTAATTATTAATTTGAAGGATCCAAATAAAGTGGAGACAACTGAATTGAATTGACAGGACTATCATGTTAAGAACATGGACTAGTCCTCGTCCTTGAGATTGAACTTCCCAGACCAAAGTGCTGAGCCTTTGGTATCGTTTGAGGTTATCATGGTAATCAATGTAGTCAAGCCCAAACCTCAGGGTGTAACCAGATCTCCATTCAAAGTTGTCTAAAAATGCTCATGCGAAGAACCCTTTCACTTTCACACCAGCCCTGCCAATAACATTCCATAATTGGTATAACTAGCAACAAAAAATCACTGTAACTCTAAATCAGAAACAACAAATATCTGCAAACTAACTTGATGGCATATATTTTGAACGGCCCCAAGATGGCGACGATAGAAATCTATTCTCAAATAATCCTTGACTCCTTCTTTAGCTGTGACGTTATTCGCATCACCCATGCCTGAAAACATAATTAAAGTTCCACAAACCAACTTAGGGTAAAATAAGAAATGCAAATTGTGTGACAAATATTAATACTCCAGTATATAGTATCTCATAAACAAATGAATACAAAAGGGAAAAAAAATTACGGAAAAAAATAGCTGACACTTTTTGGCCTACAATTCTCTTCAATGTAAATAACCGGATTGTTGTACTTTTCCATTGTGTAGATTAGAAGTTCCTGAAGTCTTTTGGGAATATATAAAAGATGCTTACCGCTGTCTGCACTTGGATAAAGTTAAAATTGTGTATAATTGCTTCTTCTTTTTTAACAAGGAAGAAATATTTAAGAATTACAAGCGATTAAAGGACCAAGAGCGGAATGCATCACAACGAGAGGGCAACATTTCAACGAGATTCGCACCATATCCCTCGACAATCACATGTGTATAATCATTGATATACACATATGTTTGTTGGGAGTTCGTCCGATGCATCGACCCGCCACTGCGTGCTCAAGGCCCAATTTGTATGGGAGTAACGGCAAAGAGTCTACCACATTATTTGGGCCCAATATATATTGAATGACCCATATCCACTTAAAAGGCTAAGCCTTGTAAGTGGTGAGCCATCCAATTGCATATTAAGGTCCAACTCTTTTTCTGTTTATCCGATGTGGAACTCAACGTTCACACATGTTCTAACAAATCTCCTCCTCATGTGTGAACTGAACATTGGGCCTTAACCTCTCTTTGCATCGAAGCTCCCCCTTGATTCTGATCTACTACTCTCAACCCTATCTCCCGAACTGAGCTTATTCTGCACCCACTCAATCGATTCAGAGTCATCTCAATTGGAAGCCAACGTGCCTAGTCTCCGGCACTATGCTTCCCCACGAGAACTCCATTGAGAGCCAATGTGCTCATTAATTCGATAGCACCGTGCTCTTCGACGAGTCAACTCCATCGACAATGAGGCATCCAATACAGCACTCCAACGTCGAGCCACCTTGCTTCATTGGGAGTCACCTTTTTGGATTTTATATCGCTCCACGAGTGTCTTCTGTGCAAGCCCATTCAATGGTGCGCTGAGAGTCTTCCCATAGATCGTCAACCATCGGCTCTGATACCATTTGTTGGGAGTTCGTCCGATGCATCGACCCGCCACTGCGTGCTCAAGGCCCAATTTGTATGGGAGTAACGGCAAAGAGTCCACCACATTATTTGGGCCCAATATATATTGAATGACCCATATCCACTTAAAAGGCTAAGCCTTGTAAGTGGTGAGCCATCCAATTGCATATTAAGGTCCAACTCTTTTTCTGTTTATCCGATGTAGGACTCAACGTTCACACATGTTCTAACAATGTTTACCCAATAATATGTTTGAGGCCATCATTTTGGCTTATTTTGTATCACTATTTGTATTTTTTTTTTTTTTGTTGATAATTCTTACCGGAGTTCCAATGAGTTTCCCGTGGCGCTCAACTGAAATATTGAAAAAAGATGACAAAATAAAAAGGTTAGTAACTATCGAAAAGGATAAAGCCGTTATTTGGTTTGAATGAAGGATTCAAAAAGAAAAGATATGGATGCAAACAAGAAAGATAAAAGAAGTGAAGCGAAATTGGAATTTTCTTTTTCTATTTTCCTTGATGATTTTTTTTCCCACATTTTACAATGAACACATCTCACATTTAGCTGTGTCCGGTATCGTTCGCTGCTTGCGAACTCATATGCATTGAACAATTTAGACACATTATGTCAAAAGTTGTGTTTTAAAGTTGTATTCTTTGTTAGCTCTAGAATCCCAGTAACCCAACATTTTGTTTACTCTCCCCATTTTCTTTTCCAAACAAGAGTGGCATGTAATTACCCAATGGAGGCTTTGTTTTTGTTTTTTCTAAGGGGCGTGAACTTACCTGTAAGATTAGCGAGCGAATCACTTGAGTAGCTATCATTGACACTATTAGCAGAAGGATCATTAGATGCAAAATTTCCAGAGTAGTAAATCAATCCGATGAAATCGAAGGACACTTTCACCAGAATAACTTGCTCAGGAGTGAATTTTGGTAACCTTTTTCAGACGATCGAACGCATGGTTTCCGGGTAGTCACCGTAGGTTAATGGGTGAATAAACCTATATCCAGTAAAACACCCACATAAGTCAGATTAAGGGATTGGGGTATGCCTATTAATGACAGTTATTAAGAGTTTAATTAATTTTCTTGTACAGCACTTCGAGGTATCGTTACCAAGCTTTAATGTCATCACAGATGATCAGTTATGTCGTCCATTTCAATGATGATCAGCCATGTCATCAACGACGATAAGTTATGTCGTCCACTCGACGATGATCAGCCATGTCATCACCGATGATCAGTCATGTCGTCCATCTCAACGATGATCAGCCATGTCATCACCGACGATCAATGCCAGGTGCGTCTCTGTGAAATCATGCCAAGATGTTGATGAATTCTTTGAGTATGTCTAACTGAGCGCAATACTTCTCTAGGGATTGCGTCGAACCAATATGAACCATTCGAGGGTCTACTCCATCTTTCAAGTTTACTGAAATTACTTCTTCGTTTAGTAGGCTGAGCATGCCTTTTGTCTTCCCTTTCGGTGAGGGAACACATTTCCTTAGAAGTGATCCCATCGAAATCTATCCCTTCATTGTCAGGGTCGACACAGTTTATACAAGAGCGCCAGCGAAGTACTGAGAAGCAGGATCATACATATCATAAAGAAAACCCCTCGGGGTTGCCAAGTACAGCAAAAGACTCGAATTGAGAGTAGACGCTACGACATGGAGGGCCAAGAGGCACAAATTCCGACTCAGAGCGAGACTTAGACGACTAGACAGACACTCTGTGTCAAACTCAGACTAAAAAGTGTCAACGCAAGTTAGACGCGACTTGAAAATGCAACTTGTAGAGTTACCCTTGGCTTTCTCACAGAGAGGGGGGATCTAGAGGATGTCAGTCCGAAGCAACAACATTCCAGCTTCCTCAGTTTCTTCGACCAAACCTACTTGATGCTTCCTTGATCAATGGACCTTAGGCTGACAGTCCCTTCATTTGATTGACCGGCCCGATCCTCAACCAGTGCTTTCTAGCTTTTAGCCCCATCTTCCACTTTGCATCCTATGACCAACATACCTAACTCGGATTCAGTCAGGATAGACATGATCGGTTTGGGTTGGGTTTCTAGAATAATATAGTGGCTATGGTTGAATATGGTGGAGCTTGGGTTGATTTGAATGGAGGTGGGGTTGATTCGAGTGGAGCTAATGGGTATCTGACTAACACGTGGGTTGGAACTACGTTGAGGCATGAAGTTGGATATGACATGAGGCTTGGACGGGAGTGGGGGTGGAATAGTGCCATTATCAATGAGATTCTGAATGGCATGTCGAAGGTGGTAGCAAGCATCGGTGGGATGACCAGGCATTTGATGGAAAGCACAATAGGCATTTGGATTGTGAGACGCCGGGAGCGCTCGAGGTGGGGGAGTCGGAAGGAGTGGCTTGAGGACGCCAGCTTCGAGAAGCTTCTCATAAACCAAAGACAAAGGTGCAGAGAAGCATGACAAGATCCTTAATTGGTTTGTGCGGGTCTTGCGACTGGGGCAAAAGTCGGTGGAACTCTTACTCGCTTCACCACTATATAGCATTGCGCTGTCAAGGGAATGCACTCTTTTGGCACTGGATTGGACTTCGTCAAAGTGCACGCCTTTCCTTTCAATACCGATTTCGGACAGGGAACCAGCATCCTCCTTTAGGTGAATTCTGGCCTCATCGAACTCAACCAGGTCTTTGAACATGTCTCTTGAGCACGGCTCAATTCCGACCGCAGGGGTGTGGCAGGCTTGAGGAGGTTCTCATATCCAGCCGTGAAGCTATGGAGGTAAAAAGGTCAACCAGTTCCTGGACCATGATCATTTGTTTGTCCACTTTCTAGTTCAATTCTTGTACAGCCCTCTTCAGCTCAGCCAGCTCTGTTTGTGCTGCCATTTTGAATTGAGGATCGAGGAAAGTGATATGGCGGTAAAATAGCCCCGATAGATGCTCCCAAGCAGGTTTGACTTTTCTTTTTGGTACCTTCTTCGACGATGCAACACCCAAAGCTTGACAATAAAGCAATCAAAGGCTTAGAAAGTGTCCCTGCAACAGTTTTGTTTGAAAGAATGCAATGTACACGTCGTCGTTGGTGTCCTCCTAGACTCTACAACTAGAGATGAGCTCGTTCGGATGCTGCCAGAATCCTTGGAATTTTTTTCGACGATGTATCCTTGTTTGAATCGACTAACACTAAGAGATGTCAAAATAATCCAAGCCTTTGACTAATTCCATTCTCGAGGTCTCAACTTTGGAGGTCGGAACAACTCGGTGTAGATGACGTGATACCGGAACCGGGGCGGTGTTGAGGCAACACTCCACTTAGCCTGAGTAGTGTACATGCTTCGCACGATAACCAAGGTGGTGTAAGTATCACGGCATTCTCTCTGTTGTTCCTAGTTTTCTGTTCAAAACCTCAATCGAGCATTAGACAAGGACTTAGAAAGTCTTGATTTCCAAAAGTCTCGTTGATCCAAGGAATTTGAAAATTGAAAACGCGCACCATCAAGATGCGCGACTCTTCATTGGTTCAAGCAGCGTCCTAATAGACATAGGACAGGCTCGAAAAAGAGACAACCTAAAAGTCGCCCTAGCATGCTCCTACGCAAAACGGTATGAATGTATGTACATGCATGCGATCAGGAAAGCAGTAACACGTAGACAGTTTATGAGGGTTAGATGCAAATAATCCTACCATGCGGGTTCCTGTTCTAGGTTGAAAAGTTCTAGTGCTTTGTACGCATGTAGAGGCTGGTTTTGATTTAAGGGGGTTCCTCTGACTAGAGCCATGGTATACCTCCCACTGCAATTCGTATAGCAGAGCAATGGTCGAGCGGTAATACGTCTCATCATTGTCCAAGGTTATTGGGCATTCGAGGACCCCGGGCTCCAGTAAACTGTGCCGGTTACCCAAAACACCTCAACGAGGCTGACCAACATCGATGCAAATGGAGCATGCCAAATAATGATTGAGCGAGAGAGAAACGCAATGCTTTTGAAAATGCCTTTTTCAAGCTTGGCTCACTTTATTGATCAATACTTGGAGAAAACTACACAAGTGAACAATAGTAAAAGCCCCAGTTCGGATTGGTCGGATGTAGAATCTTGTTACGTTACCATTCCGTTCTTCAGTAGCGCGGAGCGTATTGTTTTGGCAGACTTTTGAAAAATTGTTCATTCATGTATTAATTTCCAAATACTGATCAATGCAATGGTCCCCAGTAGAGTCGCCACCGTGGGCACACGCCCCTGAAAATTCTATTTTTGTTCATAAAATTTGGGTGCTCCTTTTTGGAAAGCACAGTGAAACGCTACAATTCAGAGTCGCCACTCGGGTTTTGCAGAAAACACCCAAGGAACCGAACTTGAAACACTTTGCTACGTTGTTTGATTTTAAAAAGACTTATAGACTGGACCGTCGTCACCTTCGATATCTGAGGTTCGGGAGCCAGGTTATGAGAGGGGAAGGGTTTTATGGCACCCTTCTTGCCCAATCCAGAGATCGGTCTCTACTCAGACATTTTGTAAAACATTTGTATTTTTCTCTCATTAATCATTTTTAGCCAGTTAGGGCGGGGAACAGTTAAAGGGAGGTAAAGCCGTAACAAGTTGTAATATGACAAAATGTGATGGATGTTTGATCTAAATAAGTATAATAGATTGAGAACAAGCATTTGTGAGTATTTAAACAAACTGGAGCACACTTGATGTGAAATAAGGCACACAGGAACAAACTTGTATGCACTGGACATACCACCACATACAGGGATAACCTCCATGCGCCATTACACTACTGGCGTGCGCCGGTCGACCTAAATCCACAGGTCCTGTTCTCAACCATTTGGGCTCTGGAAAGGACCAGTACACACCCAGGACAAACCACGCAGTTCATATCATAGTAATATGCAGTTACGGACATCAGATATTGATCAAATGGGAATAAAAGGAACATAAAACCCCATAAACAGTGTGTGGATCAAGCAGAGGCCAGGACTAAGCTGCCATGCAAGGGCCAGCCATTGGGATTTTGATGTACATGGCGCATGCCAGTCTTAAAAGACCGTACGCCAGCTATGCCATTTATCCAATGCTTGGCTTTGCATCACCTGGGTTCTGGAACATGACCAGAAGGATCCCAGAGGCCTTTCTCAGCAGTAATAACAGATAAATAGCTACACAGTTCTAAAATATAGAAAGCAGCAAATTGGTTTTTAACATGCCATAAGGTGATTAGAATAAGGATAAAGTAGAAAAAGGGTGATCTGTGATCCCCACGCCAATTTTATCACGCAGCCATAACTGGTGTATGGGAACTGGCGTGCACCACATGCCACCTCACACGATCTCTAAATCTTTGCCAGATTTAGGGCCAGGACGGGTATTGATTACCAGCCTTGACCCTACTAGCGCCCCTCAGGGGTCAGAACAGATTACAAAAACAAAGGTGGTATACTTTTGCTTGTGAGTTTGGAAATGAGTTTGAACTTGAGCTTGAGGTTTGAGGGATGAATGATGAATGTGAGGGTGTTATGGTCTGTGGAATATTGCTCCCTTGCTTACTCTTTCAATGGATGAAAGAAAAGCAAGAAAAATCAGAGGAAGAAATAAAGCTTGGGCTTCTTAATGGTGGCTAACCTCTTGTAACTTGGTGAACCCGTTGTAAGAGTAAAAGAGGGGAGTATATATAGAGGGAGAGGGAGAGATGAAGGGGTGTAACCAGCTGGTTTGGCTAGTTGGCTTTGGAGGGAAGGCTTCCCTCTCATTAATGACTTCCCTCTCATTAATGAGAGGGAGGGTGATGGGAGATATGTATGAGAGTGGGGAACATCCTCTACCCGAAATCACTTTTCAGCCGATCAAATAGTGTACTGCGTGGCACAAAAGTCTTGTGCACGTGGGTAAATAGTAACATTTGACTGAATTCTGACCGATGTGCGCTAGTTCAGTACCTGCATGCGCCAGTGGAAACTGAGTCAATGGTCGATGACTGACAAGTGGCAGTTTACCAGCACACGCTAGCACAGTACCAGTGTATGAAGGTAGGGTTTTGCTGTGGCCATTTGGTTCTGGCTGGAAGAGTTTGAAAAGGAGTTCGAATGGGTTTGGATAAGGTTCGGAACGCTCAAAACCCAAACACTCCAACAATCTCGGGATGTTTTTGACCTTAATCATCATCGGAGAATCAAAGACCGTAAATAAACTATTCTGAAAAGTCCAAAATAGGGTGTCTACAAGTACCTTTTTCCTTTTTGATGTAATGAACTACTGAAATAGACATTTAGTTTTTTCCGTAAAATAGCCAAGCGGCATATCAATGCACCAACATATCACATAGAAATCCATCATTCTAATTGAAAACACATTTATAGTTGTTGCCAAACAATGCATCATTCAGATTCAAGCTTTCAAAAAAGATACCAATCGCAAGCAAGAATATCCCATGGTTCAATGTGGGGAAAGAGAAACTATATGTTCGACTCCCATCTATGGTTGGATCCCGCCATCTTTTAGCACTATAAAAACACTATTTGTTGATATATATATATAATGGGTTTTGATCCAATTTAAAATGAGAAATATACACGCGTTTTGGCTGAACGAATCATATTTTGACCCATCGAGGGTAAAATGGTGACTTAATTAGATATCCAAATGATTTTGTATCCAAACTACTTGGGCAAAGTAAATTGGACAAGGTTTCCAACAATTCAAACCACGCGAAAATTGGAGTTCGGGAGTGTCCGGAGCAAGTCCGCAAAGTTTAGCATACCAATGATTTTGACGTAATGAACTACGGAAATAGACTTTCAGTTTTTCATAAAACAGCCAAGACACATTTGTAGTTATTGCCAAACAATGTAACATTCAGATTGATGCTTCCAAAAAAAATACCAATCGCAAGCAAGAATATCGCTTAGTTCAATGTGGTGGAAGAGAAACTATATGCTCAACTCCCGTTTATGGTTGGATCCTGCCATCTTTTGGTAATTTAAAAACACTATTTATTGATATATAATGGGTCTTGATTCAATTTAAAATGAGAAACATACACGCGTTTTGCCGGAACGAATCATATTTTGACCCATCGAGGGTAAAATGGTCTCTTCATTAACTATACAAATGATTTTGTATCAAAACTACTTGGGCCAGAAATTAAATTGGACAAGCTTTCAAACGGTTCAAACCACGCAAAAATTTGACTTCGAGAGTGTCCGGGGTAAGTCCGAAAAGTTTAACATATTGTGAAGCATTTCTGCGCCTCAGACGTACTACCTCGCACGCCCAGGCCCATTGAAATGCGCCCAGGGCGCATCCTGGACATTGCAAACGAGTCCAACTTTGCGGACTTGCCCTAGACACTCCCAAACTCCAATATGCTCGTGGATTGAACCGTTAGAAGGCTTGTCCAATCTAATTTCCTACCAAATTGGTTCCAATAGAAAATAATTTTTACATCAAAGTACATGACCATTTTCCCCTCAATTGGTCGAAAACAAATTCTTTCAATAAAACACTCGTATCCTTTTTATTTTAAATCGTATTAAGACCGGTTATATAACAATAAATAAGGTTTTAACTATTTTATAAGATGATGGAAATGACCAATTAAAGTAATGAAATTTTATTTATGAAAGTCGGTCGAATGGAGACCGATTCAAATATCATTGGAGCGACAAAGGCTAAAGTTCGTTTTCACGCCCATTTACACATTCTACGTTCTGTTCAAAGCGCACATCCCTAGTTCTATTGTACTCGTTCCTTCTGTAAGAGCGTCCACAAGGTTCATTAAGCTCTCCACACTTCATTACATAATTAAAAACCGTTTCATCAGTTTCATCATCGTCATTCACGCAAGGCGATATTTGTGGTGAGGGTGAGAGATAACCGGAGGGAGCCGAGCTCAAAGACACATTGGCTTCTTGTGCTTTCTTTTGCTTGAAAAATCCTCTCACTAATTAATGTTTAAAGGCTGGCCCTTTATAGTCTCTAGCCAACCAGGACTAAAACGAACCAGTCAAAAAATATTTGCATCACATGCGCTTCGGGCATATTTGAATTGTGCCAAGGGCGTGCATCCTCATTAATTTGCACTCTTTTCGTGAGGCACATTTAAGAATTTCTTCTTTTTTTGTAATGTATCACAGGCGCAATTGAACTGCTCCCTGGGCACATCCTATTTTTTCCCTTTCTGTAATGCGCCTTAGGCGCATATGAATTTTGCCTTGGGAGCATTCGGTGTGTTTTTCTTTTTTGACGTAATGAACTACTGAAATAGACATTCAGTTTTTCATAAAACAGCCAAGAGGCACAGCAATGCACCAACATTTCATGTAGAAATCATTCATTCTATTCCCAAACACAATTGTAGTTGTTGCCAAACAATGTAACATTCAGATTGATGCTTCCAAAAAAAATACCAATTTCATGCAAGAATATCATTTGGTTCAATGTGGGGAAAGAGAAACTATATGTTCAACTCCTGTTTGTTATTGGATCCCGCCATATTTTAGTATTTTAAAAACACTATTTATTGATACATAATGGGTCTTGATCCAATTTAAAATGAGAAACATACACGCGTTTTGCTGGAACGAATCATATTTTGACCTATCGAGGGTAAAATGGTCACTTCATTAGATATACAAATGATTTTGTATCCAAACTACTTGGGCGAGAAAGTAAATTGGACAAGCTTTCCAATGGTTCAAACCACGCGAAAATTAGAGTAAGAGAGTGTCCGGGGCAAATCCACAAAGTTTATCATGTTGTGCAGCATTCCTGCGCCTCATGCGTACTCCTTCACGCTCTAGCGCATTGCAATGCTCCCCGGATCCTGGACATTGGAAACGAGTCCAACTTTGCGGACTTTCCTCAGACACTCCTAAACTCCAATTTGCTTGTGGATTATACCGTTAGAAGGCTTGTCCAATCTAATTTCCTACCAAATTGGTTCCAATGGAAAATAATTTTTACATTAAAATACATGACCATTTTACCCCCAATTGGTCGAAAAACAAATTCTTTCAATAAAACGCTCATATCATTTTTATTTTAAATCAGACTAAGACCAATTATATAACGACAATTAAGGTTTTAATTGTATTAAAATGATGATCGAAATGACAAATTAAAATAATGAAATTGTATTTATGAAAAGTTGGTCAAAGGGGGACCGATTCAAAGATCATTGGAGCGACAAAGGCTAAAGTTCGTTTTCACTCCCTTTTACACATTCTAAGTTTTGTTTAATGCACGCATCCCTAGTTCGTGATACTCGTTCCTTCTGTAAGAGTGTCCACCGGGTTCATTGGGCTCTCCACACTTCATTAAATAATGAAAACGATGAAGATTTGAGGACCGACGTCCCCGGACCGAAATCGTACCGATGGCCTCGGTCGGCCATCTCTGGTCACCGGACGGCTGATCCGAGCCGTCCAAAAATTCTAAAAAAAAAAAACGAGGAGGCTAACGCGAGAATCAACGGCATCTGAAGTGTGTAGGGTGCTTGATGTCGTTAATTTCCGCACAGGCCCCCTCATTTTTTTTTATAGAATTTTTGGTGGCCGGAGATGGCCGACCGAGGCCGTCGGTACGATTTCGGTCTGGGGACCATCGGTCCCAATAGCATTACTCTAATCAAAAACTGTTTCATCATCTTGATTCACCCAAGGCGAGATTTGTGGTGAGGGTGAGAAATTACCATAGGGAGTCGAGCTCAAAGGAGTGCTCCTCTGGAGAGTCTTTTTTTTTTTTTTTGTAATGTTATTGCGTATGATCCAATAATAGTTAAGTTTTCTCTCAATTAGTGTGTGAGTGTTTGGTTTTGATCTTCGACGCGCTATATGAGTCCACTCAATTGGCTTTCGTACAAGTTTGTTTTGGTAAGTTGCTTTCCATTGAGAAAAAAACAAACTAAAAAACTTGGACCCAGGGGATATTGGATTCCTTTCTTGGCCTTCTGGCTAAGATCAAGTGTAGTATTTGTTCTTATTAGTTTAATATCTAATATGTGGGCCATCGGTTCACTCTTTATTAAATTAATTTTTTGAGGGGAGGGCCCACTACCATAGCTCGCTAGTGGGGTCTCTTATGCATTGCCTTGATGTTTCACTATTGCCTTGGCTTAGCGCACCCCAACCAAACCAAGTTCAAATGTTTCTGCTACTTTGGGTCTAGAACCAAATTAGTTGGCTTGACATATGCAGATCTGTGTAATTGAGAAGTAGTATTTTGTCGACTGTTTAATTGCAGGGGTTAGGATCAGCTGATCTAGTTAGGATTTAACTCCTTCAAATTAATGTCTTACGCTCCCGTTCACAATTCTTATATTGTACTTGCGCACTCAATCCTCTTACTCCCAATTTGTAATTTTACAATCTACTATATGAGATCCTTGGTGAAGTATTCTGTTGGAGATCGATCCAAGTTGTTCAAAAAGCCCACATCTTCATGGATGGAACTCTTGGAATCCCTTCCTATATGTACTGGCTTCTTGTGCCTCTCTTATGCTTGAACAACTCTTGTAATCACTTCGTACAGGCTTCTTGTGCCTCTCTTATGCTTTAACAATCCTTATAATGTTTAAAGGATTGCCTTTTTTAGCCTCCTGCCAATTCGGACTAGAAAAGCTCAGTAAAGCACAAATCAAGAATATTTGAGGCAGCACATGCGCCTCAGGCACGATTCGAATGAGCCCTAGGCGTATCCACATTTTCTCTATTCTTGTAATGTGCCCCGGGAGCATCTTATTTTCTCTCTTGATTTCCTATATAAACAGTTTGGATTTAAATTTTCAGATTTCAAAATGAAACCTATTTCGAGGGAACAGAGCATGCTATGCTCCCAAGCCAGTAGTAGGGTCCCCATGTCCAATATTGGAGTTCCAAACGCCTCTGTCTAACCTAATAATTCTAATAAGCTAGGAGTAGTAGAAAACAACGTACGTACCATAAAAATATATTCATTGAGCAAGAAAATTAAGTAAACGCATAGCACAATACATTCTCTTCTCGTTTATTGGATAACGGAGTTCAATCCAATATATTCCTAGATTAAACTTCCATATCTTCACATAAAAAAAGAAAAGAAAAGAAAAGAAAACACGTGGCCGGAGAAGGAAGTTCACAATCCACTTCAAACCTTACAAGTGTGTGTGTGTGTGTGAGAGAGAGAGAGAGAGAGAGAGAGAGAGAGAGAGAGAGAGAGAGAGAGAGAGAGAGAGAGAGAGAGAGAGAGTTTCAATTGAAAAAAGTTGGCCAGTTTGTGGCTGGGAGTTTTAGTACAAAAGCGTGACTGATGACCACGATTACAAAAATGTTTGCGATCACGAGTAATTTGACATGGCCAAGTCTACTTCAACGTGTCCAAGTTTACTTCTTAGCCTCAAGACGATTGAAATTCATGAATTCTGGGGTGATGAAGAAGAAGAGCTGAACCTTGCGAAGTACTTGTTGGAAAATGCAATGGTATTGAAGAGGATGACAATTTTTTGTCACTACTCAAGAATTTGCCACATTTTCTTCTGCTTGAGCGATGAATTCTCATGTCTTCCAAAGGGTGCAACTAACTGCAAAGTTACTCTTCATATTCCGGAAGGACCACCCAACCGTGTCATGTGTTGAGACTCCTAGCTATCGAGGAACTTAGCTTTTCATGCATGTCTTTTGTTTGTTTAGAAGTTTATAATGAAAGTCTTAAAGCTTATCTTGAGCTCTTTTTTTATGTCTTGTTGGACACGTGTTTAATGTAGTGTACTTTTACTACGATTGGGCTCGATCGCTCGTGATATGCTCTCGAACATTGTTACTTTATTTGGTGATTAAGAAGTTTTGATCTATCCAGATTAGGTCAAACCAGCATAACTTGGTTGAGTTGAGACTTCACATTGTGACTTTTTGCTTCTTTTTTTTTTTAAGCTAAATTTTACTACTAGTATAACTTCCCATGGCAGCGGCAAAATCATTTTGTTTTTTTCCCATACAAGAGAACAAGATATAGGCCAATGACTACAAGAGCATTGGAGGCTTCAAACTGATTTTGTAAGGTTCTTCTTCTGTGAAGACATGCTTTAAACTTGTGAAGCATAATTAAACTTGTACCCTTTTAGTGCTATGTTTCATGACACAAAGGTGGAGTATATAAATATGCATAGATTATCACAGTTTTCCTAATTGAATTTTTCTCAAGTTTCATCTATTTGAAATGGCCATAATATATATGATTTTTTGATGAATGATTTACATGTCAGGAATTATAGAATGGACATCTCGAATCACCAAAATAGGTTATGAGACCTTGTGCGCTATTCGATGGTATGTTCGATCAATTTGAACTTTTGCATGGACATACTATCTAACGAATCCGATAAAAAATTTGGATTATCAAAAAAAAGAATACGGCCATAGAAAAACCATTCATGTGATGTTATCAAAGTATTCCAGGCCGTAAAGTTATGAAAGCGTAATTACTGTAACGCCCCGAATTTTGGGTACGTTAAATAAACATTTTTATTGAATAAATTAAGGAGAGTCTAGCTCATTATTACCCCATATCTCTCACAAGAGTACTTTTATTCAAAAGAGGGGATAATCTAAGGTTAACTACTGCTCCGCCTCTTCCTCCATCCTTGCAAGCTCCTCGGCTCCAAAGGCCTCCAAAGTGTACTATTCCTGCTGCTCATCTATGAAATCTGACACATTATACCAGCGTCGCCCCCAGTATAATATGCCAGGGTCACCAAAAAGGTAACACCGTGAGCTATAGAAGCTCAATAGAATAATCCAACCCGCTAACCCATAACTTAACACAAAGAGTCATATAAATAATTACACATGCTCATTAAACAACATAATTAACAATGATACATCCGCATTCACTATCTTGCTTACGTTGGTGTCATGCCTTTCTTGGTTTCTCCTACGCGACTCATCGTAAACTGTGTCACCATTTCATTTCAAAAATCATTTCTCATTCAATGGGCTACCAAGTTCGGCCACGTTATAAAATCTTGCATTGGCTCCTCTCCGCGGATAACCAAGCCCAATTACCAATGAAGCTTCCACGTCCAGCTCCATTAGCAATCTACACAATGGGCTACCAAGTCCGGCCTCATTGCGGTTTTCGTAAGTCCACGCAAAGGGCTACCAAGTCCGGCCACCTTGCGGGTTTTCATACTACCATTGGGCTACCAAGTCCGGCCACAATGTAGCTTCAAAAATCCTTTTTATCCATAGCAACCACTCCTTAAGTGTCATGTTTCTACTTTTCGGTTCTCGTGTCTCGTAATCATGCATAGACTCCGCGGCGGAACGAATCACTTTAAAGTAATCTAGCAAGATCATCCAACTCTATTTAATCATGCTTGTTTACAACCACAAGTAAGGTAAGCAATCATGCGATCAAGTTCACAATCTTTGAAAAGGTCAAAATACGAATACTTCGTTTTGAAACAACATTTTGTTTTTAAAATGAAAACGTAACAACATATGTTTATTGACGAGTTAATCAAGTTGGGAAGATTCTATAAACCATGCATTCAACTATTCTCAAGATCAAAGTAAACTACGTACTTTTAGTAAGAAAGTTCTACAAGCTAATTATCACAACTACATTATCATGCTCATATGCTTCAAAGAATTCTACGTTAACAACATCATGCGATCAACTAGCTAAGTATTACATATTCTTACTCACGCTCATATCATACGATATACGTAGGGTAGGGGTATAAGAAGATTCTACCTTAATCCGAAACTAGTCGGGGCCGAATAAGCTAGTTGGAAAGTGCTACGGGCGTCGAATGCTCACAATCTGGACCAAACTTTGGATGGCAGTAACTCGGTCAATACTTGGCCGAATAGGATCGTTCTTGAGTCTAAAACGAAGATCTCGAAGTTCTCTACGACTTCCGTGAAGGACGTTGTTCCTAAAAACGACTTTCACCCGGAGAAAAATGGTGGTAAAGGGGGTGACAGTAAGCTGTCTGGACTGGAAATCCGAGAATTTCACTGAACTTCGGATGGCAATATCTTGGTCATTTCTTGACCGTTTGGGGTGGTTCTTGGGTCTAAACTGAAGCTCTCGAAGTGTTCTACGACTTTCATGGAGGTCGTTGTTCCTAGAAACGATTTTCGTTCGGAGAAAAAATGGAGTTTTTCAGAGGACAGTAGGCTGCCTGGGCAAAACAGAATGGGTTTTAGAGAGAAGTTTGGAGAATGAGGTGAAGGTGTGAGTTCAAAGCACCAAGAGCTTGGTATTTATAGGCAAGGCACCCTCTCTCTCTCTCCTTAGCCGGCCTCTCTCTCTCTCTCCTATATCTCATTTTTTTTATTCAAGCAAATCTTGTTTGCATGCAAGTTTAACCCTAGAACTAGGCATGCAAGGCTATGGATGTGTCCTTTGGATTGGATTTTGGAAGATTGATCAAGGAAGGTGGATTTGATTCAAGTATTCTAATGGGGTTTGTACAAGGAAGGACAAGATTGGATGGCATTGGTCATGCTTTCACTTGAAGTATACACAAACTAGGACAAGGATGACCAAGCAAGGTCAAACAACTTGCACATACATCACATTCTCCCTCTCTCTCTCTCCATCCGAATCTCTCTCTCTCTCTCTCTCTCAATCTCTCTCTCTCGGCCTCTCTCTCTCCTCTCTCTCTCTCTCTCTCTCTCTCCCACTTGTTTGTACTATGAAAGACTACATATATACTAATATATATATGTACTATGGGTCTTTCAAAATCTTGTATTTAAAACTAAATATAGATTTTTCTTATTATAAAATTCTATATACACACATGGGTACTTTCATTATAATATATATAGATACATATATATATATATATATATATATATATATATACAAGTACATATATATAATATACAAGCTAGTACTTACACAATCTAGTCTAGGGTTCCATAGTCTAATAAACTAACCTAATGCTTCCAAAGTACAATGGAAGCACAAGAAGTCAATCCAAGGTACTATCTCTTTCCTCTCCTTTCTTTCTCTCTCTCTCTCTCTCGGCCCAATCTCTCTCTCTCCTCTCTCGGCTTTCTTTCTCTCTTTCTCTCTCATGTACTATATATATATATATATATATATATACATACTAGAAAGCAAACATATATAATAATGTATTAGTGTACTAGAATATCTAATAGATTTACAAGCAAAAGGATTTTCCAATTAAAAAAATGTAATACACACATGCTATATACAATAAAATATATATATATACAACAAGTACATACATATATATATATATATATATATATATATATATATACATGTACTACACTATATCTATACTAGATATGACCTAGGACTAATATCTAATATAGTATTCTACTACTTTCAAAGTACCATGTATAATAATACTAACCTAATGTAGGAATTGTATTTTAATGGATTATCACACATGGCCCAAATCTAATATTTAAATCAAACAAGTACATGATTGCCAAGACTAACTATTATCCAATAGATAATAGTTTCTCTAATGGTTAATAACCAATGGGTAATAATGGCTAGGATTCTAGTCTATCGTCCAATGGTTAATAAAACTCCTAACGGTTATTATCCAACGGTTAATGCTAGAAAGTCTAATACTTGAAATTAAGTACTAAACTAATCTAATCTCGTACTTAGAAAGATTAACCAAGGTTTACCTATTGACCAACGGGTAAAAGAAATCCTAACGCTATTGTCCAACGGATAAATATTACTCTAGCTTTTATCATCCAATGTAAAAAGACAAAAAGGGTAAAATGGTCCATCTAGGGTTAGGGAGAAGCGATTAGGCTAAATGGGCGTTAGGCTATTCTAACTAATCGGTTAAAGGCTAACGATACTTAATCTAGGCTTTCAATGCTCGAGTGGTATTTTGGTTTTATTTAGTAGAAAATTGCCTAATAACGGAATATTAAAGCCTGACGGTGCCAAACGCCAAGGCAAGGCGTGAGCGTGGCCAAGGTAGCCTGGTGGCAAAGCGGTGGCCAAAGCAGCCCGGTGGCCAAGGTAGCCTGGTGGCCAAAGCAGCTCGGTGGCCAAACAGTGGCCAAGGCAGCCCGGTAGCCAAGCAGAGGCCAAGCGGTAGCCAAGGCACCCGGTACAAACAAGGCTGGCTGTGGCCAAATGGCAAAACAAGGGCTAAGGCACCCAGAGCTGCTGCAGGCCAAGGTATCCCAAAGAACGCCAAGGCAAAAGCGAGGCGCGACCCGATGCCAAGGCAGAACCCAATGGCAGCCAAGGCAGAGCAAGGCAGCCCAGCAACGCCAAGGCAAAAGCAAGGCGCGACCCGACGCCAAGGCAGAACCCGATGGCAGCCAGGGCAGAGCAACCCGACAGCGACCCGACGCCTAGGCGAGGCAGACCCGACAGCGACCCGACGCCTAGGCGAGGCAGGCGCGACAGCGAGCCGACGCCAAGGCAAGGCAGGCGCGACAGCGAGCCGACGCCAAGGCAAGGCAGGCGCGACAGCGAGCCGACGCCAAGGCAAGGTAGGCCCGTCAGCGAGCCGACGCCAAGGCGAGGCAAGCCCGACAGAGACCCAATGCCTGGGCGAGGCAGGCCTAACAGCGACCCGATGCCTAGGCAGCCTAGCCAAGCCAAAGCAAGGCGGTCAAGCCGACGGTTAAGGCAAAGACCAAAAATTTCAACTAACTACTACGGGATCGATGCAACACTCTAGGTTAGGGAAAAAGTAACTAAGCCAAACGGTAATTAGGGTTGCTAGCTAATCGGTGGCCATGTAGAATTTCCAGCCGAGAAAATAAATTCTAGTATTTTACTACAATTACCAAGTAACTATACCAAGGTCTTAATAGGCATACTCGCCTTTAGAAAATGACCTTAATGCCCGGGCGATGAATTCCAATCTCCTAAGTCATAAACCTAATTATGACGGATTATTAATCGCAAAAAGGGATTTATAAAATAAATAAAAAATTTTCAAATATAATAACAAAATTTTTATAAGTCGATAATGACCGATTTTTGGATGTTAAAATGAAATCCAAGTATTAAAATAAAATTCAAATTTTTAGCGAAATTTTTATTGACAAAAAATCAGGGTCGTTACAATTACTATGCATGGCAGTCGAAGAATTTTGGCCGCGAAGAATTACTCTTGCCCCAAAAAAGAACTACTCCTGGCCTTAAAGAATTATTATTTCCGCAAAGAATTATTCCAGATTGCGAAAATTACTCGAGGCTTCAAGGAATTACTAGTGGCTGCATAGAATTACTTCTTCCCACAAAGAATTGTACTTTGCCGCGCAGAATTGCATTTTGCCGCAAATAATTGCAGTTGGCCGCGTAAAATTGCACGTGGCCACGAAAAATTACACTTGGCCGCGTATAATTGCACTTAGCCGCGGAAAATTGCATTTGGCCGCGCATAATTGCAGTTGGCCGCGGAAAATTGCAGTTGGCAGCATAAATTACACTTGGCTGCAGAAAATTACACTTGGGCCGCACATAATTGCACTTGGCCGCGTAAAATTGCACTTGGCCGTGGAAAACTGCACTTGGCCGCGCATAATTGTACTTGGCCGCATAAAATTGCACTTGGCTGTGTAGAATTGCTATTGGCCGCACAAAATTGTTCTCCTGGTCGCAAAAAATTACTCTTTGAAGCATTGAATTACTCGTGGCTGCAAGAAATTATTCTTGACCGTGCAGAATTATTCCTGGTCGTGAAAAATTACTCCTTACTGCAAAATTTTGAAAGCTTGATTACTATACACGACAGTCAAAGAATTACTCAAGCCGCAACAAATTACTTTTAGCCGCAAAATTTTGAAAACGTGATCACTATACACTATGATTTTCGCAATTGGATTTTCAAGAGGGCCACTTGGGCTTATTGGATTGAATTGGGCTCGGCCTGCTTTTATTACCATTCAAATAAAATCTGAAAAAATGCTTTTAGAAATCTTCCAATTGGCCCAAAATGTTTTTCTCCCAATGTCTTGGACATTTTGGGGGAGTTTATGTTTATTTTTCATTTTGATAATTTTTTCTTACATTTAAGCTTTATTTTTCGGATTGATCATCCGTCTCGATGTATGAGAAAAGTCTAAAAGTAAAACACAAGAGAATGTAATTCTATGCGGCCAAGTGTAATTCGACGCTTCCACGAGTAATTCAAAGCGGCCAAATGTAATTCAACGCGGCCAAGAAGCATGTAATACACAAGTGAATATAATTCAATGCGGCCAAGTGTAATTAGAAGCGGTCACGGGTAATTAGAAGCGGCCAAGAAGCATGTAAAACACAAGAGAATGTAATTCGACGCGGCCAAGTGTAATTCGACGCGGCCACGAATAATTCGAAGAGGCCAAGTGTAATTCAACGCGGCTCAGAAGCATGTAAAACACAAGAGAATCATGCGTAGTAATCACACTTTCAATAACATGCCGCCATGAGTAATTGTTTGCGGCCAAGTGTAATTCTCTGCGGCCAAGAAGCATGTAAAATACAATAGAATTGTGAGTAGTAATCACACTTTCAATAATTTGCGGCCATAAGTAATTGTTTGCAGCCAAGTGTAATTCTTTCATCTTCGTCTTCTATCCTAGATGACCAAAACCAGAAAGAATCAACGCAACGGAGAAAGATTATTGTAGCAACTGAAAATTTTACAGGAAGAAAATTGTCGTTCAGTTCTGGGCAAAACCCAACTTCTTCTTTCAAAATCACACGACGTATGCTTCTTCTTTATTGCACTTAACATTATTATTATTATTATTATATATTTCATCGTTCAAAGTTCTCTTCTTCCCTTGTTTTTAATTCATTTAGACAATGCAATAAAACAAGACAAGTTTTGAATCTTTCTATTTGCATATGGGTACCAGCAAGGACAGAATCAAGATTTCATAAAAGCGGGGCCGAAATAAGAACAACAAGAAAGATGCCACTGTCTAGTTCGTGGGGAAATATCTAACACCATATGTCTATGTTGTGGCAGTAGCTAGACACTCTCTTGGGATAATCTTGGTCACCAAACCCAAAACCACCATAGACTTTCTCATACCCTTGCTTATTAACTCTTACAGGACCATTGGAATCATCACCTATGAACAACTTCTCTCCCACAAGTACCCCTTGCGCCATGTTAATTATTAATACTATTAAAATTTGTGTGTGTGTGTGTGGCAACCTTTGATTCCGTCTCTGGGTACCAAGATATGAATATTGCATTGTTGGTTTTGCTTCTTTTGTTTGGTGTTTAGATTAACAGCTTGGTGGGTCTTTGATTTAGTGAACAAAATGGAGGAAAATATCTGTTCGGTGTCTGGGTCAGGGTAGTGTTGATAAAACTGATACAGAGCTAAAAGAACTAAAGATGTCCCATTTCCTTATTCCACATTGTGTTTTTGCTTGACAGGCACAAATTTTATATACGTATTGAAGAAAGTATAATAATGTGAGAAAGGAAATGGGATTAGAGTGGATGCTTAGACTGAAAGACAACACTGAGAGAGAACCTGCAACGACTTCAGATCAACTAGAGGAACCTCAGCCTGAGGAGGTATGCCCTCTCCATCAACTTAGATGTAAAGCCTCACTATTCATCCGGAATTTTGCTCTATGATTGCACTTGAAGGAATGCCTTCGGCGAATTGCTATACCTATCCTACTGGAAATTGGATGGAGGAAAAAATATCATAGCTTTTGATGTTTTAGGAGGATGGAGAATTTTACTACTTCGCCTTTGGATTTTATTTTGCTGCAGATCTCATTGGTTAGGAAGGTGGGGGGGCTACTTTGATCATCTCGGAGACGTCTGTGACTCTATCCTATTCAGACCAGCCTTTTCTTTTGTCTTCTGCTGCTTCCCATACCAGAGCACACGCTGATTCTTTGTGACTTACGCAAATTTTGCTTATTGGAGCAGATAATGAGAGAACATCCCAGAGAATTGAATCCATATTTAGAGAATAATGGATCTGGTTATCCAAAAGTTAAAGACAGGAAAAAGGCTGGGGTGACCAACATATGTGTTCTTCTGTTGTTGAGGACGGGGGTGCCAGTTGGAGATTAAAAGTCGTGATGCATGCTCAAGAGCAGACAGCCCACGAAGGAAGGAATTTTAAGAAGGGAGTAGAGCTCAAAGGAGTGCTCCTCAAGAGAGTTTTTTTTTGTAATGTTATTGCATATGATCCAATAATAGTTAAGTTTTCTCTCAATTCGTGTATGAGTGTTTCGTTTTGATCCGAACCTGATTTTGCAGTCAGAATTCTACAGAGACCGAACTTGGTTTTACTGGGCCGCTGTGGTTTCCATTGCCAAGAGAATCTTTAAGTCCACGTTTTTACAGTGAAGCAAAACTTTACAAACCGATTATTTGCCTAACACTCAAATACTCTTAGAAAACTATGATCACGATGTGCAGACAATTACAGAACCAAATCTTGAAGAAGTTCGATTAAGTGTTCTATTTTTCTTTTTGTATTGTTCTCGAAAGGAGATGGAGGAGATATTTTATTTCAAAGTCATTTTCTGTTCCTTTTTCTCCATCCCACATTCCCCAGCTATTTGCATACCCATACGTAATTTATAGAGATTCAAAAGCAGCAAAACCCAGTTTGTTAGTACTTTGGAGTTTGTTTCCCACATCGACTAAGCAAGAAAAACGAGGAGAGAAAACACGACTATAAAATAAGCAGCCCAAGAGAAGAGAAGGCATTCCTTTCTCGGCCTTTTGGCTCAAATCAGGTGTAGTATCTGTTCTTATTAGTTTAATATCTGAAGTAATTCAGTTGGAGATAGATCCAAGTTGTTCAATAAGTTCACATCTTCATGGATGGAACTCTTGGAATCCTTTCCTATACTAGCTTTTTCTGTCTCTCTTATGCTCGAACAACCCTTGGAGTCACTTCGTACGGGCTTCTTGTGCCACTCTTATGCTTTAAAAATTGTTATAATGTTTGAAGGATTGCCTTTTTTTAGTCTCGGTCCAATTCAGACTAGAAAAACTCAATTAAAAAAATAAATTAAAAATATTTGATGTATCACATGTGCCTTAGGCACATCTAAGTTGCACCCAGGCGCATTCACGTTTTCACTCATTCTGTAGGGCACCCCAAGCGAATTTCAATTGCATGTTGGAACCATTCAGTTTTTTTCTCTGTTGATGTAATTTCATTCCTACATATAACATCCAGTGGCTCATAAATTTCAAGAATTTGACGGTGCCATTGATTTCCAGAAACAAACCCATGGATTGATCATTAGGCTTCAACGCAGCTCCACCTCGGTCTCCGTACTTCTTCAACTCTATCCTAACTTTCAACAACAGGTTTAACTTTACTAAGTGTTGTAGCTAGCCAGCATTCTTAGGTTCCAAATATAAGAGCCATTTTACTACATATTCTCCTCATTTTTTTGGTTCCCACGAACTCTACAGGCTGCAAATAGCGCTCACAAAATCCTACCACATGGAAAAGTCGCTAGTTTCAGAATCATACCAAATGCCCAATCCATGATCGGCCCAACAAATCCTCGTTGAGCTTCCCATTTCGAGTCTCCATTTCATGCCATAAACGACTCTACAGCCTTCTCCTAGATGGCCAGAGGCTACAAGCAGATAATAAGCTCAAGAAGGTCATACTATTGGGCTTCATTCCTTCTTCCGCCATTTGACGACAAAATTGTAGGGATTCAAAACTAGCCCATGGTCATATTATATCTGGTCTCCATCAATAAGACCTGATATAATAGCACTCCAAGTAATGTTGTTCTCCATGTCCCCAAACTTTGCATAAAAATACAACAATGAAGTTTGGAAAACATTGTGATGAAGTCCATTTTTAATAGAAAAATCATACATTTTGCCGTGAAAAAGATTAACATTCTTCCCAAAAGCTGAAATATGTAATGTCAATGTCCCACTGCTAGGCCTTACTTCACCTTGCAGTTTGGTAAAATAATTGTCGACTTCCACAATATCCTATCTTGAAATGTACCAAGAAATCAAGATATTGTCAACTTGCATTTTAATTGAATAGGCCTTTTAGCTAGTTAACTGATTTTCTTGTAACGAAAGCATAACAACAAAGAATGCAGCCATTGATGAGAAATAATTTGATGATGAGTAATTTTACATTCTATATGAAATTCTCAATGAAGTGATTTGATTGGAGATTTATTTAAGTTGTTCAATGAAATCTTCATGGATGGATCCCTTGGAAATGGTTCGCACTGGCCTCTTACGCATCTCTTTTGCTTGAAAAATCCTTACACTAATTTACGTTTAAAGGCTAGCCTTTTATAGTCCCCAGCCTACACGGACTAAAGCGAACCTTTCATAAAAAATTTCAATCACATCCGCCTCAGGCGTATTTGAATTGCGCCAAGTGCATGGATCCTGATTAATTTGCACTCTTTTTGTAAGGCACATTCAAGTCGTGCGTGCTCCGGCTAGGCGCACATAGAATTTCTTCTTTTTTGTAATGTGTCTCGGGCGTAATTGAATTCCTCCCTGGGCACATCCTATTTTTTCCCTTTCCGTAATGAATTGCGCCTTGGGAGCATTCAGTTTGTTTTTCTTTTTTGATGTAATGAACTACAGAAATAGACATTAAGTTTTTCATAAAACAGCCAAGAGGCGTACCAATGCACCAACATTTCACATAGAAATCTATCTTTCTTATTCAAAACACATTTTTAGTTGTTGCCAAAAAATGTATCATTCAGATTCATGCTTCCAAAAGCAAAAGACCAATCGCAAGCAATAACATCGCTTGGTTCAATGTGGGGAAAGAGAAACCATATGTTCAACTCCCATTTATGGTCTGATTCCGCCATCTTTTAGTACTTTAAAAACATTATTTTTCTATATATAATGGGTCTTGATCCAATTTAAAATGAGAAACATACACGCGTTTTACCGTAACGAATCATATTTTGACCCATCGAGGGTAAGACGGTAACTTCATTAGATATACAAATGACTTTTTATCCGAACTACTTGGGCTAGAAAGTAAATTGGACGAGCTTTCTAACGGTTTATGCTGTGTTTGGATTGAAATTTGAAAAGTTTTTTGAAAAATAGTAGGGGTAAGAAGTGGAAAGAGATAGAGAGAGAAATGTTGAAAGTAGGAGGAATCTAGGGGTATTTTTTGAAAAATTCTTTTTGAGAATGGAAGCAAACACAGCATTAAACCACTCAAAAATTGAAGTTTGGGAGTGTCCGGGGCAAGTCCGCAAAGTTTAACATATTATGCAGCATCAATGCGCCTCAGGCGCACTCCTTTGCGCCCAGGCGCATCCCAAAGCGCCCCGGGCGCATCCTTAACATTGCAAACACGTTCAACTTTGCGGACTTGCTCCAGACAGTCCCAACTCCAATTTGTTCGTGGATTGAACCGTTAGAAGGAGGCTTGTCCAATCTAATTTCTTGCCAAAGTTGTTCCAATGAAAATTAATTTTACATCAAAGTACATGACCATTTTACTCACAATTGGTCAAAAAACAAATTCTTTCAATAAAATGCTCGTATCCTTTTTATTTTAAATCGGATTAAGACCATTTATATAATGCTAAATAAGGTTTTAACTGAATGAAAAGACGGTGGAAACGACCAATTAAAATAATGAAATTTTATTTAGGAAAAGTCGGTCGAAGGGAGACCGATTCAAAGATCATCAGAGCGACAAAGGTTAAAGTTCGTTTTCACGCACATTTATACATTCTAAGTTCCATTCAACACACACATCCCTAGTTCTATCATATACTCGTTCATTCTGTAAGAGTGTTTACAAGGTTTATTGGGCTCTCCACACTTCATTAAATAATCAAAAACCGTTTTATCATCAAATTAATGTCTCCCCCCCCCCCCTCCCCCTATGTCAATTCTTGCACTGTACTTGCGCACTCAATCCTCACACTCTCAATTCCAAATTTTACAATCTACTATATGAGATCCTTGGTGAAGTATTTCGGTTGGAGATCGATTCAATTAAGTTGCTCAATAAGTCCGCATCTTCATGGATGGAACTATGGGAATCCATTTCTATACTGGCTTCTTATACCCCGCTTATGCTCGAACAACCCTTGGAGTCACTTCATTCAGGTTACTTGTGCCCTCTTATGATGTAAAAATCGTTATAATGTTTGAAGGATTGACTTTTTTAAGTCTCGCTCCAATTCGGACTAGAAAAACTTAGTTAAAAAAATAATAAAATTATTTGCTTCATCACATGTACCTTGGGCGCATTTAAGTTGCGCCTGGGCGCATTCACATTTTCTCTCCTTTTGTAATGTGCCTCAAGCGAAATTGAATCGCGCCCTGGGCGCATTCTATTTTATCTCATTCTGTAGGGCGCCTAAAGCGAATTTCAACTGTATGTTGGAAGCATTCAATTTTTTTTCCTATTCCTTCCATCAGATAACATTCAGTGACTCATTGATTTCAAGAATTTGATGATTAGTAATTTGACATTCTATATGAAAATCTCAGTGAAGTGATTTGATTGGAGATCAATTTAAGTTGTTCAATGAAATCATCATGGATGGACCCCGCCATCATTAAGTACTTTAAAAACAATATTTTTCGATATATAATGGGTCTTGATCCAATTTAAAATGAGAAACATACACGCGTTTAACCGGAACGAATCATATTTTGACCCATCGAGGGTAAAACGGTCACTTCATTACATATACAAATGACTTTTTATCCAAACTACTTGGGCTAGAAAGTAAATTGGACAAACTTTCTAACGGTTCAAACCACGCGAAAATTGGAGTTCGGGAATGTCCGGGGCAAGTCTGCAAAGTTTAACATATTATGCAGCATCAATGCGCCTCAAGCGCACTCCTTTGCGCCCCAGCGCATCCCAAATCGGCCCGGGCGCATCCTTAACATTGCAAACACGTTCAACTTTGCGAACTAGCTCCAGACACTCCCAAGCTCTAATTTGCTCGTGGATTGAACCGTTAGAAGGCTTGTCCAATCTAATTTCTTACCAAAGTTGTTCCAATGAAAATTATTTTTTACACAAAAGTACATGGCCATTTTACCCTCAATCGGTCAAAAAACAAATTCTTTCAATAAAACGCATGTATCCTTTTTATTTTAAATCGGATTAAGACCAATTATATAATGCTAAATAAGGTTTTAACTGTATTAAAAGATGGTGGAAATGACCAATTAAAATAATGAAATGTTATTTAGGAAAAGTCAGTCGAAGGGAGACCGATTCAAAGATCATCACATGTGCCTCAGGCGCATTTCAGTTGCGCCCGGGTGCATTCACATTTTCTCTCCTTTTGTAATGTGCCTCAGGCACAATTGAATAGCACCCTGGGCGCATTCTATTTTCTCTCATTCTGTAGAGCGCCTCAATCGAATTTTAACAGCACGTTGGGAGCATTCATTTTTTTTCTGTTGATCTAATATCATTCCTTCATATAACATCTAGTGACTCATAGATTTCAAGAATTTGAAGGTGCGATTGATTGATCATTAGGCTTCAACGCAGCTCTGCGTCATCTACTCTCTATACTTCAACTCTATCCCACCTTTCAACAATAGCTTGAACTTTACTAATTGTAGTAGCTAGCCAGCATTTTTTGGTTCCAAATATAAGAGCCATTTTGCTACATATTCTCCTCATTTTTTGGTTCCAATGAACTCTACAGGCTATCAATAGTGCTCCCAAATCCTACCACATGGAAAAGTCAATAGTTTCAGAATCATACCAAATGCCCATTCCATGACCGGCCCAAGAAACCTCGCTAAGCTTCCCATTCCGAATCTCCATTTCATGGCATAAACGACTCTATAGCCTTCAACTAGATGACCAGAGTGGCTACAAGCAGATAATAAGTTCAAGGAGGTCATACTATTCGGCTCAAATCCTTCTTTCGCCATTTGACAACAAAATTACGGGGCTTCAAAATCTAGCCCATGGTCATATTATATTAGCTCTCCATCAATAAGACCTAATATAATAGCACTCTAAGTAATGTTGTTCTCCATGTCCCCAAACTTTGCATAAAAATCCAACAATTAAGTTTGGAAAACACTGTGATGAAGTCCATTTTCAATAGCAAAATCAGACATTTTGCCTTGAAAAAGATTAACATTCTTCCCAGAAGCCGAGATACGCAAGGTAAATGTCCCACTGCTAGGCCTTATTTCACCTTGCAGTTTGTTAAAACAATTCTCAACTTACACAATATCCTGTCTTAAAATGTACCAAGAAATCAAGATATTGTCAACTTGCATTTTAATTGAATAGGCCTTTTAGCTAGTTAACTGATTTTCTTGTAATGAATGCATAACCAACAAAGAATGCCACAATTGATGAGAAATAATTTGTTGATGAGTAATTTTACATTCTATATGAAATTCTCAGTGAAGTGATTTGATTGGAGATTGATTTAAGTTGTTCAATGAATTTTTCATTGATGGAACTCTTGGAAACCCTTCGTACTGGCTTCTTGTGCGTCTCTTTTGCTTGAAAAATCCATACACTAATTAATGTTTAAAGGCTGGCCTTTTATAGTGTCCAGCCAACTAGGACAAAAACAAACCGGTCAAAAAAATTTTGCGTCACATGCTCCTATGGTGTATTTGAATTGCGCCAAGGGCATGCATCCTGATTAATTTGCACTATTTCGTAAGGCACATTTAAGTCATGCCCTGGCTGGGCGCACCAAGAATTTCATCTTTGTTTTTAATGTGTCTCGAGCACAATTGAATTGCTCCTTGCGCACACCCTATTTTTTCCCTCTCTATAATGTGCCTGAATTGCTCCTTGGGAGCATTCAGTATGTTTTTCTTTTTTGATGTAATGAACTACTGAAAAAGACATTCAATTTTTCGTAAAACAGCCAAGAGGCATACCAATGCATCCACATTTCACATAGAAATCCATCATTCTGATTAAAAACACATTTATAGTTGTTGCCAAACAATGTATCATTCAAATTCAAGCTTCCAATAAAAATACGAATCGCAAGCAAGAATATCGCTTGGTTCAATGTGGGGAAAGAGAAACTATATGCTAACCTCCCATTTATGGTTGGATCCCAGCATCTGTTAGCACTTTAAAAATACCATTTATTGATATATAATGGGTCTTGATCCAATTTAAAATGAGAAACGTACATGCGTTTTACCAGAACGAATCATATTTTGGCCCATTGAGGGTAAAATGGTCACTTCATTAGATATACAAATGATTTTTTTATCCAAACTACTTGGGCTAAAAAGTAAATTTGACAAGCTTTCTAATTGTTCAAACCACATGAAAATCAGAGTTCGGGAGTGTCCGGTGCAAGTCAGCAAAGTTTAACATATTATGCAGCATTTATGCACCTCAGGCGCACTCCTTTGCGCCCAGGCTCATTACAATGCGCTCCTGGCGCATGCTGAACATTGCATACAAGTTCAACTTTGCGAACGTACCCCGAACACTCCCGAACTCCAATTTGCTCATGGATTGAACCGTTAGAATGAAAATTAATTTTTACATCAAAATACATGACTAGTTTACCCTCAATTGGTCGAAAAACAAAATTTTTCAATAAAATGTTCGTATCGTTTTTATTTTAAATCAGAATAAGACAAATTATATAATGTGAAATAAGGTTTTAACTATATTAAAAGATGATGGAAAGGATGAATTAAAATAATGAAATTTTGCGAAAATTGGAGTTTGGGAGTGTCCGGAGCAAGTCCGCAAAGTTTAGCATGCTGTGCAGCATTCCTGCACCTCCGGCCCACTCCTTCGCATACAGGCACATTGCAATGCGCCCCGGGCGCATCCTGGACATTGCAAACAGGTCCAACTTTACAGACTTGCTCTAGACACTCCCGAACTCCGATTTGCTCGTGGATTGAACCGTTAGAAGGCTTGTCCAATCTAATTTCCTACCAAATTTGTTCCAATAGAAAATAATTTTTACGTCAAAGTACATGACCATTTTCCTCTCAAGTGGTCGAAAAACAAATTCTTTCAATAAAACACTCGTATCTTTTTTATTTTAAATCGGATTAAGACCTGTTATATAACAATAGATAAGGTTTTAACTATTTTATAAGATGATGGAAACGACCAATTAATTAAAGTAATAAAATTTTATTTACGAAAGTCGGTCGAATGGAGACCGATTCAAAGATCATTGGAGCGACAAAGGCTAAAGTTCATTTTCACGCCCATTTACACATTCTACGTTCTGTTCAATGCACACATCCCTAGTTCTATTGTACTCGTTCCTTCTGTAAGAGCGTCCACAAGGTTCATTAAGCTCTCCACACTTCATTACATAATTAAAAATTGTTTCATCAGTTTCATCATCATCATTCACCCAAGGCAATATTTGTGGTGAGGGTGAGAGATAACCAGAGGGAGTCGAGCTCAAAGACGCATTGGCTTCTTGTGCTCTCTTTTGCTTGAAAAATCCTCACACTAATTAATTTTTAAAGGCTGGCCCTTTATAGTCTCCAGCCAACCAGGACAAAAACGAACTAGTCAAAAAATATTTGCATCACATGCTCCTCGGACATATTTGAATTGTGCCAAGGGCGTGCATCTTGATTAATTTGCACTCTTTTCGTGAGGCACAATTAAGAATTTCTTCTTTTTTTGTAATGTATCTCAGGAGCAATTGAACTGCTCCCTGGGCACATCCTATTTTTCCCTTTCTGTATTGCTCCTCAGGCGCAAATGAATTTCACCTTGGGAGCATTCTGTACATTTTTCTTTTTTAACGTAATGAACTACTGAAATAGACATTCAGTTTTTCATAAAACAGCCAAGAGGCACACCAATGAACCAACATTTCATGTAGAAATCATTCATTCTATTCCAAAACACATTTGTAGTTGTTGCCAAACAATGTAACATTCATATTGATGCTTTCAAAAAAAAATACCACTTGCAAGCAAGAATATAGCTTGGTTCAATGTGGGAAAAGAGAAACTATATGTTCAACTCCCGTTTGTGATTGGATCCCGCCATATTTTATCACTATTTATTGATGCATAATGGGTCTTGAACCAATTTAAAATGAGAAACATATACGCGTTTGCCGGAACAAATCATATTTTGACCCATCGAGGGTAAAATAGTCACTTCATTAGATATACAAATGATTTTGTATCCAAACTACTTGGGCTAAAAAGTAAATTGGACAAGCTTTCCAACGGTTCAAACCACACGAAAATTAGAGTAAGGGAGTGTCCGGGGAAAGTCCGTAAAGTTTAATGTTGTGCAGCATTCCTGCGCCTCAGGCGTACTCCTTCACGCCCTAGAGCATTGCAATGCCCCTCGGCTGCATCCTGGACAATGCGAACGAGTCCAACTTTACGGACTTTCCCTAGACACTCCCGAATTCCAATTTGCTCGTGGATTGAACCGTTAGAAGGCTTGTCCAATCTAATTTCCTACCAAATTGGTTCCAATGGAAAATAATTTTTACATCAAAATACATGACCATTTTACCCTCAATTGGTCAAAAAACAAATTCTTTCAATAAAATGCTCGTATCATTTTTATTTTAAATCAGACTAAGACCAATTATATTACGATAAATAAGGTTTTAACTGTATTAAAATGATGATCGAAATGACCAATTAAAATAATGAAATTATATTAATGAAAAGTCGGTTGAACGGAGACTGATTCAAAGATCATTGGAGCGACAGAGGCTAAAGTTCGTTTTCACACCCATTTACACATTCTAAGTTCCGTTTAATGCACACATCCCTAGTTCTGTGGTACTCGTTCCTTCTATAAGAGTGTCCACCAGGTTCATTGGGCTCTCCACACTTCATTAAATAATCAAAAACCATTTCATCATCTTGATTCACCCAAGGCGAGATTTGTGATGAGGGTGAGAAATAACCATAAGGAGTCGAGCTGAAAGCAGTGCTCCTCTGGAGTGTCTTTTTTTTTTTTTTTGTGTAATGTTATTGCGTATGATCCAATAATAGTTAAGTTTTCTCTCAATTCGTGTGTAAGTGTTCGGTTTTGATCTTCGACGCGCTACATGAGTCCACTCAATTGGCTTTCGTACAAGTTTGTTTTGGTAAGTAATTGCTTTCCATTGAAAAAAAAAGCAAACTAAAAAACTTGGACCAAGGGGATATTGGATTCCTTTTGTGGCCTTCTGGCTAAGATCAAGTGTAGTATTTGTTCTTATTAATTTAATATCTAATATGTGGGCCATCTATTCACTCTTTATTAAATTAATTTTTTGAGGGGAGGGCCCACTACCATAGCTCGCTAGGGGGGTCTCTTATGCATTGCCTTGATGTTTCACTATTGCCTTGGCTTGGCGCACCCCAACCAAACCAAGTTCAAATGTTTTTGCTACTTTGGGTCTAGAACCAAATTAGTTGGCTTGACATATGCAGATCTGTGTAATTGAGAAGTAGTATTTTGTCGACTGTTTAATTGTAGGGGTTAGGATCATCAATCAGCTGATCTAGTTAGGATTTAACTCCTTCAAATTAATGTCTTACGCTCCCGTTCACAATTCTTATATTGTACTTGCGCACTCAATCCTCTTACTCTCAATTTGTAATTTTACAATCTACTATATGAGATCCTTGGTGAAGTAATTCTGTTGGAGATCGATCCAAGTTGTTCAAAAAGTCCACATCTTCATGGATGGAACTCTTGGAATCCCTTCCTATATCTACTGGCTTCTTGTGCCTCCCTTATGCTTGAACAACTCTTGGAATCACTTCGTACAGGCTTCTTGTGCCTCTCTTATGCTTTAACCTAATAATTCTAATAAGCTAGGAGTAGTAGAAAACAACGTACGTACCATAAAAATATATTCATTGAGCAAGAAAATTAAGTAAACTCATAGCACTGTACACTGTCTTCTCGTTTATCGGATAACGGAGTTCAATCCAATATAGTCCTAGATTAAACTTCCATATCTTCACATAAAAAAAGAAAAGAAAAGAAAACACATGGCCGGAGAAGGAAGTTCACAATCCACTTCAAACCTTACAAGTGTGTGTGTGTGAGAGAGAGAGAGAGAGAGTGTGTGTGTGTGTTTCAATTGAAAAAAGTTGGCCAGTTTGTGGCTGGGAGTTTTAGTACAAAAGCATGACTGATGAACACGATTACAAAAATGTTTGCGATCACGAGTAATTTGACGTGGCCAAGTCTACTTCAATGTGTCCAAGTTTACTTCTTAGCCTCAAGACGATTGAAATTCATGAATTCTGATGCGATGAAGAAGAAGAGCTGAACCTTGCGAAGTACTTGTTGGAAAATGCAATGGTATTGAAGAGGATGACAATTTTTTGTCACTACTCAAGAATTGGCCACATTTTCTTCTGCTTGAGCGATGAATTCTCATGTCTTCCGAAGGGTGCAACTAACTGCAAAGTTACTCTTCATATTCCGAAAGGACCACCCAACCGTGTCATGTGTTGAGACTCCTAGCTATCGAGGAACTTAGCTTTTCATGCATGTCTTTTGTTTGTTTAGAAGTTTATAATGAAAGTCTTAAAGCTTATCTTGAGCTCTTTTTTTTATGTCTTGTTGGACACGTGTTTAATGTAGTGTACTTTTACTACGATTGGGCTCGATCGCTCGTGATATGCTCTCAAACATTGTTA
This sequence comes from Rhododendron molle, assembly GCA_025413875.1. NCBI lineage: Eukaryota > Viridiplantae > Streptophyta > Magnoliopsida > Ericales > Ericaceae > Rhododendron > Rhododendron molle. The sequence goes on along the minus strand of CM046394.1, from coordinate 6,781,238 downwards.
CTTTATTTGGTGATTAAGAAGTTTTGATCTATCCAGATTAGGTCAAACCAGCATAACTTGGTTGAGTTGAGGCTTCACATTGTGACTTTTTGCTTTTTTGTTTTTTTTAAGCTAAATTTTACTACTAGTATAACTTCCCATGGCAGCGGCAAAATCATTTTGTTTTTTTCCATTACAAGAGAACAAGATATAGGCCAATGACTACAAGAGCATTGGAGGCTTCAAACTGATTTTGTAAGGTTCTTCTTCTGTGAAGACATGCTTTAAACTTGTGAAGCATAATTAAACTTGTACCCTTTTAGTGCTATGTTTCATGACACAAAGGTGGAGTATATAAATATGCATAGATTATCACAGTTTTCCTAATTGAATTTTTCTCAAGTTTCATCTATTTGAAATGGCCATAATATATATGATTTTTTGATGAATGATTTACTTGTCAGGAATTATAGAATGGACATCTCGAATCACCAAAATAGGTTATGAGACCTTGTGCGCTATTCGATGGTATGTTCGATCAATTTAAACTTTTGCATGGACATACTATCTAACGAATCCGATAAAAAATTTGGATTATCAAAAAAAAAAGAATACGGCCATAGAAAAACCATTCATGTGATGTTATCAAATTATTCCAGACTGTAAAGTTTTGAAAGCGTAATTACTATGCATGGCAATCGAAGAATTTTGGCCGCGAAGAATTACTCTTGCCCAAAAAGAGAACTACTCCTAGCATTAAAGAATTATTATTTCCGCAAAGAATTATTCCTGACTGCGAAAATTACTCGAGGCTGCAAGGAATTACTAGTGGCTGCATAGAATTACTTCTTCCCACAAAGAATTATACTTTGCCGCGCAGAATTGCATTTTGCCGCAAATAATTGCAGTTGGCCGCGTACGTGGCCACGAAAAATTACACTTGGCGGCGTATAATTGCACTTAGCCGCGGAAAATTGCATTTGGCCGCGCATAATTGCTGTTGGCCGCGAAAAATTGCAGTTGGCCGTCGAAAATTGCAGTTGGCCGCGCAAAACTGCAGTTGGCCATGAAAAATTGCAGTTGGCCGCGCATAATTGCAGTTGGCCGCATAAATTACACTTGGCCGCGGAAAATTACATTTGGGCCGCACATAATTGCACTTGGCAGCATAAATCTGCATTTGGCTGCAGAAAATTGCACTTGGCAGCGTATAATTGCACTTGGCAGCATAAAATTGCACTTGGCTGCGTAGAGTTGCTATTGGCCACACAAAATTGTTCTCTTGGTCGTAAAAAATTACTCTTTGAAGCATTGAATTACTCGTGGCTGCAAAGAATTATTCATGGCCGCGCAGAATTATTTTTGCTTGCGAAAAATTACTCCTTACCGCAAAATTTTGAAAGCGTGATTACTATACACGACAGTTAAAGAATTACTCTAGCCGCAACAAATTACTTTTAGCCGCAAAATTTTAAAAACGTGATCACTATACACTATGGTTTTCGCAATTGGATTTTCAAGAAGGCCACTTGGGCTTATTGGATTGAATTGGGGTCGGCTTGCCTCTATTACCATTCAAATAAAATCAGAAAAAATGCTTTTAGAAATCTTCCAATTGGCCCAAAATATTTTTCTCCCAATGTCTTTGATAATTTTTTCTTACATTTAAGCTTTATTTTTCGGATTGATCATCTGTCTCGATATATGAGAAAAGTCTAAAATTAAAACACAAGAGAATGTAATATTACGCGGCCAAGTGTAATTCGACACTTCCACGAGTAATTCAAAGTGGCCAAGAAGCATGTAATACACAAGAGAATATAATTCAACGCGGCCAAGTGTAATTAGAAGCGGTCACGAGTAATTAGAAGCGGCCAAAAAGCATGTAAAACACAAGAGAATGTAATTCGATGCGGCCAAGTGTAATTTGACGTGGCCACGAATAATTCGAAGAGGCAAGTGTAATTCAACGTGGCTCAGAAGCATGTAAGACACAAGAGAATCTTGCGTAGTAATCACACTTTTAATAACGTGCGGCCATGAGTAATTGTTTGCAGCCAAGTGTAATTCTCTGCGGCCAAGAAGAATGTAAAATACAATAGAATTGTGAGTAGTAATCACACTTTCAATAATTTGCGGCCATAAGTAATTGTTTACAGCCAAGTGTAATTCTTTCATCTTCTTCTTCTTCCCTAGATGACCAAAACCAAAAAGAATCAACGCAACGGAGAAAGATTATTTCAGCAGCTGAAAATTTTGCAGGAAGAAAATTGTCGTTCAGTTCTGGGCAAAACCCAACTTCTTCTTTCAAAATCACACGACGTATTCTTCTTCTTCTTCTTCATTATTATTATTATTATTATTATTATTATTATTATTATTATTATTATTATTATTATTATTATTATTATTATTATTATTATTATTATTATTATTATTATTATTATCATCATCTCATCGTTCAAAGTTCTCTTCTTCCCTTGTTTTTAATTCATTTAGACAATGCAAGAAAACAAGACAAGTTTTGAATCTTTCTATTTGCATACGGGTACCAGCAACGAAAGAATCAAGATTTCATAAACGCGGGGGCCGAAATAGGAACAACAAGAAAGATGCCACTGTCTAGTTCGTGGGTAAATATCTAACACCATATGTCTATGTTGTGGCAGTAGCTAGACACTCTCCGGGGAAAATCTTGGTCACCAAACCCAAAACCACCATAGACTTTCTCATACCCTTGCCTATTAACTCTTATAGGACCATTGGAATCGCCACCTATGAACAACTTCTCTCCCACAAGTACCCCTTACGCCATGTTAATTATTAATACTATTAAAATTTGTGTGTGTGTGTGGCAACCTTTGATTCCGTCTCTGGGTACCAGGATATGAATATTGCATTGTTGACTTCGCTTCTTTTGTTTGGTGTTTGGATTAACAACTTTGTGGGTCTTTGATTTAGTGAACAAAATGGAGGAAAATATCTGTTGGGTGTCTGGGTCAGGGTGGTGTTGATAAAACTGATACAGTGCTAAAAGAACTAAAGATGTCCCATTTCCTTATTCCACATTGTGTTTTTGCTTGACAGGCACAAATTTTATATACGTATTGAAGAAAGTATAATAATGTGAGAAAGGAAATGGGATTAGAGTGGATGCTTAGACCGAAAGACAACAGTGAGAGAGAACCTGCAACGACTTCAGATCAACTAGAGGAACCTCAGCCTGAGGAGGTATGCCCTCTCCATCAACTTAGGTGTAAAGCCTCACTGTTCATCCGGAATTTTGCTCTATGATTGCACTTGAAGGAATGCCTTCGGCGAATTGCTATACCTATCCTATTGGAAATTGGATGGAGGAAAAAATATCATAGCTTTTGATGTTTTAGGAGGATGGAGAATTTTACTACTTCGCCTTTGGATTTTATTTTGCTGCAGATCTCATTGGTTAGGAAGGTGGGGGGGCTACTTTGATCATCTCGGAGACGTCTATGACTCTATCCTATTCAGACCAGCCTTTTCTTTTGTCTTCTGCTGCTTCCCATACCAGAGCACACGCTGATTCTTTGTGACTTACACAAATTTTGCTTATTGGAGCAGATAATGAGAGAACATCCCAGAGAATTGAATCCATATTTGGAGAATAATGGATCTGGTTATCCAAAAGTTAAAGACAGGAAAAAGGCTAGGGTGACCAACATATGTGTTCTTCTGTTGTTAGAGACGGGGGTGCCAGCTGGAGATTAAAAGCCGTGATGCATGCTCAAGAGCAGGCGGCTCACGAAGGAAGGAATTTTAAGAAGGGAGTTGAGCTCAAAGGAGTGCTCCTCAAGAGAGTTTTTTTTTTTGTAATGTTATTGCATATGATCCAATAATAGTTAAGTTTTCCCTCAATTCGTGTATGAGTGTTTGGTTTTGATCCGAACCTTGTTTTGCAGTCAAAATTCAATAGAGACCGAACATGGTTTTACTTGACCGCTGTGGTTTCCATGGCCAAGAGAATCTTTAAGTCCATGTTTTTATAGTGAAGCAAAACTTTACGAACCGATTATTTGCCCAACACTCAAATACTCTGAGAAAAAAATGATCACGATGTGCAGACAATTACGGAACCAAACCTTGAAGAAGTTCGATTAAGTGTTCTGTTTTTCTTTTTGTGTTGTTCTCGAAAGGAGATGGATTTTATCTCAAAGTCGTTTTCTGTTCCTTTTTCTCCATCCCACATTCCCCAGCTATTGGCATACCCATACGTAATTTATAGAGATTCCAAAGCAGCAAAACCCAGTTTGTTAGTACTTTGGAGTTTGTTTCCCACATCGACTAAGCAAGAAAAACGAGGAGAGAAAACACGACTATAAAATAAGCAGCCCAAGAGAAGAGAAGACATACCTTTCTCGACCTTCTGGCTCAAATCAAGTGTAGTATCTGTTCTTATTAGTTTAATATCTGATATGTGGGCCATCGGTTCACTCTTTATTAAATTAATAATTTTTTGAGGGGAGGGCCCACCCAACCAAACCAAGTTCAAATGTTTCTGCTACTTCGATTCTAGAACCAAGTTAGTTGGCTTGACATTTGCAGATTTGTGTAATTGAGAAGTACTAGTATTTTGTCAACTGTCTAAGCGGCTCATCAATCAGCTGATCTAGTTTTAACTCTTTCAAGTTAATGTCTTACGATCTCGCTCTCAATTCTTACACTGTACTAGCGCACTCAATCCTCGCATTCTTAATTCAAAATTTTACAATCTACTATATAAGATCTTTGGTGAAGTAATTCGGTTGGAGATCGATCCAAGTTGTTAAATAAGTTCACATCTTCATGGATGGAACTCTCGGAATCCCTTCCTATACTAGCTTTTTGTGTCTCTCTTATGCTCGAACAACCCTTGGAGTCACTTCGTACGGGCTTCTTGTGCCACTCTTATGCTTTAAAAATTGTTATAATGTTTGAAGGATTGCCTTTTTTTAGTCTCAGTCCAATTCAGACTAGAAAAACTCAATTAAAAAAATAAATTAAAAATATTTGATGCATCACATGTGCCTTAGGCACATCTAAGTTGCACCATTCACATTTTCACTCATTCTGTAGGGCACCCCAAGCGAATTTCAACCTGTTGGAACCATTCAGTTTTTTTTTTTTTTCTGTTGATGTAATTTCATTCCTACATATAACATCCAGTGGCTCATAGATTTCAAGAATTTGAAGGTGCCATTGATTTCCAGAAACAAACCCATGGAATGATCATTAGACTTCAACGCAGCTCCACCTCGGCTACTCTCCGTCCTTCTTCAACTCTATCCCAACTTTCAACAGGTTCAACTTTACTAAATATTGTAGCTACCTAGCATTCTTAGGTTCCAAATATAAGAGCCATTTTGCTACATATTCTCCTCATTTTTTTGGTTCCCACGAACTCTACAGGTTGCAAATAGCGCTCACAAAATCCTACCACATGGAAAAGTCGCTAGTTTCAGAATCATACAAAATGCCCAATCCATGACCAGCCCAACAAATCCTCGTTGAGCTTCCCATTTTGAATCTCCATTTCATGGCATAAACGACCCTACAGCCTTCACCTCGATGGCCAGAGGCTACAAGCAGATGATAAGCTCAAGAAGGTCATACTATTGGGCTTCATTCCTTCTTCCGCCATTTGACGACAAAATTGCAGGGATTCAAAACTAGCCCATGGTCATATTATATCAGCTCTCCGTCAATAAGACCTGATATAATAGCACTCCAAGTAATGTTGTTCTCCATGTCCCCAAACTTTGCATAAAAATACAACAATGAAGTTTGGAAAACATTGTGATGAAGTCCATTTTCAAAAGAAAAATCATACATTTTGCCGTGAAAAAGATTAACATTCTTCCCAAAAGCTGAAATATGTAATGTCAATGTCCCACTGCTAGGCCTTACTTCACCTTGCAGTTTGTTAAAATAATTGTCGACTTCCACAATATCCTATCTTGAAATGTACCAAGAAATCAAGATATTGTCAACTTGCATTTTAATTGAATAGGCCTTTTAGCTAGTTAACTGATTTTCTTGTAACGAAAGCATAACAACAAAGAATGCAGCCATTGATGAGAAATAATTTGATGATGAGTAATTTTACATTCTATATGAAATTCTCAATGAAGTGATTTGATTGGAGATTTATTTAAGTTGTTCAATGAAATCTTCATGATGGATCCCTTGGAAATGGTTCGCACTGGCCTCTTACGCATCTCTTTTGCCTGAAAAATCCTTACACTAATTTACGTTTAAAGGCTAGCCTTTTATAGTCCCCAGCCTACGAGGACTAAAGCGAACCTGTCATAAAAAATTTCAATCACATGTGCGTTAGGCGTATTTGAATTGCGCCAAGGGCGTGGATCCTGATTAATTTGCACTCTTGTCGTAAGGCACATTCAAGTCGTGCCCCGGCTGGACGCACCCAGAATTTCTTCTTTTTTGTAATGTGTCTCGGGCGTAATTGAATTCCTCCGTGGGCACATCCTATTTTTTCCCTTTCCGTAATGTGCCTTACGCGCATATGAATTGTGCCTTGGGAGCATTCAGTTTGTTTTTCTCTTTTGATGTAATGAACTACAGAAATAGACATTAAGTTTTTCAGAAAACATCCAAGAGGCATACCAATGCACCAACATTTCATATAGAAATCTATATTTCTTATTCAAAACACATTTTTAGTTGTTGCCAACAAATGTATCATTTAGATTCATGCTTCAAAAAGAAAAACACAAATTGCAAAGCAAGAACAACGCTCGGTTCAATGTGGGGAAAGAGAAACTATATGTTCAACTCCCATTTATGGTTGGATCCCGCCATCTTTTAGTACTTGCGTTTTACCAGAACGAATCATATTTTGACCCATCGAGGGTAAAACGGTCACTTCATTAGATATACAAATGAATTTTTATCCAAACTACTTGGGCTAGAAAGTAAATTGGACAAGCCACGCAAAAATTGGAGTTCGGGAGTGTCCGGGGTAAGTCCGCAAAATTTAACATATTATGCAACATCAATGCGCCTCAGGCGCATTCCTTTCCGCCCAGGCGCATCCTTAACATTGCAAACACGTTCAACTTTGCGGACTTGCTCTAGACACTCCCGAACTCCAATTTGCTCGTGGATTGAACAATTAGAAGGAGGCTTGTCCAATCTAATTTCTTACCAAAGTTGTTTCAATGAAAATTAATTTTTACATCAAAGTACATGACCATTTTACCCTCAATTGGTCGAAAAACAAATTCTTTCAATAAAACGCTCGTATCCTTTTTATTTTAAATCAGATTAAGACCAATTATATAATGCTAAATAAGGTTTTCACTGTATTAAAAGATGGTGGAAATGACGAATTAAAATAATGAAGTTTTATTTAGGAAAAGTTAGTCGAAGGGAGACTGATTCAAAGACCATCGGAGCGACAAAGGTTAAAGTTGGTTTTCACGCACATTTATACATTCTAAGTTCCATTCGACGCACACATCCCTAGTTCTATCATACTCTTTCATTTTGTAAGAGTGTCCACAAGGTTCATTAGGCTCTCCACACTTCGTTAAATAATCAAAAACCGTTTTATCATCAAATTAATGTCTTCCGCTCCCACTGTCAATTCTTGCACTATACTTGCGCACTCAATCCTCGCACTCTCAATTCCAAATTTTACAATCTACTATATGAGATCGTTGGTGAAGTATTTTGGTTGGAGATCGATCCAAGTTGTTCAATAAGTCCGCATCTTCATGGATGGAACTCTTGGAATCCATTTCTATACTAGCTTCTTGTACCCCTCTTATCCTCAAACAACCCTTTGAGTCACTTCATACGGGCTTCTAGTGCCTCTCTTATGTTGTAAAAATCGTTATAATGTTTGAAGGATTGACTTTTTAAGTCTCGCTCCAATTCGGACTAGAAAAACTCAGTTTAAAAAATAATAAAAATATTTGCTTCATCACATGTGCCTAGTCGCATTTAAGTTGCGCCTGGGCACATTCACATTATTTCTCCTTTTGTAATGTGCCTCAGGGGCAATTGAATCGCGCCCTAGGCGCATTCTATTTTATCTCATTCTGTAGGGTGCCTAAAGCGAATTTCAACTGCATGTTGGAAGCATTCAGTTTTTTTCGTGTTCATTCGAACAGATAACATCTAGTGGCTCATATATTTCAAGAATTTGATGATGAGTAATTTGACATTCTATATGAAATTCTCAATGAAGTGATTTGATTGGAGATCAATTAAACTTGTTCAATGAAATCATCATGGATGGATCCTGCCATCTTTTAGTACTTTAAAAACACAATTTTTCGATATATAATGGGTCTTGATCCAATTGAAAATGAGAAACTTACACGCGTTTTACCGGAATGAATCATATTTTGACCCATCGAGTGTAAAATGGGCACTTCATTAGATATACAAATGACTTTTTATCCAAACTACTTGGGCTAAAAAGTAAATTGGACAAGCTTTCTAACAGTTTAAACCACGCGAAAATTGGAGTTCGGGAGTGTTCAGGCCAAGTCCGCAAAGTTTAACATATTATGCAACATCAATGCGCCTCAGGCGCACTTCTTTCCGCCCAGGCGCATCCCAAAGCGTCCCGGGCGCATCCTTAACATTGCAAACACGTTCAACTTTGCGGACTATCTCCAGACACTCCCGAACCAATTTGCTGGTGGATTGAACCATTAGAAGGAGGCTTGTCCAATCTAATTTCTTAACAAAGTTGTTCCAATGAAAATTGATTTTTACATCAAAGTACATGACCATTTTACCCTCAATTGGTCGAAAAACAAATTCTTTCAATAAAACGCTCGTATCATTTTTATTTTAAATCGGATTAAGACCAATTATATAATGCTAAATAAGGTTTTAACTGTATTAAAAGATGGTGGAAATGACGAATTAAAATAATGAAATTTTATTTAGGAAAAGTCGGTCGAAGGGAGACCGATTCAAAGACCATCGGAGCGACAAAGGTTAAAGTTCGTTTTCACGCACATTTATACATTCTAAGTTCCATTCGACGTACACATCCCTAGTTCTATCATACTCGTTCATTCTGTAAGAGTGTCCACAAGGTTCATTAGGCTCTCCACACTTCGTTAAATAATCAAAAACCGTTTTATCATCAAATTAATGTCGTCCGCACCCACTGTCAATTCTTGCCCTATACTTGCGCACTCAATCCTTGCACTCTCAATTCCAAATTTTACAATCTACTATATGAGATCCTTGGTGAAGTATTTTGGTTGGAGATCGATCCAAGTTGTTCAATAAGTCCGCATCTTCATGGATGGAACTCTCGGAATCCAATTCTATACTGGCTTCTTGTACCCCTCTTATGCTCGAACGACCCTTGGAGTCACTTCATACGGGCTTCTTGTGCCTCTCTTATGCTGTAAAAATCATTATAATGTTTGAAGGATTGACTGTTTTAAGTATCGCTCCAATTCGGACTAGAAACTCAGTTAAAAAAATAATAAAAATATTTTTGCTTCATCACATGTGCCTCGGGCGCATTTAAGTTGGGCCTGGGCGCATTCACATTTTCTCTCCTTTTGTAATGTGCCTCAGGCGCAATTGAATCGCATCCTGGGCGCATTATATTTTATCTCATTCTGTAGGGCGCCTAAAGGGAATTTCATCTGTATATTGGAAGCATTCAATTTTTTTTCCTGTTCATTCCAACAGATAACATCCAGTGGCTCATAGATTTCAACAATTTGATGATGAGTAATTTGACATTCTTTATGAAATTCTCAGTGAAGTGATTTGATTAGAGATCAATTAAAGTTGTTCAATGAATATTCATCATGGATGGATGCCGCCATCTTCTAGTACTTTAAAAACACTATTTTTCGATATATAATGGGTCTTGATCCAATTGAAAATGAGAAACTTACACGCGTTTTACCGGAACGAATCTTATTTTGACCCATCGAGTGTAAAATGGGCACTTCATTAGATATTCAAATGACTTGTTATCCAAACTACTTGGGCTAAAAAGTAAATTGGACAAGCTTTCTAACGGTTCAAACCATGCCAAAATTTGAGTTCGGGAGTGTCCGGGCCAAGTCCGCAAATTTTAACATATTATGCAGCATCAATGCGCCTCAGGCGCACTCCTTTGCGCCCAGGCGCATCCTTAACATTGCAAACATGTTCAACTTTGCGGACTTGCTCCAGACACTCCCGAACTCCAATTTGCTCGTGGATTGAACCATTAGAAGGAGGCTTGTCCAATCTAATTTCTTAACAAAGTTGTTCCAATGAAAATTGATTTTTACATCAAAGTACATGACCATTTTACCCTCAATTGGTCGAAAAACAAATTCTTTCAATAAAACGCTCGTATCATTTTTATTTTAAATCGGATTAAGACCAATTATATAATGCTAAATAAGGTTTTAACTGTATTAAAAGATGGTGGAAATGACGTATTAAAATAATGAAATTTTATTTAGGAAAAGTCGGTTGAAGGGAGACCAATTCAAAGACCATCGGAGCGACAAAGGTTAAAGTTCGTTTTCACGCACATTTATACATTCTAAGTTCCATTCGACGTACACATCCCTAGTTCTATCATACTCGTTCATTCTGTAAGAGTGTCCACAAGGTTCATTAGGCTCTCCACACTTCGTCAAATAATCAAAAACCGTTTTATCATCAAATTAATGTCGTCCGCACCCACTGTCAATTCTTGCCCTATACTTGCGCACTCAATCCTTGCACTCTCAATTCCAAATTTTACAATCTACTATATGAGATCCTTGGTGAAGTATTTCGGTTGGAGATCGATCCAAGTTGTTCAATAAGTCCGCATCTTCATGGATGGAACTCTTGGAATCCATTTCTATATTTGCTTCTTATACCCCTCTTATGCCCGAACAACCCTTGGAGTCACTTCATTCGGGCTTCTTGTGCCTCTCTTATGCTATAAAAATCGTTATAACGTTTGAAGGATTGACTTTGTTAAGTCTCGCTCCAATTCGGACTAGAAAAACTCAATTAAAAAAATAATAAAAATATTTGCTTCATCACATGTGCCTCGGGCGCATTTAAGTTGCACCTCTGCGCATTCACATTTTCTCTCCTTTTGTTATGTGCCTCAGGCGCAATTGAATCGCGCCCTCGACACATTCTATTTTATCTCATTCTGTAGGGCGCCTAAAGCAAATTTCAATTGCATGTTGGAAGCATTCAATTTTTTTTCCTGTTCATTCCAACAGATAACATCCAGTGGCTCATAGATTTCAAGAATTTGATGATAAGTAATTTCACATTCTATATGAAATTCTCAGAGAAGTGATTGGATTAGAGATCAATTAAAGTTGTTCAATGAATTCATCATGGGTGGATGCCGCCATCTTTTAGTACTTTAAAAACACTATTTTTCGATATATAATGGGTCTTGATCCAATTGAAAATGAGAAACTTACATGCGTTTTACCGGAACGAATCATATTTTGACCCATCAAGTGTAAAACGGTCACTTCATTAGATATTCAAATGACTTGTTATCCAACTACTTGGGCTAAAAAGTAAATTGGACAAGCTTTCTAACGGCTCAAACCACTCGAAAATTGGAGTTCGGAAGTGTCCGGGGTAAGTCCGCAGAGTTTAACATATTATGCAGCATCAATGCGCCTCAGGCGCACTCAGTTGCGCCCAAGCGCATCTCAAAGCGCTCCGGGCGCATCCTTAACATTGCAAACACGTTCAACTTTGCGGACTTGCTTCACACACTCCCGAACTCCAATTTGCTCGTGGATTGAACCGTTAGAAGGCTTGCCCAATCTAATTTCTTACCAAAGTGGTTCCTATGAAAAATAATTTTTACATCAAAGTACATGACCATTTTACCCTCAATTGGTCGAAAAACAAATTCTTTCGATAAAATGCTCGTATCCTTTTTATTTTAAATCAGATTAAGACCAATTATATAATGCTAAATAAGGTTTTAACTGTATTAAACGATGGTGGAAAAAACCAATTAAAATATAGAAATTTTATTTTGGAAAAGCCGAACGAAGGGACACCAATTCAAAGATCATCGGAGCGACAAAGGTTAAATTTCGTTTTCACGCACATTTATACATTCTAAGTAACATTCGACGTACACATCCCTAGTTCTATCATACTCGTTCATTCTGTAAGAGTGTCCACAAGGTTCATTAGGCTCTCCACACTTCGTCAAATAATCAAAAACCGTTTTATCATCAAATTAATGTCGTCCGCACCCACTGTCAATTCTTGTCCTATACTTGCGCACTCAATCCTTGCACTCTCAATTCCAAATTTTACAATCTACTATATGAGATCCTTGGTGAAGTATTTTGGTTGGAGATCGATCCAAGTTGTTCAATAAGTCCGCATCTTCATGGATGGAACTCTTGGAATCCATTTCTATACTGGCTTCTTGTACCCCTCTTATGCTCGAACAACCCTTGGAGTCACTTCATACGGGCTTCTTGTGCCTCTCTTATGCTGTAAAAATCGTTATAATGTTTGAAGGATTGACTTTTTTAAGTATCGCTCCAATTTGGACTAGAAAAACTCAGTTAAAAAAATAATAAAAATATTTTTGCTTCATCACATGTTCCTCGGGCGCATTTAAGTTGGGCCTGGGCGCATTCACATTTTCTCTCCTTTTGTAATGTGCCTCAGGCGCAATTGAATCGCATCCTGGGCGCATTATATTTTATCTCATTCTGTAGGGCGCCTAAAGCGAATTTCATCTGTATATTGGAAACTTTCAATTTTTTTTCCTGTTCATTCCAACAGATAACAACCAGTGGCTCATAGATTTCAAGAATTTGATGATGAGTAATTTGACATTCTATATGAAATTCTCAGTGAAGTGATTGGATTAGAGATCAATTAAAGTTGTTCAATGAATTCATCATGGGTGGATGCCGCCATCTTTTAGTACTTTAAAAACACTATTTTTCGATATATAATGGGTCTTGATCCAATTGAAAATGAGAAACTTACACGCGTTTTACCGGAACGAATCATATTTTGACCCATCAAGTGTAAAACGGTCACTTCATTAGATATACAAATGACTTTTTATCCAAACTACTTGGGATAGAAAGTAAATTGGACAAGCTTTCTAACGGTTCAAACCATGCCAAAATTGGAGTTTGGGAGTGTCCGGGGCAAGTCCGCAAAGTTTAACATATTATGCAGCATCAATGCGCCTCAGGCGCACTCCTTTGCGCCCAGGCGCAACCCAAAGCGCCCCGGGCGCATCCTTAATATTGCAAACACGTTCAGCTTTGCGGACTTGCTCCAGACACTCCCGAACTCCAATTTGCTCGTGGATTGAACCGTTAGAAGGCTTGTCCAATCTAATTTCTTACCTAAGTTGTTCCAATGAAAAATAATTTTTACATCAAAGTACATGGCCATTTTACCCTCAATTGGTCGGAAAACAAATTCTTTCAATAAAACGCTCGTATCCTTTTTATTTTAAATCGGATTAAGACCAATTATATAATGCTAAATAAGGTTTAACTGTATTAAAAGATGGTGGAAACGACCAATTAAAATAATAAAATTTTATTTAGGAAAAGTCAGTCGAAGGGAGACCGATTCAAAGATCATCACATGTGCCTCATTCGCATTTAAGTTGCGCCCGGGCGCATTCACATTTTTTTTTCGAGTTGACATGGAATCACTCACTATCCATACATGAAATCGAGGGCCCGTTGAGCTGCTTCAACGTTAGATTTAGAATTCGAATAGGGGACATACCATTAACTTACGAGTGTTATCCCTATCTGGCCCTTTTGAGATGCCTTCACAGTTTTCTCACCAAATCACAGACATATTAGCAAGTGCTGCTGCTAATGCTATCTAATTCCGCATTTATGTACTTATCAGGTCGATCAGACATTGGTAACTATATATGTTTCGAAATGCATTTTTTACTTAAAAGAACAGTCTATGAACCAACTGTACGTGATTTTGTTGATGATACTGTAAATTATATTCTGACTGATCAAATAGTTAACACTGGTTACTCTTCTTGTAATTTGGTTGGGTTGATTTCTTATCAATTTTCGGGCTTAAATAGCATATGATTGTTGTAGGGTAGGGTGTCAACCTCGTTGGGATGTTACTCTCACAATCGGTCAGGCACAAGGCCCACAAAGCCTAGGCCTGGGGCACCCCATTTTTTTTAGTATTTGGGTTGAAAGGACTTTTTTTAGGAAATGCTCAGTCTAAGTTTCAGAAGCAAGGCCCAGTTTCTTGAGCACTGATATTGAGGTAGTAGGACTTTCTACTTATAAAAGATTTTTTGTCTTCATTGTTTCCTTTAACTAACGATGTGGGACTATAGATGGGAGGTTTTGTCTTGCAACTTGTTTGTCCCACATCGATAGAGCAAAGGCTCAATTGACAAAGTGGATTTAATATTATAGTTTTGGCTTTCTCTATATAACTCTTTTTTTTTCCGTAAAAATTATCAAGCGTTTAGGGCACCATTCTTAGAACAGGCCTTGGGCACCCAAATACCTTAGGCCGGCCCGGCCTGGTGACTCTCACATTGTGATGGTACCTTTTCTTGCACTGTTTATCGATGTACTTCATTTCGTTTTAATGAAATATATCTTTTTCGCCGTTCAAAAAAATATAATTGATGTCGTCTAGTCCACCTGAATTTTTACGTGGACAACATATTTGACGAGACAAAAAAAATGAACCATTCAAATCAACTAATGGGACCTAGGGTGGGTCCCGTAACGCATGCACATCACAGAATTAATATACTAGCTCTGATGCGCAGGGTCTCAGAGTTCACAAAATTGGACTTAAAATTCAGCCAAAATAGTGAATATTCCGGAATATATCATAATCTACGTAGAAGTAATTTTTACACTTAACGAAATCCAAAATATTAGTACTAGATATTTATTACAGTTGGGTATACCTGATATTTCTCCTTGTATACTTTGACTGCAGCCCCACGACAGAGAAGCATGTGGTGGGCCACTATATAAGGTTCAGTGGCCAAATCTCCAGCAGGACAATCGTTGTTCCTCCAAGCGGAGCAACGGTCAGGTGCAAGGGCCCCAATGTCATAGCCTTGAGTTGCGTATGTCCATTGCTCATTTGTTGTGATCCAATGCTTTATCCTATCTCCAAACTCTTTGTAACAATGCTCTGTAAAATTCGCAAAATCGTCCCTTCCAACCAAGAATGTTACACTAGCTAGTATCTATCATCCTTTTAGCTAGTCAGCGAATTGAGGTAGCAGCTAATTTGACAAATCATATTGTTTTTATCAATTAATCTACTGACACAATCTTACACACTCATTCTGAGAGGCGGTTTGTAGCTTACACAATGCGAGGGCTCAAGAAGCCACCATACTCATCTTCTAAAGCTTGGGGAAGATCCCAACGAAACATAGTGACAAAGGGTTTCAATAAACTACGTTCAAACACGAGAAGCGCGATATTAAAAATATTTTGAAACAAGATATAGTACGTTATTACAGCTTGTTCAAACACGAGAAGCACGAATTTTTTTTATTTTTTTTTGAAACGACTAAAAGAAACTTATGGGGGGATTTACCTAGTAGATCAGACATTGGTTTCCATGTGAAAAGAGAATATTTATAACCGCCATACGTGTTACCAAGCGAGGGGGAAAATCTAGATCGTGTATTCGATAGTGATTGTGCAACGTACACTCTCCTACGTACAAAAAAATTCAGAAAGTCTAAAGTCACCGCATAAGACCACCTCCGTATAGTAGTAGGGTCCGGAGTGAGCCTCACAAAAAATACATAAAAATATCCAAAAATTCCTAAATAATTTATTATGGAGTCATATAAAAAAATTAGCTACGGATCATATATATATATATATACCAGTAGGTATGTTTTTTGAATTTTTTTATATATTAGTTCCAAATGGTTTTGTTCAGTTCTAACCATGGATCTTAATTGAAAATCAGTAACCGAATCAAAATTAACGATTTTTGTTTTTTTGTAACCATAACATGACCAATGAATTGTAGAGTCAGACCAAATAGAACAGTTTGGTCTGGATCGAACTGGTTTTGTGATTTGGACGGTTTTCTTGAGCACCCCTAGAATTTATTCAGCATGCAAAAATAGTGTTCCAGCATGGCAATCGCTAGTTAATAAAATAAGGTAATTAAAGAAAGACAAAATTAATGCCACTTATTAATTTTGAGAACGTGCACTAGCAGCTAGACCTAGCTCCATGCTACTTGAGGTTGAACTTCTTAAACCAAAGCGCTGAGCGTTTTGGGTATCTTTTGAGGCCATCGTGAAAATCAACATAGCCAAGCCCAAATCTTATGGTGTAACCAGATCCCCATTCAAAGTTGTCCAAAAATGCCCATGCGAAGAACCCTTTTACCTTCACACCAGCCCTGCCAATTACATTTCAAATTTATCAGTCACGTCGGTAAAAATTCCGTGTAAATATCTTAAATTTGCAGAAACTTTAGATCAAACTCCAAAGCGTAGGTTATTAATAGGAGAGGCCTCAACATTAGTGTACATATCTCTCATCGTGTAATTTTTCTTTGTGGCTGTCATCCTCAGGTGACAAATGCGCGCCAATCTTTACAGCAGAATGTGGCAATGCATTTGGAATGAACTCGGATTTGATATCATTTAAATATATATTTTTAATCCAACAAAATAAAAAAAAAAACTTAGATTATTTGGTTGAGAGGTTCCAATACTATGGTAAGTGATAATTATCTTTTCCATACTGGACTGATGAGACAGACTAATAGAATTAAAGCCGATAGTGCAAACTAACTTGATGGCATTTTGGACGGCCTCAAGATGGCGACGGTAGAAATATATTCTCAAATAATCCTTGACTCCTTCTTTAGTAGTGACGTTATTCGCATCACCCATGCCTGAAAACATTTAGTCCCAGAAATCAACTTAGCGTAAATTAAGAAAAAATTGCAAATTGTGTGATGATCACATAAACAAATGAATAGACGATGGAAAAATAAGAACAGTGACCATTTTCAGCTTACCATTCTCTGCGATGTAAATAACCGGATTGTTGTACTTTTCCTTTGTGTAGATTAGAAGTTCCTGAAGTCCTTTTGGGAAGATACAAAAGGTGCCTACTGCTGTCTGCAAATTCATTTGGGTTAGTATAAAATTGTGTGTATTCATACATACATATATATATACACACACAGTTTCCCCAACAATATGTCTGAGGCCTTCAATTTGGCTTCATGTCAATTTGTACTTTTTTTCCGTTACTTTCTTGATAACTCTTACCGGGTTTCCAATGGATTTTCCGTTGCGCTCCGCTGTAAAGTAAAAAAAAAAAACCGATGAAAAGAAAAAAGTAAATAATATCCAAAAAATTGAATTTCTTTTCTGATTTCCCTTTGATAACATTTTTCCAATGCTCTACCATATATAGATTATTTATTTTTAGGTGGGGCGTGAACTTACTTGTAAGATTAGCGAGAGAATCAGATGAGTAGCTAACATTGACACTATTAGCAGAAGGAACATCAGATGCATAATTTCCGGTATAGTAATTCAGTCCGATGAAATCGCAAGAACCCTTCACCAACTTAGCTTGCTCAGGAGTGAATTTCGGTAACCTTTTTCCGACGAATGAACGCATGGTTTCTGGGTATTCACCGTAGGTTAATGGGTTCATAAACCTGTCCAAATTACACCCAGTGACCCAAATAAGTAGTGTTCATAGATAATACATCTTCCGTTCAATAATGATAATAATCAATATATCGTGTCATTTTTTGAATTAAAAATAAATTATTTCCGTGCTTAGATGTTTAAAAAAATTTGCGCTAATTTAAAGATCTCAATTGATTCTTTAAATCAATACAAAAAAAAAAAAAGAAAGAAATTATATACGAAAGTGCTTTGTTTTTTTTGCCTCGAATTGACAGAACTTTTGACAATGAAATATCATTATGATACGGAGGGAGTACCTTTAGTAAATCTCCAATTCACTACGATTTTTGATAAATGGAAGGGAAAAAAATCAAAATGGTCCTTGTAGTTTAGTGTTTGTGTTAATTTGGTCCTTGCAGTTTGAATTGGCTCGATTTATACTCTGTAGTTTTTATTTTGTTCCAACTTGGTCCAATTACTAACTGTCGTTAGACTCTGTTAACCCCAGACAGGAATGAGCCCCTTTTCTAGGGTTAAAATCGTAATAGGTCATTCTCATCTTGCCCTAATATACCTCTGAACCAAAACACATAACCTCATTGTTCCATTCTTCATTTTTTTCACGGCTTCCATTCTCCATTTGTCGCGCCTGAGATTTTACCTTCGACCGAAACGTGTATCGTTCGCCTTCGGGGGGAAGGAGCGAGAGGGATTGGGGCCGGGATAAGTGATCTGATTCCTATGGATTGCGATGTGGTTCTTGAAAAAAAAGGAAAAATGTTTGAATTTTAGAAAATGAAATGGGTTTTATTTTTAAAAGGGATCAAGATTTCATCAAGCTGCCTACATATCTCTGGGTAAAGGAGAATCAGGTCCAGCTGTAGTTTGGACCACAAAAAAGGACCAAGATTTCATCAAGTTGCCTACATATCTCCGGGTAAAGGAGAATCAGGTCCAGCTATAGTTCGGGCCACAAAAGGGGTTTAGAAACAAATTAGAGTCTCCATCGGGCATAGAGTTTAGGTGTGCCTGGTCACCTCTTGAATATTAGAAGAATAGTTCAAGTATTTTAGAAAAAAGAACACGGGTCAGAAAACCTGGTTTTTAGAAAAAAGTGACTCCGTTTTGCTTTTTAGGAAAAGATTTTAAGTTTGTGAGGTTAGAGAAGAAAGGGTTAGATAATTCACTAGCAAAGGGACCCATTTGTGTCTGGGGTTAACGGAGGCTAATGACAGTTAGTAATTGGACCAAGTTGGAACAAAATAGAAACTACAGAGTGTAAATCAAGTCAATTCAAACTGCAAGGACCAAGTTGACACAAACACTAAACTATAGGAACCATTTTGGTTTTTTTTTTCCTAAATGGAAATAACAAAAAGTCCCGTAAAAGGTGAAGGAAAACTGAATCTCTTATTAATTTCTGAATGAATCATTACAAAAGAGAATCAATCTCTTCTTATATAACATACATCAGAATCCCTAACTACTTTACTAAACCGTGATTACCTCTAACTAATCCTGTTACAACAAAGGCCTGATTGTCTACACACGCATCCACACCATATGAACTACTTTCTGCCAAAAGCCTTTGCTGAGAAGGCTTGCATACAGTAGTAAGACGTAAATCTCTTACTGGTCTAATCTCACTGACATGCCCCCTCAAGCGATTGGGTGAGGCACGAACCAAGAGCTTGTCACGAAGATAATGAAACCGAGAGACAGAGAGGGGTTTAGTAAACACATCAGCAACTTAATCCATAGAAGAGACATGGCGAAGAACAAGCTTCTTAGCAGCAACCTGTTCTCGAATGTAATGATAGTCAATTTCAATATGCTTGGAGTGGGCGTGAAACACAAGATTTGTGGCGAGAGCTAAAGCACTGAGATTATCACACCATATAACTAGTAAAGAGGAGACAGAAACAGAAAAATCACGTAACAACATCTGTAACCAGTTCAATTCGGCCATAGCATGGGCAAGAGCTCGATATTCAGCCTCCGTAGAGGAATGAGAAATAGTAGGTTGTTTCTTTGCTGACCAAGAAATCATATTGTTGCCCAGAAACACACAATACCCCGAAGTAGATCGTTGATCAACAGAATCTCCAGCCCAATCGGAGTCGGAAAAGGCCTGAAGAGTGAAAAGACCACAGGTAAACTAAGACCATGATCAAGAGTGCCCTTGACATATCAAAGTACCCTCTTGACTGTAGTAAAATGAGCAATAGTAGGAGAAGCCATGTGCTAACATGTGTGATTAACAACATAAGCTAAATCAGGGCGAGTAATGGTCAATATTGTAAAGCCCCAACCACACTCCGATACAAAGAAGGGTTTCCAAAAGGAAGAGAATCAGAAGTTGAATCTGCAGACTTAAGAGCAATAGGTGAAGCACAAGGTTTACATTCTGTCATGCCAGCTTTGGCAAGAATCTCACTAGCATACTTACGTTGAGACAAGAAGTAGCCATGATCCTGAGACTGAACAGAGATACCAAGGAAATAAGAAATAGAACCCAAATCTTTCATGGAGAAAGTACTTTGCATTTGTCGGAGAAGATTGTCAATGGCAGTTTGATCACTACCAGTAACCAGTATATCGTCAACATAGACTAGAACAATAAGAATAGAAGAAGAGGTCTTGTGAAGAAAAAGAGATGAATCACAATGACTAGTCAGAAAACCATAAGAAAGATGAAAGGAGGAGAGAGTAGAGTACTAAGCTCGAGGAGCTTGTTTAAGCCCATAAAAGGCTTTATGAAGTTTACAAACCATGTAATGGTGAGAAGGATCAACAAAGCCAAGGGGTTAAACCATATAAACCTCCTCTTCAAGAGTACCATGGAGAAATGCATTAGAAATGTCTAGCTATTTAATAGGTCAATGGAAAGAGAGAGCCAATCCAAGCAGAATTCGAATGGTGGGCTGTCTAGCTACAGGACTAAAGGTCACATAATAATCGATACCTTCCTCTTGTAAATAACCCTTAGCCACTAAACGAGCCTTATATCGAGCCATAGACCCATCAGAATTTCGTTTAAGTTTGAATACCCATTTACAGCCAATAGCATTCTTATGAGATGGTAGAGAAGTTCCTTGTTTTTGAAGAGCTTGATACTCTTCTAACATTGCTTGAGACCACTGGGAAGATTGAAGAGATTCTTTAACAGTAAGGGGTTCAGTAATAGAAGAAGAAGAAGTAACAGTCGTAAGACAAGAAGGAGTAGAAGAAATTAAAGCAGCTTTAGATCTAGTTTGCATAGGATGAGGAGGAGGCTTAGGTTTTGAGTGAACAGTAGTTGTAGATGGTTGAGAAGAGGAAGAAACAGGTAAAGCAATGGAAAGAGAACCAATAGGAATATGATCAGTAGGAACAGAAGTAGTAGGACCAGAAAAAGGTAGTAATGGAGATGTGCAATGTGGCACATCAGAAGAAGAAGAAGAAGAAGAGTTAGAAGATTCAAAAGAAGAATCAGGAGAAAAAGATGGAGAAAAAGTAAAAGAAGCATCTACAGAAAAATTATGTAAATGAGAAGGCCAAAATAATGTGAAAACTTGAGAGAGAGAGAGACTGAGGAGTTGAAGAAGATGTAGAAGATTTATATGGAAAAAGATATGTTCATGAAACACAACATGTCTTGACAAATAAACCTTGCCAGAGTGAGGATCTAAACATCGGTAACCTTTGATAGTGGGATGATAACCCTATAAAACACAAGAAATAGATTTAGGTTGAAGTTTATGGGAAGTGTAAGGTTGAAGCCAGGGGAAACATTGATAGCCAAACACTTAAAATGAAGAATAGTCAGGTGAAATCTGAAACAAAACCTCATAAGGACTAAGATTTTGAAGAACAGAACTAGGCATGTGATTAATAAGAAAAGTAGCTGTAGCTACAACTTCAAACCAATACGTAAGAGGCACACCACATTGATAGAGTAAAGCAATTGAAGTGTCAGTGATATGTCTATGTTTTCGCTCTGCAATACCATTTTGAGAAGAAGTGTATGGACAGATTTGTTGATGCACAACACCTTGAGAAACCAAAAACTGATCCATCTTATGATTGACATATTCAGTACCCCCATCTGTTCGAAAAATCTGAAGGGAAGTGGAAAATTGTTTTTCTGCATAGGTCTTAAACTCCACAAACTTATCAAAAACCTCACTTTTAAAGTGTAAAGGATGAAGCCAAGTAAATCTGTTATAATCATCAATAAATAGAACATAAAACCTAAAAGCAGATGTTGATTTATTAAATGGACCCCAAACATCACTATGAACAAGAGAAAGAGGCTTGCATACAGTGGAATTGGACAACTTGAAAGGAAGTCTATGGCTCTTTGCAACACAACAAGATGTGCAAGATAGAGAGGTAACGGATTTGTCATAAGAAACATTCAAACCCTGAAGAATCTGTTGAAATTTTTGGAAAGAGGGATGACCCAAACGTTGATGCCATAGGGCAGGAGAAATAGCAGTAGAACCTGAAGAAGCAGAGGTAAGAAAAGCCTTTAAAGTAGATGGAGAACCAAGATGAAGCAGAACCAACAGGAAACTGATAAAGGCCATTCACTTTAGTACCCGAATGAAGAACTTGTCTCGTAGCCTTGACCTGAACTGTAACGACCCGGAATTTCAACCCAATTTTTTTCGAATAAAGAAATTATTATTTTAACTAAATAGTCTATAAGTAATGGATTATTTATAAAATATAATTCAACTAAAACCTAAATTTATTTTGGTGATTAAAATTTATTTAAATGTTACATTAATTAACTTATGACCATATAATTGTTGTAATAACCCGAAAATTTAAACTAATAAAAATGATAAAAAGAGTTATTTATTTATGATAGTATTAATTTCCTTATTGATAGATAATTACAAAAAAAAATAAGTTCTTATATCTAATCATCTCTTAAAAATTATTTTGTCATTATATACATACATATAATTGCATGTATGAACGTCTCTCTTCTCTCTCACTCTCCTACTCGATCTCTACCTCCTCCGTGACCCAAAAATCGTGTCTAATTCGTTCGTTCCGAAACCCAATACCGTTAGGACTCGTTTTAATCCGAAACTCATCAAATTCTCTTATATATATACACCACTCCGACCCTAGGGCGCGTACACTATTCTACCACCTTCCACGGAGTCCAAAAGGAGAGAAAAATCCGAGAGAACCTAGCTACAATCCATAGATTTTTAGAGAGAGAAAGAAGGAGAGAGAAAAGTGGGTTTCGTGGTTTCGTTCGTCCGAGACTCAAATTGATCGATTGAATTACTTTCTACAATCCCAAGGATCCCCGAACATCAACCAATTCGGCCCCGAAGTCCCCCGATCGACGGAACCGAAGTTGTCTTCTCCAAATTCAAGTTTACGATCGAAAACGAATTCTACTCAAATCGAGGTATTATAATTCGATCTGAAGCCTCCTCTAAGTATATTTATGATTTATAGACATAACCCAACGTCCCCCGTAGCCCCATGCATCGAAAACAATCGAGAAAACACAAAAAAATAAAAGCAGACAGCAAGGTTGCGGCCGCAACCTTCGGGAACTCCAACCGCGTGAACCAGCAGAACGGAGTTCGCGGCCGCGAACTCCTCTTGTCCCAGCCGTGCGGTTTCGTGGACTTGAGATCGAATTGATTTTGCGACCCTTTAAAAATATATTTTGACTCCGAAATTTTTATCCTAGGTTCCTAACATTCTAAAGTTCATAACTTGTTAGTTTCATATTTTTTTATTTAATCTACTATTTATTTAATTTTTATTCGTAATCGTGAGATCGTTTGCAAACTAAAATTCGTTACGACCCTTTAAATTACTCTATAAATCCCCAAACTATTTTTCTTAGATTCCTAACTTATTAAATATCATAAGTTGTTGATTTCATAACTTTTTAATGTTATTTGCTATTTATTTTATTTTTAATTAAAGATATAAACGAAAATTAATAATGACCTTATAAAAAATATTTTTAACATCAAAAATATTTTTCTTAGACTCCTGACAGTTCAAAGGTGATATTTTATAAAAATAAAATTTTATTTATTTGAATTACTATTTATTATTATTTAAGCATTGTTCCTTAATAATAATATCGTAAAATATTATACAGAAGGTTTAAAAATCCGAATAATTTTATTTAGACTATTTAAAGCCCTAGAATGATATCTTGTAAATATAAATATATTTCCAACCCCTTAATTATTTATCGTCTATTTATTCTTGTTTCGTCTATTAATTTAATCCTTTTATTTAAAATAATTCCGTGAGCATCCAAACTCAACTTTTAGCACTTGAACTTATTATAGGGGACTGTTAGGACCTTTATTAAGGTTATGATATTTATTTTAATATTTTTACCTAATTAATAAATTTAATTAGTATTTAATTAGCTTAATTACTTATAATTAATTAATAAAAGTCTAGAAAATTATTATTTAAGCTTAATTAAATAAATCTTACATTCTTAATGACTTTGTGATCATACGAGATTAAGGGCAACGGCCCAGTCATAAAAGGTTATGTGATTTCATTGCTTAATAACTGTTTTGACCCGTCTGTTATTCGTTTTCAATTATTATTGAGATTGATATTGTGTTGATACTTAATTTGAATGTTAGATTGGACCCTAGGGACATGGGGTGGTATGCGAATTAGAAATCACGTAGACGATGTTAAGTAATGGATAAATTGTGAGGTTTATTTTCTGTTTAGAGGTTGCCTGCAGGCGTGATGTTGTGATATGATGAGATTGTGATGAGAATTGATACTGGCGGGTGTCCAGTGATGAATTGATAGACTGGCGGGTGTCCAGTGATGATTGTGAAAAGAATTGTGATGTGGTTTATAAGATAGGCGAACCCTAGTCGTGATACCGGCATGATAAGCTTACCCCTTGTTGTAGTTATTGGGGGTGCACACTCGGTACATAACTTAGGTGTTCCTGCAACAACAAAGGGAAGTGATCTCATGGGACTGAGCATGGCTAGTGGTTGGGGAGGAAAGATCTCGTGGAGAGATCTTAGATTTCATGTTAAGTTAATGGATAGCAATGAATCAAGTTATGTGAATTATCTCTGTTTTACTTTTTCGCACCATATATATTCTGTTTGCCTGCTAGCTGTAAAGTAAGAGGGGTGGTTGGGTTGGATTATTTTACTGGGTGATTTATCACTCACGGATACGTCTGTATCCTGGCAAATCGATTGCTTCGGCGATCAATTTGCTAGAGGGCGCAGGATTCAATGGAGGAGATTCAACGATGATGCGGTTCGACCCGAAAAGAATATCAGTAATGAAGATCGAGGATGCTTAGGATTCGTATCAAGATTAGAGTCAGCTCTGAAGATAGTGTATTTTGATTTCGTAAATCTATCTTGAGATTGTATTAGCAAAATCTTTATTTTGAAAAATTTCATTTATTTTAGTTAAATTTTCTTGAGAAATTATTTTATATTTCACCCGAAAAGTCGGGGCGTTACATGAACCACAAAGGAATCAGAATCAAATGTTACGGTGCACTTATTGTCTTTAGTTAACTAATTCAGACACTAAACTGGTAGACATGGTAGGAATATGCAGAACCTTGTACAAACAAAAAGAGTAATGTGGAGTAGGAAGAATACCCTTGCCAGTGTGCTGAATGGGTAATGAATCTCCATTACCAACCATCACTTGATCAGTACCATAATAAGGGTGATAATCCTCAAGATTCTGTAGGTCATTAGTAATATGATTCGTAGCAGCGAGTCAAGATACCAAGGAGGAGACCTAGAAAATCCAGAATTAAGCCCAAAGTGCCAAGAACCAGAAGCAACAAACGCTCTAGGCTGAGAAGAAACAAAATGAGATGGTGAAGCAGCATTCGTACGAAGCCAACAAGTTTTAGCACTATGCCCAGGTTTGTCACAAATCTGGTAAACAATAGGAGCAGTAGAAGAATTGGATCTGAAATTTGGTCTAAAACCACCTCCTTGAAAACCATGCCCTTGAGAAGCACCTCCTCTTGGAGAAAAACCACCATGAAAACCAGAACCTCCCTCACCACGAGGAGAAAAACCACCACCTCTAAATTTGTTATGAAAACCACCACCTTTAAAATTGTTATGAAAACAGCCACCTCTGTTAAAGGAAAAACCACCAGAAAAACCACCTCTAGCAGTAACAAAGGCAACATTAGGGTCTATAGGAGACTTTTTAGCCTTGGATTCAATGTGAATAGATTCAGAACATAACAAAGCATAAATATGTTCCATAGTAATTGTTCCTAATTGAGCCCTAATTGTGGTAGCAAAGGGATCATATTCAACTGGTAAACCATTCAAAGCAGCAAGAATCAAATCGTCATCAGCTACAGAAGTAGTAACCAAAGCCAAGTGATTGGCAATAACCTTAATTTGTTCAAGATACTCTTCCATAGGTTTCGATTTCTTCGAAACACTACCTAACTTATTCTTGAGCTGATGAACATGAGACCGAGAAAGAGAAGTGAATCGCTTCTCAAGAGGTGGTTTTTGCTGAAGAACAGTTGTGTAAATTGCTGGACTTAGGGTTGCAGTAATGCAACTGAAGAGATGACCATCAATCAGAGACCATGACTGAAAAGCTTCATTGGAGACCTCTTTGCCTTTAGCATCAGTGATTTTCGACGGAGGACGCGAGACCGAACCTTGAACATAACGTACCAATCAATCCATTTGCTCGAAGAATATTTTGAAATTGATGATGCCAGATGAGGTAATTTGAAGAATCAAGTGTGACGGTGACGAACGAACTGAGATTTGAAATGAGAAGAGTAAGAGTGGAGGGAAGCGGGGAAGAAGAAAAAGACGCCATGGCTAGGATCGCTAGGGCTCGGTGGAGCTGTCGAGCTCTGATACCATGAAGGAAAACTGAATCTCTTATTAATTTCTAAATGAATCATTACAAAAGAGAATAAATCTCTTCTTATATAACATACATCAGAATCCTTAACTACTTTACTAAACCGTGATTACCTCTAACTAATTTTGTTACAACAGAGGCCTGATTGTCTACACACGCATCCACACCATATGAACTACTTTCTGCCAAAAGCCTTTCCTGAGAAGGCTTCCATACAGTAGTAAGACATAAATCTGTGACTGGTCTAATCCTCACTAACAGGTCATTGTTTTCATGCGAGTTTCCAATAGTTTCTTGCGAAATGGTTTCTTGAAATTGAAATACTAAAAACTTTTGGTGTCTCCTGAAATGTGAAAGGGAAAATAAAATCCATGGCACTACTTGTAATAATTTCTCGAGCATTAATGGCTTTAATTTTGAAGTACCACTTGATATTTGGAAGTATTTACTCACCATCCATACATAAAGTCGAGGGCCCGCTGAGCTGCTTTGACATTATGTACTGAATTGGAATATGGAAGAAACCAATGAGATACAAGTGTTATTCCAATCTGGCCCTTTTGAGATGCCTGCGCAATGTCTCACATATTCGATCGCTTATCTCAAAATTTGAAGGGAAAAAAAAATTGAAATTTGAGGGGAAAAAAATCGGAAATAATTCTTGATATTTACGCCAAATTTTTGTGCTTAGCTCCTCATTTTTCGTATGGAAATTTTGTTTTCCTTTCGTTAATACGATAGGTATCGGTAATTTAAAATTTAATATTTTTACTACAGCTGGCTCACCCGATATTTCTCCTTGTAGACTTTGACTGCAGCTCCATGACAAAGAAGCATGTGGTGGCCCACAATATAGGGTTCGGTAGCCGAATTCCCCGCGGGGCATCCGTTGTTCATCCAGGCTGAGCACCGGCCTGGTGCGCGGGCACCATTGTTATAACCATTTTCTATGAAGATCCCTGGCTCATTCATTGTACTCCAATGCTTTACCCTATCTCCAAATTCTTTGTAGCAAAGCTCCGCGAAATCTGCAAAATCATCCCTGCCAAAAAAAATACTACTAAGAATAGATCGATGTACCATCTTCTGAATGAGTTTGTGGGCAAAACTGAAGAGATATTTACTCACACAACTCGGGGACTTAAAAAGCCACCATACTCATCTTCAAGGGCTTGGGGGAGATCCCAATGAAAAATTGTGACAAATGGTTTCAAACCTGCAGAGAAATAGTAATTAGTAGGAGAGAGAGATTGTGTGTGCGTGCACGCGTGTGCTTTACTTTCTGATTAATAAAAACCAAGAGATCATAAGGGGGATATTAATGAGCGTAGAATTAACCATTTGCTATGAGCTCATCGATGAGATTGTTGTAGAAGGCAACCCCTTCCTTGTTCACTCCTCCACTTAACTTCCCATCTGAGCATAAAAAATAAATTGTGAAGCTTGAAATAGTACTAAAATGAGATTGTTGTGGAAGGCATATGATTGCCGAGGCCAACATAGTTGGAAGCAATTTCCATCGTTCTGATGCTTTGTCCGCTTGTCCTTTTAATCATACACCTTTTTTTGATTAATAAAATAGGAGCTTTGGCAATAAATAGAAAAATCCAAATGCATCGTACAGATTAATTCAAACTGCAGTATGCATGTCGATGTATGGGTAAATAAATGATTAAAAAAGAATATCCTAGCTAATAAGAGCAGTGTACTGTGTAACTCTATTTCATAGTGCAACTCTTCTTGTTTTTAATTAGCATGTCCAATGATCTTGTCCAAGGGCGGAATCAGGAATGAATTATGTCTGGGCTAACTTAATTTTATATATATTAACAAAAAAGAGCCAAACTTAGACATGTTGATTAACGGGATGTTTTCATATCGGAAAACATAATTCCGACTCCCGTATAAGAGAAGTATCATTAAATTTGACTCTTTGAATTGTAGGAGGAGGTTGCTCATAACATTGGATTGAGAAGAAGCATCACTTTCTGATTCACTCTTGATTTGAAGAATGACACAATATTTTTTCGATAAAGATATGTATACCGACCAAACATATACCGAAATCGTACCGACGGCGCCGGCCGGCCGTCTCCGGCCACCAGACAGCTGATCCGAGCCGTCCAAAAATTCTATAAAAAAAAAAAACCGAGGGGCCCTACGCGAAAATCAACGGCATCCGAGGTGTGTAGGGCGCTTGATCGGAGCATCCATTTTTCTTGTATATACATATATACACAAAAAAGGGGTGCTCCGATCAAGAATATACACGAAAAAGAATTTAACCCTGTACGATTTCGGTATATGTTTGGTGGCCGGAGACGGCCGACCGGCGCCGTCGGTACGATTTCGGTATATGTTTGGTCTGTACGTATAGCATCACTCATATTTTTTTCCTCTTTTTTATGATCTATAATTTAAAATTAAAAGAATTTAAACCTAAAAGGGTTAAGATTGTAAAAACCAGTGTGTTAAACTAATTTAAGCATGCTATACCACTAGTGCTGTGCAATTAACAACATTAGAACAAATCTAAGCACACTAGCCAGTAGTGCTATGCAATTAACATCAAAGTAAATCTAAGCACACTAGCCAATAGTGCTTTGCATTTAACATCAAAACAAATTTACGCATATCAGTCAATGATATGCATTTAATATCATCAGAGTAAATCTAATCACACCAGCCAAAGCATTTACCAATATTTAAATCTAAGCACATCAGTAAGTGCTCTGTATTTAACAACATAAGTACAAATCTAAGCACACCAACTAGAGCTCTGCATAATAAGAGAATACTTGTGGATTTGAAGCCTTGTGGTTCAACGTACAGGAATAGTATTTCAGCACAAACATAAAAATAAATAAACCAGAGTATTTCTTTTTTCTTATCTTTATTTAAGGAGTAAGAATACACCAGCTGGGCTTATTATATATATATATATATATATATATATATATATATATATATATATATATATATATATATATATATATATATATATATATATATATATATATAGAAGTGGAGAAAGGAGAGAGTCAGATTATACCAACGCAGGCCGCAAAAAACGCTGAAATGTTTTAGATCCTCCGCCGGCGTCGATATTCAATAATGTTCCGCTGTCGAGAGAGAAGTTCTTTGCAATTAAGAAGTGGGCAAAGGAGAATATTATGGAAGGGGGAGGACTGACGAGGTATTGGAAGAGGAGAGGTACGGGCGGCTCTATGGCTCCCGTCGCCGGCGCATGAACTAGGCAAAGCTGGGCCAGAAGGAAGCGGTTCGTGGGGGTCTTTCCTGCCGACTGAAGGATGGTGAATTGGGTTGAGCTGGGCTGTGGGAGATAAATGGGTTGGGCTAAAATCCTTTTGGACTGAAATCCTACATATAATTTTTTTTTGAAAAATGACGGCTCATGACGTGTTTTGATAATTAATACTTCCTCCGTCTCGGTTTGTTTGTCCACTTTTTGACTTTTTGAGAGCATTTGATCTCTCAAAGAATTGGCTATAATTTTCAATTCCTAATGTTTTTAATATGCAATTTAGATCTTTTTTGATAAATCTCAATTAGTATTATTATACAAAATCTTCAAAATTATTAAAAAAAATACTATAAAATGTAAGATATAATTATAATTTTTGAAAGACACATATTTTGACAATTGTATAAACAAATTGGGACGGATGGAGTACTTGTCAAGGATAATCTAAGAACATTTGTCAATACTGAAAATATCATTGACTGGTATTAATTATCAAAACACATCATTGGCCGCGTCATTTTCCCTTTTTTTTTTGTTTTTTGTTTTTTGTTTGGGGGGGGGGGGGGGGGTTGTGTTGGGGTAAAGCCCAACCCATCCTGTACACAGTCTCTTGTCGATCCAGTGTATGGAATATGAATTAGCAAAGTTAATTCTGGGCCGGTTCTATTTTTTAATTTCATAATCCACTAGATCTTTTTTCTATAGAGTGCAATTCCTAATAGATCCTGTAGAGTGTATTTTACATTTTTACTCCTGTTTAAAAACAAATGAATCCATACAACCTCCTACACCACCACTACCACCACCACCACTCCACCACCATCACCACAACCAGCGCCACCACCACCGCCGTCACGTCGCCGCCACCACCACCACAACTCCGCCATCGGCCCACCACCATCACCGCCACCACAATGACAACCACCACCACTCCACCATTATCATCATCACCACCACCATGCCGCCGATGCCACCACCACCGTCACGCCACCGCCACCACCACCACCACCGCCACCACCTTGCCGCCGCCCCCGCCACCACCACCACAATTACCATCACAATTACGACCACCACCACTCCACCACCACCACCACCACCACAACACAACCAGCGTGCCTTCACGCTACCACCACTATCACCGCCACCACAATGACCACCACCACTACTCCACCATCATCATCACCACCGCCGCCGCCACCATAATTAATAGTGTTAATTCGGGTATTAACATTATTAATCTTGGTATTAACACTGTTAATTGGGATGTGAATTTAGACAAAAATTAACATTGTTAATAGGCGGATAACACTGTTAATTGAGATATTAACACTGTTAATTGGGGTGTGAATAACACTGTTAATTCAGGTATTAACACTGTTAATTGGGGTGTGAATTTAGACGAAAATCACCACCACCACCACCGCCGTCACGCTGCCACCACCACCACAACGCCGCCACCATAATGACCACCATCATCATCACCACCGCTGCCGCCGCCACTACCATGTCGCCGTCGCCACCACCACCACAATTAACAGTGTTGATTCAGGTATTAACACTATTAATCCTGATATCAACACTGTTAACTGAGATGTAAATTTAGACAAAAATTAACACTGTTAATTAGAGTGTGAATTTAGATGAAAACCACAACCACCACCACAACCAGAGCCACCGCCGCCGCCACCATCACCGCCACCATAATGACCACCACCACCACTCCACCATCATCACCACCATGCCGCCGCCGCCACCACACCACAATTAACAGTGTTAATTCGAGTATTAACACTGTTAATTGGGATGTGAATTTAGATAAAAATTAACATTGTTAATTGGGGTGTGAATTTAAACAAAAATTAACACTGTTAATTGTCCTGGTGAAGTGGTGGTGGCGGTGACGATGGTGGCGTGGTGGCGGCGGCGGCGGCGGCGTTGTGGTGGTGATGGTAGCGGTGGGGGTGGTGGTGGCGGTGATGTGGTGGTGATGGTGGAGTGGTGGTGTCAGTGATGTGGTGGTGGCGGCGGTGGCATGGTGGTAGTGGTGGCTGCGGCGTCGTGGTGGTGGTGGCGGCGTGGTGGTGGTGATGGTGGTGGTGACATAGTGGTGGCGGCGGCGGCGGCGTTGTGGCGATGGTGGTGGTGGCGGAGGTGGGGTGGTGGTGGTGGCGACGTGGTGGTGGTGATGGTGCCGGCGGCAGCGTGGTGGTGGCTGGATGTCTCTCCCAAATCGCATTTTTTTGCGATGGGTATTTTTGTCAACAAAATAATGAAGAGGACCTACTGGATTATGGCTCTTTGGACAGGACCTAGTGGGCTATACTTCACCCAGATAGGACCGGCCAGGAAGTTACTCATATTTCTTTGCATGCACCTTGTTTCTTTCGGAAAAGTTTCATAAACTAGTCAATACTCCCTCCGTCTCGAAATAAATATCCGGTCAACAAAACAAGAATTTAAAAATAATATATTTTCTACAAGAAAAAAATTCTAACGTTTTTTCATAAATTAAAAAAACTTGTGGATATCTAGTAAATTATTAAAAAAAGTTTAATTTTCTTTTAGAAAATTTCATTTTATTTTTAAGTTTTCGTTTTGAAGAGCAAACATTTATTTTGTGACAGGGAGTACTAAATATATATGGAAGACCAAAAGACGTCAAACTCAGGAACCACTTCAAACTTTGTGTTAATAAAGAGAAGTTTAACTAAATTTGACACATCTGTACCTCCACCAAAATTTTACTTTGACCCTTCAACTTTCAATTTGCAATAATCAAACAATTGTACTTTAAGCCAACTTGCAAAATCACCCTTTAGTCCAAATGCAATGCCTAAGACTAACAACATCTAGGGGTCAATTCACACGGGTCATTCTTCCGGCTTTAATTGGCCTCATCATTAGCACCATTATGCTATCAACGGTGAACTTTCAAAAAGTCCTACTTAAATCTTCAATTCATGTCCCCTCAGATAAATGTTCTATGTCCTGCCGTTTTTGTTAGCCTAGCTAACTTTAGTAAGATGGAGGCCAAAGTGAGATCTGGTAAACAAAAAAGCGTGCTAAGGGTAATTAGCTGTTTCTGCTGGAGGGATTTTGTCATAATCGGTGAAGCCACACAAATATATGTAAACTATTCTCCCATCTCAAAAATAAAAATAAAAATGTGTGGGACTCTATACCAGGTCGTGGGTCCCACGCTATCATGAGAGAACGGAGCTGAGTTTGAGCTAATTTAACCGCAGTAAAAGTTAATTAGAAAGAAACACGTCTTACGAGGTAGAACTCTTGGCCAGGAAATTGAGAATCTGAAACCATCCATCCCCATAAACTTCATTAGTTGCACATCTTCCTGTTTGCATTAACGTCACACATTTCAAAATTATTACAAGCTTAGCAAATAAAGGAGTTGCAATAATCCCATACGAAAAAAATGTACTTCTATAATTATTTTGACGTTGAAAACTTGCAAAAAAAAAATCGTACAAAACTATTTAGATTCACATAAAATTCATCCCGTACCTTATAACGGTGATAGAAATCAACAGCCACATCTCCGTTGCTCCGATTCAAAATCTTATCTGATCATACCATAAGATATAGTAGTAATTAATCAATTATTCCCTTTACCCTTTCGATCGACTCGAGAAAATGACACACTTCCAACTTCAATTCCTACATGAGAGACAGAGAGAGAGAACCTGGATATTTGTGGATGAAAATGTCGAATATACTTGGGCCTTTACCACCTTCTTTCCAAGCACCTTCAAACTAATAAATATATATATCCAAAAAATGCTAAATAGTATATATATCAACACAAAATCAACTTGCAAGAGATACTATATAAACAAATAATTATTTAGAAAAAGTGAAACCTGGTAGGAAGATGAGCCAGTTCCAACCACAAAATCGGATGGAAAGCTAGTACGATTAAAGGAAGAGGGGAAATTAGTTGCCACCGAGTCATGACCCAATGAGTTGATCATCATCAGGACTAAGATTCCCCAAAAAACATAGCCTTGAAGTGCCATGCCGAATTTTGGTATCGAATCCAATGTGTCATACCCCCTTTAAATATGAGCAGCATGCATTTATTATTCACACGATGTTATTGAAGACGTTGGTCCCATGCTATAGCGCAGGAGCCAATTATTTTGCATGCATGACGGAGTAGAACTTAGCAGTAGTGTGTTTTTCAGGAGAGATTATTCCATGCCCCACAGGCATGGCTACGTAGTGCCCCAGGGACTTCTTGCACCACACATTTTAATGACTCCACTAAAATATGTGGTATAAAAAGCCTTTGGAACATCACGTGACTATGCCCCAAGGGCATAGTATAATTTTTCGTTTTTCAGAGGCCTGTGGTAAGTAGACGTCACTTCAACTCTGTCAATAATTATTCTGCCCCTCACGTTTCGGTAAAAGACTGCTTGGCCCAGTCTTTTGAATGGTACTCCTTTTGCAGCTAGCAGTGCAATTTCCATTCCAAAAAGTCTAGTCTCACTGCAATCTGCACATGTCCACTATACATGTCTTACAAAAAATTATTTTAAAAATTTTGGGCTTTTTTTTTTTTTTTTAATTTTTGTGAGATTCAGAGTAAGCGCCACACGCGAACATTATGTGTGGTGGCTATAGCACCGCTATTTCTATTAATAGGGGCCACAAAAGCTCATCAATGTGGCTATAGCCGGCCTCCGGTTTCTGGATTTTTTAAACTCAATGTGGATGGTGCATGAAACCGACAAGGCATTGCCACTTCAGAGAGTTTTATTAGTATTAGAATTGTGGCTCATATATTAAGCATGAAAAGATACTAAGGAGTTTTAAAAAGAAGGTTAGATGCCGGAGCAAAACGGAGCAGAACGAGTAGAGCGTAGCGGAGTGAGCCGCCTGCAAGAAACGATACTCCTCTAGAGAGAGAGAGAGAGAGAGAGAGAGATGGTTTGCTCGATCAAGTCGGCTCTTGGCTGTTTCGTACCCTACGCCGCCGCTTTTACAGATAAATTCCTGACGATCTATGAAGCACGGGTACTCAATGTCACCGTACAGGTACGGGTACAGCGTGGGTATGGCAAAAGCGCACTGGGTCCAGTAAAATTGGATCGGGTAATTTTGATAATTTTGGGTATGGCATAGGGATGCTTTAGTCCGAAACGATTTTTTTTTCAAAATTAATTTCAGTGATTTTTTTGTAAATAATTATAAAATATAAGCTTATTGTGTAATTTATTTGTCTTTTATATACACGTTTACACTGAGAGAGGCAGTGATCTTGGAGAAGACGTCTAGGGCTCCAAATCGGGAAAAAATCTCTCTCTCTCTCTCTCTCTCTCTCTCTCGTTGTCTCTCTCTCTCTCTCTCTCTCTCTCTCTCTCTCTCTCTCTTTGTTTCTCCTCTCTTTCTTCATCTGTCTCTCCTCTCTCTTTCTCTCTTCGTATGTCTCTCTGTATATATTTTTTTGATCGATCGTATAATCTCTCTCTGTATATATGTATGTATATATGCATGTGTAATGTATATGGATAAATGTATTATGTATATGAAATTCTATATGCAGTAGATATGATGATATTTTTATAAGTATATTTGTACTTTTTTTTTGATAGGCAATATTTGTACTGATTGAATGCATTGTGATTATTTCATAATACATAGGGAGATGAGTTCAATGGGCAGTACAGGTTCAAGATTAAATGGTAGTGCTACTAGTACACCCTTTTTTTGGGGTAAAAAATGGGTTTATATTTTATTTTATGCAATAAAAATAGAAAAAAAATTATATATATACTCACCGTACCTGTACCTTACTTTTCTGGAGTTTTGCCGTTTCCCGTACCGTGTATTGGTACCCGTGCTCCCTAGCCTATGATGGAATGCGAGATTTGTTCAACGAAAGCTCAGATCAAACCACAGATGGCGGCAATCCATGGCATCAGAGGCCAAGAGCTCTTTGTTTGCTCCTCCAGTTGACTCCGAGCCAGTCGATATCAACGCCGCTGGGTAATCAAACCTTATAAATATATGTTTACATGAGCCGAGCCCAAATCTAAAAATATTCGGTTCGACTAGGCTTAAAAATATACTAAATGGTAATTTAAAAAATACTAAATTGTAATTTAGTGGGGGCATATATGTTTTGTTGATCATGTTGTTGATAAATTTGAATTTTTTATTTTATGGCTTATATTAGGTAAAATAGATATATTGTGACAAAATAAAAACTATAGAACACGAGCACGAATTCAGCTAGTTTGAGTTCAAAAAGCTTTGTCACGCCGAGATTGAGCTTTGAAAATTTTAAGTGAGCTAAACTAAAGCTCATTTTTTCATACTTGAATTGAACCTGAGTTAGACCAATATCTTATCAAGTAGAACCGAATTTAACAAGGATCTGTTTGATTCGTATTGTTTGCGCCCTAGTTATACCTAAACTGTTTCTAACTGAACCAAACATTCTCGCCCAGAAACTGATATGATTTTCTTAATTATCTTGGTTTGCCCCTAAAATAAAAACATACTAAAATCACGTAAACATGAACTACTTTGGCTTGATTCCAAACTATGTGTACGTAGGCAACCTAGATTCTTATCTTGGTTTGCCCCTAAAATAAATAAAACTCAATTCCCCTTTCTCTTCTCACAAAAAGAGATTGACAATAAAGAATAGTTGGAATAAAAAAATTATTTTTATCAAAGATGCAATTAAGAGATATATTATATGTTTTTTTTTTGAAGATGTTTTTTTTTTTTGAAGATGTGGAGATATATTATATGTTAAAAGGGGTCCGAAACGCTTAATAAAAATTTGATGTGATTTCATTTTATGCGAGTGAAATTATGTCGAAAAAGTAATCAATTTTTCGCAACCATAGTCAGGCTGGCATGCATCTTTCCACGAAGATTCTTGGCCTTTGTGAAATCAAACGCCAAAAGATAAGTAAATAGTAGGAGTAGTACAATAATCAAATGTGCCTTTATTCTACGCTGACACCACCACCAATTTCATTTGTAATCTTCCCACTTTCATCTCCTCTGGAGGTTTTTAGGAGTACTTGTGTCTTGTTCTTTTTGCAATTTAAAAAGAATTTTTGTAAAAAATTTTAAAATCCAATTCAAACACAGCATTTCTTACTTGCTTGGAAGTTCCCAAGCTGGAGAGAGAGGCCCATTTTTCACACCAATTCTAAACGATATATTGTTGCCTTTTTCCCAGGAAAAAAAAAAAAACTAGTAGTATCTCAATTGAATGTCGGTAGAAATTTGATCAATTTCTTCACTTTCCAATCTTTGAATTCACCAAATTGCAAAAATTAATCAAGCTTATTTCTTATAAGAACTCTTTAAAAATATTTTAAATAAATCCAATGACTCATTCCACGAAGATTCTTGGCCTTTGTGAAATCTCAGTAGTAGTACAATAATCAAATGTGCCACTGTGAAATCAAACAAAGGCCAAAAAGTAACGAAAAGGAAATAGTATCAGTAGAAGTACAATAATCAAATGTGCCATTATTCCACCCAGACACAACACCAACATCATTACAACCATGCTACTTGCGAAAAGGAAATAGTGTTAGAAGAAGTACAATAATCAAATGAATCCTAATGGATGCGAAACACATTATCAAAACTACTAAATCATTTTTTTAAAGTTATATATGTTTCGATGATGCACTTAACAATATTTGATCGAGCTAATTTTGGTGTACATGTAGAACTTGATGAGCTCTATATGATGAACGTCTCCGAACATCGGACGGATGCCGGAAAAGCCTCACCTGAGACTGCGCAATACGTTGTGCAGCACGAAACTGCACAACACGCTCCCCTCATCCGCATTACTCGAATTCAAATCATGCCTATTCGTGGAAATTTCATTCTGGTATTATGACTGTCTTTTTCACTAGATCAATCATTTTTAGGGGTGACTCTAATTTGGACGTTACAAACTTACAATGACTGTCTTTTTCACTAGATCAATCATTTGCTTTCAAATAGTCCTTATCCGAACTATCCATAACTACAAATTAAAGTGGGAGAGTTCTCTGCTAGCCAATGAGATTGTTGACATGTAGATTAGGGAGGTCAGAGTTCCTTGTGCTTGAGGTGGTCCTTGATGCTCAAGTGTTAGATGAGACAATGAAAAATAAATAAGGCTAAATTTTAAAAACACCCCCTCAACTATCATATTTTTGCAACATCGCCTGCCCCCCAAAACTAAAAAACCGACCAACATGACCCCCTCAACTATCAAAACTAACATGACCCCCTCAACTATCAAAACTAAGCAACATCACTCCCTCCGTCGGTACGGTACGGTTCGTACAAGGATATTTTTGAAATACATGCCAAATACCAAGTTAGGGTTAGACTAAAGTCGGTATAAATACTCTATGTTGTAAACTACATTTTCATACTATGATAATAAAACACTACTACAATAATCGTAAAAGATGACAGTTTAAAAGTGTCATTAAACGTGAAAGATGACAGTTTTGAAACTGTCATCTATGAAGCTGCCATTAAAAGTCTGAATCTTAAAATGACGGTTTGAAACTGTCATTAATATCTATAAAGATGACACTTTATAAACGTAATTGAAAGTAAAAGATGATGCTTTATAAACGTAATTGAAAGTAAAAGATGACAGTGTGAAATGTCATTAAAGCGCTTTAAAGCCGTCATCTTTTGTAACGACCCGCTCCCGCCTTGTATAATATTGTTCCCTTTGAACACCAAATCCCATCAAACCTCTCGGTAAGGTCACCCATTCCAGAATTACTCCAATGCGAGCACGCTTAACTATGAAGTTTCAATTGGCTTGGGCACCCTTATAACTTTAATAGTCTTTGTAAAAGATAGGATGACGATATATTATTTATAGCACACAACTTACATTTCACCAAGCGATGTGGGACTACCCTCGGTTGACCCTTCTGGTCACGTATCCGACAACCCCTCGCAAGGGTCTCAACTGCCCTCGGGCCGGTTGACCACTATCTGGAACTCGATCCCCAAGGGGCAGGGCGTCACAATCTGCCCCACTTATGAACACACATCCTCGTATGGGGTCGAGATTCTGTCTCATATTTCTGATTGGTACATGCTCTAATACCATATGTAACGACCCGCTCCCGATTTGAGACTAATTCAAAGAAATGACACTCATAGAAGGCGCCGTTTTCTCCAAAAATAAATTTTTGTTCTTCAATGTCACTTATAAGGAGAAACCGACATTAAAAATAAAGAATAGTTATGTTACTATTTTACAAAGTGACATCATAAATACATTAGATCACAGTTTAGAAGAAACTGACATTAAAAAGAAAGAATAGTTATGTCGCTATTTTACAAAGTGATATCATAAATATATTAGATCACAGTTTAGGAGAAACTGACATCAAAAAGAAAGAATAGTTATGTCACTATATATTTCAGAAAGTGACATCATAAATATTTTATATCACAGTTTTTTAGATGATTGACATTATTTATCTATTGCAATCTTTTTAAGTACAGTTTTTTCAAAAATTGACATCTTTTCACTTTTTTAAGAGTCATCTTTCAACAATATTAGTATAGTAGTGAAAGAACAGCAGCCGCTCTCGCTCCCGTGAACGTACCCGGCATTGGAGAACCACGTATATCTCTGCGTTGATTTCTTTACTGCCATATACTCGTAAATCGTGCATGTGTGTTTGACGATACTAACAATTAAAGACTCAAAAGGTCCACTGGATAGAAACGGACATGCAGCTTGGGATCACAAATCTCGTAGTGGAATGGACGCCAAATGTGCTACTGATCATTTGGCATGGTGAATTCAGAAGACAACGGTAAACACCACCTTAGTGATTGCAAGACATAAAGATGACCCAAGGCAATGCGCGCGCGGGAGATTTGCCATGTGTGGAGTGGAGGGAAGCGAATAGGGCAGCGGACCTTCTAGCTAAATTAAGAAGCTTTCGATTTGATCTGTAATTTACATTCTACTAATACTTTATAGTTCACGGCTTCACACACCTTTGTTTATGTTGTTTGAGCTTCATGATGACTCTGTACACCTATTTGGATTAGTTTTACATTATCTTCTGTTAACCCAAAAAAAAAAAGGTTGTTTTTTAACCGGCCTGCTCAATTCCTTTACTAAGTAGTGTGATTTTGTAAAAGTTCGTTTAGGTTCGACTTTTAACATCAAACCCATATGGCTATTTCATGGTCCCTATTTCATCAGTGGAGGCCAGAAGTTATGTCTACTTTGGGAAAAAAAATTTAGTGCCGGATGGGTACTATATGGCATCCGCTCAGCATATCCGAGTCGTCTATTGCTTTTTTGAGGTCTATCACATTTACATATAGCAACTTTTTTGGGGTCTATCATCTTATGTGATTTTTACTTCCTTTTTTTTTTTGTTAGCTGCTTTCGGAATCCAAAAACACAGTCATCGTCAAGTGTGGAACGCCAATTTTTACTATAGAACGTGGATTTGAATGAACCCTGTTTTGATATCATTTAAAGATTTCAAATCCAACACAAAGCTTTAGATTATTAGAGCATTCACAATGTAATAATTAAAATCAAAAGATTGCTAAAGTTAGCAATATATGCTTAAAAAAGTGCTCACATTGTAATAATCAAAGTTAGCAACCTCCTAACCAATAATAAAATTTGGGCATTTGAATAATCAAAAGTAACAATGTAGGACTTCACATTGTTAACTTTAACAACCTCTCTAAATGAATAATCAAAAGCTGACGTAGTAATTTTTGACTATTCATTTTTGATTATTACATTGCGGATGCTCTTAGGCAGCGAATTCCAATACTATGGAAAAGTGATAATTATTGTTTCCATACTCGAGTCCTGATGAGGGAGACTTATGTAATTAAAACGGATAGTGCAAACTCACTTGATGGCATTTAGGAGGGCCCCAAGATGGCGACAGTAGAAATATATTCTCAGATAATCCTGAACTCTTACTTTAGTTGTCTGGTTATTGTAATCTCCCATGCCTGAAAACATAATTAAAGTTCCATATATCAACTAAGGTCAAAATAAAAAGAAATGCAAATAATGTGACAAATAATATATAGTATGACATAAACAAATGAATACAAATTGAAAAAATAGCAACAACTT
Organism: Rhododendron molle; assembly: GCA_025413875.1. NCBI lineage: Eukaryota > Viridiplantae > Streptophyta > Magnoliopsida > Ericales > Ericaceae > Rhododendron > Rhododendron molle. The sequence continues at coordinate 6,740,261 of CM046394.1, read as the reverse complement.
TGGGCTTACCACACTCTGTAATATAAATAACCGGATCGTTATACTTCTCCATTGTGAAGATAAGAAGATGCATAAGCCCTTTTGAAAAGATATAGAAGGTACTTACCCCTGTCTGCAAATTCATTTGAGTTAATTTAAAATTGGGTGTATTTAATAATATGTATGAGGCCTTTAATTTGGCCTTGTATCACCATTCGTAATTTTTTTTTTTGGTACTGTTTTTATTTTCTTGATAACTCTTACCGGGTTTCCAATGGGTACCCCGTTGCACTCCTCTGCGAAATGAGAAAAGAAAAAGAAAATCAGATCTAAAAGAAAATCAGATCTAAAAGATATGGATATTGCCAGATAAATGATAAAGGAAGTTAAGCCAAATTGGATTTCTTTTCTGATTTCCCTTGATAAATGTTTACGTATCTTTTTAGATATGTGATGAATTAAGGTTAATTTAAAGGGGTGCAGACGTTACACACGTTACACATTCAATAAGAGCATTTGTTCAGCATTTTCCGCCTATATATAACCCTCACCAAATCGACTCTCTGTTATTTATTTCTAGATGGGCGTGAACTTACTTGTTTGATTAGTCATAGAACCAGAAGGGAAAATAACCCCCTTGGATGGTGAGAAGCCAACCAAGGCCTAAAAACCCTGTTAGCTTATGGGGTGCTCCCATGGATTTGGTTACACAATGCCACTTCCTGCGACCGCTCTAAAAACAGAGTTGTGGGTGCGATATCAATGCCGCAAAAGACTTAATTGAAGTCTTCCCTAACACTAATTGATGTTATCAGAGATGGTGGAAAAAGTTGTCCGACAAATGGTATCAAAGCCAGAAAGTCATAGGTTCGAGTCGTGGGAGCGTCATCGTGACGGAGAGATTGTTGGGCCCAGAGTGCCCTAATAGATTTGGTTACACAATGCCACTCCTTGCGACCGCTCTAAAGACAGATTTGCTGGTGTGATATCGAATACCATAAAAAATTTAATTGAAACTCTCCCTAACACCAATTAATTTTAGGAGAGATGGTGAAAAACGGTCCGACAAAGCAAAAAATATGATGCTGCATAGACGGTTCTAGTTTCCTCAATTCCTGCCACTGTGTGAATGCCATTCACTGAATGGGGTCTACTGCTGATAAGCTCTGCTTAGGCTCACTACTTTTGGATTACGCTGCCTTTTGAGCCTTACCAGTTCAATTTTTCGTTGGATACCTTTCTTTTCTTTTAATTCTTGGTCTCATACTATGCTTCAACCTCTTTTTTGTTTTTGTTTTTTTTGCCGCGATGAAAAAAAAGGAGACCTTCAAGTGTACAGGCTGTATCATCAACTAGTCAAAAAGTTACTCAATCAACGAGAGTGTTCTATATGCTAAAACTTTGTGTCTCGTTTTACACATTAAACAAAGTCGATGATATGATAGGCCGGGCCGTGACACGACACTGGGGACAAACATGAATCACGACAGACCAAAAATCTTATAAGGAGTAGATTCTGTCGAAAAGATTTTACACTAATGATTCTGAAGCTCAAATACGTATTCTCAAACCCAATAATTGTAAGCATCAAGTCTCCAACGTCGCAACAAAAATACATACCCAAATGCATCCACGTATTGATAGATCCAAACAAAGTGGAGAGACAACTGATGAATTGATAGGACAATTATATATCTTAAGAACATGCATGGACTAGACCTAGCCCTAGCCCTTGCAACTTGAGATTGAACTTCTTAAACCAAAATGCAAAGCGCTTTGGGTATCTTTTGAGGCCATCGCGATAATCAACATAGCCCAGCTCATACCTTATGGTATAACCAGATCTCCATTCAAAGTTGTCTATAAAAGCCCATGTGAAGAACTCTTTCACCTTCACACCAGCTCTGCCAATTACATTCCAAGTAGGTATAATTAGGTGCAAAAGAATCATGTCACTAAATCAGTTGAAACAAAATATCGGGCATTCTCGTATTTTTAGCCACAAAATTAGAGCCAATTAAGGTTGCATAGTCAAACTTGTCAGCGAAATTATTAGGACAAATTTCACTTGGACCCCCTGTGGTTATTGTTATATGCGGATACACCCTTCATGATTCAAAATTGACTACATAACATACCTATGGTTTTGAAAATGTGCGGATAGACCCCCTATTGTCATGTTTTCCATCCATATTAACGGACTCAATATTAAAATACTGATATATCCTCATCATGTCCCTTGATTCTTCTTTTTTTTAAATCTAACCACACCATCCCCTATACCAAAAATTGAATCCAAACCATTGATATTGTAAATTTTGATGAGTACTACATCTGTGTCAAAATTCAAGTTAAACAAAAAATGAAAAGCTTATGGTTGAATCGATTTTGTTATGAAATTAAAATTTCAAATATAAATTTACTAAAAATTATATCATTGGGTTATTGATGCTGGATCGAGATGATTTTTTACATAGATATTCTATTATTTATTTAATACATTATGAACGACTCATATTATATTCTAGAGGCGTGTGATATACATCTTCGTTAATATGGATGGAAAACACACAACAAGAAAATTGTTCTATAGCAACGGTCGAAAGCGTTGCCATAGAACCCAAAAACCGTTGGTATAGACCCGTTCAGGCTATACCAACGGTTCGAGAATCGTTGCCCAAACCGTTGCAATATATCCGTTGTTGTAGAGGTATAGCAACGGTTTTATCGAGCGTTGGTACAGATTTTTTTTAGTAACGGTTTCTTTAGCAACGGTTACAACCGTTGCTAAAGGCAAGTTTTTTTTTTAAATCTGGGTAAAATATGACATGGCAGCCACGTGGCCTCCACCTGTTGCCCACGTGGCGCTGACGTGGCCTCCACCTGGCGCTAATGTGGCCTCCCCGTGGTGCCCGCATGACGCTGACATGGCCTCCACCTGGCGCCCGCGTGGCGCATTGTAAGGCAACACAACAATTTTTGCTCCTCCTGGGGAATCGAACCCAGGACCTCGCGCACGCGCACGCGAGTGCAAACCAGCTGGGCTAACCCAGCACTTGTGTAAAATCAAGGGCCTAGTAATATTTATACTATGCAAACCTCTCTGTTTTCCTTCTTTTTTTTCAAAATATTAATTTTGCCTTTTCTAAATTTTTGTTAGATTCACATAAATTTTTTGATTGGTCAGTTATTTCTATGAGATGAGTCTAAAAACTAAAAAAAAATGCAATTAAAAGCATAAAAAATCAATTTGGGTGAAAAAATATCAAACAACTAACATTTGTTGTCTTTAGTGTCATCTTATATGATATTTTTTTCAACTTCGGTCCACAATTTTATACTTTTTTTATTCTTGTGAAGATGAATGATTAATCCCAAAATGAATGATTAGTTTCATAAATTACCATAAAATGCTAAAAAAAAATACATTAAATAAACAATACCGAAAAAAATACCAACAAAAATTTAGGAAAAATAGCCCTAACAAAAGCAACGGTTTTGATCATCATGATTGTGTCACGGTTGAGTGGCTAAAGTACGTTCAAGAATGAAGTTAATCGAGTATCGCTACATACTTATCGGACAGAAAAATTCATTTTATTAATGATATATTGTCCATCGATAAAGAAATTTTCTAAATCCGATCGAGCCAAATTTGTACGAGATCAATTTAATCAACATGAAAAATAAAATAACGGTCTCGATCGTTAGTTCGGGTTTGGAAAACCGATCGCATGAAAGAAAATTGGTTTTGGCGGTGTGAAAATCTAGCAACGGTTATTGGAAACCGTTGCTATAGGCCGGTTTTTAGTAACGGTTATGGAAAACCGTTGCTATAGGCCGGTTTTTAGTAACGGTTATGGAAAACTGTTGCTATAGTCTGGTAATCTAGTAACGGTTGCATGAAAACCGTTGCTATAGTCCTGTTTCTAGTTACGATTTGAAAACCGTTGCTACACACCGTCTATACCAACGGTTTTTTGAACCGTCGCTAGCAAAACCGTTGGGAGATCTCGATTTTCTTGTAGTGACATGACGGCAGGGGGTCTATCCGCACATTTTCAAAACCACAGGTAGGCTATGTGGTCAGTTTTGAACCATGAGGGGTTATCTGCACATGGCAATAACCACAGGGGGTAAAAGTGGACTTTGCCCAAATTATTAACGGGCCCTTAACACCAAATTAATTATTTCTGTATGTATACCCAAGCTTGGTTAATAAAATTTAGAGATTACTCCATCTATTGTCTATTAATTTTAGGTTGGAACCCTAAAAAAAATCTAGGCAAAGAAATGGAACAAAGATTCCACTGATCTGTTTTTCCCTTCAAATCTTGGACGAAAAGGATATATATCCTACTAGCCTTAATTAATGATAGTCTGAACCTTATCTGCGTGCCAAAATTAGGAAACTACAGTAATGATAGATGCCATTTCTATTTTTATTACCACGGCGTAAGCATTTCTTTCAGTCTATTAAATAATTTAACACGTGGTCAGAAAAATATGCCCAAAATGTGAAGAAAACTGATCGAGGGAATAACACGAAGGAGTATAAAATTATGAATTGGACAAGATTTCAACATCTCCGTTCATGTGGTAGTAGAAATAAGGGTTAATTAACCAAAGGAAAATGAGTTGTAGGTACAACTTACGAGTCTGGTTTACGAAATCAAGTAGTATTTTGTATTGGAAGGACGAATTTATTTCTCTAATTAAAGTAAACATGTAGATTTGTAAATGAGTATCAAGAAGTTATAGACCAGAATATGCTCTCTCATTTTTTCTTGGACAGTTGAAAATTATCATGTCCATGTGGTTTGGGGTACTAAGTTAACAGGCCATCTGATCAGAATTTGGGACTTCAATTTGGGGGCTTATGAGTTTGGGCGCTTTTGTTGGACTAGGCAGCCTGTAGGTTTCTAGCAAATTGGGGATACTGCTGACGCTCATTCTAATCATCCAAAAGTGTTTTGAATAGTTCGAATTTATAAAAACTCTTCTGGAAAAAAGTTAGACTCTTTCCTAGAATAATTTTCCTGAAATTCGAACCATTAATTATCGAGATGGACAGTCTGGATGAGGGACAACACCTATGCTGACGTTTGAGGTTAGCAAGACCCTCGGATTTAGGTTTCTAGCTAGTTCACTGAATCTTTCGGTTTTATTCCTCGCTCCCACTTCATTAATCCTAGCTTTACGCTCGGTCTCTTGAACTTTAGTACTAGTTTTGGATATTTCAGAACTCGCTTTCGTGCTTCCGCTTTTGCTCATGCGCGTGCATTATGAGACTTGGATTTTTAGTGAACATGGTCCAAAACACAACCTTGAGTAATTAGTTCAACCCATTTTGTTCCTTGGGATTGGGAGTCTTGGGACAACAATGTCAATAGGTGTTTATCACGATCCGAACAAGGGAAGAGTTTAAAAACAAATCCGAGTCGTACAATAGAAGAAAATGTGCTTTTTGGATTAATCTGCAAATTAAATAGATGCCTCTGTTTCTATTATACCCAGAAGCCAATTATATGCATTATTCCCTTGTAGAAGCATGTTGAACCAATAGCATAGTGTTCGAGGTATCTTCTCGACCCATTGTTTTAATCCACATAAATGATCCCGTTTATACCCAAATTTAGCATCAAACCAAGGGGACGGGCTCTTTAATTGGAATTTAATTAAATGGGGGATTTAGAGGTCAGTCCTGAAAATTAGGCTCGGACTGAAATCAATCCCGCACAATTATTTGCGTGCTCGAAATAGTCCTGAATTGATCATTATTCCAAATATGCCCCAATGAACTTCCTCACGCGCATGCGCACGGCGCATCTAAATATTAGAAAGTTATCCAATGCTCAAGAAGGATTGTTATATGGTGCACCATTGATGTAGGATTGGTTAATATTAGAAACCTTTTAGTTTTCTTTTATTTATTTGAGCAACAAGTTAATATGTGGCATGTGATGAATGGTTGGAATAATACTTCAAGATATCTCAAGACCATTGAATAATTTCTTGTATTCATTAGGAGTACTTTTTTTTTCCCTCTTTTTTCCCTCCTGACTTTGACGTCTTACAAATAAAAAGACACGTGTATACATACATATACGTGTATACATATCCATGTAAGTAATACATTCTTCAAATTTCAAATTATAATATCTTTTATTGTAGATATTCAATTTTTTTAAAAATTACATTTTTGGAATTTATACGGCGAGATTTACCTAACAAGATCCATATTTAATATGAAATTTAGTAAAAATAAAAAAAAAAGTTATTTGCAGTAGATAATATCATTTAACTATGAGAACTGTCTCTATGAAAAGTGTCTATGAGAACTATTTATCATAAAAACAGTATCTATGAGAATTATTTACGAGAATTGTCTTGTCTATGAAAACTGCTACAAGAATTGTCTATGAAAACTGACTAATACACATTTCTCATAAAAAATACATAGTTCTCATAGACAATACATTGTTTTCATAGAAAAATACGCAGTTTTCATAGAAAATACACAGCTCTCATAGAAAATACTTAATTCTTATAGACAGTTCTCATAGAAAATTGACTATGAGAACTATCTTGCCTATGAAAACTAGTTCTCATAGAAAATTGACTATGAGAACTATCTTGCCTATGAAAACTATCTCTATAAGAACTGTCTTATTTATGAGAATTGTATATGAAAATTGGCTAATACACAGTTCTCATAAAAAATACACAGTTATCATAGAAAATACATAGTTCTCATAGACAGTTCTCATAAAAAATACACAGTTCTCATAGAAAATTGTCTGTATGAGAAGTAAGCTATGTGAACTGGAAAATACGCAGCTCACATAACCTCACTTGTAACACCCCAAAATCGAATTCCATATAATCTCAAGGAAAATAAGGTGTTACCATACTCTCATCAAACTAGCAAAAATTAATAGCTCGACACTCGGCCACTCCCACTCTTACTGAGCAACTCTACACAGTTTTCATAAAAAAAATACACAGTTTCCATAGAAAATACACAGTTCTCATGGACAATACACAGTTCTCATAGACAATTCTCACATAAAATATACAATTCTCATAGAAAAATACACGATTCTCATAGAAAAATACACAGTTCACATAGCTTCACTATACACTAAAATACACATTTCTCATAGAAAACACACAGTTCTCATGGACAGTACACAGTTCTCATAGAAAAATATATAGTTCTCAAAGAAAATACACGATTCTAATAGATAGTTCTCATGGATAATACATAGTTCTCATAGAAAAATACGCAGTTCTTATAAAAAAATATGCAGTTCCCATAGAAAATACGCAGTTCTCATTGACAATATACAATTCTCATAGACAGTTCTCACAAAAAATACACAATTCTCATAAAAAATACACAGTTCTCATAGAATTTATATTTTTAGAATCAATTCCTGATCCATATTTTTTGGGACAAAAATACCATTAGCTGTGAGAACTGTGTATTTTCTATGAGAATTACACAGTTCTCATGGAAAATGCACAGTCCTCATAGCCATTTCAAATGAAAAATACATATTTCTCATAGAAAATACATAGTTCTCATAAAAAATATACAGTTCTTATAAAAAATACATAATTTTCATGGATAATACACAGTTCTTATGGACAATACACAGTTCTTATAGACAATTCTCATGGACAATACACAATTCTCATAGAAAAATACAAAATTCTTATAAAAAATACATAATTCTCATAGAAAATACGTAGTTCTCATAGAAAATACTCAATTCTCATAGATAATTTTAATTAACAATACACAATTTCTCATAAAAAATAAACAGTTCTTATAAAAAATACACAATTCTCATAGCCATTTCAAATGAAAAATACACAATTCTCATAGAAAATATACAGTTCCCATAAAAAATATACAGTTCTCATGGACAATACACAGTTCTCATAAAAAAATACAAAATTCTCAAAGAAAATACACAGTTTTCATAGGCAATTCTAATGAACAATACACAGTTTCTCATAGAAAAATACACAGTTCTCATAAAAAATACACAATTCTCATAGCCATTTCAAATAAAAAAAAATATACAGTTCTGATGGACAATATACAGTTCTCATAGAAAATATACAGTTCTTATAGAAAAATACACAGTTTTCATAGAAAATACACAGTTCTCTTAGACAGACTGTCAATTCTCATATTTTTAGAATCAATTCCTGAATTATATTATTTCAGACAAAAATACCCTTAGCTATGTGAAGTGGCTATGAGAACTGCCAAGTCTCATAATCAGTTCTATGAGAACTGGCTATGTAAACTAAGTTATGAGAACTGTCAATTCTCATAATTAGTTCTATGAGAACTGTCAGTTTTCATAAAGAACTAGCTTTGAAATTGGTTATGAGAACTGAACTATGTGAACTGGCTATGTGAACTGAAAAATACATAGTTCGCATAGTCTTACCACACACTAAAATACAAAGTTCTCATAAAAATACATGGTTCTAATAGACAGTTCTCATGGTCAATACACAGTTCTCATAGAAAAATACGCAGTTCTCATAGAAAAATACACAGCTTCCATAAAAAATAAACAGTTCTCATGGACAATTCACAGTTTTCATAGAAAAAATACACAATTCTCATAGACAGATCTCACAGAAAATACACAATTCTCATAGAAAAATTCACCGTTCTCATATAAAATACACAGTTCACATAGTCTCACCACACACTGAAATACACACTTCTCATAGAAAATACATAATTCTCGTAGACAGGTCTCATGGATAATACACAGTTCTCATAGAAAATACATAATTCTCATAAACAATTTTCAAGGAAAAATACACATTTCTAATAGAAAATACACAGTTCTTATAGATAGTTATCATGGACAATACACAGTTCCTGTGGACAATACAGTTCTCATAGAAAATACATAGTTCTCATAGACAAATACACAGTTCCTGTGGACAATACAGTTCTCATAGAAAATACACAGTTCTCATAGAAAGTATACACAAAGAAAAATTGAACCAAAAAAAAAAAGTAATCAAAATCAAATATGAGATGTTGAAATACATAAATCTGACATTTAACAAAAAAAAAAAATCTACAAAAAATTGACTGCCACTGGTGGATGGTCCGACATTCAACAAAAAAATCGACCGACATTCAACAAAATATCTAATCAACGAAGATTTCTCCCTTCGCTCTGGCATCTTCGGCGTGGATCTCAAGAAAATTGTGTTCTGAAATCCGGATCTCAAAAAATTTGTGTTCTGAAATTAGATCGGAGAAATACCAGTGGGCCTCCGTCTCATACGTCGTCTTCATGTGTTCATGCTCCGGCAAGAACCATGGGCAAAGCGATGATGAACTACGTACGGTCTGTGAAATTGAGTTGAAACGGGTCTAACGATCGATCGGAATCGGAGAAGATGGCCGGAGTGGAGTTGATTCCCGGAGAATACGGATACATGATCCTTACCCTCGTCCTCCACTGCTTCCTCAACATCTAGATGGCCGGACGAGTCCTCAAAGCACGCAAATTTCTTTATTCTATTGCATCAATTCAATAGAATACAGATCGATGATGGAGAGAGAGAGAGAGAGAGAGAGAGAGAGAGAGAGAGAGAGAGAGGATGTTTATTCTATCTTTAGAGAGAGAGGAGAAATGGCGAGATGGAGTTCACAATGCGGATTAAAAAGGGCAAAAAAGTCAAGAAATAACATATCCGAGCCTATGCAGGCTTGGAAATAATATTCTGGGTTGGGGTCAAACCAAGCCTAAAAATCAGGACCGACCTCTAATTTATTAAATTAAATTTAGGTCATATAAATTAACGGGCCACATTAATCTCGTTTTGTCAAGATTAGGCCCAATTAATTTGAATCCAAATGGAGCATGGGACTTGGCTAGCTTTTTGAGCTTTGTTAATGGGAGTTTTAGTTGGGCAATCTAGAAGGATTACTTACCATGGGATCGAAGGGAATCTGGGAGGAGAAACTTTTATGTATACATCAGGGAGATAGGAGGGGTGGTGGTGTCCCCTTTCGGTCTATTTTCAATTTTTCGACTATTTTCCAAACATATTTTGACGATTTAGTCAGTTCACCCTGTAGATCTAGGCGAGAGCATTAATAATATCAAAAATTGTGTTTATCGGATTTAGTAAATACGTGATTGGCACACATGATTGGCTTCATTCCCGCAAGGGAAATAAATACTTATTTTTTAAGAAGTCAATTTGAAGCTTAAAAACTATGTGCTTATGCCAATAATTTTTCTATCAATATGGATCTTGTTTGATAGATCTTATTGAGATCTTTTATACGGTGCAAAAAAAATTAAAAAATTATTTTTCATTTACATTATTTTTAAGTTTGAAAATGTGAAATAAATACTTATTTTTTTAGAAAGTGTTCTGGAGTGGGGGCAGTGTGTTTTTGGATCTAGTTTTTATTTTTTCCGATATTCATGTGTGCCGATCATATATTTATTGAAATATGATGAACACGATTGTTGTATGATTAATTTTTTCGTCGAGATCTACAAAATGAGCGGAACCGATCATTAAAATGTGCTCGAAAGATGACCGAAAAATTAAAAACGGGCCGGAAGGGATATCACCACCCTTCCTATTCCCGTTATACATAAAAGTTTCTCATCTCGGAGTACATGAATGAAACCGATTTTCGAATGCATTTCACTTAGGTCAAATGGCCCATTATTTAATTATCTTCTAAGACTCACGAAGAGATTGAGGAAGTAATAAGTGACGGAGTACCAATTCGTGGCTCCATGACTAGCGATAAACGTCCAGTACTGCCCATAACCATCAACCATGTGACACGTGTCGAAATTGAATAAACAAATAGGGAAAAAGAGAGTACGGCTCCGTTTGGACAAATAAGCCACTTTGGCTTATTTTTCGTCTTTATTCAAATTTTTTTCGCATTTTGTGGCTTATTGTCAATTTTTTGGGGATTATTGCTTTGTTATGACGAGAGGAATCTAAAAAGTAAAAAATTTTGGTCGAAATCCAAATTTTTGCACAAAAAGACGAAAACGTGGCTTTCCCGCCAAATTTCGTCGAAATAGCAAAAAAATTGGATTCCAATCGAAATTTTTTACTTTTCCAATTCGTCTCGTCATATCGAAGCAATACTCCCCAAAAAATTGACAATAAGCCACAAAATGAGAAAAAATTTTGAATAAGAACAAAAAATAAGCCACAGTGGTTTATTTGTCCAAACGCCCACTACGTAAGATCATTAAAGATAGACCAACTGTAACTTTGTATTCAAATAGGGAAAAAGAGAGTACGAAAGATCATTAAAGATGAACCAATTGTAACTTTATTAAATATATAGATCCAAACAAAGTGGAGGCAACTGAGTTGATAGGACGATTATCAGAAGCACATGGACTTGAACTAACCCTCGCTACCTGAGATTGAACTTCTTAAACCAAAATGCTGAGAGCTTTGGGTATCTTTTGCGGTCATCGTGGTAATCAACATAGCCCAATTCATACCTTATGGTATAACCAGATGCCCATTCAAAGTTGTCTATAAATGCCCATGCGAAAAACCCTTTCACTTTTACACCAGCCCTGCCAATTTACATTCCAGGTAGATGTAGTAATTCCATACGCGACTGATGTAAGACTTATTTAATTAAAACTGATAGGGTAAACTAACTTGATGACATTTTGAACGGCTTCAAGATGGCGATGGTAGAAATAAATTCTCAGATAGTCCTTAACTCCTTCTTTAGTTGTCACGTTATTGGCATCACCCATGCCTGAAAACATAATTCAAGTTCCAGAAATCAACTAAGGCTCCGTTCTGGAACGCTTCTTAAAAAATAAGTACTTATTTTGCTACTTCTCTTTCAAAAATAACAAGGGCCATTCCACAAAATTCAAATCAAAAGTTCCTTTCACATTTTCAAACTCAAAAATAATGTAAATAGGAAAAAAAAAATTAAATTTTTTTTTTGCATCGTATTAAAGATCTCAATGAGAACTATCAAACAAGATTCATAGTGGTAGGAAAATTATTTGCGTAAACACATGATTTTTGAGCTTGAAGTTGCCTTATAAAAAAAATAAGACTGTTGCTATGATAATGGGCGCTGGCGGAGGGAAATCGTACCAGCGGCCGCGTCGGGCCGTCTCCGGCCACCGGACGGCCGATCCGAGCCGTCCAAAAATTATATTAAAAAAAACCGAGGGGACCTGCGTGGGAATCAACGGCATCCGAGATGTGTAAGGTGCTTGATCCGAGCACCCCTTTTCCATGTATATATGAAACCCATATATACACGGAAAAGGGGTGCTCGGATCAAGCAACCTACACACCTAGGATGCCGTTGATTCCTGCTAGAGCCCCCTCGGTTTTTTTTTTTAGAATTTTTGAACGGCTCGGATCTGCCGTCCAGTGGCCGGAGATGGCCCGGCATGGCCGCCGGTACGATTTCCCTCCCGGCGCCTATTGGTACCTATATAAATTCATCCAAATAAGTGGCAACCTTCTTATTTTTCTGGAACAGGGATTCTTATTCAACAAAAAATAAGTTCTTAAATCGTTTATGGAACGGAGCCTAAGTCTAAATTCAGGGTAATGGAATTTTTGTGAAGATTAATAAATAGTATATCGCATAAGCAAATGAATAACTGCAGGAAAAAAATTTGACAATGTTGGCTGGATTACCATTCTCTGTAATGTAAATAACCGGATCATTGTACTTGGTGTAGATTAGAAGATCCTGAAGTCCTTTTGGGAAGATATAATTTATACTTACCCCTGTCTGCAAATTCATTTGTAATTTTGTGTGTAATCATTCATGGATTGTAGTAGGAAAATGAGTGACACACATATATCTGGAAAAAATTTAAGGGACGGATATGTTAGGAGCCATCTACATGGATTCCACAGGATGCTTGTGGGTTTCTGTATCTTGTGGAATCTATGTGTATTGCATGGTTTTAAACACATCTGTATTTGCAATATTACTTATATATGTATATGTACGGTGCCTTCATTTTGGCATTTGTATCACTATTCGTACGGTTTATTGTCATTTTTTATTCGAAAAGTCCATACGCACATATATAGAGTACGTAGGAGCAGATTCTACACAGGTTTTTTTAGGGGCTCACCTTAAGTCCTGCAAAGATGATCCGAACTGCTTATTTTTTTCAAAACATTTTTCTACAAATTCCTATAAAAAAATTATTTCTCTCACATAACGGTAAGGACTTTTTCAAAATTTGTAGGCCGAAACAAACGAAATTCAAGTGCAATGGAAGCTTTGTTTGATCTCTTTGCCAATATTAAGTAACTTTTAAATCAGTTGATCAAATAGAAGGCGATGATTCATGGGTGATCGAATATTTGGTTGAAGTCCATCTGATCGTCTGGTATTTATTGTCTTTCTTTTTTAGCTAGTACTTTATATCTTTTGAGATTGCTGATTATAAGTAAGAATATACATTTTGAGCAGATTACAAGTGTCGCTGTTTGCGTCAGACCCAACCTCTCGGTCGAGGTGAAAGACATCCACTTCCTTACGTTTTTCTCATTTTACAATAGTTAGATGATTAGTTTGGCATTGTCAAAATAATTTGTAATGAACTCCGTTGTATAAGTGCCGATGGACTATGATTAAATAATCTTATATATCCATTTTGTCAAGGCTGCTAATTTTGTAATTCCCTTTTTTGTTAACGTCACTCCTCTGCAAAAATACACTTGCATAGGAGTGGGTCAATTGAGCTGGCTCCCACATCGGGAGTTTGGGTTTGTGTGTGTGTGTGTTTAAAGGGTTCACTCTACCTCTCCCTAGTCAGCAATTGTCTAAATGAGCTTGGTAGGTGAAATTACCCTCTTGCCCTCTCTCAAAAAAACTAGGAGTAGCGTTAACAAAAAAAGGAGTGACAAAATCACCCCAAAAAGAAGATAGATGCCATTTATTTTTTTATTACCATGGCGTACGCATTTCTTTCAGTCTATTAAATAATTTCACACGTGGTGGTCAGAAAAATGTGCCCATAATGTGAACAAAACTGAGGGAACAACAAGTTGTATAAAAATACTAGCGTATGCCCGCGCCTGAAGGCACGGTTCGAACAATCAGCACACGGAAATAAATATTAAATTTGCGTGCAATATACGTCTCAAATAATTACAACACGCAAATTAATATTGAACTTGTGTGCAATATATCAACCCGTGGTTTCGGTGAAGTAGACTTTTGTGGTATTAAACTTCCCAAGAGAGAGAGAGAGGAGTGGAGAGGTAGAGAAAGTAAAGAAGAAGAATGTGAAAATTATATGAACAATGTATAGAAAATTCTATTTTTCAGTAATTTTCATGATGTACGTTTGATAGCTTAGAAATAGGAAAGGAGGATGATACGGATACTGACCCAAGCACACAAATCGTATGTACCAACCATTCGTGGGGCCCACTCCGGACCCGCATAGATGATCCAGGCCATTCAATAATTTTAAAATAAAAACTGAGTGGGTGGATTTGTGAAAAATCAGCTCCATCCGATATGTATAAGTGTTCGATCCAATCTTCTCATTTTTCATCCAATCTTTCCATTTTTTTTTCGATTTTTCAAAAATGAGAAGATTTGATCAAGCACTTACACATATCAGATGAAGCTGATTTTTCACGGGCCCACTCATTTTTGTAAATTATTGAACGGGTCGGATAATCCATGTGGGGCTCGGAGTGGGCCCCGTGTACCGTCGGTGGCCATGGTCGATGTGCTCGAGTCGGCATTCATAGAGTTTTTGAATAGGAAAAGGAATGTTGGCTTTGAATTTGGTGATCTCAGTGGCTTTGATTTCGGTTTTGTACAAAGGTTATATATGATTTTGGTTTTCATTTGAATAATGTCTTAATGAGTGGTTTTGAATACAATTCCTTAATGAGAGTAATTTATATATGGGAAGAGAGAGAGAGAGAGAGAGAGAGAGAGAGAGAGAGAGAGAGAGAGAGAGAGAGAGAGAGAGCTTCATTCCTTTGATCCTACGGTTATAACCTTATCACTAAGTACGATCGAACGGCTGTAGATGCATATATGTTTATATGCCTAGACATTTTTAAAGAAGACCGTTCTGTTTTATAATATAGATGAATTAGACAAGATTTCAACATCTCCGTTCATATGGTAGAAAAAAAAAATGGTTAACTAACCAAAGGAAAATGAGATGTAGGTACAACTTACCAGTCCGGTTTACGAATTAACAAGTATTTTGTATTGGATAAACGAAATTATTTCTCCGATTAAAGTAAAACAGGTTGATTTTGAAAGGAGTATCAAGAAGTTGTAGACCAGAATATGCTCTCATTTTTTCTTGGACAGTTGAAAATGATCATGTCCATGTGGTTTGGGGTACTAAATTAACAGGCCATCTGATCAGAATTTGGGACTTCATTTTATGGGAGCTTATGAGTTCGGGGGCTTTTGTTGGACTAGGCATGAGACTGTAGGTTTCTAGCTAGTTCAGACTCTTTTGGTTTTAGTCTTCGCTCCCATTTCAATCCTAGCTCTACATCCGGTCTCTTGAACTTTAGTACTAGTTTCAGATATTTTCAGAAGTCGCTTCCGTGCTCCCACTCTTTTGCTCATGCACGTGCATTATGAGACTTGGGTTTCTAGTGCACATGGAAGTAGTGGGACAATAATGTCAATATGTGCTTTTTGGATTAATCTGCAAATTAAATAGATGCCTCTGTTTCTATTATACCTAGAAGCCAATTATATGCATTATCCCTTGTAGAAGCTTGTTGACCCATTGTTTTTTTTTGGTAAACCAAGAGCATTTGATAGATAAATTAAGAGGCATACAAGAGTTTAGGGTATTCCACCCCATTAGAGTCTTCGTAAAGCTGCGAGTTAATACATAACGGAGCAACATCAAGTACATGAAAATCTAAAACATCATCAAACAACATATTAGCTATTAAGTCAGCACATATGTTTCCTTCTCTACCCATTGTTGTAATCCACATAAGTGATTTACCCAAATTTGGCACCAATTAAACTGAGGACTAGCATTGACAGGCCATTTAATTCGATTTAATTAATTAAATTTAGGTCACTACATGTTGGCGTTTGGATGTAAATTAAAGTGCCATGTTAATCTTGTTTTGTCATGATTAGGCCCAATTAATTTTAATCCCAATGGAGCATGTCGTCGTGGGAAATTCAATGGGGTTCTTCCTGGCCGGCCCAATTTTGTTTCCGCATATCCGTCCAGCCCCACCCCGAGTAACACCCTTTCCACCCAAACCCTGTTTCAAGTGATGTACCAAAAATACCCCACCTTTATTACTGGTGTGCATATCAACGGCCATGGCGTCGGCAGCTCCTATCATCACCGCCTTGGCCCACCGCCCCGAGCTCCTAATCCGGTGCCGCACCACCAACGCCGCCCCGCGCACACCGTTGCGGTACACACCACCACCTTCCCATCACGGTGGACAAATCGAGGTCGAGGAACAACGAGAGGCCGAGGACGAGTGATGGTTTTCTATTTTATTATGGGTGACAATTACTTGAAGCCGTTCGTGATACCATACCTAAACCGAAAGTAACCATAGCAGATCAGACGCCAGAGGACGAGTGCCTTATTTTGGCAAGCGACGGGCTGTGGGACGTGGTGTCGAACGCTTGCAGCGTCGCTCGGATGTGCTTACAGGCGCAGAAGCTGCCGTCGCCGCCTTAGTCGCCGGGGAGTGAGGTGAATCTGGCCTCCGTCTTCGGGAGAGCTCCAACAAGGCTCAACGCTTCGATTTTGCTGACCTTGGCTAGGTACAGTGCGAACAATGTGAGCAGCTAACCGTAAAGTCCAATTTCTCTCATAGTATTTCTGATTTTACTACTTTTTTTTTTTGTAATAAATGAGCTAATTTTTTTTTTTCTCATCTATTGATTTTTTCTTTAATATCATTTGCATTTGGATGTGAATTTCTTTTCAGAATTTACACCAAGAATTAACACCTCAAAGAATTTTGGATGTGAATTTTTCAAAAGAGGTGGGAATTCTGGGGGGTGTGAATTCTTTAAAGGGATGTGAATTCTCTGCAAATAAGTGTGAATTCTGAAAAGATGTGTTAATTCTGCATAGGGGTGTAAATTCTGAAAAGATGTGTGAATTCTACACAAGAATGTGACTTTTGAAAAGAGGTGTGAATTCTGCACAGAGGTGGTGTGAATTCTAAATTAAGATTTCTGAATTAAGATCTTAGAAAGCTCAATACAATCCCCAAGAATGTTGTACTTTTAGTTTTTTTTTCTTTTTGTCATTTTTAACTTACTTTATTAAATATCATGTTAATTTACAGGTGTGAATTGTGTATTTTTTGGTATAAATTGATATGTGAATTTTGTAAAGGTGTGTGAATTTTGCAAATGGTGTACTGGGGCCAAATTCACACACTCAAGAATTCACACTAATAATTTACCTAGAATTTTGAGGGCGTGAATAGTGCAAAGTGGAGTGAATTCTTGCAAATGAATGTCAATTTGGGTGAGTGAATTCTTGCAAATGGGTATGAATTCTGCAAAGGAGAATGATAGTTAAAATGAGATGTGAATTCTGCAAAGGGGTATGAATTCTAGAAGGTGTGAATTCTTGGGGTGTGAATTCCATGGGATATGAATTCTGGAAGGTGTGAATTCTGTTGGATGTGAATTCTATGGATGTGAGGGTTGTAAATTCTAGGAGTATTGAAAAGTGATAAGGGTGAGCGATTCCCTGTAAGATCCAAATTCGCTGACGAGAACTTCTTTTAAAAAAAACACCGGCACCGGGGATTTGGTTTGGTCTCTGGTCCAAGTTCGCCGACGAAAGCTAAAGTAAAAACACGACGACGAGAACTTGATTATAGATTTTTGTTGAGTCTGGTCTCTTTTTTTTCCCCCCTTACCTTGTACAGTAGTGCCTTTTTTTAAGTTTTTTCAATTTGAGTTTTCATTCTCGTTAATTTCTTTTGTTTATTTTCAAAGCCAATTTGTTTTTTAATTTGAGTGTTATGGTTTTGTTTGAATTACAAATTTTGTAAGTTGTTAAATCAGGTGTGAATTCTTTATTTGGAGGTGTGAATTCAGAAAAATGGTGTGAATTTTGCAATGGATGTGGATTCTGAGGGATGTGAATTCTGAAGGTATGAATAGTGCAAATGGGGCCTGAATTCTGCAAAAAAAAAAAAAAAAATTTGTGAATTTTAAGGGTGTGAATTCCGCAAAGGTGTGAATTTTACAAAGGGGTGTGAATTCTCGGAGGTGTGAATTCTCGGCGGTGTGAATTCTCGGCGGTGTGAATTCTCGAGAGTGTGAATTCTTGGGCGTGTGAATTCTGGGAGGTGTGAATTCTTGAAGGTGTGAATTCTTGAGGTATGAAAAGTGATAGGGGCAAAATAGTAAAAGCATCTTTAAAAAGGGTCTAAATGGGATAACATTTTAAAAAAGGGTTTGCATGGAACTCCATTTAAAATTTGGGACCGGCTAGGAATTTTCCCAAAATCAATTGGATTATCTCATCGCTGTAAATCTCATAAATGAAGGAGCCCAAGTGGAGGACTCGAAAATCCTTACGGCCCACACGGGTACTACCCTTGTACATATCTACCGTGAGGCGAATCAAAGTACGGGGTACCTCGCAAGATTGGGAGATGAACAAGAAAAAGACCTAGTTGAAAATTCTAGTCATTATGTTGCATAAGAAGTTTAATCTAGATAGAGGAGATCGAGATTATTCTATGCGTCAGGAGCAATGTTTTTCCCTCTCACAAAAATGTATATATGGGGCCCACACACTTGGAAGTGGTGCCCCCGGCCCCCACACTTTCGTGAGATCCCTAAGTAGCATTGCTCTTGAAAGAAAAATAATTTTACATTATTTTCTAAGTATATATGAGACAAATTGCTTGTTTGCTGAACTAGAGTATGTTATCAGAGAAAATCCATGTAATTAAATTTGATGCGATGCATTTAGTGAAGAAACAACGCCCATTGATTTCATTTAAGATAAGATATATGGAACAAATGCCACTTAATTATTAATTTGAAGGATCCAAATAAAGTGGAGACAACTGAATTGAATTGACCGGACTGTCATGTTAAGAACATGGACTAGTACTCCTCGTCCTTGAGATTGAACTTCCTAAACCAAAGTGCTGAGTCCTTTGGGTATCGTTTGAGGTTATCGTGGTAATCAACGTAGCCAAGTCCAAACCTCAGGGTGTAACCAGATCCCCATTCAAAGTTGTCTAAAAATGCCCATGCGAAGAATCCTTTCACCTTCACACCAGCCCTGCCAATAACATTCCATAATTGGTATAATCTAGCTACAAGAAATCATTGTAACTCTAAATCTGAACCAACAAAAAATCTGCAAGATTAGCAACTAAGATAATTGCTTTATCACATATTGACAATCACATTCTTTTCCACAATAGCATAACCAAACCGATTCACTTCACTGACAATAATTATGTTTTTGGTTAAAGTTAAGGAAAAAAGAAGATGAAGTTGGAATGAGTATAACACATAAGTACAGAGCCCTGATCATTCCGTAACTAAAAAATGTGGAACTAATATTATGTAATTATATTGCTCTTTCTCGTGCAACCATTTTTGAAGTCTATCATGTAACAACTTTTTCTGGGTCTACCATCATGTACGCATTTTATTGGGTTTGTAAACGTAACGTACACGTGACAACCACTGCCTAGTGCAGTTGGTATGTCATCTCTCCCCTATGAGGGAGGTCTAGGGTTCGACTCCTGTTGGAGCAAAACCCTTGGGGTCCCAAGCTATGGATAGCTTCTGGACTCCGTACTAATCCTAACACCCTCCACAAACCCCGCTGATGTATGACGATTGGGAAAAAAAAAAAAAAACGTAATGTACACGTGGAATGCTAATTTTTATAGTGAAATAAGGGTTGGAATGAACTCTACATTGATATCATTTAGAAACTTCAGATCCAACCCAACTTAAGTTATTAGCTGGAGATCTGCAGGCTCCAACATCATGTTTATTAATCATCCATTCCAGACTCAACTAATATGAGACTTATTTAACTAAAACAGGTAGTGTAAACTAACTTGATGGCGTTTTGAACGGCCCCAAGATGGCGACGGTAGAAATCTATTCTCAAATAATCCTTGACTCCTTCTTTAGCTGTGACGTTATTTGCATCACCCATGCCTGAAAACATAATTAAAGTTCCACAATTCAACTAGGGGTAAAATAAGAAGAAATGCAAATTGTGTGACAAATATCAATAGTATATAGTATCACATAATTACAGTACCATTCTCAGTAATGTAAATAACTGGATTGTTGTACTTTTTCTTTGTGTAGATTAGAAGTTCCTGAAGTCCTTTCGGGAATATATAAAAGATGCTTACCGCTGTCTGCAAATTCATTGGGATAAAGTTAAAATTCTGTATAATTGCTTCTTCTTCTTTTTTTAACGAGGAAGAAAGATTTAAGAATTACAAGCGATTAAAGGGCCAAGAGCAGAATGCATCACAACGAGAGGGCAACATCTCAAAGAGGTTGGCACCCTATCCCTCGACAATCACATGCGTATAATCATTGATATATGCACACGTTTACGCAACAATATGTTCGAGGCCTTCATTTTGGCTTATTTGTATCACTATTTGTAATGTTTTTTTTTTATTTTTTTTTATTTTCCTGATAATTCTTACCGGAGTTCCAATGAGTTTCCCGTGGCGCTCAACTGAAAAATTAAAAAAAGATGACAGAAAAGGTTAGTAACTATCGAAAAGGATAAAGCCCTTATTTGGTTTGAATGACGGGTTCAAAAGAAAAGCTATGGATGCAAACAAATAATGCATAAGATACTGTAAAAGAAGTGAAGCGAAATTGAATTCCCTTTTCCTATTTCCCTGATGATTTTTTTTCCCGCATTTTACAATGAACACATCTCACATAATATTTTTTTTTTGATAGGCATTTTTTTTTTTTTTAAAGAGTGGCATGTAATTACCCAAAGAAGGCTTTGTTTTTGTTTTTTCTAAGGGGCGTGAACTTACCTGTAAGATTAGCGAGCGAATCACTTGAGTAGCTGTCATTGACACTATTAGCAGAAGGATCATTAGATGCAAAATTTCCAGAGTAGTAATTCAATCCGATGAAATCGAAGGACCCCTTCACCAGCTTAACTTGCTCAGGAGTGAATTTTGGTAACCTTTTTCCGACGATCGAACGCATGGTTTCCGGGTAGTCACCGTAGGTTAATGGGTGAATAAACCTATATATCCAGTGAGACACCCACTTAAGTCAGATTAAGAGATTGGGGTATGCCTATTAATTAATGACAGTTATTAAGATTTAATTAATTTTCTTGTACAGCTCTTCGAGGTCGTTACCAAGCTTTGATTTTCGAGTTGACATGGAATCACTCACCATCCATACATGAAATCGAGGGCCCGCTGAGCTGCTTCAACATTAGATTTGGAATTTGAATATGGGACATACCATTGACTTACGAGTGTTATCCCTATCTGCCCCTCTTGAGATGCCTGCACAATTTTCTCACCAAATCATAGACATGTTTGCAATTGGTGCTGCTAGGTCTATCTGATTCCGCATTTACGTACTTATCAGTTCAATTAGACATTGGTAACAACTATATATGTTTTCTTCTTTTTTTTTCACGGAAGACAACTATATATGTTTCGAAATGCATTTTTTACTAAAAAGAACAGTCGAAGAACCAACTGTACGTGATTTTGTTTATGATGCTGTAAGTTACATTCTGACTGATCAAATAGTTATATATTGATGTCGTTTAGTCCACCTGAATTTTTACGTGGACAACATATTTGATGAGACAAAAAAAAATAAACCGTTCAGATCAACTAATGGGACCCAGGATGGGTTCCGTAACACGTGCACATCACAAAATATACTAGCTCTGATGCATAGGGTCTCAGAGTCACAAAATTGGAATTAAAATTCAGCCAAAATAGTGAATATTCCGGAATATATCATATCTTACGTAGAAGTAATTTTTACACTTAATTAAATCCAAAATATTAGTGTACTAGATATTTATTACAGTTGGGTATACCTGATATTTCTCCTTGTATACTTTGACTGCAGCCCCATGACAGAGAAGCATGTGGTGGGCCACTATATAAGGTTCAGTGGCTGAATCTCCGGCGGGGCAATCGTTGTTCCTCCAAGCGGAGCAACGGCCAGGTGCAAGGGCCCCAATGTCATAGCCTTGACTTGCGTATGTCCATGGCTCATTTATCGTGATCCAATGCTTTACCCTATCTCCAAACTCTTTGTAACAAAGCTCTGTAAAATTCGCAAAATCGTCCCTGCCAACCAAGAATATTACACTAGCTAGAATCCATCCTTTTAGCTAGTCAGCGAATTGAGGAAGGTAGCAGCTAATTTGACAAATCATATTGTTTTTATCAATTAATCTACGGACACATTCTTATACACTCTTTAATTATATCGATAAACTAGTCCATGATTGGGACCAAGCTACTTAAACTACTATTAGATATAGATGTCTTCTGATCACGTACAGGATATTGTTTGCATAAATTGTAAGATTGTGAGAGGCGGTTTGTAGCTTACAAAATGCGAGGGCTCAGGAAGCCACCATACTCATCTTCTAGGGCTTGGGGAAGATCCCAATGAAACATAGTGACAAAGGGTTTCAAACCTGTGAATATTTACAGAGTAAATTAAACGTGGGTGAGAGTGGCTTTATTTTACTTAATTCTGATTGTCAATTAACCAAGAGAGAGATAGCTAGGGGATTGAACATAGAACCATTTGATATGAGCTCATCGATCAGATGGTTGTAGAAAGCAACTCCTTCCCTGTTCACTCCTCCGCTTAACGTCCCATCTGATCCATCATTAAGAAAACGTAAAAGTATGCTACATATTAAACTGTAACCTTAGTATAAGAACATAGAATATGTGTCCATTACCTCTCAATGAACTATTTGGTCCAACGATTAAAACGAAAAGCTACAATACATACTCCTTCTTGGGTATGATATGCACCCCGTAATATTCACCACAATGTGGCGTAACAGTCACCACAAATAGGTGTAACATTTTGAACCCAAGAAAGGCATAAAGTTTCACCATAGAGAGGCGTAACATTTCATCACAAAGATGTGTAACCTGTAAGGGTCTAATTGTATTTAGATATTTCGGGGAAGGAATTTTTTTGTCTATATATATGAGTGAAGCTACCAAGTACCGAAGATAATTCAGTGTTCCTGGAACATGTAGAGAGTGAAGAAATGCTGCAAAAGGACTAAATAATCTCTCTCCCCAAGTATAGTCATGGATCATCTTGGGTTAATTTGAGCTAATTCAATCACACGAAAAATTCGACAGTTAAAAAAGCCTTTTTGCACAAAAATCACATCTTACTAGGTAGAAGTCTCGTCCATGAGATTGAGAATCTGAAACCATCCATTCCCATAAACTTCATTAGTTGCACATCTTCCTGTTTTATTAATTTCACATATTTCAATATTCTAAACCAAAAATGTGTGCAAAAAATATAGTGCCAACCAGGCTAAAAATGGACGTAGGTTTTTGTAAGGAAATGATAATGCCAAAACCGTTTTTATTGGTGCCCAAACCATTTTTATTAGTGCCAAAACTCTAGTGCACAAAAGACTTGTACCATTTGCAATGTACAAGACTTTTATGCACTTGAGTTTTGGCACCAACAAAAACGGTTTTGACATTATCATTTCCCTATTTGTAGTTTGACATAAGAAGCAGGAGGCAGTATATAATTCATGCAAAGCTATTAAGTTTTACCTGAAATTCGATTCCTTACCTTGTTACGGTGATAAAAATCATCAGCTACGTCTCCATTGCTTCGATTGGCAAATTTATCTGATCATACGATCACATAGTTTATTAGCTTTCGGCCTCAAAAAAATGCCAAACTTCCTAAGTTTAATTCTAACACATATAATGAGAGAGAGAGAGAGAGAGAGAGAGAGAGAGAGAGAGAGAACTTGGATATTTGTGGGTGAAAATGTCATATATGCTTGGGCCTTTACCACCTTTTTTCCAAGCACCTTCAAACTGAAAAACACGTATTGCACACAAAATCAACTTTAAAGTTATCCATTTGAAAAATACAATGTAAGATATCAAAATTTGATTAAAAAAAAAACTGAAAAATAAAACCTGGTAGGCAGATGAGGCAGTTCCAAATACAAAACCAGGTGGAAAGCTGGTGCGATTAAACGAAGAGGCGTTATAATCAGTTGCTTCTGAGTCCTGACTCATTGAGTGGATCATGATCAGGACTAAGAGTCCCCCCCAAAAATAGCCTTGAAGTGCCATGCCCAAGTTTGGTTTCAAAACTTATGTTTAACACACCCCCTTTTAATAGGCATATGGAACCCAAGATCACCAACTAGCTAGCTAGTTGTTTAAATTTCATATAAAATGACCGTTAGCATTCATTCGTTAATGCTACCGACGGTGGATATACCGACCATGATTCGAGCCGTTCAATAATTTTATTTAAAAAAATCAAGTGGGCCAGTGAAAAATCTGCTGAATCTAATATGTATAGGTGCTCAATCCAATCTTTTATTTTTTTAATTCAAAATTTAGGTTTTTTTTTTTAAAATTATTGAACGGCACGAATCATCTGTATGGGAGCCGTAATAGATCCCCGTCGATTCATGGTCGGTATGGTCACCGTCGGTGGGTATCAGCTCATATGGAATTAATCTCCACATGTACAGGGCTTCGTCCTGATCACTTTATTTGTTCAATTTAGCTTTTGAGAGAGATATTTTAGATAATAAGTGTATAGAGAAGATAGGTTAAAAAATTAGAGTAATAACTGTAGAGAAAATTTATTGATTGTGCTAAGCGAACAAAATATGTGTCCTTGTTGTGGTAAGTGGTTCCGCAGAAATTAATCAAGATATGCATAAGTTCGTCCGAGCATTCTAATTAGCTGGAAAAAAACCCTCTATTAAACTGAAAATTAATTTTTCTATTGGGCTCATTTAAAAGCTTAAACTTGTTCAAAAAACTTATAAGTTGTTAGAGAGAGTAATAATTTTATTATTTATATTATCAACAACGTTCAATTTTCACTATCAAAATATTTGGGAATTTTAAGCTTTATCAGAATTTATTGAGGTTCGACCTTCAGTACTATCGAACCCATAAATTTGGGAATTTTATTTGTTGAGGCTAATTAGTCACCTTTGACTTTAGCTTCAATAAACTATGGTCATGCACGAGAACCGTGATAATTTAATAATTTAAAATAAGAGAAATAATACGTTATTCTCTAATTAATATTACAGCTTGTTCAAAAATATTTCCGGCATCATTGCTTGTTCGAGTACATTTAAAAAAATATAAATTTGTTGAGGCCCAAATTCATCATTGACTTTAGCTTCAATAAAATACGTTCAAACACAAGAAGACTGATATTAAAAATATTTTGAAACACGAGAAACACGATTTTTTTTTTTTTTTTTTGAAACGACTAAAACAAACTATGGGGGGATTTACCCAGTAGATCAGACATTGGCATCCTTATGAAAAGAGAATATTTATAACAAGAGAAACAGGCCAGTCAAACAAAAAAAAAAAAGAAGAAGAGACAAATAGACAATCAAACTAGTCTCTGACAATTCATTTTTCTGCAAATAAATATAATTCGATCAAATCTTTACCGATTATCTCGTTTTACGTGAGGATGGATTCGTTTGGGGTCTGAGAGATCAGCATCATTCAATAAAATAGTAACTCACCAAGTTGAAAGACCTTGATATTATAAGAGTTAATAGGGTGGACCGAATGCCCCTTATCAATAAAATAAGGTAATTAAAGAAAGACAATTAATGCAACTTATTAATTTTGAGAACGTGCACTAGCAGCTAGCCCTAGCTCCATGCTACTTGAGATTGAATTTCTTAAACCAAAGTGCTGAGCGTTGGGTATCTTTTGAGGCCATCGTGGAAATCAACGTAGCCAAGTCCAAACCTCAGGGTGTAACCAAATTCCCATTCAAAGTTGTCCCGAAATGCCCATGCGAAGAACCCTTTCACCTTCACGCCAGCCTTGCCGATTACATTTTAAATTTATCAATCATATTGGTAAAGATTCCACGTAAATATCTTAAATTTGTAAAAACTTTAGATCGAACTCCAAAGCGTAAGTTATTAATAGGAGAGGCCTCAACATTAGTGAATATATCTCTCATCGTGTAATTTTTCTTTGGGGCTGTCATCCTCAGGTGTCAAATTCCAATTTTTACAGCAGAATGTGGCAATGTATTTGGAATGAACCCAGATTTGATATCATTGAAATATATATTTTTAATCCAACAACAAAAAAAAAAAAAGCTTCGATTATTTGGTAGAGAAGTTCCAATACTATGGTAATAGATAATTTCTTTTCCATACTGGACTGATGAGACAGACTTATAGAATTAAAAGCTGATAGTGCAAACTAACTTGATGGCATTTTCGACAGCCCCAAGATGGCGACGGTAGAAATATATTCTCAAATAATCCTTGACTCCTTCTTTAGTAGTGACGTTATTCGCATCACCCTTGCCTGAAAACATTTAGTCCCAGAAATCAACTTAGTGTAAATTAAGAAAAAAATGCAAATTGTGTGATGATCACATAAACAAATGAACAGACGATGGAAAAATAAGAACAAAGACCATTTTCAGCTTACCATTCTCTGTGATGTAAATAACTGGATTGTTGTACTTTTCCTTTGTGTAGATTAGAAGTTCCTGAAGTCCTTTTGGGAAGATATAAAAGATGCTTACCGCTGTCTGCAAATCCATTTAGGTTAATTTAAAATTTTGTGTATTCATGCATATATAAATACACACATAGTTTCCCCAACAATCGATAAGAAAAAATCCACCTAGTCAAATGGGAGGTGATCTTTAGGAAGAAGAAGTACGGAAGGTTAGGTGTGAAGAATTTGATGGTCCAAAATCTGGCCCTCTTGGCCAAGTGGTGGTGGCGGTTTCATAAGGATGGTGACTCGCTGTGGGTGAGGGTCGTTCGGGGAAAATATAACTTGGAGCATGGCTGCTGGTTTCCTCGTATACCAGCCTTTGGAAGAGCTACAAAAATTTGGAAGGATATCTGTGCACTTGGGGATGTATCTTCTTGCATCGGTAATATCATGCAAGAGGGTTTTAGATTGCAGATCCACTCAGGCATAGAGATTTTGTTGTGGAATCATGTTTGGCTAGGGGATACAACTCTTAAAGAGGAGTACCCGCGTTTATACTTAATTTCAACTCAAAAAGAAGTGGTGGTCAATGCGTTGAAGGGTGGGGCGGATGAGGAAAGTTGGAAGCTGATGTTTAGCAGGAATTTACGTGATTGGGAAAATTTGCAAGTGGAGGAATTGAAACTGAGGTTGCAATCCGTAACTCTGGATTTGGCCAGGAGAGATTCTGTTCGCTGGAAATGGTCTTCGGACAATCAATTCTCGGTAAAATCAGTGTATAATCAGTGGGAGATGATGGGTTCTCAAGGAGCCACGTGTTGGAAAATCTCTGGAAAAACCTTTGTCCCCCAAAGGTGGAAATTTTCGCATGGATGGCTATTCAATCCAAGGTGGCCACTAGAGCTGAGCTATTGGACAGAAATCTGATTCCCGAGGGACAAACTGTGCTCTACCCGTTTTGCTCGTTGTACTTGGAAACATCACAACACCTTTTTTTGCATTGTCAATTTTCTTGGGATGTTTGGTCGCGTATTATGGATTGGTGGCATGTGAGATGGGTGTGCCCTATCTCTGTGGAAGATCATTTTATTTGGTGGGGTGGCAACAGAGATTCAGGAAGTGGGAGAAACATTTGTGGGAAGCTACGTTTTTCGCAACATTGCGGTCCTTGCGGCTGGCAAGAAATGCTTATATGTTCAACAATGCAACCACAAGTGTTGGTGATGTGATTAAAACTAGAGTCGCAATGTAGGTAAAGGCAAAATTAACATCAAGGTGTATTCGGTCGACGACTTTAGGATTTTTCAGGATGGAGTCAGGCTGTTGAAACTGTAATCTGTTTGGATGGTGAGATGTTTGCCATCCAAGTTTCTGTTGGAGGGTATTGTGTTTTAGTTGTTCTTTTTCTTGTTTGAACTTGTAATTGTGTAACCTTACAAGCTTGCTCGATCGACGTATCCTTTCGAGTGATATAAAAGTTTCGTTTACCGAGAAAAAAAAAAAACAATATGTATGAGGCCTCCAATTTGGCCTCATGTCAATTTGTACTTTTTTCCGGTACCTTTTTTTTTTTAACTTTCTTGATAACTCTTACCGGGTTTCCGATGGGTTCCCGTTGCGCTCCGCTGTAAAGTAAAAAGAAAAACCGATGAGAAGAAAAAAGTAAATAGGATTCAAAAAATTGAATTTCTTTTCTGATTTCCCTTTGATAACATTTTTCCAATGCTGATCTACCATATATAGATTATTATTTATTTTTAGATGGGGCGTCAACTTACTTGTAATATTAGCGAGAGAATCAGATGAGTAGCTAACATTGACACTATTAGCAAAAGGAACATCAGATGCATAATTTCCGGTATAGTAATTCAGTCCGATGAAATCGCAAGAACCCTTCACCAACTTAGCTTGCTCGGGAGTGAATTCCGGTAACCTTTTTCCGACGAATGAACGCATGGTTTCTGGGTATTCACCGTAGGTTAATGGGTTCATAAACCTGTCCAAAATACACCCGGATCTTCCGTTCCTTAATGATAATAATCAACGCATCTTGTCATTTTTTAAATTAAAAATAAATTATTTTCGTGCTTAGATGTTTAAAAAAATTTGTACTAATTTAAAGATTTCAATTGGTTCTTTAAATCAGTACAAAAAAATATCAGAAATTATAGACGAAAGTGCTTTGTTTTTTTGCCTCGAAATGACAGAACTTTGGGTAATGAACTAGCATTATGATACGGAGGGAGTACCTTTAGTAAATCTCCAATTCACTACGATTTTTGATAATGGAAATAATAAAAAGCCCCGTATAAGGTCATTGTTTTCATGCGACTTTCCAGTAGTTTCTTGCAAAATGGTTTCTTGAAATTGAAATACTAAAAACTTTTGGTGTCTCCTGAAATGAGAAGGGAAAATAAAATCCATGGCACTTATTGTAATCATTTTTCGAGCATTAATGGCTTTAATTTTGCAGTACCACTTGATATTTGGAAGTATTTCACCCACCATCCATACATGAAGTCGAGGGTCCGCTGAACTGCTTTGACATTATGTACTGAATTGGAATATGGAAGAAACCAATGAGATACAAGTGTTATCCTAATCTGGCCCTTTTGAGATGTCTGCGCAATGTCTCACATATTAGTAGATGACATATCTCAAAATTTGAAGAAAAATAAAATGAAATTTGAGGAAAAATAAAAATCGGAAATAATTCATGAGATTTATGCCAAATTTTTGCGAGGATATAAAATTATGACATTGCTTAGCTCTACATTTTTCGTATGGAAAATTTATTTTCCTTTCATTAATACGATAGCTATCGGAATTTAATATTTTTATTACAGCTGGCTCACCTGATATTTCTCCTTGTAGACTTTGACCGCAGCTCCATGACAAAGAAGCATGTGGTGCCCCACAATATAGGGTTCGGTAGCTGAATTCCCCGCGGGGCATCCGTTGTTCATCCAGGCTGAGCATCAGCCTGGTGCAAGGGCCCCGACGTTATAACCATTATCGATGACGGTCCATGGCTCATTCATTGTGATCCAATTCTTTACCCTATCTCCAAATTCTTTGTAGCAAAGCTCCGCGAAATCTGCAAAATCATCCCTGCCAAAAAAAAATACTTCGTACTACTAAGAATAGATCGATGTATCGTCTTCTGAATGAGTTCGTGGACAAAATTGAAGAGATGTTTACTCACACAATGCGGGGACTTTAAAAGCCGCCATACTCATCTTCAAGGGCTTGGGGGAGATCCCAATGGAAAATTGTGACAAAGGGTTTCAAACCTGCAGAGAAATAGAATTCAAAAATGATACTCACACAATAATCTAAACACAATCTTTCATATATATGTGGACTCCACACACACTATTATGTGTGGACTCCACATGTATGTGAGAGATTTTGTAAATTGTGTGTGAGTAGCATTGTTGGTAGTAATTAGTAGGAGAAAGAGTGTGTGTGCGCGCGCATATGCGCTTGATTTGCTTTACTTTCTGATTAAAAACCAAGAGATCATAAGGGGGATATTGATGAGCGTAGAATTAACCATTTGCTATGACTTCATCGATGAGATTGTTGTAGAAGCAACCCCTTCCTTGTTCACTCCTCCACTTAACTTCCCATCTGAGCATAAAACATAAATTGTGAAGCTTGAAACAGTACTAAAATTAGATTGTTGTGGAAGGCATAGATATGTCGAGGCTAACATAATTTTTTTTTTCTCGGCAAACGAAATATTTTATAAAATTCGAAAAGGGTACATCGAGGGGAAGAAAATGAAAAGTACAACATACTATCCAACCAAGGTTGGATAGGCAATACGCCTAAAGATTACACTACAACTTCACTTTCCGAATCCCATCCAGATATCCTTTGAAATCCTCCACTGTATAACATAGTTGGATTACAATTTCCCTAAGTTCTGCCAAACTTAGTTGGAATGCAATTTCCCTCGTTCTGATGCTTTGTGCGCTTGCCCTTTTAATCGTACACCTTTTTTTATTAATAAAATGGGAGCTTTGGTGATAAAAAAAAAAAATTCAAAGGCATCATACTGATTAATTCAAACCGCGGTACGCATGTCAATGTATAGGTAAATAAATGATTAAAAAAGAAAATCCTAGCTAATAAGAGCAGTGTACTGTGTAACTCTATTTGGGGTAGTCATAATGTCCCCAGATGGTCTTTTATATTTTGGTTGGCAGCTCTTCACAGACTGACTACTAAGGACAGATTGAAAAACTGGGGAATGGCTGTGGATGCTCTTTGTTGCCTCTGCCAGGATGAGAAGGAATCTCATCATCACTTTTTCTTTGATTGTTCATATTTTACACGTGTTTGGCAGAACTTGGTGTCAAAGAATAGAGTGGCTGGCATTCCTAATAATATGGGAGATGTCCTTGATTGGTTGCAGGGCAATGTATCTTGGGATAGTTTCAGATTTGTTAGTTTAAAGTATACATTGGCAGCTACTGTTTACGGTCTTTGGCAGGAAAGAAACTCTTGTATTTTCTGTGCAAAGATGAAGGATCATATTCATGTGGCAACAGATGTATCCAATGAGATTCATGCTTTCCTTAGCTCCAGATGGAATGTAAAACAATCATTGCAAAATCGGAGTATTTGTGAGATATGGGGTCTGTCTCATAGGATCATGCAATCTGTATAGTTTTTTACAGTGTGTTCTTTGATTTTATTTTCTTGTTTAGAGCTGTTTTGTATGGCTGCTGGTTTGAGCCTAATAAAATTTTATGCACTTGTCAAAAAAAAAAAAAAAAGCTCTATTTCATAGTGCAACTCTTCTTGTTCTTAATTAGCATGTCCAATGGTCTTGTCGATCCAGTGTATGCAATAGTATTAATTAGCAAAATTTCTTTGCATGCATATTGTTTCTTTCGGAAAAGTTTCATAAACTAGTCAATACCCCCTCCATCCCAAAATAAATATCCGATCCGCAAAACAAGAATTTAAAAATAATATATTTTCAACAAGAAAAAATTTAAACTTTTTTCATAATTTAAAAGAACTAGCATGTGGATATCTAGTAGTTTGTTGAAAAAAGTTTAAATTTTTTAAAAAAATTTCGTTTTATTTTTAAGTTTTCGTTTTGAGGAGCATACATCTATTTTGGGACCGGAGAGTACTAAATATATACTCCCTCCGTCCCTTTTTTAGTATCCGGTATTCTATTTTAGGCTGTCCCTTAATAAGTGTCCATTTTGTAAAGTTAGTGGATAAAAATTGGTGAATTTTCCATTTTGCCCCTAAAGTAGATTCCATTTTAAAAAGTTAGTGAGTAAAAGTGTAATGATGATGGGTAAGTAGGAGAAAGTAGAGGAAAAAGTTGATGTGAAAGGTATAATGATGATGTCTTTTTAATAAATTAGAATTACGAAGCAGGACACTGAAAAAGGAACGGAGGGAGTATATTGGAAAACCAAAAGACGTCAAACTCGGGAATCACTTCAAACTTCGTGTTAATAAAGAGAAGTTTAACTAAATTTAACACATCTGTACCTCCACCAAAATTTTACTTTGACCCCTCAACTTTCAATTTGCAATAATCAAACCATTATACTTTAAGCCAACTTGCAAAATCACCCTTCAGTCCAATGCATTACCTAAGACTAACAACATCTTAGAGTCAGTTCACACGGGTCTTTCTTCTGGCTTTAATTGGCCTCATCATTAGCACCATTATGCTATCAATGGTGCACTTTCAAAAAGTCCTACTTAAATCTTCAATTCATGTGCCCTCAGATAAATGTTCTATGTGCTGCCGTCTTTGTTAGCCTAGCTAACTTTAGGAAGATGGGAGCCAAAGTGAGATATGGTAAACAAATAAGGGTGCTAAGGGTAATTAGCTGTTTCTGCTGGAGGGATTTTGTCATAATCGGTGAAGCCACACAAATATATGAAAAACTATTCTCCCATATCAAAAATAAAAACAAAAACGTGTGGGACTCTAAACCAGGACGTGGGTCCCAAAATTACTAATTTAACCGCAGTAAAAGTTGAAAATTGATATTCGCGTTCCCAAAATTATTGATGGCGCTCTATTTATATCGTGAAGTTACTAGTAACTTCATGAACAAAGTGGAGTGCTATCAGTAATTTTAAGAACACAAATATCAATTTCCTAAAAGTTACGTAATTAGAAAGAAATACGTCTTACGAGGTAAAACTCTTGGCCATGAAACTGAGAATCTGAAACCATCCATTCCCATAAACTTCGTTAATTGCACATCTTCCTGTTTACATTAATTTCACACATTTCAAAATTACACAGGCATAGCAAATGAAGGAGTTGCAATAATCCAGCGACGGTCATACTAAAAAATGAACTTCTATAATTATTTTGACATTGAAAACTTGCTAAAAAAAAAAAAAAAATCTTACAAAACTATTTAGATTCATGTAAAATTCATCTCGTACCTTGTAACGTTGATAGAAATCAACAGCCATATCTCCGTAGCTCCGATTCAAAAACTTATCTGATCATACCATAAGATATAGTAGTAATTAATCAAATTAATCAATTATTCCCTTTGGCCTTTCGATCAACTCAAGAAAAATGACACACTTCCTACTTCGATTCCTACATGAGAGAGAGAACCTGGATATTTGTGGATGAAAATGTCATATATACTTGGGCCTTTACCGCCTTCTTTCCAAGCACCTTCATACTAATAAATATATATATCCAAAAAAAGATAAATAGTATATATATCAACACAAAATCAACTTGTAAGATATACTATATATACAAAAAATTAATTAAAAAAATTAAACCTGGTAGGAAGATGAGGCAGTTCCAACCACAAAATCAGATGGAAAGCTAGTACGATTAAAGGAAGAGGGGAAATTAGTTGCTACTGAGTCATGACCCAATGAGTTGATCATCATCAGGACTGAGAGTCCCCAAAAAACATAGCATTGAAGTGCCATGCCGAATTTTGGTATCGAATCCAATATGTCATACCCCCTTTTAAATAGGAACACATGCAAGTGGTTCATTTTTGTCAGAAAATAATCCTCTCTCTTTTTTCTTTTTCTTTTTTTTTTTTTCATTTTCAATAATAATACAAAATCAACAGCATGCATTTATTATTCACGAGATGTGATTGGAGACTTTGGTCCCATGCTATAAGGCAAGAGCCAGTATAGCAGTGCTGTTTCCATTAATGGGGGCCACAGAAGCTCATCAATGTGGCTAGAGCAGGCCTCCGGTTTCTTTTTTTTTTTTTTTAAACTCAATGTGGATGGTGCTTGAAACCGACAAGGCATTGCCACTTCAGGGGCCGGGGTTTTATCAGAGACTCAAAAGGTCCACTGGATAGAAATTTGGGCCCTTCGCCAGTTTTTCCTTCGCATGGGAAGACAGACATGCAGTTTGGGATCACAAATCTCGTAGTGGAAATGGACGCCAAATGTGCTATTGATCATTTGGTGATTTCGATCAGTAGACAACGGTAAACACCACCCTTTGAATGCTTTATAATTAGTGATTGCAGGACATAAAGATGACCCGATGCAATGCACACGTGGGAGATTTGCCATGTGTGGAGTGGCGGGAAGCAAATAGGGCCGCGGACCTTCTAGCTAAATTAAGAAGCTTTCGATTTGATCTGTAATTTACATTCTACGTACTAATACTTTAGTTCACGGGGCTTCACGCACCTTTGTTTATGTTGTTTGAGCTTCATGATGACTCTGTATACCTATTTGGATTGGTTTTACATTATCCTCTGTTAACCCCAAAAAAAGGGCGTTTTTAAGCGGCCTGCTCAATTCCTTTAATAATTAGTGTGATTTTTGTATAAGTTCGTTTAGGTTCGACTTTTAACATGAAACACATATGGCTATTTCATGGTCCCTATATTCATCAGTGGAGGCTAGGCCAGAAGTTATGTCTAGTTTGGGAAAAAAAATTCAGTGCTGGGTGGATACCACGTGGTGTCCGCTCAAATTTGGAGTGAGAAAAAGGAGAGAGAAAGTGTTGGAATGAGAGGAATCCGAGCTGTCCAAAAGTATATTGAATTGCCCGGATGTATCGAACGGATACCATGTGGGATATACCCACCCGGCACCCAAAAATTTCTATTTTGGAGGGAGGAGTAAAAGGTCCGTGAAAGTGGGTGAGGGAAAAGTGCCATAGCTAGGAATGGCTAATGTGCCAGTAGCGTACGTTTCACATGGCGCCTAGCTTGCTACTCAATAATAGAATACAAGTTGAGACAAAAGATCATCTGCATTTTGAAGTCTCCTGCCATTTTTGCCAGTGGGTGAGATCTCTCCAAGATTCACAACCTTTGTTTTTTTTTTTTTTTTTCCCCTTAATAAAATCCTGATCCACAACATTATCGATCCAGTCAAATAATTCAACCAAGTTTAAAGATTTCTGATAGTTTTCCCGTCAAAGGTGGGGCCTTATTATCTGCCAAAACCATCTCATTTAAGCGAATCGTTGCACCCTGTTTTGGAAGGAATGTTCTAAAATTATCTAAGCCCCAAAAAACAAAAAAAAAAATTGATTATTACGGAGTAATTACTATATAAACCAAGGGTCATTATAAACTAAACGTCTCGTCGACGTAAGTTTGACTCAAACATAAGTCAAAGGATATCAGAAATGGAAATGGCAACAAATTCTGCCCAAAATGACATGCGGTGTCGATGCTCCTACTTGTTTACCACACGTGCACTGCTGCTCAATAATAGAAGTCCAAGGAGCGTGCCCGATTTTGTTCATCCTCACTGAATGAAGGTGCACTGTACATTACCCTCACACTTATATATTGATTGTCTCTAATTATTCGGTCCCACCAATTTAACCATGCATGTTAAATGGAGGGCAAATCACCAAAAGAAACACACACTCTCTCTCTCTCTCTCTCTCTTTGTTTATTGTTCAGATTAAACAGAGGAAGAACAAAGAGACGCATTTAAAAGAAACTCTCTCTCTTTGTTTTTGTTCCCTCGCAGATGGGATTATATAAAGAGAAAAATCGAGGGAGGATTGGTTTATATATTGTGATTACTCCCTTGTCGTAGCAGCGGAAAAAATCCCCCCATTAGTTTCCTTTGTGGCCGATAAAAAAGAAAGAGAGAGAGAGAGAGAGCCCTTTGTGATTTGCCCTCCATTTTAGCTGGGCATTTATGTTAACCAAGGTTAAACTGGTGGGACCTAGCAATTAGAGAAAACCAATAAATCAGACTCTGTTGCATAAGATTTCGATGTTGAATTAATGCCTCGTTCAAGAGGCTCCACCTTTACAAACTCTCGTGTGTGATCCTTCATATGATGTAATATGCGATCTACTACGAATCTATTTTAAAGATCCGGCATGTTTTTTTTTTTATTTTGGTAAGTTTCGATGTGCATATCATCATCTATGTAAAGAATCAGGTAGATCGGTCACTGGTCTACATCTAGCAAAAGATATTTATCACGAGACAAATAGATCATTTAATTTAAACTAGTCAAACAATTCATTTTTCTGCAGAGACAAATGTAAGTCAACAAAATCTGCTCTGATTAACTTATTTTACATGACACGAGAGTCCGCGTGAGGATCCATTCATTTGGGGTATGAGAGATCCACAGCTTTTATTTTTTGGAACATTATTAGTAGAAAATAAGACTTTCAAATCATAAGCGCACGTCGATATGGTGGACCAAATGCCACTTATTAGTAGAATAATAAGATAAGATAATTAAGGACAGTCCAAATGCTACTTGAGATTGAACTTCTTAAACCAAAGTGCTGAGCGCTTTGGGTATCGCTTGAGGTTATCGTGGTAATCAATGTAGCCAAGTCCAAACCTCAGGGTGTAACCAGATCCCCATTCAAAGTTGTCTAGAAATGCCCATGCGAAGAATCCTTTCACCCTCACACCAGCCCTGCCAATTACATTTCAATTTTATCAATCAAAATGGTAAAAATCCCGTACCTACTTTAGATCCAAAGCGTAAGCTATTAATTGGAGAGGCCGCATTAGAGTAAGTGATCTCTGATCATGTCCATACCTAACTAATGTGAGCCTTATATTATCTAAAAATATTGTATATTGTCCCTCGCGTGCAACAACTTTTGAGGTCTGTCACATTTACGTATAGAAACTTTTTTGGGGTCTATCATCATATGTGATTTTTCTATTCAGACTTCCTTTTTTTTGTTTGCTAGCTGCTTTCGGAATCCAAAAACATAGTCATCGTCAAGTGTGGAATGCCAAATTTTACAATAGAACGTGGGTTGGAATGAACCAAAATTTCAAATCCAACACAAAGCGTTAGATTATTAGGTAGAGAATTCCAATATTATGGGAAAGTGATAATTATTTTTTCCATAGTCGAGTCCTGATGAGGGGGACTTATGTAATCAAAACCGATAGTGCAAACTCACTTGATGGCACTTAGGAGGGCCCCAAGATGGCGACGGTAGAAATATATTCTCAGATAATCCTGGACTCCTACTTTGGTGGTCTGGTTATTGTAATCTCCCATGCCTGAAAACATAAATACAGTTCCATAAATCAACTAAGGTCAAAAAAAAAAAAAAAGAAATGCAAATAATGTGACAAATAATATATCGTATGACATAAACAAATGAACAAATTAAATTGAAAAAAAAAAAAAAAACTGTGATAACTTTGGACTTACCACACTCTGTAATATAAATAACCGGATCGTTGTACTTCTTCTTTGTGTAGATTAGAAGATCCGTAAGCCCTTTTGGGAAGATATAAAAGATACTTACCCCTGTCTGCAAATTCATTTGAGTTAATTTAATATTAGGTGTATTCATTGATATGTATGAGGCCTTAAATTTGGCCTTGTATCACCGTTTGTACTTTTTTTTTTTTGGAACTATCTTTATTTTCTCGATAACTCTTACCGGGTTTCCAATGGGTACCCCGTTGCTCTCCGCTGCAAAATGAAAAAAGTAAAGAAAAGAAAAAGAAAATCAGATTCAAAAGATATGGATATTGCCATATAAATGATAAAGGAAGTTAAGCCAAATTGAATTTCTTTTCTGATTTCCCTTGATAAATGTTGCGTATCTTTTTAGATATGTGATGAATTAAGGTTAATTTAAAGGGGTGCAGACGTTACACATTCAAATAAGAGCGTATGTTCAGTATTTTCCGCCCATATATAACCCCCACCAAATCGACTCTCTATTATTTATTTCTAGGTGGGGCGTGAACTTACTTGTTTGATTAGTCATAGAATCAGATGAGTAGCTAACATTCACACTATTCGAAGAAGGTAGATTCGCTGCATAATTTCCGGTATAGTAATTTAGCCCGATGAAATCGTAGGAACCCTTCACCAACTTAGCTTGCTCAGGAGTGAATTCCGGTAACCTTTTCCCGACGATTTGACGCATGATTTCTGGGTATTTACCGTAGACTAATGGGTCAATAAACCTGCCCAAATTAAATGGAATAGGAAATAAAAAAATTAAAATCCATCGCATCGCAACCTCGATCACCAGAATCACTTGATATTTGGAAGTATTTACTCACCATCCATACATAAAATCGAGGGCCCGCTGAGCTGCTATGACATTGGCCTTGGAATTGGAATATGGAAGAAACCAGTAAGTCACCAGTGTTATTCCAATTTGACCCTTTTGAGATGCCTGCGCAATGTCTCACGTATCATACATGTTTGCAATGGTGACATTATATCAATCAACTCCACACATATTTGTGAAAACATGACGACCCAAGCCGAGCTATGAGCCAATAGAACACCCGAGATGACGTTATATCCATGTTAATATCTCTATTATAGTTGGCTCACCTGATATTTCTCCTTGTAGATTTTGACCGTAGCTCCATGACAGAGAAGCATGTTGTGTGCTGCAATATAGGGTTCAGTAGCCGAATCTCCTGCGGGGCAATCGTTGTTCATCCAAGCCGAGCACCGGCCTGGGGCGAGGGCCCCACTGTCGTAACCATTATCGATGAAGGTCCATGGCTCATTCATTGTGATCCAATGCTTCACCCTATCTCCAAATTCTTTGAAGCAAAGCTCTGCGAAGTCCACAAAATCATCCCTGCCAAAAGGTAATAATAATTGTGGTACCCTTTTAATTCACATGTTTTAATTTTAATTAGTACAGAAAAAAGTACATATTGTCTAAAGTTAATCAATCAATCAATCAAAGAATAACAATGATTAACGCCACGTTGTACTTCAGGACTGTTGAATAATTGTACGCAAAACTGGTGAAACTGAAGAGGTGTTTACTCACACAATGCGGGGACTTAAAAAGCCAAGATACTCGTCTTGAAGGGCTTGGGGGAGATCCCAATGGAAAATTGTGACAAAGGGTTGCAAACCTGTAGAGAAAAAGTAGGTCATGAAGTGGGTGTTTTGCCCTTTTTGCTTTCTCGATGTATCCTTTGTCAAGTTTATAATAAATTTTTTGCCGGTTAAAAAAAAAATAGTAGGTAATGAGAGTGGCTTTCTACTTCACTTTTTGATGGCTACTTAATTTAAGCAAGAGAGATGAGGGATTGAGCAGAGAACCATTTGCGATGAGTTCGTCGATAAGACTGTTGTAGAAGGCAATCCCTTCCTTGTTCACTCCTCCGCTTAACTTCCCATCTGAGTGCAAAATACAAAATCGTGTACAAGTTAAAATGCGTGAGTGGCACCCAAAATATAACACTAGGGATGTAAAAGATACTATTGATCTACTCACATGATCAGCTCTTCGAAACGATTACGTAGCTAAGGTCAGACACTTAATACTTACATAAAAATTGTGGAATATATATGTGTCCAACAGTTCTCAGTGATTTATGTAACGATTGGATAACTTTGGCGAACGAAGCGAAATCCGTCTTTCAACACACTTATCTTACATGACATACATTGCATTTTTTTTTATTATTTTTTTAACAAGAAGAAGTAGAAGCATATAAATCTAGTCATTTTTAACCAAACCCGCGTAACCTAGAATTGAAGGTGTGAGGGGCCAAAACCCTACTGATGAGCACCCAATATTGTAGATATTTGGTACGACTAGTCCCGTTTTATAGTGTTTTATCTAGTGTTTATTTAGCTTTTATAGTGATATTGCACGTAAGGTAGGTTTTTGTGTATTTCAGGTAAAACGTGCAAATAAGGCGCATTTCGACGCCATGGATGGCCCAAGAGCTTCCAAGTACCCGAAGACCCTGTCGGCCTCTTTAAAATCTGTCTAAGTATGGAAAAATGACTTTCTGAAAAAGTATCGATTTTCGAGATAAAAAATGGCGGTAATTGATCCTTGAATTTTTCTAAGAGTAACTACAAAGTTACAAGGTTTTATTCGAAGAGCAAGGTCATGTTTCGAGCCATTTTCTCTCGAGAAAAATGTGCAGTTTTCCATTTTGTACTAAAAGTGGGGGGTTGACATTTTGATTTAATTGGAATCTTGAAATTCTGGTAATGCCATTGTTTCCAAATGGGGGGTACTTTCTTATTTTCATTAAATAAATTAAAGTAAAGAAAGGTAAAAGAAAGGTTTAAAATGCAATCTTTACTTAAGTTTAGGGAATGAAAATAAGGTGCTGAGAAGCTGGAAGTTGCTGGGAGCTGCTTGCTGAAGCTGAAGATAAGCTCCCCGTATCGATACGGCTTTTTATGCGTATCGATACGCGTAGGTTACGTGGGACATCAGAGCTTTCGTATCGATACACTCTCTAAAGCCGTATCGATACACAGAGCTCTCGACCAGATATTTGTTGCTTTTTGGACTTGCCACTTATGGAATATTTGCCTTTATTAGTATATTTTTAGATATTTTGTGAGATGAAACCCATTTTGTATAAATAGGGGTTACTCTTCTCTCTCACATATAACATAACATAAGATATAGATAGATATAATTAGTTTAGGTTAGTCTTTCTCCATTGAAGTCTTCCAAGCTTTCTTAGTTAAATCCTTCAAGAACACTTGTAAGTTTAAGTTGTTTGTTAATTTTCCAAGTATTAAAGTTGTTGCTACTCTTTAGATCCTTTATAAAATCAAGTTTATTTCCGTTTCTATCGGTTAAATATGTTTGTCATTTCTACCATGCTTTCTAGTCTTTTCATGGTGTGTGAGTAGTTGCTTAGGCTTGGCAACAGGGTGACTAACACCTCGTGACTTTTCTTTATCTTGCCTTTCTCGACTCGAAATTTGGGGTTTAGTATGGAAAATAAGAAGGGCTCGCCTTTATGTAACAAAACCTGTCGATGTTAACCTCCGGTGATCATATGCTCGCTCATATGGTTCCGTGAGCTATGTCTCGCCTTGTGTTTGCCAAAAGAATCAAAAGAGCTCGCTTGTCTTCCATATTTCATTTCAAGTCTCTTAATGGTTTCAAAGCTAAATCTTCCGGTTGATAGCCTAAGCCGTGCGATTCAACCGTGAATTCGTCGAGAATAGTTCGATTGCT
Organism: Rhododendron molle; assembly: GCA_025413875.1. NCBI lineage: Eukaryota > Viridiplantae > Streptophyta > Magnoliopsida > Ericales > Ericaceae > Rhododendron > Rhododendron molle. The sequence continues at coordinate 6,699,021 of CM046394.1, read as the reverse complement.
TAAGTTACGGGCGTTGATAGCCCCAATGCCTTGCTGCTTGTTTTATCTAGTCAAAACCGTTTTTCTAGTCTTGTCATTAGAGTATTTCTTCACCTTTCAAAGTAAAACCAAAAGTTGGCCGTCTTAAACGCCGGAAACCCTTACATCTACAAATCCAAACAAGCTATATTCGAGCTCCCTGTGGATCGACTCGGACTTTCCCGCTATACTATGCAAATCGTTAGTCATAGTCCGGTTTATAAATAATTGAATTTGACGGCCGTTTGGTAAACTACAACGACTACCGAATGGGCCCATCACCTACATATGCACACAAGTCATGTCATGGAGTATAAAGATTCGTCTTGTTCTCTTTGCAATTCAAAAAGAATTTTTCAAAAAATTTACACTAGATTCTCCATATTTCCAAGATTTCTCTCTCTATCTCTCTACACTTATTACCCCTACTATTTTTCAATTTTTTTTTCAAATTCCAATCCAAACACAGCAAACCCATCTGTCCAATGATTAAAAAAAATGATATATATAAATAGTAGAACTGGTGCTTATTTTAAATTCTACTAAGATACAAGTAGCTTGTACCCTTATCAAGGTTATAATAAAAAAAAAATTTTATTGCCGATAAAAAAAAGATGTAAGTAGCTGCCTTCCAAGTTCCAACAGCCTATTTAGGCAATATAAAAAAATATCCTAGCGAATAAAAGCTGTGCGTAATAGCAAGTATAAACACGTCTTACTAGGTAGAACTCTTGTCCAGGAAATTGAGAATCTGAAACCATCCATTCCCATAAACTTCATTAGTTGCACATCTTCCTGTTTTCATTAATTTCATACATTTCATCAGAACTGTAAATCAAATAAAGGAGTTGCAATAATCTAGTGACGACCATACAACAAGATATAGATTCACTTAAAATCCAATCCAACCCCGTACCTTGTAACGGTGATAAAAATCAAGTGCCACATCTCCGTTGCTCCGATTCGAAAACTTATCTGATCATACAACAAGATATAGTACTAGTCAGTTCCTCTTTTGCCTCGAGAAAATGACACTTCCTACATTATATTCTCCAATGAGCGAGATATAGAGAACCTGGATATTTGTGGGTGAAAACGTCATATATACTTATGCCTTTACCACCTTCTTTCCAAGCACCTTCAAACTATAAAATCATATATCGAAAACAAAGCTAATTAAATGTCATATATTTGAACACAAAATCAACTTGGAAGATATATATAACAAAATAAACCTGGTAGGCAGATGAGGCAGTTCCAAACACAAAACCAGGTGGAAAAATGGTACGATTAAAGGAAGAGGAGAAATTAGTCGCCACTGAGTCACGAGCCAATGAGTTGATGGTGAGGGCTAAGAGTCCCCAAAAGACATAGCCTTGAAGTGCCATTGCCCAAGTTTGGTATCGAATCCTATATTTCACACCCCCTTTAAATAACAATGGTAGCTAGACAAGAGAACAAGTTGTCAATTCATTTTTCTTGTAAAATACTACCGACAGCATGCATTTCTTATTCACGTGATACTATTGGAGACCCTGGCCCACTCTTATAATGCGAGTGCAAATAGGCTAAGTTTCGCTAATATCGAGATTTGGCGGGTTTGGGTTGTGTTTGTGGTTTCGATTTTTTCTCTTTGGTTTGCTCTCTTGAATTTCGGGGTTTTTTTTTCTTTTGGTTTTAAGTTGTTCCGGTTGTTTGGGCTGTTTCAGCGGATGTTTCAATTTTATCTTTCTTTGTGGTGTCTTGGTTGGCTCCTTGCCTTTCTTTTGGTTTGGTTCTGGGATGGCGTTTGCCGGTGTGCCCTTTATTCGTTAAATCATTGTAATATTTTTCAACAATTTATAAAAAAAAATTGCTAATAAAAAAAAAATTTCGCCAAGGATTTTTTGGGATTTTTCTTGTTTCGTCCTAAATCAAAAAAAAAAATTGTGATTTTTTTGGCTTTATCTTAGAAATTTTCAAAAATATTTGGGTAAAAGTCATAATAATCCACAAAAGGTAGTCGTAAAACTAACAAACGCAAACAAATTTAATTAAGCACAAAACAAGAAAAAGTCCAAAAATCTTAACGGACCCCACACACCCAACACGTGCAAATTTTTTATGTGAGAAATTTGCACCTTCATATTACTCTAAAGTGGTTTTTATTTTAGCCAGGCTATCAATCACTTTCGTGTGATTTTATAAAAAAGTTGTTCGTTTGGGTTCAAGTTATAACATGAAACCCACAAATATGGCTATTTTATTAGTTGAGACTGTAAAGTTATTGATTTTCCATTTCACCAAGCTTTGGTTAAAGACTTCATTGTACAAATTAAAAGTATGTTTAATCGGTGGAAAACCTGAAATGACAACCCAAAAAGAAATTAAGTGCTTTAATTTTCAATTTGTTTGAACTAATGCGAAGATCATATTATTCTAAATGGTTATAATTAAATTTTATCTTTAAAACTGTCATAATCAAGTTTTTGCTCCATAGGATCCCAAATAAATAACAAATACTACTTAATTATGATGGCCCTAGGAACAAAATTTAATTATGACTCTTTAGAATAATACGATCAGAATAATAAGATCTTCACACTGGTTTAATTGGATTGAAAATTGGAATACTTAAGTGATTAACCATATTACTTAGTAATATATAAGTAGTCTCAAAAAATTAAAATAATTGAGGCCCCGTTCCCGAAAGGGAAATAAGTACTTATTTTTTAAGAAGGCAATTTCAAGTTACAAAATCATGTACTTACGAAAATAACTTTTCTATCAATATGAATCTTATTTGATAGATCTCATTGAGTTTAAAAAATTAAAAAATTATTTTTCATTTATATTATTTTTGAGTTTAAAAATAAAAAATAAGTAGTACTCCACTAGATAGTAGGAGAGTGAGAAACTGAATGGAGAGAGGAATTGAGTGGACCAGATATTAGGAGGCGTGGCACATATACATGGCCTTTTCGCCAACCACCTCTACACGGCCTCTCCATGTAAAATTTTCTCTCCAAAAGAAATAGTACACCATCTCTGGCCAATCAACCCATCCCAAGAGAATTAAAACTTGGGACCCTGTGGTGGAGAAGTTGGAAAAGAGATTAAGTGTTTGGCGTGGTAGATACAATTCGTCGGGCGGTAAATTGACCTTAATTAACTCATCTCTGGCCAATCAACCCATCTACTTTTTGTCCATTTTTAAGCTGCCAAGTACAGTCGCTAAGGTGATTGAGAAAATTCAAAGGAATTTTTTTTGGGGTGATTCAATTGATAAGAGAAAACTCCATTTAGTCAAATGAGAGGTGATCTGCAAGAAAAAGGAATTTGGTGGCTTAGGCGTAAAGAATCTGAGGGTCCAAAATCTGGCCCTTTTGGCCAAATGGTGGTGGCGATTTCATCAGGACAGAGATTCTCTTTGGGTGCGGGTCGTTCGAGGCAAGTATAACTTGGATCCGGGCTGTTGGTTTCCACGTATGCCGGCCTCGGGAAGGGCTTCGCAAATCTGGATGGATATTTGTACAATCGGGGATATTTCTTCATGTATCGGCTCCATCATCCAGGAGGGTTTTCGGTTACAACTCCACTCAGGTACGGGGATTTCTTTTTGGAACCATGTATGGTTAGGGGATACTACTCTTAGAGAAGAATACCCACGGCTGTGTTTAATTTCTTCTAAAAAACAAGCTGTGGTCGGTGCTTTGAGGGAGGCGACTGTTGAGGGCAATTGGAATTGACATTTACTCGAGATTTACGCGACTGGGAATACATTCAAGTGGAGGCATTAAAACAGCGGCTGCAATTTGTTTCCCTGGATTTGGCCAGACCAGATTCTGTGATTTGGAATTGGTCCACAGATAACCGGTTTTCGGTAAAATCAGTGTATAACCAATGGGAGGTCGGAGGGTACTCAAGAAGCCCGGTGTTGGAAGCTATATGGTCAAATATATGCCCCCCTAAGGTGGAAATATTTGCGTGGATGGCTATTCAATCCAAGGTGGCTACTAGGTCCGTACTATTGGAAAGAAACCTGATTCCCGAGGGACAATTTGTCCTTTGCCCGTTTTGCTCTCTGCACGTGGAAACTCCTAATCATCTATTTATGCATTGCCAATTTTCTTGGGATGTTTGGTCGCGAATACTGGATTGGTGGCATGTGAGGTGGGTGTGCCCTGCATCTTTGGAAGACCAATTTATTTGGTGGGGTGATAGCAGGTTCCGAAAGTGGGAGAAAATCGTGTGGAAAGCTACTTTCTTTGCAACATTGTGGTCTTTGTGGCTGGTTAGAAATGCGTACGTGTTCAACAATGCTACGACAAGCTCTGTGGAAGTGGGTGAGTTGATTAAAACTAGAGTTGCAATGTGGGTGAAGGCAAGATTCGACATAAAGGTGTATTCGGTGGAGGATTTTAGGATTTTTTTGGATGGAATTAGATTGTTGAAGATGTAAATCTTTTGGGTTGTGAGGTGTTTGCCATCCAATTTTCTGTTGGAGGGTTGTGTTTTGTCGGTCTCATTGCCCTCGGGCACCCTCGATGTATCCGTTTCGAGTTGTTATAAATATTTCGCTTCGTTTGCCGAGCAAAAAAAAAAGAAATAGTACACCAACCATTAATCGTCCTTGTTTGGATGTGCACGTACAATATGCACCATCTTGAACTGCTTTAAAATTGACAGTAAAGATATAGGTACCGATGGATTCTCAACCGAAATCGTATTGACGCCGCGGCCGGCCGTCTCCGGCCACTGAACGGTCGATCTGAGCCGTCCACAAATTGTAAAAAAAAAAAAACCGAGGAAGTCTTGCGCTGGAATCAATAGCATCCAATGTATTTAGGAGCTTGGATCAAGCACCCTATTTTTTATGTATATATGTATATATATGTATATATATATGAAAAATAAGGTGCTTGATCCAAGAACCTACTCACATTAAATGCCATTGATTCTCGTGCGAGCCCCGTAGATTGTTTTTTAAGAATTTTTGGACTGCTCGAATCGGCCGTCCAGTAACCAGAGACGGCCGACCACAACCGTCGGTACGATTTTGATGGAGAATCCGTCGGTTTGGATAGCATCACTCAAAATTCAATCGGTCGGGCTAATGGGTGCCATATTGCACCCTTGCACCCATTAACATCATGATTGCTGTACCTTTTAAGAGCATGTACATCAACACTAGGTAAAATCCCTACTGATAAAGGTACAAAATCTATTTTCCCTATTTGTTTTGGCTAGTTATATTGTCACACCCTTTTTTGTTATTGTCACACCCTGCAAATGTATTTTTGCACCAAAAATGGTGTGGCAATAACAAAAAAGGGTGTGGCAATATCATTTTCCTTTGTTTTTTACTTACATACTACAGCTGCCACTCTTAAAACATTACAATTGCAGGTGAACATTGAATGGGGAAGAGGAGGGAGATGGAGGATTAATCCAAAAAAAATCATGCGAATCTAACAAAAATTCAAAAAAACAAAACAAAACACAAAATATGAAGAAATAAGTTATGAGAGCCCTAGAAACAAAAAGAAAAAAAACAGATATTTAATTATGAGAGCTCTAGAAATAAAAATTATTATTTGAGCACTTAATTATGAAAGCCCTAAAGATAACAAATAATATTATCAAAAAAATAAGATCTTTGCACCAATTCAAACGAATTAAAATTTGAGCACTTAATTTTTTGTCCTTATTCAAAAATTTTTTTCCTTTTTTTAGTTTTGCGTCAAGTTATTTTTGTACACTATTGCTTAGTACCATTTTATGAGACTTCAGAGTGCCCTTTTTCACACTGGATTGAGTTTATTTTTTGTAAGGACCGTAAATAAAGTATTTTAAATAAAATAAGTGGCTCCGATCATTTTTTGGGGACATGTAACAGGCCCCAAAAGAGTGTGTACATGCTGGTACAAATTTTTCCTATACCAATAGCACAATAGTTTTTTTCCCTTAAAAATGAGAAATTTTTCAGTGCCGAGTGGATATCATGTGATGTTTGCTCAGTGGATCCGAGCCATCTATTTCAATTTTGAACGGCTAAAATTTGGAGAGAGAAAAATGAGGAAGAGAAACTGATTGGAGAGAGGAATTGAGTGGATCAGATATTAAGAGGCGTGGCACAGATACATGGCCTTTTCGCCAATCACCACTACACGGCCTCTCCATGTAAAATTTTCTCTCCAAAAGAAATAGTACACCAATCATTACTCGTCCTTGTTTGGATGTGCACGTACAATATGCACCCATCTTGAACTGCTTTAAAATTGACAGTAAAGATATAGGTATCGACGGATTCTCTACCGAAATTGTACCGATAGCTACGGCCAACCGTCTCTAGCCACCGGACGGCCGATCTGAGCCGTCCACAAATTCAAAAAAAAAAACCGAGGGGGTCTTGCGCTGGAATCAACGGCATCCAATGTATTTAGGAGCTTGGATCAAACACCTTATTTTTCATGTATATATGTATATATGTACGAAAAATAGAGTGCTTGATCCAAGAACCTGCGCACATCAAATGCCATTGATTCTCATGCGAGCCCCCTTGGGTTATTTTTTTAGAATTTTTGAACGGTTCGGATCGACCGTCCGGTGATCGAAGACGGCCAGCCACAACTGTCAGTATAATTTCGGTAAAGAATCCGTCAGTACGGGTGGCATCACACAAAATTCAATTGGTTGGGCTAATGGGTGCCATATTGCACCCTTGCACCCATTAACATCACGATTGTTGTACCTTTTAACCAGTTTTGGGATTCTTTCTGATGAAATGCTTAACTCCGCAAATTACCTTCCCAATAGGCAAAGGGCTAGGTCGTTGATAGCAAATAAATCCGGTAAGACCGGGATCGTTCCCACAGAGAAGTCTTCTTTAGTGAATTTGGAATAGAAGGTAAGTACGTAGCACGGCCTTCAAGCAGCCAACTTTGAGTTCGGTTTGAAAAGACAATTAAAAACTTGGATTTAAACTAGATTAAGATCGATGGTCGAGTCAAGAGGGATTGGTTTACCCATGACTTAGCCATTCAGATGATTTCTTCATCTAACTAATGAGTGGACCGAAACCGTCCGGATTCCACTAAAAGCATTAAAAGCTGAAAACTACTTGTAACTCAATTCAATGCTCTAATTCAAATTGAACTCATTTAACGCAAGTGAGAGACGAAAAAGGATCGTTCGCACGCGTAGGATAATAAAGCACATAGCATAAGGCGATAGACTTCATTGATCAAAGAAGCCACCAACCCCATGATCAAAGCTAGACATCATGGGTTTAATTCATTCAAAACATTGAAATTGAGCTAAAGTTTAAACGAAACCATTTGAACAACTAATTCATAGAGTAAACCTCACCCCGAGACCAAACCGATTAACTACTCACTCATAACTAAAAGACTAGAAATTTTGCTAAGTAAAGAAAACATGATTCACCGATAAACACGGAAATAAACTTGATTTCTATTAAGAACCAAACCACACGAACAACTTTAATACTCGAAGATTAAACATAAAACATTAACTTACTTGAGTTTGGAAGGATTTAATGCAAGAACTTGAAGAACAATGTCTAAGAGCTCTAAAACAATAAAAGACTTAAAGCATAAAAATCTACATCTATCTAGCTCTTGGCCAATAATGGCTTACAAAGGTACTTATAGGCTTTACAAAATCAGCCAAATAATGGACAAAAATGTCCCCAAAATATCCCAAAAGCAAGATAGAAATGGAAATTTTCCATAAAAGGAAAGTCTGAAAAAGCAACAAAAATATCTTCTGGAACCAATTGTTATCGATAACACAAGGAAGTGTTATCGATAACACTGCCTTTTCACTGTCCCCGTAGTACATGTTATCGATAACCAGGACCATCAGTTATCGATACTCCCAAGGCTGGAGTGTTCTGGACCAAAAATGTTGCAACGTTATCGATAACACCTTGAAAGGTTATTGATAACACTTGACTGCTAGACCAACTTGGGAAGTCATTATCGATAACGTAGTGAAGTGTTATCGATAACGTTCTTCAAAAACTGCAAATTTCAGGCAGGCTTCAGTTTCAGCACACAGCTCCTCAGCAACTTCCAGCTTCTCAGCACCTTATTTTCATTCTCTAAATTTAAGTAAAGAAAAGGTAAAAGAAAGGTGTAAAAGAAAGGTTTAAAATGTAGTCTTTACTTTAATTTTATTTAATGAAAATAAGAAAGTACCCCCCATTTGGAAACAATGGCATTACCAGAATTTCAAAATTCCAATTAAATCAAAATGTCGACCCCCCCACTTTTAGTGTAAAATGGAAAACTGCATGATTTTCTCAAGAGAAAAAGGCTCGAAACATGACCTTGCTCTTCAAATAAAACCTTGTAAATTTGTAGTTACTCTTAGAAAAATTCAAGGATCAATTACCGCCATTTTTTATCTCGAAAATCGAAACTTTTTCAGAAAGTCATTTTTCCATACTTAGACAGATTTTAAGGGACCGACAGGGTCTTCGGGTACTTGGAAGCACTTGGGCCATGCATGGCATTGAAATGTGCCTTATTTGCACGTTTTACCTGAAAACACTCAAAAACCTACCTTACGCGCAATACCGCTATAAAGGCTAAATAAACATAAGTAAAAGCAGCATAAGCAGGGACTAGTCGCACCAAATATCTACAATATTGGGTGCTCATCATGAAAACTCCTGAACAATGACATGACACGCTGCACTTTTAGAAGTATTTTATAAGTTTGTCCTTAGTTTTGTAGCTAATTACAAAACAACCATTAAGGCGCCATTTCTCCTCCATTTTCTTTTCACCGTTTTGTTTCTGAAGTCATCGACTTCGGCTGCGTTCTTTTAAACTTATAAGTTTGGAATTTATTTAGTTATTTTTTACTCTTAGTAACCTTTTTTTAGCTTTTCGACATAATTTTAAGAGTTAGCCATTCGTCTTGACGAAAGGAATCGAAAAGTATAAAATATGGACCAATGTTGAAAAAATTCAAATAAGACGACATTTAAACTCAAAAGACAGTTGTTTGATACTTTTTTCCTCTTTAGTGAACTCTTTTTTGGTTTTTATTCATAATTTTGTACTCCTTCCGTCCCTAAATGTTTGGCACTTTCATGCTTTTTGTGGTCCCATATAATTTGTCCATTTTGAAAAGTCAAAAGCAAAATATATTAAACTTCCCATGTTACCCTCTTCTTTTGGGCACAAAATTTCAAATTCAAAATTTCAATTAATATTCAAAGTACACTAGAAGGGTAAGATTGGACACTTGGTTTTTGCATAATATAATAATATTTCTTCCTTAAAAGTTAGAACTCCCAAAAGTGCCAAACATTTAGGGACGGAACTATTTAGACTCCTCACATTGAGATGGAGGATTAATCCAAAAAAAATCATGCGAATCTAACAAAAATTCAAAAAAACAAAACAAAACACAAAAAATGAAGAAATAAGTTATGAGATCCCTAGATACAAAAAAAAAACAGATACGGAGTACTTAATTATGAGAGCTCTAGAAATAAAAATTATTATTTGAGCACTTAATTATGAAAGCCCTAGAGATAAAAAATAATATGATCAAAAAAATAAAATCTTCGCACCAATTCAAACGGATTGAAAATTTGAGCACTTAATTTTTTGTCCTTACTCAATTTTTTTTTTCCTTTTTTTAGTTTTGCGTCAAGTTATTTTTGTACACTATTGCTTAGTACCATTTTGTAGACTTTAGAGTGCCTTTTCCGACACTGGAAAAGGCACTCTGAAGTATTTTAAATAAAATAAGTAGTTTCGATCATTTTTTTGGGATATGTAATAGGCCCCAAAAGAGTATGTACATGCTGGTACAAATTTTTCCTACACCAATAGCACAGTTGTTTTTTTCCCTTAAAAAGGAAAAATTTTTCAGTGACGAGCGAATACTACGTGGTGTCCGCTCAATGGATCCGAGCCATCCATTTCAGTTTTAGACGGCTCGAATTTGGAAAGAGAAAAAGGAGAGAGAGTGATTCAATCCGGGCCATCCAATACACTTTAGTTTTAGACGGCTCGGATGCGTTGCTCGGGTACCATGTCAACCATGTGACGTGGTACCCACCCGACACTCAAAATTTTCTCCTCAAAAAGAGAGTTGCTTAAGATTGGAGAGTTAAAGCGAAAAGGAAAGTGAAAAGGTTAACGTTGTAATTTGGCTTTAGAACTTCAAACGTTTCAACCTGTAAGCTACAGTGATTTACAGTGGTGGGTAATTATTACTCCTACGGGCCCACATACAAGGTGCATCAATGCACCTGTTAGCATTTGCCAAATTCAATATATATATATATATATATATATATATATATATATATATATATATCCATAATATTCTGTACGGAAATTCAAAGTATTTGTAATTGAATCTTAACATTGACATAGGAGTTCATAACATTGGTTTTAAAATTGATAACATCAAGATAAACTTTAACTTTTTCAATACAAATGTTAATTACAACAAATACATGTCCAAGTATGATGAATTGCATTTAATACAAAATTTTATGAATTGATATTATGAACTTTTATACCAAATGTTACTCCCTTCAACCATTTTTTAGAGTTCAGTATTTTATTTTGAATTGTCCCTTGATAAGTGTCCATTTTGTAAAATTAGTGGAAAAAAGTTGATACATTTTTTCATTTTGCCTCTAAAGTAAATTCTATTTTGAAAAGTTAGTGAGTAAAAGTGTAACGATGATGTCTCTATAATTGATTTTTAATATGGACTATTGATTGATGAGATCGGCAGTTACATGTCGTCCTATACGTGCACTACACGGAGTGCACTACAGCACCCCGAATCCATGAATTTCTGTGCAAATTGCATCAACAATTAATTGATGGGCTGCGCAATATATGCATGTGCTCAAATATGAGAGGTTTTGTATTGCAGCATTTTCATAGTGCTTGTTCAGCATTTTTTGGGCTATAGCCCTAGCTTTTACTATTTCTAATTAGGGTTTTGTTAATATATGCCCCAGTATATGTTAAAGTACTAGGGTTTGTCCATGTCTGAAGGCACGGGTCAATGCATTCTAGACACAATCTAAATGAAGCATCAAACCCTATTTTTATGAATCTTGTTTTTGGCTATAATAGTTAATAACAGTTGTTTTTAACTCTATCTCACATGAGGTGAGTTTCATGTATGTGTATATCCCACGTCATATGAGAAGACATTACAAATAATGTTAAATGGAAAATTTTCTATTCTCCCAAAAAAATGTACTTATCGAAACATTCTATTTTAGGAATAAGCTTCAAACACGATCCACCTAACCAAATTCATAGAATAGTCAAACACAACGTATGTTACCAAACTTGTGTAATTCCATTAGTTACGTTCAGGCATAGCAAATAAGAATTTTAGCAGAACGGAGCTTAACATAAGAGTTTTCCTATGCTAACATAAACCAAGAATTCTCGCTTAACATAAGAGTTTCCTTAAGCTAACATAACCAAGAATTCTCGCTTAACATAAAAATTTTCGTAAGTTAACATAACAAAAAATTCTCGATCTCTTGACTGTAACCTTCTTAAACAAATAACCGAGATAGTAAAGGGTTGAAATAGTGAGATGGGGTGAGCACATCTCTAATTTGTGCTCCAAGTTGCTCACACCTGAAAATGACACGGGGGACGTGGTTTCCTACACTGGTTTCTTTGAAGAATGTGTCGAAAGTATCGTCACCGCCTCCAACTATTTTGTTAATAGACAATTTTGTGCATTAGGTTGCAAAAACCAAACAGTCAAGTCATAAGTCACATAAACCCAACATAGAATAACTTCAAAATAGGAAGAATTGTACAGAATAACAATGTCCTTCAGTTTCATGCGAAAATGTACAAAAATAATAATGCCTGTGGCTGAAGGCACGACACAACATATTTTGAACCCAACTCGAATGACTACCCTTCTCTATAATTAATGACCTCTACCAATGAACCCGACTTCTCCGGAAAGAAACTAAGGCCGAGTTTTGCTATAGGGCTAAGACCAAGTTTTCCGAAGGGGCACAACGCAATGCATTCAAACGCAATCGAAATGAAGTATCATACCCCACCTTCCTCAACATTGAAATTTGTGAATAATGCATTAGGAAAGAGTACCATTCTCTGTTTTAAACTCATGTTACTGAGAAAAATGAAGGTATCTCTACTGGGTCTGTCACATGTACCATTAGAAAGCTCAAAACTTAATAGGCGCAAGACAACACAATTTTTTACTATACTTGGTCTGTCTTAATAGACAACCTGAAAACATTATCTACGTAATCATATCACTTGAAGTTCAACATTTTCCTTTCCTCCCTTCGCAAAGCTTGTAGTTTTCTTTCCCTTAGGAATTTTCTTGTTCTTTGCCTTATAAATAAATAACAACAGTAAAAAACACATAATGTAAAAAATGATGTGATTTATTGGCTTACTCCTCACATGCAAATTTGATTAAGTTCTTTCTCGCTAAGAATCACAACACCTACATTTCTTTCTCATAGAAACATAACCTTTATAAAAGAAGCAAAAAATACAAAAAAAGCTCAATTCCTAATTAAAAACTGATTAATCATAAAAATCAAATAAGTTGGATGTAATCTTACAGTTTTCTCCAATTCTCCGTCAAGCTGAATAAGAAAATGAAAAATTAGATGAATGACATCGGAAACATATACAATGAAATCCACGGCTAAGGTAAAATATAAAAGAAATCAACTCACATGGCCATAGATAGTTAGATTGTTCATGCTTAAAAGTCCTAAGAATGTCTAAAACAAGTCAACAATATTTATCCATCAATGGGGAATATTGTCAAAAAAAGCTCATTCTAAGTCATTTACAAATAATAGAAAAAAAATCATTCTTAAAAAAACCAGTATCAACTAAGTCATTTACAAATAACAGAAAAATAAAAAGAAGTCATGTACTTGCCCCCCATAAAAAGTAAGTCCTGACCCACACCTTATTCTTACCGGCCTTTTTCATACACTTCAAATACCATTATGGCATAAATTAACAAAAGAAAAACCACATCAAACTTTTGTACTTTTTTTATGCCTATTGTTAGATTTCGTGATACATTCTTTTGTTTGGCCTAAAACTAATGGGGTTATAAAAAATTGAGATCCGAATACCTCTTATTGTTTTGCTCGTGTGCTTGTGATCCTTTTAATTTTTGTATTCATCTTCAAATATTGTTAAAACTTCTTTTTGCTGATAAAAAAAATTTAATCAAAAAATACAGTAAGGGCAACAACAAAAAATTGACAGAAAACAGAAAATATGACTTACTCGCGCGTTGGGTATTACATTTTGTTTGCAAGGAAAAAAGAATTCTGAAGAGCCATACTCCACAATCCATGACCCGAACTCAGTACCCGGATTTTTTCTTTGGCCATGCATTCATTTTTCCTTACCAGGATTTTCGGGTTACCAGTTCTCTCGCTACATGACCCGAACTCATCTAGAGTTAAATATTATGATCGGTTTAGAGCCAAAAGTTTGATGTGGAGTGAATATTGGACCAATTCGTCCAACTTTTTTTTTATTGAATATTTGTTGCGCATGATAGCCGTCACTCCAATTTGAACCGAGCGTAATCAAAAAATTAGGGAGTTGGAGTGAATATTGGTTGTACCTGACATGCAATCTGAAGTGGGAACAAAAAGAACTGGAAAAAAAGAAGTAAATTCGCCGTGGATAGAGAACAAAGAACTAATTTTTCTATTCACTACTGTTTCAAGAAAAAAGAATAAAAGAGCCATACGTGTGGAGAGAGAATTGGAGAGAGGGCGAGAGGGAGACGAAAAAGAGAACTGAAAAGAAAACGTTTTGGGAGAGAGAGAATAGTAAACAGAGAATAAATTTCATTTAGCATTCACGGTGACTCTTCATTATCGAAAATAAATGAAGACGTAACCCAAAATTCGTTTAGCATTCCACGTACGCCAATCCTTAATTACCAAAAATTCTTAGCATTCATTATATTCAACCATTTTGATAGGCGCGTGAAATTCATGAATTTAAGCGCCTAAGTAGGGAAAATTAGCGCGTTAGACGTGCCTTTAATTCTCATTTTCCTTTTAATGCGTGCACGTGGTTGGATTTGGTGTTTTTGATAAATTTGCAGGGAATTAAGATGTTTTGGCACAATTACGAGGAGTCCTGGAGGGCCGAGATGAAGCTTGAGAGCAAGGGGGCTGTGGAGACTAAGTGTTGGAGCAAGAATTCGCAAGGAGGTGATCAGAATATCCGTGAGCGCTACCAAATATTTAGTATAGCGCTCAGAAATGGCATAAAAAAAATGCACCAGCTGTCCAGAACCTTTGGTAGCGCTACTATGATTCTGCTATAGCGCTACCGACCGTGTAACGGGTCAACGGACGAGGCTTCAGTCAACGAGATCAAAGCACCATTAAGGATTAGCTACCGCTACATGGAATGTGATGTAGCGCTACCGAGGGTATTTCAAATTCCGATTAACGGCATCGTTTTGGATTAATTTAAGCTTTAATTCCGATTTCGTTTTAGGTTTTTTTTATTGTAATCATGGGATTAGTATAAAAACCCATATAATAGTCACTTAGGGTTACGTTTTTATACAGATAATATTCTTTTGGTTTTGCTTAACTTTGGCTGCTGTTCTTTGAAGTTTTTATTTTGCAGATTCAAGTTTTAATTGAAGTTCTTCGGATTTCCAGCTTTTAATTCTCGATTTCCTTTCGGTGTTCAGATCTAGTTAATTTCTGCGATTCGCGGTATCGTATTTCGTTTTTACTTTTAATTCGATTGCTAGAGTCATGTTCTGTGTTAAATATATGATTATTGTGTTCGTTAGAATCATGAGTGAGTAGTTTCATTGAGTGCGGCCATGGGGCGAAGGCACCTCGTGGCTAGTCTAATCGAAATTCAACTCGGATTTAGTGAAACATCGTTTTAGGCAATTTTAGGATACGAAATCTTTTTCTAACGAACAAATCCCGAGCATTGCCGGAGTCCTTGTGAGGGGAGCGAAGGAATCCGGAGCCTTTCTCTCATTCGAGCTCGGAAACTGGTAACAGGTGGTGAGCATTCGTTAGGAAACCTTTTTCCTATTCTAAAATCAAATTTTTAAAGGAATAGCAACCCGAGTGGATTTTGGTTAAGACTAGTTGCAGGTGCTGGAGTTCCCGCGGCTGTACTCTCCGTTTTAAATTGATTTTTGATAATCCAGTTTCGTAAGATTTAGTTAATTTCAACCAATCAACAAGGGGTGGCTACCTAAGAGCCAGGCTAAAACTAGAATTTTGCGCTTTTGAGTCAAGCACCGTCCGTCCGTCTCTGTGGTTCGACTCCGGTACTTCCGGATTTATTGTGCTACACTGGTCGAGAGTCCTCCGCTTGGGATGCGTTTTAGCTTAATTTTATTAACACCCGGTCGGTCAAGCACATTTAAATCATTACTCAAAACCGTTTGGGTTCCCATTATATTCATGGGTTCTCATTATATTCATTAATATTTGACCATTTAGAATTCCATACCAAAATTTCATTCAAATAAATCATTACCAAAATTGAAAAAATCATTACTCAACCATTTATTCCAAAAAATGCAAAGTATTTATGAAAATGCCAAGGGTTGAATCAAGGGTGGAGATTTGTACGGGAAAATGAGTGCTAAGCCAACGGTCTAGATTTATATAGGAAAAATGTGTAGGCCACCACACCGTCGCGATTTGTAATATAGATATGATATGATAAGAGTACATTAATGCCCTTCATATTGTTCCACTTTCGTAGAGAATGTATATATAGAGCAATAAATTGGGTTCTAGGAAAGATTACTTTTTACTTTTAGACAAAAATGCCCCTTTGTGTGCAGACAAATGTTTAAGATAAGAAGTATCCGACGATCCAAGCCATAAAATGCAGAAGTTCACTTGGCTTTCGAGTAATTTGTCTGCTTAGTTCTTCATGAGGTTTTTTTTCCCTTAGGCTTCGTTTGTTTCAATGTAAAATGTTTTACAATGTAAAATGTTTCCATGCAAAATGTTTTTTCAGAAAATAAATTTTAAACTTTTATTTTTTGATGTTTAGTTGGCACTTGAAAAATATTTTCAGAAATTGACAAATTAGTGTAGAAAGAGAGAGTTTTGATCAGTGAGAGAGAGATTTGAGAATAAAGGAATTAAACGTGAGTAAGGACTAACGATCGAGGAAACTGAGCAGAAGAATTGCAGTAGAAGACAGTAAGTTCATTTTGGAAAATAACTTACGGAGTATTTAAGGGTAAGTCATTGTCATCCAATTACTGAAAAATGTTTTACATGTAAAATGTTTTCCTCATTTTTTATACAACCAAGCACTGAAAAAAAAGGTAAATCATTTTACCGGAAAATATTTTGCGCCCAAACAAACGGAGCCTTAATGTTTGAACGGCAAAAAAAATTACTCTCTCCGTCCTTTAATAAATGTCCAGTTTGCAACCTAGTCTTTTAAAAAGTATAAAAATTATGAACCAAATTAATATTTCTGTCTATTTTGGATTATTTTTATCCTTAGTAAACTCTTTTAAAATCTGTAAGTGGAGTGGAGTATAGTAGATGTCTCCCTTATACTCTCATGCACATGGGTGTTGTTCGATTTTCTCAAGTCCCCTAAGATAGAATAGATTAAGTTTAACGAATGGAAAAAAAAAAAAAGAACTCTTTTAAAATTTAGATCATTATTCTTTTCTTTTTAAATTTTTCTCATCGAGACAAACTAATAATCCTAAAATAAATTGTCGCAAAACTAATCAATGCAAAAAAAAAAATTCGAAAAAAAAAAATTCAACCTTCTCGTTTATCCAAATCCGGCAACACCTTTTATTTTTCCCATATTCATCCCTCCCTTTTTTTCGTTTTCTTCTTGTAGCTTGTAGATTAACGTAGTAAACAAATAATTGCACAGTATATCATCTTGGTTAATAATTTTCGCCGTGTGTTGAAAGGTGAAGACAGTTGGAACGACATCATAATGGGAAAAGCAAAAGTGATCCACAATAAAGGCACAAAATCAAAGCAAAAGCCTATCTTCACCCAGGACCAAAACCTACATTATTTAACTAGAAAAATTCTGATGGCCCAAAAACAAAAGGCCACTATCTTAATTTTTCTTTTTCGGCCACTGTCTTCTTTCTTTCTTTTTTGTCAATCAGAAAACTAAACCAGTTTATTAATGTCTGCCATATTTTATCTACAAATAATTCAATTACAAAGCAAGTCATATAAAATCAATTGATAATCAATTAAAACAGAGAAATAGATCATAACAATCGTCAGTCCAAATCTAAGACGACTCCATCGAACTCCAAAACGTAATTAAATACATAAGCAGAAGCCATACCTCTGCAGTATCCACCACCAGCTTCTTTCTGGCCTCACTAAGTTCCAATGCAATCACAGATAGAGAGATATATACTTATTAAAGTAAGGCTTTGCTCGATCTTGCCGACACTAATAATAGAGAAGTGGATATTATTAAACTATGGTGCCCCCAATTAATTTGTCAAGTGGGAATTTCCAACTTTTTCCCATTTCGCAACCATTGGTTTGTGCATGCAACCATGCAAGACTTTTGAATGCCCACTTTTTTTTTATTTGCAAAAAGGTAAATTGATTAACTCATAGTACAGAGCTAATAGGGTTTTGCATGTCCACTAGAAGACAGGACTAGGCTTAAGCAAGCCTTAAAAAACCTAAAAGGCGCAACTAGATGCCTTTGTTTAGTTTGGATTTTAAGGAAGATTTTTGAAGTAATAAGTAGAGTGAGATAAAGAGAGAAATAAAATATAAATAAGACAAATGATTTTCGCACTACAATTTTGATGATGATACTCAAAAACTTGTCTTATAAAAATTATACATAGCAAAGGACAGTAAAAGATAAATTTTAAAATGTCGCATCATAAAAAGGTAGAGTGCTAAAATGATTTTCCTATAAAATTTGGAAATAAAACTTATTGGGGACTGTGAATACAGCAATTTCTGCACAAAATATGATCAACGTATCCGCCATATGAAGAAACCTTGCGGCCGCCATAGATATATAGTCTATCTATCTAGATCTGCCCTTCTTTTATTTTTCCCATCTTCATCCCTTCCTTTTTTCGTTTTCCTTTTGTAACTTGTAGATTTTGTATCATCTTGGTTAATGATTTTTGCCTTGTGTTAAAAGGGAAGGCAGTTGAAAAGATATCGTAGGGGGAAGGCAGTTGGAAGCCGTGTGTTTTCGGTCTGCAAGATCTGAATATTTCCTTTCATTTTTTTTTTTAGGTTGAATATTTTTTACTCATTTTTTACGAGGTGGGGCGGAATGGATAAACCCAGCCCTCGACCGGGTCAGGGACGGGAACACCCAAAAATAACTTGTTGGATTTGGGTCGAATTCGGGTCGCGTCATTTTTGGGTCGGGATTGGGGTAAGACAAAACCCGTCCCACCGGCCCTCTTGCCATGCCTATGGCTACTGCTACTCAATAATAGAAGTGCCTGCGCGAGATCTGCATGCATTTTGAATACTCCTAGCTACCTCATTTTCGGTCTGCAAGATCTGAAAGATCCACAGCCTTTCTTTTTCTAAACGTGATCCACAACATTATCCACTGGACTTGTGGCCCCAGGTCATGGGAGGGATGTTCTTAAGCCAAAAAAAAATATGAGATGTTTTTTTAATTATTAATTCTAGGTTGAATATTTTTCCCTCATTTTTTACGAGGTGGGGCAAAATGGGTAACCCATCCCCCGACCAGGTCAGGGACGGGTGCATCAAAAATAACTTGTTGGATTTGGGTCGAATTTGGGTCCATGCATTATTTTCGGGTCGGGATTGGGGAAAGACAAAACCCGTCCCACCCGCCCTCTTGCCATGCCTACTGGCTACTGCTACTCAATAATAGAAGTGCTTGCGCGAGATCTGCATGCATTTTGAATACTCCTAGCTACCTCATTTTTGGGTCTGCAAGATCTGAAAGGTCCACAGCCCTTCTGTTTCTGAACGTGATCCACAACACTATCCACTAAAAAACAATTAAACCAAGACGAAAGATCTTGATATTATATGGTATCTGGCAAAGCCACCCACTTAAGTTAATTACTTGTGGCCCCAGGTCTTGGAAGGGATGTTCTAACTAAGCCCAAAAAAATATAAGATGTTTTTTTAAATTATTAATTCTCTACGACTTGTTTAGACTAAAATTTTAGTGAGGGGGTCATTATATATTCATCATAGTCAGTCGTATTCTTTTATTGCGTTATATGTGGTGTCGGTAGCAACATATATACGTTCAAGAGGGTCATTATAAACTAACCGATATCACCCAAATTGACTTGTACTAGAGTTACAATATCAGAAATAACCAAACAAAACCGAGTCTTATGTCCCAATCAACTGAGGTCGACTACATGAATTCTTTTTCTTGGCCACTTGTTCACTCAAACTCATTAGACTCATATCGTTGCGCACAACAGCATTTAATGTCAATTTAGATTTTCTCCTTTCTAGTATTGCTATCCAAAACTATTCTATCTGCTTTCTTAATTACTGCATCTCTAGGTCTACGGTAGACACGTTAAACCACCTTAGCCTATTTTCCCTCTAACTTAATAAATTCATTCTACAAGAAAAAAATCCATTTGGTGTATCGTTTGAATTTTATATGCTGAAACACACCTCACGCGGACAAATAAAAATTATAACACGAGTACTCTTCACAAAAGGTTTTAACTTTTAATCTAATAGTGATGGATAGGAACGAAACGGGGTAGGTGAATGAAAGTTGACAGATTGCGCGCAACAAACGTTGTTAGAAAAATGTGCCCAAAATTTTAGAGTTGTGCTGCTGGTATTGAATGGATTGAAGTGCTGAATCTTGGGCCTCTTCTTCCCATACTCATTCAATATCTTTTGAATGCAATTTTTCTCCTTTTCTTTTTTTTTCTTTTGTAGGCCTATTATGGTATCTCATTTTCTGTGGTTTATAATTAGTCTTCCCTCGATGTACCATTTGCCGAGTTCTAATAAAATTTTGTTGCCTATCAAAAAAAAAATGTGCCCAAAATTGTGAAGACCTAATGGATAGGTACATATATGATTACGATTTATGTTCACGAAAGATTGTATTATTAAACGAATTTGTCTGTCCGACAAAAACAAACTTGTTGATTTGAAGTTTACATAGTTGAAAAAAATAAAAGTTTTAGACCAGAATATGCACTCCTTTTTTTTTTTTTTTTTTTTTTCTGGAAGAGTTGGACCAAAAATTGTGAAAATGATGTCCATGTGCCTTGGGCTGAAATTAACAGCCATCGGTTCGTGTTCGTTATGCTTCCGTTTGGTGATGGTGTTCCGGTCTTTGTTTCGGTTCGTGTTCGTTTGGGCGTTTGCTTTTGAGGTTTCCAGTAGCATTCATGTTCGTTTTTTCGTGTTGGAGGTTTCCGTATTGGAGGTTGCGTTAGTTTCGTCTTAGTTTCTTTGGTTTTGAGGTGTGTGTTTAGGAGGTTCGGCTTGGGTGGTTTTTGAAGGGTCTTCATTTTTTGTTGGCGTTTTGCCTTCCAGGTTTTTTATTTGAATCTCGGGTGGCACTAGTCGTTGTGCCATTGGTCCGTTTAATTTTTGTATCTCTTTTTCAATGATTAATAAAATTCTTTTGGCAAGAAAAAAAAATTAACGGGCCATCTGATCAAAACTTGGGACTTTATTTATGTAGAATTTGGGGGCTTTTCTTGGACTAGGCCTTGGTCTGAAGGTGAATCTTTCGATCAGTAGTATTCTTCCTTCGCTCTTGCTTCAATCCTAGTCGTACGCTTCCGGTGTGATGAATTTCAATACTATCTTTTAGCATATTTTCATAAAGCGCTTTCGTGCTCCTGCTTTTCGCTCACGCATTAGCATTATGAGACTTAGTTTTCTGGTGAATCGTTGATCCACAACACAGCTTGAAGGAATCGTTTCAACCCATTTTTGTAAGTTGGGAGTCGTGGCGGACGATTACTACAAAAATAATTGCGTATGCCGGCGTTTGAAAAATGCCAAGAAAGACCCGAAAAACGCCGGGAAAAGTTTTAGCGGCATTTTTGCAAACGCTGGGGACTCCAATGTCGGCTTAGGGATCTGGCGTTTAAAAAACGTCGGGATTGATTCTTGACTAAAAATCGCCTTTTTGGCGACGTTTTTCCAAAAACGCCGATAAAAGTCACCTATGCCGACGTTTTTTGAAACGCCACTAAAAAAAGCTTCAGCGAAACCACTTTTTCTTGTAGTGGATATTCGTAATTGGTACTGTTTATTAGGACTCCCAAGTCCAAACAATGGCAGAGTACAAAAAATAAGTGCCTGTCATACAACAGAAGAATCTGTGCTTCTTGGGTTTATCTGCAAAATAGATGCCTCTCTTTCTGTTATACCCAGGAGCCAATTAGTAGATGCATTCTTCCCTTGTAGAAACATGTTGAGCCATTTCGCAGAGTTTTTGGGGTGTCTTCTCAACCCATTCTTGTAGTCCACATAAGTGATCCCAAAACGAACAGTATAACCAAACCTCCACTCGAAATCATCGAGGAATGACCAGATAAAGTACCCTTTCACGTCTGCCCCTTCTCTGCATGAACAAATTGCACACCATTTTTAATTTGCATCTTCTATAGTTATAAACAGTACTAGACCGATTTGTTTGACGGGATTAGTAGTGAATTGATAATTGGAAATTTTTCAGATTTTTGTGAATGATAATTGGAACATTCGGAGGGTCTCCCGAGGCAACCAAAATGTCTCCTGAAAGTTCATTATATCTGGACAAGGCCCTACGAGTTCCAGCCGTTATTAGCTGGTTTATACCCCATTATGTATGGGTTATAGCAGAATTCATTTGGTTATTCATGTCAGTTTTACTTTTCCCCTCTTTACTGTATTTTGGTTGTTACAATTTGCAATAAGAGGTGTATATATTTAGCATCCCGTTTTCACATGTTCCTCACGAGTTAAAGTATACACAAATCCATTCTGATATTGTTCGTGTGTGAGAGAGAGACAGACATATCATTTAGTTCGCCAAGGCGGCTTTCCGGTGGTGTTCCGATAGCCGTGGTCTAACCGTTCTGTCCTGGAAGACAGACGCCGGTTAACCTCCAACATCCAATGATGAGCCAGTAAATCTGTTTTAAGGAGACTAATTCAGGACGCCGTTCAGTGTAACAAAATTTTCTGTATGTTTCGTTTCTGTTCATGCAAAATGTAATCTGTAATTTGTTTTATTATGAGGAAAGTCCATTTTCACCCCCTGTGGTTATCGCCTTGTGCGGATACACCCCTTGTGGTTTAAAAGTGTGCACATAACCCCCTGTGGTTTTCAAATTGTGTGGATAGACCCCCTGCCGTCGTATTTTCCATACATTTTAACGGAAACAACATTAAAAGACCGTTATACCCCTCATCACATCCCTTGATTCTTCTTCTTGTTTAAATCTAACCACACCATCCCGTATACCAAAAATTGAATCCAAACCGTTGATATTATAAATTTTGATTAGTACTAACGCCTATGCCAAAATTCAAGTCAATCAAAAATGAAAACTTATGGTCAAATCGATTTGTTATGAAATTAAAATTTCTAAATTTGAATTTACTACAAGTTAGATCATTGGGTTATTGATGCCCGATCGAGATGATTTTTTACAGAGATACTTATTCTTTATTTAATACATTATGAACGACTCGATTACATTTTAGAGGTGTGTGAGATACACCTCCGTTAAAATGGATGGAAAATATGACTGCAGGGGGTCCATCCGCACAATTTGAAAATCACAGGGTTTAGGTGCACACTTTTAAACCATATGGGGTGTATCCGCATGGCGATAACCACTGGGGGTGAAAGTGGACTTTTCCTTTAGAGGAAAGTCCATTTTCACCCCCTGGTTATCCATGTGCGGATACACCCTCAGTGGTTTAAAAGTGTGCATAACCCCCGTGGTTTTCAAATTGTGCGGATAGACTGCCGTCGTATTTTCCATACATTTTAACGGAAACAACATTAAAAGACCGTTATACCCTCATCACATCCCTTGATTCTTCTTCGCTTAAATCTAACCACACCATCCCGTATACCAAAAATTGAATCCAAACCGCTGATATTATAAATTTTGACGAATAGCGCCTATGCCAAAATTCAAGTCAATCAAAAATGAAAACTTATGGTCAAATCGATTTTGTTATGAAATTAAATTTCAAATTTGAATTTACAAAAAATTAGATCATAATGTCTGATCGAGATGATTTTTTACAGAGATACTTCTATTCTTTATTTAATACATTATGAATCACTTAGATTACATTATAGTAGGTGTGAGATACACCGTTAAAATGGATGGAAAATATGACTGCAGGGGTCTATCCGCACAATTTGAAAATCACAGGGTTATGTGCACACTTTAAATATTGTGGTGTATCCAAGATTACGGCGATAACCATCAAGTGAAAGTGACTTTCTCTTCTTAGAGTGAAAGTCCATTTTCACCCTCGTGGTTATCGCTTGTGCGGATACACCCTCAGGAGTTTAAAAGGTGCACATAACCCCTCGTGGCTTTTCAAATCGTGATACTTCTCGGCCGTCAGATTTTCCATACATTTTAACGGAAACAACATTAAAAGACCGTGCTACCCCTCATCACATCCCTTGATTCTTCTTCTGCTTAAATCTAACCACACCATCCCGTGATACCAAAAATTGAATCCAAACCGCTGATATTATAAATTTTGACGAGTACTGCCTATGCCAAAATTCAAGTCAATCAAAAAATGAAAACTTATGGTCAAATCGATTTTGTTATGAAATTAAAATTTCAAATTTGAATTTACTACAAGTTAGATCATTAGGTTATTGATGCCTGATCGAGATGATTTTTTACAGAGATATTCTATTCTTTATTTAATACATTATGAACGACTGAGTTTATTTCTAGACGTGTGAGATACACCTCCGTTAAAATGGATGGAAAATATGATGCGGCAGGGTCTATCCGCACAATTTGAAAATCACAAGTGGGTTATGTGCACACTTTAAAACCACATTGAGGGTGTATCCGCACATGGCGATAACTACAGGGGTGAAAGTGGACTTTCCTCTTTTAGAGGAAAGTCCATTTTCACTTCGTGGGTTATCGCTTTCAGGATACACCCTCATTTGCTTAAACAGGCATATAACTCCCTCGTGGGTTTTCAAATTGTGTGATGACTTCGCCATTGTATTTTCCATACATTTTAACGGAAACAACATTAAAAGACCGTTATACCCCTCATCACATCCCTTGATTCTTCTTCTTGTTTAAATCTAACCACACCATCCCGTATACCAAAAATTGAATCCAAACCGTTGATATTATAAATTTTGACGAGTACTGCGTCTATGCCAAAATTCAAGTCAATCAAAAAATGAAAAACTTATGGTCAAATCGATTTTGTTATGAAATTAAAATTTCAAATTTGAATTTACTACAAGTTAGATCACTGGGTTATTGATGCCTGATCGAGATGATTTTTTACAGAGATACTCTATTCTTTATTTAATACATTATGAACGACTCAGATTACATTTTAGAGGTGTGTGAGATACACCTCCGTTAAAATGGATGGAAAATATGACGGCAGGGGGTCTATCCGCACAATTTGAAAATCACAGGGGGTTATGTGCACACTTTTAAACCACAGGGGGTGTATCCGCACATGGCGATAACCACAGGGGGTGAAAGTGGACTTTCCTCTTTTATTATTAGCAGAATTGTACTCTGGAATTTCAGATCATATCGCAATATTTTTCCCAACATTGATATGTAATTCCGTAGATAGGTGTAACATGAGAGCCCGAATAAAAAGCAGGGGCCTTGTAGTGAGACTCACTACAGGGTACGTGTAGTGACTCAAACAAACAAGCGCCGTAAGGACTGTAATTGAAACTTTTAGCGCTACTTCCGATGCTCATAGATCGGTCGAGAAATCAAAGATCCGAAGGACTATTAGTGATATACTTACTTAACAGCTTTCAAGAGGTAAGTTAGATGTTCATAATGGTAGGCTATTCTCTGCTCATCCTCCAAGGATTGTTCAACATTGCCATTATTTGCTGTTGCCACACCTGCGACGGACCATAGTTTCAATTTCATGACAAATTTATTTTCTGCCAGATGTGTAACGCTTTCTTGTCGCTACCCGGGAATTAAACACAAACTAAAATACCAGCAAAGTATTAGTAGTAGCATTCAAGGAATAGATTGAAATGAAAACTGTACCATTCTCAGTGATGAAAATAGGTGGATTTCCGTAGTTGTCTTTTACGTATAGCATGAGAGCCCGAATTCCTTCTGGACACCCATAAAGCCAGCTCAAAGTCAGTCTAAAAGCATTTAATTTCACCATTAACTACTCAAAAGAATGACATATGATTAAGGAAATTGCTACAATTCTCGTATTTGGATATGTACGTTACGCAACAGTTAAATTCTACAGAAACTTATACGTAGTTGGAACTAAAATCACAACATCAGCATTGTGAATTTCCATTCAAAGGTACGTATGTACATCTATGAAAATGTTACGTTACTTCCGTACTTTCATATGTATGCCACGGATTCTATGCAAGTGATTTGTATTTAAAGCGACTCAAAGGAGATACATAATTGTAGACCGTACACATCTAAATACGGGATTTAATAGTTTAATACTTTTCTACAATGAATTATTCTTAAATTATATAATGAAATCTATAGCATGTTTGTAATTCCTTTGTGGGATATATATTTCGAAGGAAAACTAAGGGTAGTTACCAGTTGATCAATGGGAACCCCGTTTTTCTCCTCTGTGACAAAAGGAAAAATATAACAGTTCTTTAGTTATAGAAAAATCAGAAAATATATAGAGGAGAAAAATGAACTTTCAAAGCAATATTTTCAAACCTACCAGAACTCGCAACACGATTATCTGTCGTGATACTTAAGTGTAAGCTGTCAAAGGAAAGGGCACTCGTAGCTGCGTCTAATGATGTGTAGTAATTGATCCCTAGATAGTCGTAAGACATTTTGAGCATTTGAGATTCTGACTCTGTGAATTTTGGCAGTCGATCCCCAACCAAAGACTTCATGATTTGCGGATAGTCACCGTACGTCAGCGGATGTAAAAACCTACACATTGAATATTTGAACCCATTAAATCAAGAAAATCTAATTAGTAGCAGATGGACTGATGCGCAAAACAGGTTGTGATGAATTAAGTGCAAGTTTTGTTAAACCCTAACTTCAAAACACATTTCTACAATTGTTTTTTTTTTCTGGTCAAACGTAAATTATTCTATAATTGTTATTTAAACCTATAACAAGTGCTCACTTTTCAAGATAGATGTTACCATACAATAAAGCCCTACTATGAGGCGCCGGGGATCACCCTATATCTATTTGTCACTGTACCTCTATTCTCATGTAATTTCAGCTCCAGAATCACGTACAGAAAAAGACTCTCGTCACTCAAAATCTTTTATGCAATCTTCTCGCTAAAGTTGCATGCAAGGACGGAACCAGGATTTTATCCTAGTAGTGGCGAAATGTATACTAAAAAATAAAAAATATGCATTACAATATTAATAGTCATCGGCTCTAGAAAAAAATTAAAATAACAGAACAAAAACTATAGTAAATGATGTTTTTCATTTGCACATTGATTATGAAAAAAGACTAATTTTAATTTTGGGCAACGATAATATCACTCCAACAACAACAACAACAAAAATAACAGAACCCATGTAGTTCTCAATCATTGGGGGTATGGACGGGAGAAGATTGGAGACGAAATAGCGGCCCCTACCTCCAAAAATCGGGAAACTCTAGGGACACTATCCGTGGAACCATACCCCCAAATTAAGCCAAATGGCATCAGAGAGGATAGGTCTAGAGACCCAATTCAATTTATGTGCACATTACCATACTTCTTTCATTGATAGTCTAGAGCATTGATATGTACAAAGATAATGTCACTCCCCAAATTTATAATGTCACTCCCTAGATCCCTATATAAATTTTCCAAATTCATAACCGCACTCCCTTTTGGGAGTGCCATTATAAATTTGGAGTGGCATTATAATTAAATTCTCTTAATTTTTTAGGTTAAATTATTTTAGGGTTAGAATGTCTAGTTTTTTTTCTTAATTATACATCATCATTTATATTATTTCACTTTGGCCTATTGAATTTAGATTTAGAATACTTTTTTGGGTCTGCTTTCTTAAAAAAAAAAAAAGAAGAGTAATAAAAAATAAGGAAAAAAACCTAGCAGTGGCGAGACTATATAAGTTAAGTATAAATTTTTTATTTCATATATAATAATTGCATTTTCTAAAATTATTGTCGTGGCAGCCGCCGCCATTAGACCCCCCTGATCCCATCCTTGGTTGCATGGTTTAATTAGGGTGCAGAAACATTTTAGGTACAAGTGATTTGAGCTCCCTCAATGAAGGCCTGGCTAATTTTGACAACTTAATGCAACACTTACCATCCTAACATGAAATCAATGACCCGTTGGGCAGCATTTTGGCCGGCCGTATTTTTTGAAAATGGCACAGACCACTTGCATGATAGTGTAACCCCAATTTGACCCTTTTGAGAAGCCTGCACATAGGGTTTTGCTTTCTTATCAAACACAATATTCATTATGTCAAAAAAAAAAAAAAATAGGTATAGTAATCTATGTCTCAAATTACTCAATATGAATTCTTCTTGTTCTATTCAAGGACATGAGAATTAATACACACCTTGTATTTCTCCCTATACAGTTTTACAGCGGCTGCATGGGAAAGGAGTAGGTGGTGGCCAACTATGTATGGTTCGGTTGCAGAGTTTCCGGACGTGCAATTTCCGATATAGCTACAGCATCGACTTGGTGCATATCCACCAGTTCCATAGCTGAAATAAGTAAACTCATATGGCTCATTCAACGTGAACCAGTGCTTGACTCGGCCACCAAATGTAGCAAAGCAAAATCAACATAGTCCCTATAATCATCGCTGCACATAAAAAAAAATTGTGTGATTTGATAATGTAACCGCAAGGTTGCATAGTTTCGAAGCATTTTTAATAATTGCGAGACAAACTCACATGATGTCTACACTAAAAAATCCGCCATAGTCATGATCCAGGGCTTGCGGGAGATCCCAACGAAATAAGGTCACATAGGGTTTCAAACCTTCAAGTATAGTAGCCAAAATAGCAACAATTCAAAGTCCATTGCACCAAACTGTGTGAATATATCTAGAGAAACAAGATAGTAATTTACCAATTGCTAAGGTCTCGTTGATGATACTATTGTAGAACTGGATGCCTGTTGGGTTTCCTCCCCCGCTTATTTTCCCTTCTACCAAAGAAGAAATGATAAGAAATTTTTTGTATTGTCTTCGTGAATAGTAATCACAGCTAGATGCAGGAGATCGATGAGATTACTGGGTAATATTCTGGGCCATGAGATGGAAAATTTGAAAGCGTCGAACCCAATATTTTTCAGCAGAGATATGTCATCCTGTTAGAACAATTTCATTGGCCTAAAATTGCATTTTAAATTAAATAAAAACAGAGTAGTGGCCTTTTTTGTTACTTCCAATCGGAATGTGGGTAACCATACCATGTAGTGATTGTAAAATTCATCTGCTACATCCCCTGTACTGTGGTCCGCTATTTTCTCTGCCATAAGACCAGAGAAAATAATTGTCACAAAAAACAGCATTTTCCAAATAAGTGACCATTCTGGAATCAAAATTGGTAATTTCTAATTTCGGCAAAAAAAAATTAGTATAATCCGCCACCTAGTACAGGGGATTGGGAGTGAGCCAATCGGGGGGACTGTATGTAGGAGTTCCTAACAGATGCGGGATGTTGGGCTGGGATGTGCTCTTTCTTTTTTCAATTCTCGACCGCGAAAAAGGATTATTATCACAGCCCCATTTTTTTTTTTGTTCTCAGCAAAAGGAAGTTTTATAAAGCTCGAAAGGATACATCGAGAGGGGAGGTTGAGGAGCACAATTGCTCGAACTCAACCGAGGGAGGGGAAAACGTAAATCATCCAGCACGAAGTTGAATAATAAACGTCAAAACAGATTAACAATTTAGCAAACGGACACCATCTAGAAACGTTTTGAAATCCTCCACAGAGTACATCCTAATATTGAATTTAATTTTGATTTACATAGCCACGCTGAACTTAATCATATCCACCACCTCCTCTCAGCTTACAGTCGCATTCTTAAAAATACACCCATTCCGCATCACAGCCCCATTGAGGTGTGAGTTGAAAAGGGTGCCTCACGAGCGGAAAATGGCCATCTGATTCACGAGAACTACTACCCCAAGCTGACTTAAACTGGCGAGGGAGAGAGTTTCACCTAGCACCTAGCTTTGACAACTCTACTACCACCTCGGTGGTACTATTTTTATTCGGCGTTTGTCAGGGAACAAAAGTAATAACATTTGCCGTATTAGTTTGAGCAGCTATTAATTTCTCTCAGAGAGAGAGAGAGAGAGAGAGAGAGAGAGAGACCTGGATAGTTGTGAGTGAATATGTCCCAAATGCTGGGTGCCCTGCCGTCTTCACATGCTGCTCCTTCAATCTGAGGAGAAAACTTACATTTTCACTATATTATCGTGAAATTTGTCCAAACTCAAGGGCTTTTGGTGGCTTACCTGGTACGAAGCCGATCCAGCTCCGAACACAAAACCAGCCGGAAAACTGCTCCTGGTCAGATTAGAAGCAGACGAGTGATAACTCCCTTTTTCAGCATTTGAACGACTACCCAAAAAATGGCAATCCAGTATTATCAGGAAGATGAAATGTTAAGGCCCCCTCTTTGCCATAGCCAAAACTTTTGATCAAATTGGGCAGTACACCCACCCTACATGTAGCCAATTAACAAGAAGGAATAATTATAAGGAGGAATTAAATCAATTGATTAGTTGGAACAATATAAATACTACGTACGGTACACTTGATGTTTGACACAAATTCACCTAGAATTATTGCATGCATCTGCCGCGTGCAGCAGAGCTATTGGCTGTATTATTATTTTTATCACATATAATAATTGCATTTTCTAAAATTCTTGTCAAAGCGGTTGCCGCTACTAGACCCTTCCTGTTCCCATCCTTGACCACATGCAGGTTCAATTTCATGCAATTGTTTCCAGGACAAATTAACGGACGAGGAGTGCTAGGTACCCAAAAATATTACCCGGAAATTACTCCGAATTTGAAAATCAATGGTCCACGTTCACTTGAAGTTAATCTTGGATAGGAAGGAAAGGGGGTAGGTGAATGAAAGTTGACAGATTGCGCGCAGCAAACGTGCATGGTTAGAAAAATGCGCCCAAAATTGTGAAGAAATTAAACGATTTTGTCTGCCCGACAAAAACAAACTTGTTGATTTTGTTAAAATTAATGCATTGTTGTCTTTTATTTATTATTTATTTTTTGATCCTTGTCTTTTATTTTATTTGGACCAAGTTTATGTTTGTAATTGGGCTAGTTTGTGTTATTTTGTATTGGGCCAAATGAATGTGTTAAGCCCAAGCCTATTTTGTATATATGTAAGGTTGCTAGTAGTATTTAAAGGGAAAAGTAACGAATGTAGGGCAAGAGAGTGCAGGCCCACTTTTCCTTTTATCTTTGCTCTGCTTTCCAGAGAGCATCTCTTCCCCTGTTCTTCCATTTTTTCTTCGGCTGAAAAGGCGGCCCCATTTCTCCTACTTTTCTCTAGGTTCTTCCACTAAAACTCAAGAATAGTTTAGGGAAAAGTCAACATAAGTCGTATCAGGGCTTTGTTGGATCAAGAATAAGTTGAGAGTGAAGATTTTTAAAGGGGAAACAAAACCCTAGAAAGTCTACAACATCGGCAAGCTCTAGGAATCAAAACATGGGAGCTCTACCACTTTCTTTTCCACTTCTCGATCAATGGACAAAACTATGATTTTTGGTGTGTGAAGATGAAGACCCAACTCATGTCAAATGATGTTTGTGAATATGTTCAAGATGGGTTTGAAGATTATGAAGGTGTGGAGACTTTGACAAATGAGCCAAAAAAACAATTGAAGGTGGATAATAGGATGAATGCAAAAGCCCTCTCCGTGATTCAACGAGATATTTTCGACAACCTCTTTCCTAGAATCATCAATGAAACCCAAGCCCAGAAAGCATGGGATATTCTTTACAATGAGTATAGAGGCAATTTGAAGATAAAAACCATCAAATTTCAATCTTTGAGAAGAGATTATGAGAGTTTGAAAATGAAGGATAGTGAATTGTTGAATGACTATTTTTCTAGACTTATGGATGTTGTGAATCAAATGAAAACATATGGGGAGGATGTTACTACTCAAAAAATTGTTGAGAAAATCTTGATTAATTTGCCGAAGAAGTATGATCCTATTGTTGTCGTTATTGAAAACACTCAAAATCTAGCCACTTTGAGTGTTGAAGAATTGATGGGTTCCCTTAAGACATTTGAGCAAAAATTGAATAGGCAATCCGAAAAGTCAATTGAGAGTGCCTTTCAATCTAAACTTAATGTTAGTACACCTACACCCCATGGGAAAGGATCTTCTTCAAGTCATAATCAATCTAGAGGGCTGCTTGACGATTTCCTAGTCCTAAATTAATGGGTTGCCCCAAGCGTAGGGCGGAGACCGACGTAGCACAATATCCGGTAAGTTCGGAGTTGAATCCACAGAGACGGTGATGTGTGTTGACTAAAAACTCGGGATGTTACTGATTTGAACTGGCTCTTAGGTAGCCACCTCTTGTTGGTTTGATTGAGAGATTAACTAGAATAAATAAATAACTGTTCAAACGATTAAAAAGAGAGGCATGGTCGTAGGGAATCCGGTGCTCGCTACCCAATCAAAATTCGCTCGCTTTTCAAAGTTCTAAAAACGGTTAAAATTAGGGAGAATTGGAAACTCCGAAGGATGCGAATCCTAAGGTTGCCGGTCCCGTACACAACGGCGAACAGGTTTTGGTCCCCCGTTCCTGCTCACATGAGTCCTGCCAATGCCTCGGATTCGTCCAACGAACGTAGTTTTCTCCAACTAAGATTATTTAATTAAATCAATGAACAGAAAAATTACGAGACGAATCCTAATTGGGTCGCGGCGCGCCTTTACCCAGCGACCAAACCTCAGAAAAACTACTCACTAATCATTATGCATAAAATAGAAGAAACCCTAATTTGAATCATGCTTCTAGTACTGGAGAAAGAAAAATAAACAAGAGATAGCAGCTAATTAAATAACAATGAGCAACTTTAATTAAGAACATAAATTAAAACTAATTACCGGAGTGCGAGTAATTGAACAAAACTCCAAAAACTTGAAAGGAAAAAGAAAATCTGAAAGGAAAGCTATAGGAACCGAAGTCTCGCAGCCCCGCTCGTCAGTCACTCTTTGCGTCAGAATGAGATCCCCCAATGCGCAGCTTCCCCCCTTTATATATATAATAATAATATAAAACCCTATTCCTCTTTAATTTGCCCGTCAAAGCCGTGTACGCCGAGAATTGGCTTAGGTTTAGGCCTTTTTCTTTGGGGTTCTTCCTGGCCGGCCCAATTTTGTCAAGCCGTTCCCGTCCAAGCCCACTATTTGTCAAGCCCATTCCCTAGAAGCCCCGTTTTAAGTAAACTTTCAAAAATACCCCCGCTATACTCGAACGATACATAATCCCAAAAAAAACACACACTTCACCCGTGTCCTTTCCAACTTTCAGCAAACCCTAAACCCTCAACGTTCTTCAACGTCGTCAATCCTTCGGTAATCATCCAAAAAACCTCATCAACGTCGTTAATCCTTCGGTAATCACTGTTTTTTTCTTCTTCTATACTTTTTTCTACACCCTCGTATTTCACATAATGTGAATTCTTGTTTGTTGCTTCTGTTGCCTGTGTATCATGATCCACACACCTTAGATCTGGCTTTTTCTGACATTTTGTTCGCATATTTGCCTGTGTTAGTTGTGTTGTATCTTTTAAGCTGTGATTTATAATTCGTTTTGTGGATTTTGATTTTCCAATATCTGGATTTTGCGGATGTGAATTCGTTTTGTGGATTTTGAGGATGTGAATTCTCTCTCCAAACTATGAACTCTTCATTTTTTGTGTAGTAATCTCTAAGGTGTGAATTCTACTTCGTTTTGTGAATTTCCATTTTCCGAGATGTGCATTTTTATTTTGGCGATGTGAATTCTCTTTCAAAGGTGTGAACTCTTCATTTTTTGTGTAGTAAGCTCTGACGTGTGAATTCTACTTCGTTTTAATTTTCCGATATCTGGATTCTTATTTTCGGGATGTGAATTCTCTCCGATATCTGGATTCTTATTTCCCTGTGTTAGTGGATTTTTAATTTGGGGCTGTGAATTCTCTCTCGAAGCTATGAACTCTTCATTTTTTGTGTAATAAGCTCTAAGGTGTGAATTTTCGGGGGTGTGAATTCTGGGAGGTGTGAATTCTTGGGGGGGTGAATTTTCGGAGGTGTGAATTCTTGGAGTATGAAAAGTGATAGGGGCAAAATAGTAAAAGCATTCACTCTTGGATCCAAGGGTGTGAATTCTGTAAAGGCGTGTGAGTTCTTGCAAAAGAGTGTGAATTCTGTGGGGTGCGAATTCTTGGGGGTGTGAATTCTGGGGGGTGTGAATTCTTGGGGTATGAATTCTGCGGGTGTGAATCCTGTGGAGTGCGAATTCTTGCGGATGTGGATTTCTCTCTCGAAGCTGCGAACTCTTCATTTTTTGTGTAGTAAGCTCTGAGGTGTGAATTCTACTTCGTTTTAAATCTGGATTCTTATTTTCAGGATGTGAAGTCTCTCCGTTTCACAGCTGTGAACTCTTCATTCTTTGTGTAGTAAGTTCTGATGTGTGAATGCTTAATGCACCATTGGCTTGATTGGCGGAATCCCCACCCTATTTGACATAGTTCACCCCCAATTTGACCTAATTCACCCCCAATTTAGTATTCACACCCCCATGATACAATTCACCCCCCATTTGACACAATTCACACCCCCCATGACAGAATTCACCCCAATTTGAAAGAATTCACCCCCATGACAAAATTCACCCCCCACCAATTTGAAAGGATTCACACCATCAGTTAGATGTAATTCCTGAAAACATAATTCATCCAATTTCCACTATATATGCCTGAATTTTGCGTTTAATAATTGTTTGATTTGCTATGTCATTGTCTAATACAGATTCTGCATTAAATAATTGTTTATGTGAATCATGTCCTTTTCCGAAAGTATGAATACTTCATTTTTGGGTAGCAAGCTCTGTTTTTTCAAAAGAGTGAATTAATTGTTTCTGTGTTAATTCAGCATTTCAGAACAAAAAATGAAGGAAGCTGAATTGAAGGAGGTACCAATAACAGCTAGTCCTCCTGGATCCAAGAGGCTACCACCATGCAAGGTACCGCCAATCAGGATATTGGTCCCAATAACTCAACCAATCCAGCAAGTACCAAAAAGAAAAAGGTCGGCAAGAAAGTCAACAGAAAATCAAACCCAACCACCACCAGAAACACATGCGAGGGAAAAAAGGAAACGAGAAGTCCAAACCCAACCACCAAGTCCATCATTGGAGGAACAACAACCCAAGAGAACAAGGAAAAGTCCACGCCAAATTCCATCAAAAACCACATCCCACCCCTCTCTGCCATTAACCTACCCAATTAGAACAAGGGCAACAATGGAGAAGAGCAAGCACAAGGACAACAAGGGAGAAGCATTGACATACCCACAAAAAGGGAAAAGAGCAAGCACAAGGACAAGAACAACAAGAACACAAACACAAACACAAACACAGACAAACACAAAAAACAGATCCAACCTTCAGTTGACAGTTACGTTTCTGCAAGATCTGAGTCTCAGAGGTGACCACCTCGACCTGCTTAAAAAACACCGTTCTGGCTGATCATTGATGCAATCATATCACAAAAATTGGATGCCGATAAATGCATCAAGTCAGACACGGTTCTCACAAAACTTCTTGCTGCATACAATCCAAAAACAGATTGCTTTACAATAGCTGGGAAGAATGTGAAGCTGACGGCGAATCATGTTAAGTTAATTTTTGGAATATCTTGTGGTACGGAGCGGTTTGTAGCAAAGTTGAAGACTAGAGATCAGGTTGCATTTGCCAAAAGACACAACATTCAACAAAGATTGACAACCAAAGCCATATCAGATATGCTGAAAGAACTTGCCCAAGAGAACAAAACCAACATTGAAGATGTCCAAGATGTTGCACGGTTGGTCTGCATGTTTCTCATTGTCAAGCTTTTTTTCCCAACATCCCGTATAACGGTCTCATGGAAGCACGTCGATGCAATGGAAGACCTGACTCAGATGAAGTCATACAACTGGGCAGCTGAAATACGGGATGAGCTTATTGAATCAATAAAGAAATCCCAACATTCACCAAAAGATGTGAAGGGCTGCCAATTGATACTTCCTGTAAGTGAAGTGATTCAAATTTGTTTTTACAGTTGCATGACATACAACACTTCCAATACATCTGCTAATCAATTATTTATTTGCAGTACTGGCTATGCGAGTACACAAACATTCTTGAACAAGAGCTGTCAGAACATCAAGTGCCAAGATTACTTAAGTGGAATATATCCACACTTGAACATGCATTACAAGCCATTCCAAACATCGTGAACGCGCGAAAAATTAAGGTAAACTCAATTATCGCCATAGGGAAAGTGAGTACTGTCCTTTTCGAATATGAATTCATATGCCCCATGTGTATTATATGCCCCCCATGACAGCATTCACACCCCCCATGACAGAATTCACCCCCATTTGACACAATCTACACCCCAACTGACAGTATTCCCACCTACATTTTTAATTGATTATGTAGCTAGATGTGAACTCTTCATTTTTTGTGTAGTAAGCTCTGACGTATGAATTCTACTTCGTTTTAATTTCCCAGTATCTGGATTCTTATTTTCGGGATGTGAAGTCTCTCCGTTTCAAAGCTGTGAACTCTTCATTCTTTGTGTAGTAAGTTCTGATGTGTGAATGCTTAAGGCACCATTGGCTTGATTCAGAATTCACATGCACCATTGGCTTAAGGCAACACTGGCTTAATTCACACACACCATTGGAAGAATTCACACCCAAATTGGCAGAATCCAAACCCCATTTGGCTTAATTCACACCCCATCTGACAGTATCACACCCCATTTGACAGTATTCACACCCCCCATGACACAATTCACCCCCCATTTGAAAGAATTCACCCCCATGACAGAATTCACCCCAATTTGAAAGGATTCACACGCCCTAAAAACATATTTCACACCATCCTATTTGACAGAGTTCACCCCCATTTGACACAATCCACACACCAACTGACAGTATTCCCACCTACATTTTTAATTGATTACGTAGCTAGATGTTTTGTATGTACTATTAATACTGTCTTCTTCATTTGACCTGCGCAATATATCTAGTTCGAAGGTGTGAATTCTGCATCAGGTAATCTGAATTCTGCATTACAGGATGTGAATTCTGCATTTCACGGCCCATAAAATATGTATCCTCCTATTGCTGTTAGAAATCTATTTGACATATTCAATCATTGCCATAGGTACAAGTTGCTGAACTTACTGAAACGGATCAAGAACACAAACTTTACAAAATGGAATTCCCTTGTATTCAACAAGGAGGAGAAGAAGGAGAAGGAGAAGCAGAAGGAGAAGGAGAAAAAGAAGGAGAAGGAGAAGGAGAAGAAGAAGGAGAAGCAGATGATGAAGGAGAAGAAGATGATGAACATGAAGATGGAGATGATGATGATGATGATGATGATGATGGCAATGGCGATAGCGATGGTGATAATGATACTGCTGCTGATGATGATGATGATGATAGTCCTCATGATGATGGTGCTCGTACTTATTCTCTGGTTAATGCTAGAGAAAATGACGACGATGGTGATGATGACAACGATAGTGATAATGCTGCTGCTGCTGATGATGATAGTCCTCGTGATGATGGTGCTGGCAATTATTCTCCTGTTAATGCTGAAGACAAAGATGATGACAATGCTCATGCTGGTGGTCATAATTATCTTGGCCTTGAGGACATTTCACAACCCAACCAGCATTTCCAAACACCACAAGTACAGAACCCTTCTCAGGCGAATGAGTTGGAAGTATCAAAAGCACTGCTCCACATATCCCGAAATCAAAATCCAGTCCAAAGATGGCTCTCTAGTCAGGACTCGGGATCAACACTTGTCCCTAACACATACCTGCCAACAAATGCAGGGGTGTTTCCACATCTTGCGTTATCCCCTCTGCCAGCATATATCCATCCTGATCAAGATGAACCACAACCAAACCTTGAATTTTTGTGTTCCTCTTCAGTGAATAGAGTAACAGAACCGCTTGTTGAGCAGCTCCAGGAGGTAAACAGGCAACAAGAAGTTATAATTGACACACTCAAGGAACAAAGCAAAAACAATGAGGTAAAAATGGCAGAACTCCTTCAAAAAATTGATTTTTTGTACAAGGAAGGAAGGAATCAACAAGGGAAACACAAAGAAGCCCTTCTCTTGGCCATACAACATATCAAAGAGTCACACATAGCAATCAGTGACGAAAAGATGAAAATGGAGGTTGAATTCAAAGAAGCTGCAGCAAAACAGGAGCAACAGCTCACAGATGCACGAATGGCATTAATCGAGGAGAAAAAGATCTCACTTGCACTGAAAGAAACTGCAGCTAAACAGGCTCATGAACTGGATGATGCACAAATGGAAAAGATGCAAATGGAGCTTGAATTCAAAGAAGCTGCAGCAAAACAGGAGCAGCAGCTTAAAGATGCACGAATGGCGCTAATTGAGGAGAAAAATATCTCACTTGCAGAGAAGAAGGCTGCACAAAAAAAGGAACACCAATTGCAAACTGAGAAAACACAGCTGGAAGAGGAGAAGATGGTTTTCCTTAAAGAGGTGGAAGCTCTGCAACAACACAAACAACAGATTGAAAGGAACAATGCAGAACTTGAAAGGGAAAACAAAGAACTGAAAAAAGAGCTGCAAGAAAGGAGCAAACGAAGTCCACACCTTGAACCCTTCTCGAACGAGACCGAAGAGCAAAACATAGAGCAACAAGTCCACAGTGTAACACAGAGTGCTCAAGTAAAACCATACTCAACGCAAGACACTCTGGACTTTGTGCACACCGTTACACAGGCTACTAACAGAAAACCCACTCCACCATCAAAATATCGAAGGATCAAGCAGAAAACAAGTCAGGGGACAAGGAAGCTGAATGTCGATCCCATATATACCTATCCCCTACTTGACAAGAGAGCCGACGAAGAAATGAAAATGCAAACAGATGGACCAACAGACCAGAAGAAACTAAAAAAACTCACCACCCATCATATGCAAGTTTTAAAGCTTCTACCGCAACCACCATTGCAACTCATCAAAGATATGTGGGCAAATACATCTCCAAAGTAAGAATTCACATTCCTGAAAACAGAATTCACCCCAATTTGACAGAATTCCATGTTACTTTATGTGATAGAGTAGTGATAGTTTATGGATTCTGAGATACAGGAGCAACAAATGTAGAATTCACATGTCCCATATGTATAATTCACACCCCACATGACAGAATTCACCCCCATTTGACACAATTCATACCCCACATGACAGAATTCACCCCCCATTTGACACAATTCACACCCCATCTGACAGTATTCCTAATTTCATTTTTTAATTGATTGTATACCTAAATCTTTATATGCAGTATTAAAACTTTGTCTTCTTCTAACAGCAATGTGGCTTATACTGGACCAAATAGCTTTGTAATGGTTGAAGATATACAAGAGATACTTCGAGATGGCGAGCTTGGCTACGAGGTACATACATTCATAATCAAATTAACACCATATGCTATATAATAAGTTAATCTCTTACGTTGTGTTTCAGATAATAAATACCTATGCTCAACTTCTGCTCGAGGAGTACGACAACCTTCCGAATTTCTGTTTGATTGAATCGCAACAGAAGAGGTCATACATCTTCTCTGCCGACCTGATGGTAAGAAAACAAATTACTATTCTGTTTTTTTTTTTTTTTAACAAAAATATCCTATTGTATTAACTCTCTAAACAAAAAATCAAAATTCCTTCAAAACAGAACACGTTTCTACTGAACACCACTGAGCAGAATCAACAAATGTTTGGAGAACTACTGCCAGATGCCATAAATTCGGCGTCTTATCTGATCTTCCCAATATTGTGCAAAAGCCACTGGACACTGCTCATCCTTGATACTACTCGACCAATGTGGTTATACTACAACTCGCTGAAAATCCAAGGGAGGGACAGCTACTTTGACGCATCGACTCCATTGGTTAACCTCTCACTAATTACTTTGTCTTCTATCTGTATCAGAATCTAATTCATTTATTTTTTACTAATTGATCCTCTAAATTCATCAGAGGCTAGCAATCACTAAATACATCTGTTCAGAAATGCGCGTATCCAGATTGGAACACTTCTCATCGACTGCTTGCATGTGTCCGACACCAAAACAGCAGCCCAATTCGTATGTCTTAAAACCATTTCTCTGTCTCTACAAACCTAAACCCTAAAGAAAACATATAAGCATTCAACTAACACATTTAATATATCTGTTATTGCAGACTTGATTGTGGCCCAATCGTGTGCTACATCATCCAACATTATATCAATAATGATGTAGATGGGATTGCACAAAGCCTCACAAAGCATCATGTCAGAAAGATAAGAGCAGATATCACACACAAGATACTAAGCCATAAATCAAGGTCATGGACGTTGGAGATGCACAAAAGTGAAGAGGAGGCAAGGAGAGTCCACATGGCAAGCTGAATTGCAGAGACAAGAAGGCCATGGATGCTGAAGATGCACAAACTGAAGAGGATGCAACGAGAACTGACCCCAACCTGAACCCCAGAGACAAGAAACAACTGTAATAGTTTAGCGATTCAGTGATTCTGACATACAGTAGTGATAGTTTACGGATTCTGTGTTTTATATCCACTATACATCCCTGAAAAGCATAATTCACATGCACCATTGGCTTAAGGCACCACTGGCTTAATTCACACACACAATTGGAACAATTCACACCCAAATTGGCAGATTCCCCACCCCATTTGACAGAGTTCACCCCCAATTTGACACAATTCACACACCATCTAACAGTATTCACCCCCATTTGACAGTATGCACACCACCCATGACACAATTCACCCCAACTTGAAAACATATTTCATACCATCGGTTAGACGTAATTCCTGAAAACATAATTCATCCAATTTCCATTATACATCCCTGAAATCAGAATTCACACGCACAATTGGCTTAAGGCAACACTGGCTTAATTCACACCCACCATTGGAAGAATTCACACCCAAATTGGCAGAATCCAAACCCCATTTGGCTTAATTCACACCCCATCTGACAGTATCACACCCTATTTGACAGTATTCACACCCCCCCATGACACAATTCACCCCAACTTGAAAGAATTCACACGCCCTAAAAACATATTTCACACCATCGGTTAGACGTAATTCCTCAAAACCATAATTAGGCCACTTTTCACTTCACCACTCACACCCCTTTTTTCTCTCCCCCACTCACACAAAGCCCTCAAAACTCAAAACATGTCTGACGTCCCCCTCAACGCCCTCGCCAGAGGAGTCCAGGAACTCCAGCAACACAACGACGCCATGATGGCCATGCTGCTCGAACAGCAACAGCGTATAGAGGCCCTCCAGCGCAAAATCCAGGAAACGCAGGACCGCCACTATGCCCAGTTTCTGGAGGACGAGGAGATGCTCCAAGACATGGACGAGGACGACGAGGACATGGACGAAGACACAGACGAAGACACAGACGAGGACGACGAGGACGAAGAAGAAGAAGAAGACACACCCCCACCAAACCCTCCTCAGTCCCCTGAACCCAGGGTTGATTAGGGCTTGACTAGTGGGGTTAACGACTAGGGATTTTTTTGTTGCTTCTCTGGTGTTGAAGCGTTTTGAAGCCCTGGTCTCCTTATCTGATGTTGAAGGGTGTTTTTTTTTTTCAAAACCACCAGACTTTAGGGTTTCACAAACCCTAGCTTCTTCTTTTGTGACCCCAATCTAACATCCTTTTATGTTCATATGGAAAAATCTTGCTTATCTTTTACGGTGCTT
Organism: Rhododendron molle; assembly: GCA_025413875.1. Taxonomy (NCBI): domain Eukaryota; kingdom Viridiplantae; phylum Streptophyta; class Magnoliopsida; order Ericales; family Ericaceae; genus Rhododendron; species Rhododendron molle. The sequence goes on along the minus strand of CM046394.1, from coordinate 6,657,683 downwards.
GCATGTGCTCTTGATTTGATGATTTTTCTCTGCTTCTATGATTTCTGTGCTTGCATGTGCTCTTGATTTGATGATTTTTCTCTGCTTCTATAAGTTTGATTTCTGTGCTTCTGTTTCTGAAAGAACTGTGAAATCACAATTTGCTGCATTTCTTTGTTTCACTGTTCCAAGAATTCACGCCCATATTTGACTGAAAAATACGATCCACATCCCCTGATTACAAAATTACACCCCTGAAAAATAAAATTCACATGCCCAAAAAAAAAAAAAAATTGCATAGGGATGTGGAATTCACATACCTGAAAATATACAATTCACATGACCCCCCCCCCCAAAAAATAAAAATAAAAATAAAAATAAAAATGCACAGGGATGTGAACGTATTATTGATGTGTCAGAAGATGCCAAAAGCAAAATAATAAAATAATAATAAACCGTACAAGAAACGATGTGAACCTGCAGCCAAAATAAAAAAAACCCTTCTCTCAACCAACATAAAATACACACTTTACTCTCCACTTCACCACTCAAACCCTTCTCTCAACCACTCACACAAAACCCTAAAAAGATGTCTGCCGTCCCCCTCAACGCCATGGCCAGAGGAGTCCAAGCACTCCAGCAACAGAATGACGCCATGATGGCCATGGTGTTGGAACAGCAGCAGCACATAGAAGAACTGCAGCGCCAGATCCAGATGGCGCAAGACCGGCTGTTTCTGGAGGAGGAGGACATGGACGACGAGATAGATGAGGACTATCAGGCCTTTATTAACTCCTACAACGCCGAGATGCATGAGGACGACTCAGACATAGAAGACGAAGATGAAACCCCTCCACCAAGCCCTCCACAGTCCCCTGGACCAAGGGTTGATTAGGGTTTCACTAGAGGGGTTAACGATTAGTGGTTTTTTTTTTTTAAATGTTGTGCGTTTTTTAAACTCTAATATCTTTTGAAACCCTTGTCTTCTTCTTCGTCTTTTCCATGAGTAGGTGCCTGCAGTTTCTTTAATGTCGTCTCTTTAATGTTGTGGGTTTTTTGAACACAAACACAGTTTATGGTTTCAGGAACCGTAATGTCATGTCTTTTGTAACCCCAACTCGTTGTATATAATGCAAACATCCGTTGTGTTAATTTCTGAATCTGTTAGAGGACTTTGAAAACTCTTCATTTTTGTGTAGTATGCTCTGAGGTGTGAATTCTTAATTCACACACGCCATTGGAAGAATTCACACCCAAATTGACAGAATCCCCACCCCACTTGACAGAGTTCAACCCCAATTTGACAAAACTCACAAGCCATTTGCTATATCATTTCAGAATTCACACCCCAATTGGCAGAGTTCAGATTCCTAAACAACACGATTCACACCTATTCACAAACAATTCACAACCCCATTTGAACACAATAAAGATAAACCATGCAGAATTCACAACCATATCAAACACATTGAGACCATAATAGAATTCACTCCCTCTATTCGATAAAATTCACACGCCATTAAAAAAGAATTATTCACCCCCTTTTTGAATTCACTACCTCTATTTAATAGAATTCACACCCTCTACTTGATAGAATTCACCCCCTTGTTGAATTCACTCCCTTGTTTAATTCACTCCCTCTATTTGATAGAATTCACAACCCCTGTTCACCACAATTAATACAAACCATTCTTTTTTTTAAAAAAAAACAGCAAAATCCACAAACAGTTAACACCACAAAATACCAAATCAATAAATTCCTCAATCAATTCAACTCAATATCAATTCAACTCAATACAATTCAACTAAATCCAAATGAAAACTTGTTCCTCAATATCCACTCAAATCAAAGCCTGTTATGAAATCCTGGCAGTATTTAATTGATAGCCTCCTTACAACTCCTCCTGTTATGAGATCCTCTCTTTCCACACCTAGTACATTTAATGGTTCTGACCTTTTCCCCAAAAGATCGTATCCTCTTCTTCTTATTTCTCCCTGGTGGCTTTCTAGAAAAAGGAGGTAATATCACAGCATCACCGGCACCTTCAGGTTTCCACAGCGTAGGAACAGGCATAATAGGTCTAGAATATGCCTCCCGATAACATTCCACGTGAAAGTAACGTTCAACACATGCATTCAATGACTTCCCGCTCTTTTTAATTGCACAAACTGCATGCACGCAAGGTACACCATTCATCTGCCATTGCGTACAAGTGCAACTATGCCTCCCAATATCCACCTTGACAGATGGATTACATAAAACTTCAAGCACATCTGGTGAAGAAAATTTTACTTCCCATGCCTTGGACTCCTGAAAAGCAATTGTCAAAGCTTCATCCATCGTGGGACAAAGCACCTTACGCCACTTCGCTGCAATTTGTTTCCTACAACACATCTGTTCCATAAGCTTGATCCGTACTCGATCAACCAGTTGTGTGATCGGTAAGTGCCTCTCCTTCTCTATCCAAGAATTAAAGCACTCAGCCAAATTAGACCACATCTCTCCATACCGCTGTCCCGGGAAAAAAGCATTAGCCCAATGTTCGTAAGGCAAATCAGCTAGGAAATTCGTAATCCTTGATTCCCCACCTGCTTTCTTCAACCTAGCCATTTCTTCATTAAACTTCATCTCATTCGGTGCATAAGCACATAAACTGAACAGACCAATCACACGCTCTTTATACTTGTTCCTTCCACCTGTCAATCGACCACGAAGGTTGTTCTTCAAATGGTAAAGACAATACCCATGAAACCCCGAAGGGAAAACCCTAGGAACTGCAGCTTTTATTCCATCATTCCTGTCAGAAACAAAGACAATGCTTCTCGTATCTCCATCCAAAATACCACGCAACTTCTCCATAAACCACAACCAATTCTCATTGCTCTCCGAATCAGCCACACCAATACACAATGGAAACAGTCCTGAAAAAAAATGTGTATTCGTACAACAATTAACAACTCTCACACAAAATGTTCAAAAATAATTACAATTCAAAACTCACACATAATTCACAATCCAAAAATAAATTCAATACACAAAAATACTTTACAAAATTGTACCTTTATCACCATCCTTCGCACTCGCCAAAAGCAATGATCCTTTGAAGTTTCCCTTCAGAAATGTTCCGTCAACAAACAAAAGGGGCCTCAAATGTTTAAAACCATAAATACATGCACTGAACGCGACAAACAACCTCTTAAATCGATTAGTCTCAGTATCTACTTCTATATCAAACACGCTTTCAGGATCAGAATTCTTAACAGCCTCACGATACCACCGTAGTTCATCAAAGGATGCATCATAATCCCCAAAGGCTTCAGACCTCCCCTTCTCAACACCCTTCCAAGCTCGTTTATATGGAACATCCACCCCATACAAACCCTTCAGTGAACTAACTACATCAATTGGACGTTTCTGCGGTGTGGTCCGAATATCAGCACTCATTAATCTTCCAATCATACTGGACGAAGCCCGCGAATGCTTTGTGGAAAGGACAGAAGCACCGCATGAGTGGATATCATCAAAACTACGTATATAAAAATGTCTGCTAACCTTGTCCAACCTCGCATGCACTCTCCACTTACAATCTGCATCCTTACAAAATGCAATCACCCTATCCCTTTCATTCTTTGCAAAACTATAATCAAAACCATAAAATATTGCAAACTTTGCCAATTTATCACGAAACTCAACTGCACCACCCTCAAACTTCTGGTTAACTTCTTTGATATAATGACGCCAACTGTCAGACAATAATGCACGATCCCGATGCTGACAAAATGTGGGTAGTAAGTCTCTCTCTTTCTCAACCTCCAACCTCCATTGCGAACGAATCACAGCTAAACCTTTCCCTTTCGAACTGCTGCAACTTCCAACATCTGAACACAAACCATCACTGCTTCCACTACTTCCACTAACTCCACTAGCCACAACATCACCAAAACAACTAACACCTGACCCTTTACCTTTTGAACTGGTGAAAATACTACCATAACTGCCACTACTACCACCACAAAGTCCAACAGACCCAACATCAGTACTCAAACAACTAACACCTGACCCTTTCCCTTTTGAACTGGTGAAAATACTACCATAACTGCCACTACTACCACCACAAAGTCCATCAGACCCAACATCAGTAGTCAAACAACTATTCTCACTACGATCAACTCCAATAGCCACAGAATCACTCCCAAAACAACCACTACTGCCAATAGAATTCACAACTGTAACGTCAATTACTTCAACACCAAAACAACCAACTAAAGAAAACATTACCTCCAAATCATCATCATTCGCCAAAACACACCCATCATAATCCCGCAGATTATAAAAAAGCCTCACTGAATCGAATCTCAACACACTGAACTTGAAGCACAATTTGTCGACCAAATCCATGTACGACGTGAAAGACCGGCAACACTTTATTGGAACAATACGCGAACCGAATTTACACATCAAGATGACTGAATTTTCATAAAACAAACCCTAACAAAAAAAAAAAAAAAGATAATAAAAAATGAAACTCAAAAATCTCAAAAACTACACAATTCACGAACCAAAAATAACAATTCACACCCCTCCCCTGCACATACTCCCCACCATAACACACAATCCAATATTAAAACAACAATTCACACCAACTGCATGACACAATTCACACCAAACGGAAATGTTAAAACATATTACAAACTAGCCTATAACACAATTCACAACACTATAACGAACAATTCACATCACCTATTATCCACAACTCACACCAACTGTTACTCGTTCTGGCTTAAATTCACACCAAACGGTAATTGATAATACATAATACACAACTACCATCCCCTATAACACACAATTCACAAGACTATAACGAGAAAATCACATAATCCAGCTTAACTTCAAAGTTCAAACCAGAACTCACACCGACTGTTAACAAAAACTCATTCTAGCTTAAATTAACATCTGTTATCCAAACGTTAACCAAATCTCATTCTTCTTTCCCTTAAATACTAACGAGAAAGACAAATAATCAAAAACAAAAACAAAAACAAAAACAATCACCATTGCTTATAATTTACTGATTCAGGATCTCGATTATTATAATTTACTCACCATTGCTAACGACTGTAAAATATTCTGTTCGATCACTGTTACAATCACCTTCGATCAACTCCTCTCGCTGCAATCCTGCAATCCTCTCTCCTCATTGCCAGCCGTCATCGTAAGTGATCGACTCATGCGCCAATCGACTTATAAAACGAAGGAAAAGAGGCAAACAATTAAAACGATATAAAAGGGGTAAAATTGTAAAACCACACTTAGAAAGGGCCTGCACGGAATGCAAATTACAAAAGGGGGTTCGGAAGGAGCCCTAACTAAAAAACGGGACCGGCCGGTAATTAACCCTTTTTCTTTTGCCCCACCAGTTGTCATTATTGGGCCCATCCAATTCAATTGCAAAATCAGTAGTCATGCCGTGGACTAATTTAATGGGGAATTTAGAGGCCGGTCCCGAAAATTAGGCTCCGACTGAAATCAGCCCCGCACAATTATTTGCGTGCTCGAAGTAGTCCTGAAAAGATCATTATTCCAAATATGCCCCAATGAACTTCCTCACGCGCATGCGCACGGCGCATCTAAATAGTAGAAGTTATCCAATGCTCATGGAGCATTGTCATATGGTGCACCATTAATGGAGGATTGGTTAATGTTAGAAACTTTTTTACTTTTTTTATTTATTTGAGCAACAAGTTAATATGTGGCATGTGACGAATGGTTGGAACAATACTTCAAGATATCTTAAGACCATTGAATAATTTCTAGTATTCATTAGGAGTACTTTTTTTTCCCCTCCTGACTTTGACGTCTTACAAATAAAGAGACACGTGTATACATGCATATACGTGTATACATATCCATGTAAGTAATACATTCTTCAAATTTCAAATTATAATATCTTTTATTGTAGCTTTTCAATTTTTTTAAAATTTACATTTTTAGAATCTACTCGGCGAGATCTGCCTAACAAGATCCATATTGAATATGAAATTATGTAAAGATAAAAAAAAAAAGCTATTTGAAGCAGATTATATCATTTAACTATGAGAACTGTCTTTATGAGAAGTGTCTATGAGAACTGTTTATCATGAGAACAGTATCTATGAGAATTATTTATGAGAATTGTCTTGTCTATGAGAACTGCTTTAAGAACTGTCTCTATGAGAACTGTCTTGTCTATTAGAACTGCTATAAGAACTATCTATAAAAACTGGCTAATACACAGTTCCCATAGAAAATACATAATTCTCATAGACAGTTCTAATAGACAATACACAGTTCTCATAGAAAAATATACAGTTTTCATAAAAAAATACACAGCTCTCATAGAAAATTCTCAATTCTCATAGACAGTTCTCATGGAAAATTGACTATGAGAACTGGTTACGAGAATTGTCTTGTCTATGAAAACTATCTCTATGAGAACTGTCTATAAGAATTACTCTGAGAACTGTCAATGAAAATTGGCTAATACACAATTCTTATAGAAAATACACAGTTTTCATGGACAATACACAGTTATCATAGAAAAATACATAGTTCTCATAGAAAATACATAGTTCTCATAAACAGTTCTCATAGAAAATACACAATTCTCATAGAAAATTGTCTATGAGAACTAACTTTCAGTTCACATAACTTCACTTGTAACACCCAAAAACCGAATTCCGTATAATCTCAAGGAAATTAAGGTGTTACCATACTCTTATCAAACTAGCTAGAATTAACAGCCCAACACTCGGCCACTCCCACTCTTACCGAGCAACCCTATCCTCTTTCCAAAATTTTCCTATTCCTTTCCCAGCCCCTCTTTCACACATGTTCACCTCTCTTTATATACGCCTGTGCATGCATTCCAGTGGTGAGAACACCTAGCCCTTTTTATACACGTTGTCCTATTTGCATGTGTTTTTGTTTTGCTCCTTTTCTTTTCTTTGTGGTTTTTGTTTTACACGCTTTAGCTTTTTTCTTTTCTTTTCTTTTCTTTTCTTTTCTTTGTGGTTTTTGTTTTACACTCTTTAGCTTTTAGCCCACACACCGATGCAAATCCATGTATGGCTATAACCATAGTGAAGGATTAATATGTGTCCATTCCATGCATCAAGATTTGCAAATCCATGCATTGGTGCGCCAATTAAAATATTGTTTAAATTTCAAAAAGTCATATCTTTTGTTGTAGATATTCAGTTTTTTTTAAAAAAAAAATTACATTTTTGTAACCTACTCGACGATATCTACTGAACAAGATCCATATTAAATATGAAATTATGTAAGATTAAAAAAATACAATTTGCTTTGAGAACTGTTTCTATGAGAATTGTTTCTTTGAGAATTGACTCTATGAGAATTGACCCTATCAGAACTGTATCTATGAGAACTGTCTTTATGAGAATTGTTTCTATGAAAACTGTCTATGAGAATTATCTCTATGAGAACTATCATTAAAAACTGTGTCTATGAGAACTGGAAACAGTTCTCTTAGAAAATACACAGTTCTCGTAGAAAAATACACTATTCTCATAGACAGTTCTCATAGAAAAATATACAGTTCTCATAGAAAATACACACACGAACAAAATTTGAACAAAAACCAAAAAAATTAATCAAAAAAGTAATCAAAAACCATTTGAGTTGTTTTTGTCTTGCTTACGAGGTTTCGCCTTCTCTAGTTTGACACCTTATTGTTTCTCCTTTTTGATTTACAACTTACAAATCTGAATATTCAATATCTACCAACAAATTGTGAAGTGCAAATGAGAATTGTTTTGTGTTCAGCCGATAGCCTCTCTCTGAGCGACATAGATCACCACCACGTCAATCGATCACCACCGCCGTTGATTGGTCGGAGCCCATAATCAATCCGCATAGTAATCCTATTTTTTGGAGTATTTTCCATTTTTTGGTCAACTATTTTATGAAAAATACACAATTCTCATATACAGTTCTCACGAACAATACACAATTCTCATAGACAGTTCTCATAGAAAATACACAGTTCTTATAGAAAAAATACACAAACAAAAATTGAACAAAAACAAAAAAAAAAGTAATCAAAATCAAATATAGTTATAAATATTCAAACGTTTGAATATTTTTAACTATATGTTAACATAGCCCGAACACACACCGTTCACATAGCCCAAATACACATTAAAATTTCAGTTCACATAGTTCTAATACACACTAAAATACACAGTTCACATACGTAATTCACGTACACGATCCATAGTTCACATAGCTCTAATCCAAACTTTTTTTTTCCCCTGTAAATTCAAACAAATCAAACTTACTGAGGAAAGCAAAGAGCTAAAGTACAGAGACGTAAAGAAAAAATCACAAGCACCAGCCACAAATTTAGCCTCTGTACCTCACTTTTCCTTGGCTATGTCTGTGTCAAATTCGACGGCATCATATAGGAACTACAACAACTACAAGCCACAAATTTAGCCTCCGTACCTCACTTTTCCTTGGCTATTTCTGTGTCAAATTCGACGGCATCACATAGAACTATAACTACAATCACAAGCACCTCATGACGAGTAACCACTAAAATTACAGGAAAAATCGATCAGGCCCGATCCCCTCCTCGCCGCCATACTTAGACAAAGATTTCTACCCTCGCTCTGGCATCTTCGACGTGGATCGGTCCCCCTCCACACAGCCTCACCACCCATCGCTGTGAATCGACTGCCGCTAGTGGAGGAACCTGCTTCCGTCGCTGCCGTCGTGCTGGAGGTGGCTGTCTTGTCAGAGAATCGCGCTGTTCAGCCACGTTTGGAGCTGCGTCCGCCATGGATGATTGTTTTCCGGCGTTCGTCGAAGTGGACGTAACAGGAATGGTCGAGGTTGACGACGAAGGATCCATCGGAGAAGAGAGAAGGATTTGACGGTGTCGGGCATGTCGTGGAGGTCTGTGATTGTTGGTTTTGTGGGGGTAGGTGTCGTGGTTGAAAGAGAGAGAGAGGTGGGCGTTGGAGAGGAAGAGGTAGAGAGAGAGAGAGAGAGAGATTGGCATCGGTGGGAAGATCGGCATTGGAGGGTGAGGTAGCGCTCTGGAGGTGGCTCTGGTTTTGAAGGACGTGGTTGGATTGAGGGTATAAAAGTCAGGACGCACATAACCAAGTCTATGCAGGTTCGGGAAAATATTTCAGGGTTGGGTTCAAATCGAACCTAAAAAACAGGGGCGGCCTCTAATTTATCATAATTTAATCCAGTGCTAATAAACTCTTGACCCATATGGACCTCCAAATGCACCATTTTAAACACCATTTAATTTTCTAACTTTGTGCTTTTTGTATCAAACACTCCAACCATTGGCTTCAAGGCCTCGCAATCCAATCTTGGCGTAAAAGCCACCTTATTTCCTGCGAAACTAACAAAAAATATAAAAACAAGACAAATCACGGTATCAAGTGGAAAATGGAATAAACCGCGCCTCTAACGCGCTAAAATGCCTTACTTAGGCGCTTATATCTATGATATTGCGTGCCTATCAAGGGCAATTTTCAAGTGGTGGAAATTTTGAACGAGGAAGAGGTGGAAATGATAGAGGAAAAGGAAGAGGAAGGAACAATTTTCAAAGGGGAAACAATTTTCAAGCAAGAAGGAATGATGAGTCCACTCAACCAAGGTGTGGAATATGTAAAAGGGATAGTCATGTTGATAAAGATTTTTGGTTTTGAGGGAAACCCCAATGTTACAATTGCAACAAATTTGGGCATATAAAAAAGGATTGCCGAGTTATAAACAATCAACAAGCTAATTACTCCGAAGAGCAAGAAGGTGGAGGGTGCATGTTTTATGCTTGTCAAGTGGCTTCCGAACAAAAGAATGATGTGTGGTTCCTTGATAGTGGTTGTAGTAACCACATGACCGGAGATGAAAGTATCTTTGTGAAGATCGATACTTCCTCCAATTATCAAGTCAAGTTGGGGAATGGCGCCTTAGTCCAAGCAAAGAGAAATGGTACTATTGCCGTGGAGACAAAGAAGGGTACAAGGAATATCTCGAATGTGCTACATGTTTTGGACTTGGACCAAAACTTGTTGAGTGTTGGGCAACTTATTGAGTATGGGTACATCGTCCAATTTGGAGGAGACTCTTGCAAGATTTATGACAAAGGGGGAAAAAACCAAGTTGTAGCAAAAGTTAAGATGGAGAAGAATAGAAGCTCCCCTCCCACTTTTTGCTATTCCAAAAACGTGGCCTTGAAGATGGATGTGCTTGATGACTCATGGCTTTGGCATAGAAGATTTGGGCACTTGAATTTTCAAAGCTTGAAGAATTTACAACAAAAGAACATGGTGTATGGCTTGCCAACTATTCATGAAGTCAAGTAAGTTTGTGAAGGTTGTGCACTTGGAAAGCATCATTGGGAGTCATTTCCAAAAGATAAGGCGTGGAGGGCTAGAGCACCATTGGAACTTGTTCATACCGATGTGTGCGGGCCTATGGACACACCATCTTATAGAGGTACAAGTACTTTATCATTTTTATTGATAATTTTTCTAGAATGACATGGGTTTATTTCATGAGGCAAAAATCCGATGTTTTCTCAATCTTTAAACAATTTCAGAGTCTTCCAAAAAGGCAAAGTGGCCATTTAATGAAAGTGTTGAGAAGTGATAAGGGTGGTGAGTACATTTTAAATGAATTCCATAAATTTTGTGAACACATGGGCATGGAAAGGCAACTAATGGTTTGGTATACTCCACAACAAAATGGAGTGGCGGAGAGGAAGAATAGAACCATAGAGGAGATGTCAAAATCAATGTTACATGAGAAGGGATTGCCCAAGACTTTTTGGGGTGAAACCATCTATACGGCGGTCTATTACTCAATTTCAAGTTTGGAGTGGGAGAAAGCCATCCATGAATCACTTGAAGGTTTTTGGGTCCATTTGTTATGCTCATGTTCCAAAAGTAAAAAGAAGCAAGCTTGATGAACTAGTTAAAAGTGCATCTTTGTGGGTTATAGCTCCCAATCAAAGGGCTATAGACTCTTCAATTTGACCACAAACAATGTGATCATTTCTAGAGATGTTCTCTTTGATGAGAAGGCATATTGGGATTGGAAGGGGAATGTGGTGCAAAACCAAGTTCCTTTCAATTATGAAGAACTGGAAGGTCAAGAAAATGAAGAATGTGATGATCTTGAAGCTCTAAATCAAACTCCTCCAACTTTTCCATCAAGCTCAAGTTCCCCATCTCCAAGTTCAACTCCAAGAAGAATGAAAAGCCTTAGTGATGTGTATGCGAGTTGCAATTTTTGTGTTGTTGAACCGGAGACCTTTGAAGAAGCAATTAAGGAGGAAGCTTGGAAGAAAACTATGGAAGAGGAAATTCATGTAATCGAGAAGAACAAAACTTGTGAGTTGGTGGAAAGGCCAAAAGACAAAGAAGTTTTTGGTATCAATTGGATTTTCAAAACAAAGCTCAACCCCGATGATTCCATTCAAAAGCACAAAGCAAGACTTGTAGCAAAATGGTGTCTCAACAACCCGGAATCAATTTTTAAGAGACATTTGCACCGGTGGCTTGACATAACACAATTAGATCTCTTGTTGCCTTAGCGGCATCGAAGGGATGGTTCTTGTATCAACTTGATGTGAAATCGGCCTTCTTAAATGGTGTCTTAGAGGAAGAAGTATTTGTTGATCAACCTCAAGGCTTCATCGTCAAAGGCAAATAACAAAAAGTATACAAGTTGAAGAAGGCTTTATATCGGCTATAGCAAACACCCCGGGCATGGTATAGTGAGATTGACTCTTACTTCAATGAAAGAGGATTTCAAAGAAGCAAAAGCGAGCCAACCTTATACATCAAGAGGCAAGGTAACACCAGTATTCTCATTGTGTCTATCTATGTTGATGATTTAGTTTTTACCTGTAGCAATGTGAAAATAATTGAGGATTTTAAAAGAGACATGATGAAAAAGTATGAAATGAGTGATTTGGGTCTCTTGCATTATTTCTTGGGCATTGAAATTTATTAAAACGAAGAAGATATTTTCATTTCTCAGAGAAAATATGCAAGAACTCTTCTTGAGAAGTTCAAGAAGAGACAATGCAAGCCGGTTGCAACTCCCTTGATTGTGAATAAGAAATTGTCAAAAGAAGATGGAAACAAAAAGGTAGATGATTCTCTTTATAAGCTTGGTTGGAAATTTGTTGTACTTGACTATCACAAGGCCGGATATCATGTATGCTACAAGCATGTTATCCCAAGTCATGCACAATGCAAGCCAGACTCATTTTGGAGTGGCTAAGAGGATCTTGAGATACTTACAGGGTACACTTGATTATGGCATTTTGTATCAGAAGAATATTGATACCAAATTGCTAGGATTTTGTGATAGTGATTGGGCCGGATGTGTTGATGATATGAAGAGCACTTCTGGATATGCTTTTTCTCTTGGCTCGGGTGTCTTCTCATGGGCATCTAAGAAGCAACAAACTGTGGTGCAATCTACCGCTGAGGCAGAGTACGTATCGGCATCATTGGCAACCTTTCAAGCAATATGGCTAAGGACGATTTTGGTGAAAAGCAAGGAGATGCTACTCCAATTTTGTGTGACAACAAATCCGCAATTGCAATGACAAAGAATCCCGTCTACCATAGCCGCACCAAACACATTGCAATCAAGCATCACTTCATCCGAGAGGCCGTGGAAGATGAAGAGGTTCAACTCAAGTATTGTGCAACCGAAGACCAAGTGGCGGACATCTTCACCAAAACTCTTTCAAAAGAAAAGTTCCAATATTTTAGAGAAGTGTTGGGTGTTACAACAAAGCATTAAGGGGGAGTGTTAAAATTAAGGAAAAATGATGGTCAAGGACGTGTTTTGATAATTAATACTCTCCAAGGATATTTTCACTATTAATAAATGTTCTTAGCTTGTTCTTACCGGGTATTGATTATCAAAACACATCCTAGGCTGTCATTTTCCCTAAAATTAATGCATTGTTGTCTTTTATTTTATTTGGACCAAGTTTATGTTTGTAATTGGGCTAGTTTGTGTTATTTTGTATTGGGCCAAATGATTGTGTTAAGCCCAAGCCTATTTTGTATGTAAGGTTGCTAGTAATATTTAAAGGGAAAAATAATGAATGTAGGGCAAGAGAGTGCAGCCTGACTTTTCGTTTTATCTTTGCTCTGCTTTCCAGAGAGCATCTCTTCCCCTGTTCTTCCATTTTTTCTTCGGCTAAAAAGGCAGCCCCATTTCTCCTACTTTTCTCTTGGTTCTTCACCTAAACCTCAAGAATAGTTTAGGGAAAAGCTAACAGATTTGAAGTTTATATAGTTGAAAAAAATAGAAGTTTAAGACCATGCACTCCTTTTCTTTTCTTTTCTTTTTTTCCCTTTTCGTTTTCTCGAAGAGTTGGACCTAAAACTGTGAAAATGATGTCCATGAGCTTTGGGCTGAAATTAACGGGCCATCGTTTCGTGTTCGTTATGCTTCCGTTTGGTGATGGTGTTTAAGTTTCTGTTTCCGTTCGTGTTCATTTTAGATGTTTGCTTTTGAGGTTCTTAGTAGCATTCATGTTCGTTTTTTCGTGTTGAAGGTTGCATTTGTTTCGTCTTAGTTTCTTTGGTTTTGAGGTGCGCGCGTGTTTAGGAGGTTCGTCTTGAGTGGTTTCTGTATGGTCTTTGTTTTTAGTTGGCGTCTTAATTGCCTTCCTGGTTTTTCTTTTGGATCTCGGGTGGCGCTAGTAGTTGTGTTCTTGATCCGTTTAATCTTTATATCTCTTTTTCAAAGATTAATAAAAAAAAAATTCCGAGAAAAAAAAAATAACAGGCCATCTGATCAGAACTTGGGACTTTATTTATGTAGAATTTGAGGGCTTTTCTTGGACTAGGCCTTGGTCTGAAGGTGAATCTTTCGGTAGTATTCTTCCTTCGCTCTTGCTTCAATCCTAGTCCTCTATGGCTCGATCTATAGCTTCCGGTGTGATGAATTTCAATATTTTGTTAGCATATTTTCATAAAGCGCTTTTGTGCTCCTGTTTTCACTCACACATTAGCATTATGAGACTTATTTTCTGGTGAATCGATGATCCAAAACACTATTTTCCCATGATCCATAATTTTATTATTAATTGGGGATGCATGTATCTCTAGTTAGATACATGATAATACTATGTATCTAACTAGAAATATGTAAAATCCTCTTGGGACTTGTGTTCATATTTTAGATTTATCTTTGTAGTCCTATAAAAGGACATCCTATGTTACACAACAAAGAGAATCGGAAATACTATTAGAATCATATTCTTTATTATCAAGTCGTCTTTGGGAAAGTTCAAGTTCAATAGGAGCTTTGTAGGGCTTTACCCTATGTCTCCAAAAACATCAATGTTTATTTTATTTGTATTATTTGCTTCCTGCCCCCAAAAATTCCAAAAAACACAGCCTTAAGGATTCGTCTCAGCCCATTTTTGAAAGTTGAGAGTCTTGGCGGACGATATTCTTATCATTCGGTGTTTATTAGGATCCAAATTACAATGGCAGAGTACAAAAAATAAGTGCAAGTCATACAACAGAAGAATCTGAGCTTCTTGGTTGTGTCTGCAAAACAGATTCCTCTCTTTCTGTTATACCCAGGAGCCAATTAGTAGATGCATTCTTCCCTTGTAGAAACCTGTTGAACCATTTAGCAGAGTTTTTGGGGTACCTTCTCAATCCATTCTTGTAGTCCACATAAGTGATCCCAAATTGAACAGTATAACCAGAATTCCACTCGAAATCGTCGAGGAATGACCAGATAAAGTACCCTTTCACGTCCGCCCCTTCTCTGCACATGAACAAATTGCACACCAAGTTTAATTTGCATTTTCCAAAGTTATAAACATATGACTGATTTGTTTGACGGGATTAGTAGTGAATTGATATATGATTACGTTTACATGTGTAACATGAGAGCCAGAATAAAAAGCAGGGGCCTTGTAGTGAGACTCACTACAGGGTACGTGTAGTGGCTCGATCAAACAAACAAGTGCTGTAAGGACCGTAATTGAAAGTTTTAGCGCTACTTCCGATGCTCATAGATCCGTCGAGAAATCAAAGATCCGAAGGACTATTAGTGATACACTTACTTGATAGCTTTCAAGAGGTAAGTTAGATGTTCATAATGGTAGGCTATTCTCTGCTCATCCTCCAAGGATTGTTCAACATTGCCATTATTTGCTGTTGCCACACCTGCGACGGACCATAGTTTCAATTTCACGACAAATTTATTTTCTCCCAGATGTGTAATTCTTTCTTTTCGCTACCCGGATATTAAACACAAACTAAAACACCAGCAAAGTATTAGTAGTAGCATTCAAGGAATAGACTGAAATGAAAACTGTACCATTCTCAGTGATGAAAATAGGTGGATTTCCATAGTTATCTTTTATGTATAACATGAGAGCCCGAATTCCTTCTGGACACCCATAAAGCCCGCTCAAAGCAGTCTACAAAAGCATTTGATTTCACCATTAACTACTCAAAAGAACGACACATGATTAAGAAAATTGCTACAAATCTCGTATTTGGATAGGTACGATATGCAACAGTTAAATTCTTTAAAACTTATACGTAGTTGGAACTAAAATCACATCATCAGTATTATGAATTTCCATTCAAATGTATGTATGATCATCTATGAAAATGTTACCTTACTTCCGTACTTTCATATGCATGCCACGGATTCTATGCAATAAATTTGTATTTAAAGCGACTCAGGGGAAACATAATCGTAGACCGTACACATCTAAATACAGCATTTAGTAGTAATTTTGTACTTTTCTTCAATGAATTATTCTTAAATTATATAATGAAATCTACAGCATGTTTGTAATTCCTTTGTGGGATATATATTTTGAAGGGAAACTAAAGGTAATTACCGGTTGACCAATGGGAGCCCCGTTTTTCTCCTCTGTGACAAAAGGAAAAAATATAATAGTTGTTTAGTTATAGAAAAATCAGAAAATATGTAGAGGAGAAAAATGAACTTCCAAAGCAATATTTTCAAACCTACCAGAACTCACAACACGATTGTCTGTCGTGATACTTAAGTTTAAGCTGTTAAAGGAAAGGACACTAGTAGCTGCGTACAATGATGTGTAGTAATTGATCCCTAGATAATCATAAGACATTTTGAGCATTTGAGATTCTAACTCTGTGAATTTTGGCAGTCGATCCCCAACCAAAGACTTCATGATTTGCGGATAGTCACCGTACGTCAACGGATGTAAAAACCTACACATTGAATATTTGAACCCATTAAATCAAGAAAATCTTATTAGTAGCAGATGAACTGATGCACAAAATAGGTTGTGATGAATTAAGTGCAAGTTTGGTTAAACCCTAACTTCAAAACACATTTCTACAATTGTTTTTTTTTTTTGGGTCAAACGGAAATTATTCTACAATTGTTATTTAAACCTATAACAAGTGCTCACTTTTCAAGAAAGATGTTACCATACAATAAAGCCCTACTATGAGGCGCCGGGGATCACCCTATATCTACTTGTCATTGTACGTACCACTATTCTCATGTAATTTCGGCTCCAGAATCACAGAAAAAGACTCTTGTCACTCAAAATCTTTTATGCAATCCTCTCGCTAAAGTTGCATGGTTTAATTAGGGTGCAGAAACATTTTAGGTACAAGTGATTTGAGCTCCCTCAATGAGGGCCTGGCTAATTTTGACAACTCAATGCAACACTTACCATCCTAACATGAAATCAATGAACCTTTGGGCAGCCTTTTGGCCGGCCGTATTTTTTGAAAATGGCACAGACCACTTGCATGATAGTGTAACCCCAATTTGACCCTTTTGAGAAGCCTGCACATAGGGTTTTGCTTTTTTATCAAACACAATATTCATTATCTAAAAAAAAACAAAAAATAAAGGTATAGTAATCTATGTCTCAAATTACTCAATATGAATTCTTCTTGTTCTATTCAAGGACACGAGAATAAATGCACACCTTGTATTTTTCTCTATATAGTTTTACAGCGGCTGCATGGGAAAGGAGTAGGTGGTGGCCAACTATGTATGGTTCGGTTGCAGAGTTTCCGGACGTGCAATTTCCGATATAGCTAGAGCATCGACCGGGTGCAAATCCACCAGTTCCATAGCCGAAATAAGTAAACTCATACGGCTCATTCAACGTGAGCCAGTGCTTCACTCGGTCACCAAATGTAGCAAAGCAAAAATCAACATAGTCTCGATAATCATTGCTGCTCATAAAGAAAAATTGTGTGATTTGATATTGTAACCGCAAGGTTGCATAGTTTCTAAGCATTTTTTATAATTGCGAGACAAACTCACATGATTTCTGCACTCAAAACTCCGCCATAGTCATGATCCAGGGCTTGCGGGAGATCCCAATGAAATAGGGTCACATAGGGTTTCAAACCTTCAAGTATAGTAGCCGAAATAGCAAAAATTCAAAGTCCATTGCACCAAACTGTGTGAATATATATAGAGAAACAAGATAGGATATTTACCAATTGCTAAGGTCTCGTTGATGATACTATTGTAGAACTGGACGCCCGCCGGGTTTACTCCCCCGCTTATTTTCCCCTCTAGCAAAGAAGAAATGATAAGAAAATTTTTGTATTGTCTTCTCGAATAGTAATCACGACTAGATTTAGGAGATCAATGAGATTTACTGGGTAATATTCTGGGCCATGAGATGGAAAATCTGAAAGCGTCGAACCCAATATTTTTCAGCAGAGATAAGTCATCCTGTTAGAACAATTTCGTTGGCCTAAAATTGAATTTTATTAAATTAAATAAAAACAGAGTAGTGGCCTTTTTTGTTACTTCCAATCGGAATGTGTGTAACCATACCTTGTAGTGATTGTAAAATTCATCTGCTACATCCCCTGTACTGTGGTCCGCTATTTTCTCTGCCGTAAGACCAGAGAAAAAATTAGTATAATCCAACCTCGACCTCTCGTGTGGAAACAAATTTCACTTTTATTCTGCATTGGTTTTTAAATTAAATGGTTAGGAAGTGACCCATTCGGGGGGACTGTATGTAGGAGTTCCTAACAGATGCGGCTAGCACCTTTGTGGGGAGGGAGAGAGTTTAATTCACCTAGCACCTTTGTCAAGTCGACTACCACCTCGGAGATAATTCTATTCGGCGTTTGTCAGAGAACAAAAGTAATGAAGTCTGCCATATTAGTTTGAGCAGCTATTAATTTCACTCAGAGAGAGAGAGACCTGGATCGTTGTGAGTGAATATGTCCCAAATGCTGGGTGCCCTGCCGTCTTCACATGCTGCTCCTTCAATCTAAGGAGAAAACAACAACTGCAAACATGTTTACATTTTCACTGTATTATCGTGAAATTTCTCCAAATTCTCAATTAAGCTTTTGGTGGCTTACCTGGTACGAAGACGATCCGGCTCCGAACACGAAACCAGCTGGAAAACTGCTCCTGGTCAGATTAGAAGCAGACGAGTGATAACTCCCTTTTTCAGCATTTGAACCACTACCCAAAAAATGGCAACCCAGTATTATCAGGAAGCAGAGCCCCCTCTTTGCCATAGCCAAAACTTTTGATCAAATTGGGCAGTTCACCCACCCTACATGTAGCCAACTAGAAGGAACAATTATAAGGAGGAAATCAATTGATTAGTTGGAGCAATACAAATACAACGTACGGTACACTTAGATGTTTGACCCAAATTCACCTAGAATTATTGCATGCATCTACCACGTACAGCAGAGATATTGGCTGTATTATTTGTGGTGCCGGGCAGTGGGATGGACCACCACATGCAGGTTCAATTTCGTGCAACTGTTTCCGGGACAAATTAACGGATGAGGAGTGCTAGGTACTCAGAAGTATTACCGAAAATGACTCCGAATTTGAAAAATCAATGGTCCACATTCACTTGAAGTTGATCTGGACCATCGATTTCCAAATTTAGGATAATCTTTCATGGTACATAGAATTTCCCTAACAGATGCCGAATGGTTCGAATTGTTGGGTAATCTTTCATGTTACGTTGAAGTCTGATCAGTGATGAATGGTTCGAATTGCATCATGTGGAACATTGAAGTCTGCTGTACCAACCCCTACTCAGGGTGACCTGCCGTCTTCACAAGCTGCGCCTTCAATCTAAGGAGAAAACTTACATTTTCACTATATTATCGTGAAATTTGTCCAAACTCACAAGCTTTTGGTGGCTTACCTGGTACGAAGCCGATCCGGCTCCGAACACAAAACCAGCCGGAAAACTGCTCCTGCTCATATTAGAAACGGACGAGTGATGACTCCCTTTTTCAGCATTTGAACCACTACCCAAAAAATGGCAACCCAGTATTATTAGGAAGAAGAAATGATTAGGCCCCCTCTTTGCCATAGCCAAAACTTTTGATCAAATTGGGGAGTACACCCACCCTACATGTAGCCAATTAACTAGAAGGAACAATTATAAGGAGGAAATCAATTGATTAGTTGGAACAATATAAATACTACGTACGGTACTCTTAGATGTTTGACACAAATTCACCTAGAATTATTGCATGCATCTACCACGTACAGCAGAGATATTGACAGTATTATTTGTGGTGCCGGGCAGTGGGAATCGACCACCACATGCAGGTTCAATTTTGTGCAACTGTTTCCAGGACAAATAAACGGACGAGGAGTGCTAGGTACCCAGAAATAATACTATCCGGAAATTACTCCAAATTTGAAAATCAATGGTCCACATTCACTTGAAATTAATCTTGGATAGGAAGGGAAGGAGGTAGGTGAATGAAGGTTGACAAATTGCGCGCAGCAAACGTGGTTAGAAAAATGTGCCCAAACTTATGAAGAAATTAAACGAATTTGTCTGTCCGACAAAAACGAAAGATTGAAAGTGGATAGGTACGTATATGATTACGACTCATGCTCACAAAAGATTTTAACGAATTTTTCTGTCCGACAAAAACAAGGGGGCGGCTGTTTACAGTCCCGTATTTTCTCTCTTAACCCACTATATTTCGGTAAATAGTTGTTGAAAATCATACATAACATTTCGGTAAATAGCTGTTAAAAATAAAATTATAATTCGGTAACTACATGTCGAAAATATGTTCAATCTTCGGTAAACAACTGCCGAATATACATTTTCGGTAAATAGCCGTTGAAAAAAAGATTATATTTCGATAATTGGATGCTGAAAATGTATCTCAATTTCGGTAACTAACTGTCGAGTATAGTTAGAAAGTTTTAACGGGCTAAGGAAAAAAATACGGGGCTACGAATAGCCGCCCCTAAAAACAAACTTGTTGATTTGAAGTTTAGATAGGGGTTATTTACCGAAACACTCTTCAACGTTTACCCGTTTTTCACGAACACCCCCTCCACGAATTTTCGTTACGGTCTGACCCCCTCATTAAAGTTTTCGTTTAAGGGACCTAACGCCGTTGAATGGAATGATTGAAAAGACCATTTTGCCCTCACATATTTCTGCCTCACTAGTCACCACTCTCACTCTCTCCCCTCTCCTTTTGGCAGAAATTCAAACCAAACCCATTTCTCCTCCACCTCACCCACCGCCATTACCGACTGCCGACCATGGCTGGCGAGAACAGCTCCGACGATCGCACCACGCACCACTCCCTCTCTCTCTCTCTCTCTCTCTCTCTCTCTCTCTCTCTCTCATTTCTTTTTCTCTCCCCTAAAATCACCTCTGCTGAAAGTCACAGATTAACATCGAAGTGGAAGATTCGCTTCTTTTTGCATTTTGAAATAGATGGTTGCCCGTGACCCAAAGAGAGGTGGAAATTTGGGGCGAATCGAGTCCGAGTGAAACGTAGATAAGCCAAATTCAACTCAAGTGCTTGCAAAAGCATATTGTGAGCAAAGTGGAGTTGCACTAACCCAGAAGATTGAACAGCCAAAGGATTTGAGTTTATTATGATTACTAGTTGTATCCTTTTTCTGGTGTTTAGCTTTTAATTAATCAAAAATAGAACTGGTGGCTTATTTAGGAATTTGACCTATGATGCCGCCTCAGTACATCCTCCGTTGCCGCCATCGAATGATGCCGAGTCGGTGGCGCTTGTGACCCTGCTCTCCCTGCTCAAATGTGCTCGATCGAGGAACACGATCCCGTGGTTGGGCTTGCCGATGTCGATCTGTATCTTCAGCAGGCGGTGGTGGTGTTGGTCGTGGTGGGTGGTGGTAATTTGGTGGTGGTGGTCGTCGTGGTGGCGGAGGCTGAAGATGGAGGTGGATTTGGAGAGCTTCTTGTTCACTAAGATTGTGTGGTATATTGCAATCTTGGAGATATATATAAGGGGTGCTTGACGATTTTCTAGTCCTAAATTAATGGTTGCCCCAAGCGTAGGGCGGAGACCGATGCAGCATAATATCCGTTAAATCCGGAGTCGAATCCACAGAGACGGTGATATGTACTGATTAAAAACTTGGGTTGTTATAATTTAAATGGGCTCTTAGGTAGCCACCCTTTGTTGATTTGATTAAGAGATTAACTAAAACTAAGAAATTGTTTGACTTTTCAAATAATTAAAAGGAAGGTACAGTCGTAGGGTTTATAGCGCTCGTAACCAGTTCGGATTAACCTGCTCTGTTAGGAGTTCTTAAAAACGTTTAATTCTAGATTGAAAAAGATACCCCGCAAGTTGCGAGACTCTATGGTCGCCGTATACCCATGCGCAGCAGATAACGAGTTTTGGACCCCCATTCTCCCGTTTACATAGGCTCTGACAATGCCCAAGTTCGTCCATGGGAAGTATTCTTCCAATCTAAAATCATTTTTCTATGGTTTGAAAATAGGAACAATAACCGAACTGGCCACGGTGTGCTAATCACCCCGCAACCCTACCTGAACGACTACTCACTAATCATTATGCATAAAATAGAAGAAATCCTAATTTGAATCATGCTTCTAGTATTAAAGAAAGAAAATAAACGAGAAATAACAATTAACTACAAACCAACGAACAACTTTAATTAAGAACAGAATTTAAAACAAGTTACCAGAGTACGAATAATTGAATAAAGCTTCACAACTTGAAAGGAAAAAATTAACTCTGAATCAAAGACCGGAAATCTGAAACTGCAAAATAATTCCGAAACTTCTGTCGCCGCTCTCGTTTTTCCTCTGCAGCCTTTTTGGTCCCCGTCCTCTGTTTTTCGTCCTCCCTTTTATAAGCTCCTGTAGTGTCCTTTTTATATCCTCGTCACCGCAGAGAAAAATCCTTTTTTTTTTAATGTTCCTTTTGCTCCAGCCGACTTCTGACAGGTCGGTCCCCTTTTGTCATGGTCTACCCATCCAAGCTTACTACCCGTCAAATTCATTCCATATAAACCCTGCTTTAAGTAAACTACCAAAAATACCCCACCTCTTCGTCGGTCATAACCTCATACACGACCATCACCAGATCCGCTCCTTCTCTTCCCCTTCTCACCCACCGCAACTCCTACTCCATTCCCAGCACAAGCCGCTCGCCGCTCGCATACCAACTCTCTCGCCCTTTCCAACGCCGGCAACTCCTTCTCAGTCCTCTTCTCCGTCGCCGTCGTTGCCTTCGATCCACACCCCATCACCCTGCCCCCTACCGCTGTACAACGCGGTCGCCGAAGTTCACCTCACTTCGGACTTGGCCATCGACGTGCAGGCGTTGTATAACGGTGCCTTTAAAAATTGAAGCAATAGTTGATTCGGATGAAAAATTCACAGCCACTCGCCATCCCTCAGAATGGAAGATATCTAGGGTTTTCTCTTGTTGGTGCTGAGATATCTACAGATTGGAGGTTCTAGAGAGAGAAAGGTTAGGGCTTGGGAGATCTTACTTGTGATTAGTTGTTGTTGGTGGTCCGTTACCGTCATGGTGGTCTCGTTTTTGTCAATGCCGACGCCGTTTGAGTTTCGTTGGTGGTCTTCCCTACAAGACAAAAGTATAGACAGAGAGAGAAGTCAGAAGTGAAGGGCGGAAAGATGGTGAGCATGCTGCTTTTGAGAAAGATCTGCTGTACCAACCCCTACTCAGGGTGACTATTTGGTTGGTAGCTAGGCATGAGCATTGCCATATAGGGAAATTAATTAAGTTTGCCAGGATTTAATTAAGTGAGCTCGCGACTCACCAGTGACGAAAAGCTTAGTTTTCATGTGCTTGGTGGAATGGAAGGTAGGAAAAACTGATTTTCTTTTTTTTTTTTTTTTAATAAATTAAGGTGTTAAGGCTAATTAACTTACGTGCTGTCTAATTAAATTTCAAAACACAAATCTTCCCGCCAACTAGTGCAGCATCAATCAAAATCCTAGCAAAGTCCTGTATAAACTGTTTCCACCGGAGCTGATAACATTTTGAGATTTGAACACTGCCACCGGGCTTTAATTTTCTTTTACAGGTGTAATCCAAAAACTTTAAACATGAGATTCCTTTTCTTTCTTTCTTTTTTCTAGAAAATGAGCGAAATGATGACTAAAATATGGGTTGTAGGCGCCCAAGCATTAACTAACCAAAATGTGGGTAGATTCAGTACCACGAAGTTTTATGTGGGGGCCAAGGAAATTGATGACTTTTATTATTGTTGCCCCCTCTCATGATTTGGGGTCCGATCCCCTCTCATTATTGTTGAATTGTGTGATTCTTTTTTATGTTTTAAATTTAACGGTCGAAAAATCTCTCGACACAGGAGGCTAGAAAATCCCTCGGCACAAAGGATTCTGTCTCGTCTCTAAGTACCAATGACATTGAAATCACATGGTACTAGTAGTAATGACGGATGAAAAACCACCCCGAGAAATTATTGAATAAGTACCTTATTTCTGATTATTCTAGCATATTCTGCACACAAACAATTGGGTGATGGGATCGATTTGGAAGAACATTAGCCCCCCGAAGGTGGAAATCTTTTTGAGGTTGGCTCTTCAAGATAGAGTAGCGTCGAGAACGGTACTCTCCCATAGACACTTGCTTCCTGAAGGCCAGTCGGAGTTGTGCCCACGCTGCTCACTTCACCTTGAATCACCTGAGCACCTATTACTACTGTGTCAATTTTCGTGGGAAGTTTGGTCCTTGATGTTGGACTGGTGGCACGTTTATTGGGTGTGCCCTGCCTCCCTTTTAGATTTGTTTAATTGGTGGCTGGGTATGGAATTCAAAAATCTGGAGAAATATCTATGGGAAAGAACATTCCATGCCACAACTTGGTCTCTATGGTTGGCAAGAAACGATCTGGTGTTCAACAATATTGCATGGCATGTGGAGGATCTTGGGGAGCTAATTAAAACCAGGGTAGCAATGTGGTTAAAGTAAAGTTCGATTTAAAGGTGTACTCGGTGGAAGACTTTAAGGGATATCTTGATAGCGTGAGGAAGGTCAAAGTGTAATATTTGTGTCTGAGGATTGGTGTAGTCCAACTTTCTGTTGGATGATCATCAGCTCTCGTATCTTGTTTTGGGTTCTTTACCCTATTTCGCTCTTAAGCGTTTGTGCTTAGCGAGTTTTCCTCTCAATGTACCCCTTTCGAGTTAATAAAATCTCCGTTTTGCCGAGCAAAAAAAAAAAAAAAAACATCTAAGGGGTGTTTCCGGAAGTGAAAAATTTGTAGATTTTTATTTGTGGTTAAAAGTTGTTAGGTGTTTCTGATAATGAATAAGTTGTTAAAAAATGTCAAGTTGTTTCCAGTTGTGAATAAGTTGTTGATGAGTTTGTGAGTAAAGTTGCTGTACCAAAAAAAGTTTTTTTTAACAACTTTTTTATTAGTGAAAACCAAATAGTAAAATGCTGAAATTTTTTTGTTAATAAAAATGAGATGAAAAAATTTTTAAAATTTTTAAAATTTTTTTTAGTGGAAACACCCCCTAAGCGAGTGGATGACATCAACTTGAAACAAAATACTACGATTATCCACTTGGGTGGCCATCATCATCATGTCAGACTTTTCGACATTTTATTTCCTCTTTCAGCAAAACGAGCCGAATCGGGCTAATTAAGCTTGAATGTTCACTTTCGTCCGTTGTGTTTTCAAGCGACTCGACCCGATCTCGAGTTCAATGAAAATTTGACGAGCTGAGCTCGCGTCGAGCTTGCCTTGATTTGAGTCAAACTCGAACTTATTCACAAGCTTTAATGAGTGAAAATATTAGATGTTTTTGCTCTCATACAACTGCAAATAAAATTCTTATTTTGCACATAAATAAATTCATCCATGAAATTGAAGAATACGTGAATTCTGTACATTTTTTATCTAAGAACTGAAAGGAACAAATCAAGAACAAGAGAGAGAATTAAAGGAAAAGCTTAGAGAGAGAAAGGGAAGAACTCAGGTTTTTATTTCGTTTCTGATCGATGATTACAAAGCAGAAATTACATCTGTTTATAAGCCCTAATTAATCTTCCACATACTCACAACCAAAACAAACTGCTCAACACTTGTAAACTGGCTGACGCAAGTGGAGTGGAGTGCAATTGGTATCTCCCTTATACTCCTATGCACATGAAATGGTTCGATTCCTATAAGCACTCATCATCTTCCCCAAGTTCCCTAGGATAGAGTAGATTGGGTTTAATGAATGCCAAAAAAAAACCACTTGAGCAACAAAAGCCGAGCTAGAATCAGCTATATCCATGTCCATTACAGAAATTATAAAATAATATTAATTTTATGTTTATAGTACTTTTAAAAATATATACATGTACAAGTTATAAAAAAAATTCATTATGCACATATAATGATTTCTGTGTATTCAAGGTTATATCTGAAACTCTTATGATATATATATATACACACACCAAGTTCGCAAGCCTAATCGAACAAGGTACTAAATGAGCCGAATTTGAGCCTCACTTTTTGGCTTGTTTAATAAATGAGCCGAATCTTAACAGTATTTGGTTCGTCGGCTCATTTATTAAACAAACCAAAAATTGAGGCTCAAATTCGGTTCATTTAGTACCCGAATCAAACACAAAACAAATTTTTACTGAGTCGAGTTTGGAACAATTCACTAACAATTCAGTTCATTTGCAGTCTTTCTGCTTTCAATGTTATTTTCGTTAGGACAACTTGGCTATATCCAATACAATATCAAGTATGGAACTATCATACTTGTGACCAAACAAAAGCTATTTCTACATCTCTCCACTGATTATAGATAAAGCTATTTCAAGGTTACCGATTTTCGGAGTTCGATTTACAGTTTATTCTTGTTGCCACTCGATCTATGCTTGACGATTTCCTAGTCCTAAATTAATTGGTTGCCCCAAGCGTAGGGCGGAGACCGACGTAGCACAATATTAATATTCGGTAAGACCGAAGTCGAATCCACAGAGACAATAATGTGTGCTGACTAAAAACTCGGGTTGTTATAATTTGAACTGGCTCTTAGGTAGCCTCCCCTTGTCGATTTGATTGAAATTAACTAAAACTTAAGGAAACAACTATTCTTTTCAAATAATTAAAAGGAGGTACGGTCGTAGGGTTCATTGCACTTGTAACTAGTCTGGATTAACCTGTTTCATTCGTTGTTCTTAAAAACGTTCAACTTTATATTGAAAAAGATACCCCGCAAAATGCGAGACCCTATGATCGCCGTTTACCCATGCGCAACGGAGAATGGGTTTTGGACCCCCATTTCCCCGTTCACATGAGTTCCGACAATACCCGGACTCGTCTACGGGAAGTATTTTTCCAATCTTAAATCATTTTTTCATTGTTTGAAAATAGGAGCAGTGTTCGAACTGACCATGGTGTGCTAATCTGTGGGGCTCCGATCAAGATGGTTCGTCCTCTTCGATTGGGGTTTGAGACCAGCTCCTGATCTTCTCCTAGCTAGCCTGCAAAAGAGAGCACGACTAAAGACCATACCGAAGGTTTTCCGGAATGGCCCTCTGGTGCAAGAATCAGCTCACTTGCAAAGAAATGAGAGAAGGACCAAGAGCTAGGGTTTTTGAGTTGTGTCGAGTGTGTACCTCCTCCAAGATGGCGTAGTTTTTTTTTTATAGGGAACATTTATCTTGGCCTCCAAGATTGTATGTACGTTCGACACGCGTCTGCTGACGTAACCCTTACGTCACATGAGGGTTTCGTAACCGTTTGTAGGGTAAACTGGCATCTTCACGTGCTTTCATCATTACCTTAATAACCGTTCGGCTGACGTCACGAACGTCACCATGGCCACGGTTGCATTCCCCCGTGGGTGAGCTGGAATCCCTAGCCCCCACATTCATTCAAGGCCGAACGTGGTAACCAACTGTCAAAGAGTTGGTGAGCCGAACGAGATGAATCAATAGAACATGATTGAGATGATTATTGTTGAACCGTCGGCTTTGCCGAGGCTTGATGCTTCCGCCTGAGGACGCATTGGCCAGCCAAGGAATGGCTCGAGGATTCCCTCAGCGCGGCTCGAGGATTCGCTCAGCGCGGCTCGAGCCATAATGCTCAGCCTGCTACTAATCACCTCGAGATCCTACCTATACAACTACTCACTCATTACCAAACAATAAACAAAAAAAAACTCTAATTTGAAATATACTTCTATTGCTCGCGATAAAAAAAATAAACAAAGATATAAGTTAAACAAGAACCAACGAATAACTTTGATAAAGAACAAAAATCAATACGAATTACTGTTCTTTTCCTCTCAACAAAAATCAATACGAATCAACTTTGATAAACAATATTGATAGAGCCCGTTCTTTTCCTCTCGACAGCCCCGTCCTGTTTTTTTACTGTCTTCCGTGATAACCTATTATGCGCATATGTTACCTCCTTTTATAAGCTCCTCTTGCCGTCCCTTTAGAACCCTTCTACGATATCATTAACTTGGGCCCATTCATTTCCTTCGATAATTACGCAACTAATTAAATGACGGTCAATAATGTGTTCTCATAATTAATACCCGCTAAGAACATTTTCATCATTAATAAATGTTCTTAGTTTGTCTTTAGTGGATATTAATTATCAAAACACTTCCTAAACCGTCATTGTGCCTAATTTCTACCCAATTGGGACTTGACCCAATTCCCTTTTTACTTCAGCAGTACACGTTGCACTTGTGCACAGTCAAAGCGAATCCAATTCTTCAAGCATTTAACATTGGCCCATAACATACAATGGGCCCACCATTTAATTTATTCCAGTTGATAGGCCGTGAATTGCAAAACAATCTCCAAACTCATCAATTGATTAAGTTCTGTGCCAAACTCTCGACTCCATATTGCAATTCGGGCACTCTGCGTGATTGAATCCAAACGAAGCAACTTCGAACACCGTTTAATATTTCGACTTTGAACTTTTTGTATTGAATTGTCCAAATACCTACAACACAAAATAAAAGCATTAAGCTCCAAGTAATATTATATAAATAGACTTAGCAATGATAAATTAGGGGGCGCGTATGTGAATATTTACGCGCCTATCAATCTACCATTTTGGGTTATTTTTACTTTGTTGAAAATTCAAGAAGGGCACCGAGTCAAAATTTACAAATACTGGAGTCAAATATCTCAAATTCCACGCATTTTATTGCAATTAGGTCCTGTTTAGCGAAAGAAGGATAAATATTACTCCAAAATCTTAGCGAGATCTTTGAAACAATTTACTAATATCAGTCCGAGTATCTCTTTGCAAGCTCTTTTTGGTACAACATGTTGAGTTGGTACTCGCAAACTACTCGATAACTTTCTCGTGCTTGGTTACAGTAAGAGAGAATGAACAATCTAGATTTCTTACCTGTTGTTCGCTACTTCTATTCTAACTAATCCAGATAACTGCATTTGATTACCAAATTAACGATGACTTTCTTGGAAGGGTGCCAATCTAAAGATCAAAGTCAATTGTAACTTTTGCCAATCTTTTATGACCTCCGGAACTTGTGGTAGGTTTGTCTGTGGTAATTTTTTTTTTTTTTTGGGTAAATTTCTTTCACTTTTCCTACACAGGTGCCATCAAAATGCTACGAAACGTATGACCCGTTCAAATGTACGGTGCTTTCAGTTGAGCATGCGTACCGTGTTAACAGGACCAGGATCAGGAAAACAACTCCATTGGGAGACATCATTTCTGGTGGCAAGTTAGGGTTTTGAAATTCTCCCCTGCTTTTGGTGAACTCATCTTCACCGTCAAATAGAATCATCCAATTCATACACAATAATACACAATAGAATTCTCCAATTCAAAACATTGGAAGGTCGCTTGTTGAAGAGAACGCCCATGTCTAACACTTTCTGAAAGGGAAAAACTACATACAACTTGCACCAAACTGCCCACACAGATCTGTCGTGCACAGATTGTGATGTGGGATCCACTATGGGTCCCATACAAACAATTCGAGTTGTTTATTAGATTTAAAATATTTTTTCAAGGGTCAAAAAAACCCAGCTCAATCCAATTACCTGTAAGTGTTTTTTTATTTTGTGTTGCGCTTTTGTTGCAGGTGTGATTGTTTAGGGGAAAATAATCCCAACACAGTCAAGACATTCCATTCTAATTTTCTGTACTTCTATGAAGACAGAAACCTAATAATGAAACTTCTAGTAAGTTGCATGCACCGACACGTTTAGTTTTCTTTTCCTTTCTACTAGGAGCAATCAAAGGAGTGCAAAACTTGTCCAAATTTTTCAATGGCAAAGTAGAGAAATAGACTACGGTGTGTTTGGGAGCTTACTTTTTAACTTTTCATTTTCAGTTTTTTGATTTTTTGGCTTTTTAAATTATGATCAAAATGCATTTTTGAGTATGGTAGGAATGTTTGGGAGATATGTACAAAATGTGTTTTGGAATAGTAATAGTGTTTGGTAGATGAATGATAAAAATGAATTATGGGTTGATTTTTTACCAAATTGCCCTTGGCCTTTTGATATTTAGAAAAATACAAACCAATGCGGAAAAAAAATAATACAAAAAACAAACAAAGTACAAACTGAAGGAAAATGAATGGAAGGGCAGATCTGTGTGTTGTGTATCTCTGGTGGTGTTAACGAACGGTGAGGAGCAAATAAGGGGAAATAAATGGGAGGGCAAACTGGTAACAAGGTAAGAATGTTTAGGGTATTTTGGTAATTTAACGTGAAATTGGAAAATGTAAAACTGGGAAAAGTACCTCCGCACCTCATTTTCGGTTCTGTTTTCTTTTGTGCAAATCAGTGAATGCATTGTGTCAGAATGAGTTTTGGCACTTGGGCTCCCAAACAGCCAAAATGGAAAAATGACAAATGGAAAATTCAAAAATACACCTCCCAAACACCCTTCTAAAAAGCCAACAAGTCAAGAAATAGACTTGGAACCAACAATTCAAGATAATGAGAGAGAGAGAGACTTGGAACCAACAAGTCAAGATAATGAGAGAGAGAGAGAGAGAGAGAGAGCAAACAGAAGTGAAATACACATTGGGCTTCCTCCCTTGTCTTTATACCAAATTTCCACATCCGAACAAAAAAATAAAATCACCTTTCATTTTTAAACTGCTGCCTCTAATTCTTGTGCGGAACCCCAAAACAATACCGATGGCCATTTGTAATCTTCAATATCTCTGCCTCTTTCTTATTTCCATTTCACGAATTTTAGCAAATGCCCAAACTGAGAATAGAATTCCTTTAGGATCCTCCTTCCTCCCTCCTCGCTTCTGATAACTCTTCTTCGTGGAAATCACCATCAGGTGACTTTGCCTTCGGATTCCGTCTACTTGACAATCAGAATCTCTTCTTGCTTGCCATTTGGTTCGACAAAATACCCGACAAAACCAAAGTTTGGTTTGCGAATGGAGATAATCCTGCACCGGAAGCAAGGCCGGCCCTGAGGTGAAGCCTCAGGTGAGGCCGCTGTAGGCCTCCGAAATTTTAGCGAAAACTGGGGCCTCATTATTTATACAACATTAATATATTATATATTAAATGTTCCGTTCTCAAGCGCATGTGGATGGTAGCACCAGTGGTTTGGGCAGTTCCTATATTATATATTAAATGTTCCGTTCTCAAGCGCATGTGGATGGTAGCACCAGTGGTTTGGGCAGTTCCTTTAAACCTAGTGGTTCATGGGTTCGATTCTTGTTGGGCATTTTTGGCAAAGTAACTTCTTCTTTTTTGATTTAGGTGTAAATAATATACAAACTCTTGCACCTCTTGTATTGTAAATTAATTATGTCTTAGTGGTTCATATCTCGTGCACAACATAAATGTTTTCAGTTATTTTATTTTAATTTTTAACTTTTAGTATCAAATTCACAAATAAAACATTACAAAACCAAAATAACTTATTTTAGCTCAACAAATTTTAATAAATTTTTTTAAAATAACATAGTTCTCTTATTGTTAAAACTAATATTCTTATGATTAAAGTTAATGACATGATTTCTTAGAGAAAAAACTTAGTATATGAGCGGTACTTCATTACGTTTGATTCATTTTTTTTTTCTAATAGAATTAGAATTTTATTTTAGTTGAATTATGAGACTATAAAATACTATGTCGAATCTTTTTACCTTATATTAACCACCTATATTGAATTTTTTTGCTAAACAACCGAAGGCCTCATCTTTTAAATTCTCTTTAGGCCTCTAATATATCAGGGCCGGCCCTGACCGGAAGGATCAAAACTTGAGCTCACCAATGATGGCCGGTTCGCATTGAACAACCCACAAGGCCAGCTCATCTGGAAACCCTGAGTCTGTGGAAATGGAGTCGCGTATGCTTCCATGCTCGACACAGGCAACTTCATTCTTGCAAATGGGGAGTCTCTTTATCTATGGGAGAGCTTCAAACATCCGTCTGACACCATATTTCCTAGTCAAGTATTGGAAGCAGGCAAAAAAGATCTTATATTTCTAGCCATTCTCGTTTAAATTCAACTATTTATACTATGCTTAGGCTCCGTTCTGCAACGCTTCTTAAAAAATGAGTACTTATTTTTTCTACTTCTAATTCAAAACACATCCAGCTTTCTTATTTTTCTCAAATAAAAAATTCCTTTCATTTTTTCAAACTCAAAAATAATGCAAATAAAAAAAATTAATTTTTTTGCACCGTATTAAAGATCTCAATGAGATCTATCAAACAAAATCCATAGTGATAAGAAAATTATTTGCATAAACACATGATTTTTGAGCTTGAAGTACTATAAAAAAAACAAGACTGTTGCTTTTGTGTTGGGTGCTGGCGGAGGAAAATCGTGCCGGCGGCCGCGCCCAGCTGGATCCGGCCGCCGGACGACAGATCCGAGCCGTCCAAAAATTCTAAAAAAAAAAAACCAAGGGGGCTTGCGTGGGAATCAAGGTCATCCGAGGTGTGTAGCGTGCTTGATCGGAGCACCCCTTTTCCGTGTGCATATGATATTGAAATCGTACACGGAAAAGGGGTGCTCGGATCAAGCACTCTACACACCTCGGATGACGTTGATTCCTGCGTGGGCCCCCTTGTTTTTTTTTTTAGAATTTTTAGACGGTTCGGATCGGCCTTCCGGTGGCCGGAGACGGCCCGGTGCGGCCGCCGCCCTCCCCGACCGTGGGGTGCTTGATCCAAATTCTTGATCTTACTTGTTTTAAAAAATAAGAAGGCAGAAGTTGTGAAACGGGGCTTCTTATTCCACAAATAATAAGAACTTATTTGGGTTGTGGAACACACCCTTAGAGAACTAGTCTCCAAAAACTTAAATAAATTCTTTGGTCTCTTTCGCCTTGTTTGTTTGAGGAAATAAAAAACTCCGGGCACGGTCTCTAATAAATTTTCTCTATCTATCTTTCTCCACTCATTACTTTCAAAAATCTCTCTCAAAACCCCCAAACGAACAAGGTATTTGAAACTCAAGTAATTTGAAACTTTTCCTCATTTCTTGTTAACCCAACGAAATATAACTGCATGGGTCTAAAAGATGATTGGGGACAACATAGGTTTTGTTGTTGTGTGTTGTGTTGTTGATGCCTTGATGGGTCTAAAAGATCAATAAAGTACCCTTTTCACACAATTTTTTATACTAGTGAGTGAAAATTTAATTATTTCTCTTAGTTTGTCACCCCTTGTTGTGCATAACGATGCTTTGGACTATCAATAAAGAAAGCATGCACTACTATAAAATGATATAAAGATCACGGTACAAAAACTAAAAAGATCTTACTTTTTGTAAAAGTGTAATAAAATGTTATGGACTATAATTTTAATCTCAGTTATATGAAAAAACTGAGATTGAAAGATTTTTTAATCTCAATAATCTAAAAAGTGATATTGTAACTTGTAGAATAGATCTCATTTTCAAAAAATTGAGATTATATATGAAAGAATGTGTCTCATTTCGAAAAAAATTGAGATAAAAAGAATTTTTAATCTCAATAATCTAAAAGTGAGATAGTAACTTAAAAAATAGATCTCGTTTTTGAAAAACTGAGATTGTATATGAAAGATTATATCTCATTTTAGAAAAACTGAGATAAAAAGATCCTTTAATCTCAGTCATCTAAAAATTGAGATCGTAAGTTAAACGCATATGTTATATGTATTAAATATTTAAATTATATATTGAAAAGTGTGTGTGGTGGAGTTGGTTAAAATTTCTATATAAAACTCAAGAGAGTTGGGTTCAAAACCCAATAGGAGAAATACAGTAGGATTTTTTCCCATGGGAAAACACCACTTTTAATCTCGGGTTTTTCAAAAAGTGAGATTATTTCTCTATAAACAACCATGGTTTTATAATAAAACAGGGATGTTAAGCTATTAAAGGTCACGGTTTTGTCATTTTAATCACAGTTCTCATATTTTTTGTCACAGTTTTAATGAGTTTTAACCACGATTTTTATCATGTGGTTAAAAGATAGAGACTTTTAGTTATACCTTGATAGACCATGGTTTTGAATGCGAGATTAAAAGTGAAAGATCACACCAGATGACTGAGATCTTTATCTATTTTTGTAGTAGTGATGGTAATGTGCATATAAATTAATTTGGATCTCTAGGCCTACCCTCTCTGATGCCATTTGGCTTTGATTTGGAGGCACGGTTCTACAACAAAACGTCCCTGTAGCTCCTCGGTTCTTGGAGGTTTAGGGGGGCCACTTTTTTAGTGGTATTCTGAGAGCATCCATACTACAAAATTATATAAAGATCACGGTACAGAAACTAAAAAGATCTCACTTTTTGTAAGAGCGTAATAAAAGGTTATGGACTATAGTTTTAATCTCAGTTATACGAAAAAACTGAGATGGAAAGATTTTTTAATCTCAATAATCTAAAAAGTGAGATTGTAACTTGTAGAATAGATCTCATTTTTAAAAAACTGAGATTATATATGAAAGAATGTGTCTCGTTTCGAAAAAAACTGAGATGACAAGAATTTTTAATCTCAGTAATCTAAAAGTGAGATTGTAACTTAAAGAATAGATCTCGTTTTTGAAAAACTGAGATTGTATATGAAAGAATATATCTCATTTTAGAAAAATTGAGATAAAAAGAACCTTTAATCTCAATCATCTAAAAACTGAGATCGTAAGTTAAACGCATATGTTATATATATTAAACATTTCAGTTATATATTGAAAAGTGTGTGTGGTGGAGTTGGTTAAAGCTTCTATATAAAACTCAAGAGACTTGGGTTCAAAACCCAATAGGAGAAATAGAGTAGGATTTTTTCTCTTGGGAAAACACTACTTTTAATCTCGGTTTTTTCAAAAAGTGAGATTATTTCCTTATAAACAACCACGGTTTTATAATAAAACTGAGATGTTAAGTTATAAAAGGTCACGGTTTTGTCATTTTAATCACAGTTTTTATGTTTTTTTGTCACAGTTGTAATGAGTTTTAACCACGGTTTTTATCCTGTGGTTAAAAGATAAAGACTTTTAGTTACACCTTGATAGACCACGGTTTTAAATGTGAGATTAAAAGTGAAATATCACACTAGATGACTGAGATCTTTATCTATTTTTGTTGTAGTGGGCCACCTTATGCATTTATTGCCAAAGATTAGGTCTGTCTCTAATCATCCCCCGCCCATACCCCCGGCCCAATGATTGGGGACTAGATAGGTTATGTTATGTTGTTGTTGTTGTAGTTTGTCACCCCTTCAATAGAGATATATCCCGGTTTCATCCCTGATTCCGTGCACATGCTACTTTCATAATTCTAACTGATTTCCCTGTCATATGACTGGATTGATTCGTGTTATCACTTGCTTTTATGATAGAAATATTATTGTGTGATAAATCCTACAATCGGTGCAAAGCTATACTCGCGACAAACAGATAACAACTACTCAAAAGGAAGGTTCCAGCTTAGGTTCCTACCAGAGGGTCTAAATGGCATGAATTCCGGGTACAAGGTAGTTTTTAATGAGTCCGGCTATCTCTATGTCATGAGAAGGAATGGAAATGTAGTGAACCTCACATTGGGAAATATAGCTTCAACCAAAGATTTCTACCACCGGGCAACACTGGATTTTGATGGGATAATACGCCCACCCCAAGGCTCCGAGGAATGGAACTTGGGTCCAGTTGTGGTTCGGCGTTTGGTATGAGCCCAAAGACATCTGTTTTGATATGACAGGAGATTATGGAGCCGGGGTTTGAGGGTTCAACAGCTTTTGTACACTGGACTTGATCGTAAGGCCTACTTGTGAATGCCTCCCTGGATTCTCCCTTGAGGACCCTAACAACAAGTTCAGTGGCTGCAAACAAGATAAGGTCAGAAAATGCGAGCCAGGTGGTTCAAATCCAGAGGAATTGTTTGAGATTCATGCGGTATCTATTACTTTTTGGCCTTCTTCTTCGAACTATGAGAGGTTCCCATTATCAAGTGAAGATGACTGCAGTAGGTCTTGCATCAGTGATTGCAATTGTGTGGTGGTTGTAATAAAAAACGGAACTTGTTGGAAGAAGAAATTGCCATTGTCAAACGGAAGGCTGGAGCAGAGCACCTATGGTAAGGCTCTCGTCAAAGTACCAAAGTCTGATGACTCTTCCAAATTCCCTCTTTCTCTGAATTCAGATGAAGGGAAGAAAAATCAATGAGCTCCGATACTGGTAGTATCGATTCTCTTAGGTGGTTCGGTGTTAATAAACTTGATAATTGTAGCTGCAATTTCTGTAGTAATGTTCTGGTCATACCAGAAAAAACAGAAACCAACTCAATGATCAAGTATATTGGAAACTAACAGCCCCTTTGGATGGAGGGGTGAGAAAGGAGAAGAAAGGGGAGTCTTCTCCATTAATGGTGAGAAAGGAGAAGTGAGGGGAGTGATTTCTCATTGTGCAACCCAAACAACCGTGAGAAATCAAACCCTCTCCAGCGAGAAACTCTCTCCGGCGTAAACTCCAGCGACCAAGATCTGTAAACTCCGGCGTCGAAGCTTTCCCCGGCGACGATCTCCCAACATCGGCGACGAGCTAGCAACTCCGGCGATGAGCGAGCAACTCCGGCAAAGCCCACATGCGTGCCTTCCTTTCCTTTCTCACGGAATCGCGCCACATCCGGCGCGATTGAGAAATGGGGTTCTGAGAGAAACCAGTTTCTCTCCTTCCCCTCCCCTTTCTCGTCTGTTGGCTCTCCCAAACGTGGGAGAGAGTCGGATTTCTCACCCTCTCCTTTCTTCTCCCTCGGAATCACACGGTCCAAACGAGCTGTAATATCCGGTCCTTCACGTATAAAGACCTCAGAGATGCCACGAATGATTTTTGTGAAGAACTGGGAAGAGGTGCTTTTGGCACTGTATACAAAGGGGTCATTTCTACATCATATTCAAGAAAAGAAGTAGCAGTCAAGAAGCTAGACAAGTTGGTGCCAGACGGGGAAAAGGAATTCAAGACACAGGCAATCGCAATAGCCAAGACCCATCACAAAAACCTAGTCCGACTGCTTGGATTCTGTGATGAAGGGCCACACAGGCTCTTGGTTTACGAGTACATGAGTAATGGCACGTTGGCAGGCTTTGTTTTCGGAATTTCGAAGCCTGACTGGAACAAACGGATCCAAATGGCACCCTACAAACATCGGATGCTGTTGATTCCAGCGTGGGCCCCCTCGGTTTTTTTTTTAAAATTTTTGAACGGCTCGGATCGGCTGTCTGGTGGCCAGAGACGGTCCGGCGCGGCCGTCCGTACGGTTTCGGTATGGAATGGGTCGATTCGGCTAGCATCACTCTTTCGTAAAACCAAACAAGTAGGGATGGCAATTTGTACCGAACCGATGGGTATCCGAACCGTAACCGAAAATTTTCCCTGAACTATAACCGAAATTTTTCCGTGGGTACGGGTATGGTTGAGGGTAAGAAATAACCGTTCAGGTTCAGTTTGGTTATGGTTTGTTTGCTACCCGAACCGTTCACCAAACCGAACCGAACCAAAATTATGAAATTACAAAATTACCCCTTTATATATATATATATATATATATATATAAAATCCGGTTCTGGTGAGGGATCCCTCATTTGTTAAAATGCGGGACTCCCCCTTCCCGATTGAATTTCGATGATCCGAGCCGCTCAAAGTGACCAGAACGTGATTTTAAGGGTCCCCACGAGAAATCAGCAAAAAAAATGACCGGGAAGGGCTTCATCCGGGCAGTTTTTTCTAAACGGTTCAGAAAAAAATTGCTCGGATGAAGCCCTTCCCGGTCATTTTTTTTGCTAATTTCTCGCGAAGACCCTTAAAATCACGTTCTGCACACATTGAACGGTTCGAATTTTCAAAATTTGATCGGGAAATGAGTCCCGCATTTTAGTCCCTCATTTTAATCCCGCATTTTAGTCCCTCATTTTAATCCCTCACTTGATCCGTCATATATATATATATATATATAACAAATTGGGGTTTCACTTTACTCATTCTTTCCGTCATCAGTCATCAGCCACGCCTCAAAACCCAACGACCCAAGCCCTCCTCTGCGGGAAGATTGCCCACTAATGCAACCCCAGCACTCGACTTCTCCGTCCAAGTCTCTGACGTCGTTTGTTCTCTCCTTTGCCGTTGGTCATCACTACAACGTCCAGCCGTCGTCAATCTCCATCTCTGATCACCCATTTTGCCGTTGACTCCCTTTTCTCCGATCGACTTCGCCGTCGTTCTCCGTCTGCTAAAGTCTCTCTCTCTCTCTC
Organism: Rhododendron molle; assembly: GCA_025413875.1. NCBI lineage: Eukaryota > Viridiplantae > Streptophyta > Magnoliopsida > Ericales > Ericaceae > Rhododendron > Rhododendron molle. The sequence continues at coordinate 6,619,612 of CM046394.1, read as the reverse complement.
TGTATGGGTTAAGGTTTCTGCTCTTTGTCCCCTCACTGTGTACATATACATGTATGTATCTATAATTGCTTTATGTAGATATTTTTGTTTTGACCGAAAGTAAAGTGATTGGCCATTTTTTTGTGAAGAATCCATTGATCTGCTTTGTTTCTGTTTTTTTTTTTTCTCGTTCTGATCTGGCATTTTTTGGTTAAAGAACCCATTGATTTGCATTTCTTTCTTATTTCTCAACTCCATGAGATTTCAACTACGGATACCCATTCGGTTCGGGGAATACCCGAACCCCGTTTGGTTCGGTTACGGGAGCACTCTTCTCTCCCCATTCGGATATTGGGGCGGATTCAGATAGGGTAATGGTTTCGGGTATCGGGTACGAATATTCCAATATCCGCCCCGATTGCCATTCCTACAAACAAGGATACAATTTAGGTTGAAAAGTTTCACCCTTTCCGTTTCCCTACACAGGTGCCATCAAAATGCAACGAATCTCAAAAAGTGCAACATGAGTGGTGCTTGCAGTTGAGCATGCGTACGTACCAATGTTAACAGGACCAGGATCAGAAGAACTCCGTCGCCAGAGTACTTCAACTGTCACCGTTTTTTTTTTTTTTTGGCAAATTAGGGTTTTTTGAAATCCTCCCCTGCTTTTGGTGAACTCCTCTGTCTCTTCACCTTGATATAGAATTCTCCAATTCAAAACATTGGGAAGGTTGCTCGTGGAAGCTGCTTCGGATGGAAGAGAACGCCAATGTCGAAATTGAGTACGCGAACATATCCTTTGTGTAATCCCGTTCTTTTTCCGGAAAGGGAAAAATTACGACTTGCACCACCAAGTAATAATACCAATGTTTTACTTCGGATGGGAGAGTGACCGAAGCAGAGGAGCCGGCCTTGGCCGGCGACGGCATTCCGGGAGAACTGACGGGGTCCGAGACGCAGCGGCAGAGAGTGGGGCCGGGCTGCAGGGTCGCGTTGGAATCGGGGGTTGCCCAAGTGAAGGGAGATGTGATTGGGAGAAGGATTTTGGTGAATCCATCGAGGGTTTTGCTGGCGGAGAGGTATTGCTTCTGCGTGTCAAGTCCCCAACAGGAGGAGGGGTTGGGTTCTTGGAGAGAGGGTGATGAAGAGAGGGAGCGTCTATTCATGGAGCCGCCGCACGCGGTGCAGTTGTCGAGGCAGCGGGTAGCAGTGGCGGAGTCCAAGGCTTCGGTGGATTTGGGTTCTTGGAAGTGTGTTTTTTCCATCTCTGAATTTTCTCTCTGTGACTGTTTCTCTGTTCTTGAATGTGAAAAGGGAAAGTGTAGGCAAGAAGTTGGACAAGTTGAGGGCCAATTGGCATTGGCGAGGTTTTTAAGTATGTAACTGCCGTAACGGTATCGGTGTCACGTCATCACAGGGAAATGCTATGACAGGTGATGCTGTCAAGCGACATCCCAGCAAAGCACAACTAAGCGGTCGATCCGACTGTTTATCTCTGCACAGATAGATCGGATTAAATCTTAGCTTATACAAATCAGAGTTTTCGATTGCTCGACAAAGATCCGAGCCATCGATTGCCAAGATAAACGGCCAGATCGACCACTCTGCACCTGTTTTGCAGGGTGCATGATAGCATCCCCATTCCCAGCTATGTCTTTTTCATAATCAGACTTGTTTATGTTTTAAATTTTGATTTTTCAATTTAACCTCAATTAATACGAAACATTGAAAGTATATGACCAAATAATACTTGTCTCCACTGAGAATTTTAGTTCAAGAGGTGAGTGTTTTGATCGACACGAGTTACACTAGTATTTGGCTCGTGGTTCGCCGCAGATATTACACTTGGGCCGTCTCATTTGATCTTGGAGAGAGAGAGAAGAGAGGAGGAGGAGAGAGAGAGAGTGTGTGTGTGTGATGCAGGGAGTGTATTAAGAATAGGAACAAATACGAAATCAAACTCGAAAATGCAGAATGTATAGAAATCTCTGATTAGAATCAAATACCGAGATCACTATTCACAGGTAAACGAGAAGCGATTGAGAGTACGGAGAGATCCATCCAAGTGAGCTTCAACCTGCGGCGAGGGGCCTTTTCTCTTCCACCTATGCCGCCAAAACTGAACTATTAGAAGAGTCAAATGGAAAAATGTCATATATGTGTAAGTGATCAGAAAGCTTACCTTTCCACACTCCGAAGGGATCATATATGTTGTGCAACCTACCAATCCGACATTAAATTCCAAAGTCTTTTGTATAGTGCTCACACAGCTCTTCTGTCGCGAGTTTCTTCAAGCCATAAGCATCTTGAGCCTAAAAATAAAAACCAAAGAGAAGAAACCCATAAATTGCTTTCTAACAATTTGGAAGAAAACTAAAACTAGATTAGTGGTTTGCCTACTAGAGACAACAAACTAACCTCCGCAGGCCCTGCATCAGATTCCTTCAACATCAAATCCTGTCGTTGGAAATCCGCATAAATCCAAACAGAGCTTGAATTTTTACCAGCCATAGTAAGATGTAACATTGACAATTCTACGACATAATTAACGAATGTAGATCGTTCCAGACTTGAGAACTCTAACTTCTCTCAACATAGAAAAATTATCTTCTACCAAAACCTAGGGCAGCATACCTCTTGACTCCATTGACCCTAGCGGCCTCAAAGCATGTTGAAACTGATCATTGTGTTGTTATACATAATAACTGAAATACTAGTCCTAAGGATTACAAGCAAAACACGCCAACAGAAAACAGAAAACAAAGCAATATCTACACTATATTTAAGCTAAGAAAAAACCTTCTAAGGTAAACCCCAATTAGCATAGAAAGCCCAATTCACTTGAGTTGGCTTAACACCCCTTTTGGCACTCAAAAAATTCTTGATATAGCCAACTGTACTAAAAAGGACCAGCGAAATTGCCAGCATGGAATTAGATTTCCAAAAACTATTTTCTTCATACAAGTAATTCCATCGAGAAAGTAAGGGCTTTTACCATTTCCTGCCACAAAACCAAAGCTTATTTGCGTCGTTACCGAAACCCAGAAACCCTCATTCCCCTCGACCCCTCCCTCCCTTAATCGACTGCGCTAACAAATACCTCACCCCGGATAATGAAACCCAAATCTGCTGGAGAAGAAACAAAGATGGAGAAATACCGAGAGAGAAACATAGAAATATCGAGAGAGAAACCTACATGGACAGAGAGATATATAACCAGTAGTGAGCGAAAAGCCGAATACGAAAGAGATAAAGAGAGAGGCAGATTTACAGAGATGGATTGGCGAGAGGCAATTCGAGCAGTAGGAAAATTTTCTCTCTGCGCGAGAATGAAAAGTACCAAATTAGTCTGTAAAATTAAAACAATGAACCCGAAGTCGACCAATCATAGACCACCCACTTTCACCTAGCCCTACCGGCCCCACGGCACCATCCTTGGAAAACCCCAAAGCGATTGACGAAAGTTTCAAACACAAATGCACAAAATTGAGAGAGAGAGAGAGAGAGAGAGAGACCAGACGAAGATGAAAAGAATAAATCAAGCCCTAATTAAGCCAAATGAATCTCTAATTTCTAGTTTTATAACTCAAATGAAGCCCCCTTTATTTGCAAATAGGTAAAAATATAAACACAAGTGCGAGAACGAGAAGGTTTCATACATGATTTAGAGTTTGATTCAGTGTTCTCTCTTCTTTTCGGAGAAGAAGAGTTTGAGGTCTGTAGAGAGGAGAAGAAAGAGGGAGAGACGTAATGAAATGAGAAAAAGATATCTGAAATCAAAGTAGGGCTTTACTCAATGCTCTCCTTCGCGTTTACTCGATATCTGAACAAGAGTTCGGCGAGGAAGGGGGCGGAGATGAAGATGATGATGATGTAGAGGCAGCCCGTGAGTTTTCAACATGAATGGGGAGGCAGCGTCTGATGGAGCAAAATTAGGGCTTGTCATGCAAAACTGCATGAAATGACGTCGTTTTACATGGTATAACTTTCCATTTAATTTTTAAAGTGCACCTAAATAAAATGGCAGCCGGGGAGGGAGAAAATTCTGATCTTTCAATGACAACTTTATGCTTGTCATTGAAACTTGTCTTCGGTGACAAATTTTCTGTCACCAAATCTCCCCTTATTTGGTTCGTTAGTTGTTGGTTTTCGGTGACAAGCAATAAAATCTTTAGTCACCATTGAGTATATTCCGTGTCAACACCAATTTTCTGTCACCAATGGTTGTCACCAAATGTGTTTTTTGTTGTAGTGCGTGGACAGAATGCTGTCCCGCGACGTACCAACAATTAGGCTTTTGTCCCGCGACGTACCAACAATTAGGCTTTTGGGGAAGGAGTAAAAGGTCATTTCGGGGGATGGAGTAAAAGGTGGGTGAAAGTGGGATTGAGGGAAAAGTCGCCACACACCAAAATGTGAAGTGACTGGCTGTGTACAACAAGGCCTACTCATGGAACACGTTGCCTAGAATAAAATAAGTTGTCAAATAATAATGATTTTTATTTATTTAAATAAATCCAAAGCCAAATAAATCCCAATTATAAACATGGGGCACAACCATCCCATGAACCAACCAATATCTAGTGATCAAACAATAATAAAATGAATTCGTTATCTGACAAATGTTTTAAATGCGGAAGCGATTTATTAAAATAAAATTAAGATGAGACACCCTAAGGAGGTCAAACAAAAGAATCCCTGAGGTGCCGCCAGAGTCCTTGCCTAACTCTCCAACTTACCTGAAAGAGAAGTTAGAATAAATCCGTTAGCTAACGAGCTCAGTGAATAGCAAGTATGTATGATAAATAAAGTTGAAAGTGGGGGTTAAAATAATTTACGATTAAATCATAATTTGGCATACGAGGTGTCCAGTAGAATAATAAATTAATCAATGAAGCATTTAACCAATAAATATTCTTGGTGGTAATCACAACGTTAACTTCATTAACAATGGGAAACCACAATCAAATAGTACCACAGCCAAAAAAAATCTCATCAAAATTGGATCCAATATTGAACTTAGAGTCACTAAGGTTGGCAGCCCATGGTACTTTTTCCTAAGACGATCCGGCAAAAGAAAGCTGTTCAGCATTAGAGTCACCGGCCTCATACGGTCTTTTCCCCAATGGTCAGGGTCACCAACACGAAAAGGAATAATTTCCCTGGAGTTTCGAAATAAATGTTCCCATTAATATCCACCAAGTTCTCACCAAAAAGAATATTATCAATTGATCTCAAAAATTTATCTCATGCCAATTTATAAAACAACTTATAAACAGTTTTGGGTCTTCGAATAACATTCATATAAATTACTGAAGGAAATACTTTTAAGGAACACAGGGAACTTTCAAATATACGTAACATACTTAACTACTCACCTGGATCCAAACATACCGCAACACGAGTACACAAAAAGATGCTAAGTTGAACCAGGAGAATCATATATACCACAATATTAACACTAATTGTATCAACATATCTAATATAGGACTACCCAAAAAGATGAAACCTAAAGCTTTTAGCTTCAAAAATACTAAGAGCAGGGACACTTTGCAGGGATCCTTACAGAGATAATCGCGTTTGGCTCCATTCCGAATCCCAAAAAAATCTAGAAAAATATCCATAAATTTTTTAATATTATTTTATAGAGCCTTGTAAAAAGCTCTGTGGATATCGGTAAGTATCACTTTTGGATTCGTAAGGGCGAACTGCTCAGTTTGCCCCTACGAATCCAAAAGTAATACTTACCGATATCCGCAGGAGCTGATTTTTTACAGGGCCCTATAAAATAATATTCAAAAATTTATGAATATTTTTCTAAATTTTTTTGGGACCCAAAATGAGGTCAAACGCGATTATCCCTGCAAGGATCCCTGCAAAGTGTCCCTGCTCATAGCAGGACTTAAACCCAAGCCACCAACCAACCATGATCAACCCAATACTCCAATTCCCCTTAATCTATTGGATCACCCACGGCATACCACCAGGTTCTCAATCAAAACACTGAAACCTATAACCATGGCTAAAATATTAGTATTGACTAGAGTCTATATTCATCATTATAATAAGCAAAACAAAACCCCCACCACCATCAACATGAACACCACCAATTTCACTTGCACATCCACCGATCCATGCACTACCCATCATGCAAACTAAAACACGGCTGCCAACTAGGGCGAAGCACGTACCGCACCGCCACACTTCGACCTTAACCCAATTTTAAGTGTACACGACACCGAATGGGTTAGCAATGATAAATTAGGGAGCGCTTATCTGAACATTTACGCGCCTATCACACCTCTCAGCTTACACTTTGCTGGTCTCGAGCAAAGAAAACAAAATGCAACTAAAGAAAACAATTTAAAATCGATAGTTTTTTAAACCCCCAAGCGGCCCCGGTAGGACGAATGAAGTCTCGTGAGGGTTTTCAGTAGTGATCACCCACACAACATCGTGCCTCTTCACATGATACTCGAAAACCTGTAAGATAGCTCAATGATATTTCAAGCAAAGAATATGAAGCCATCGCAAAGAGATAATGGGCATAAGCAGTTCTAGATACCATCAAGTCATAAAAATGAGTCATGACACCTAAACTTAGGGTATGTGAATAAGAGCTTCAGTCATAAGTGAAAAATAACTTGAAAATTCTCTCTGAATAGAAAAGATCACCCACCAATCATTAACTAACTATTCATCCCCTTTTTTTTCTCAAAAATTCACATTCACATCATTAACTAACTATTCTCCAGACACAATATAGATTGTGAAGCTCAACAAGAGAATGATTATTATGAGGCTCAAATAGGCTCACAAGGGATAAATGTATGAAAGGAAGAAACGAACCGGCTCAAAATAGCAAAGATGACCTATAATCCTCTCCAAGGGGCAATACAACCATGCAATTTCCAAACCCAAGACCATTTAAAATATTCCCAACACTTGACAACAAAAATAATGAGATCAACAACGAACATGCTCTTTCATGACAAACAAGAGTTTGTTTGACACCACTCTAAGAAAAAGTAGGCTCTAAATTCATGTGGGCATAAGTCTCCACTAAACAAGCTATCGAAAACATTTAAGTCATAACTCACAAGCAACCAAATCCCAAATAGACGTGAAGTGCAAATGTACTAAAAATAAATGTCATGACAAATTTTTCATGACAATCTAGCAAAAAGAACTATAATGCCACCACAATATTAAAACAATAACTATCACATCTTAAACTCAATCAATCAAGAGCCAATCTCAAAAGCTTTCAAGCCTCATGCAAAAAGAATCCCACAATTTTTTTTTGGTTTTTTCAATTTTTTTGAATCGAACAATGCAAAAAGAACAAAGTGATCCCTTCCCCCAACTTGAACTATTCAATGTCCGCATTGAAAGCATAAAAATGAAAAGATTGGACAGAAATGTAAAAGAGAGGAAAGGTATCACCGCAAAAAAGAGGAACATAGCAGCCTAATATAGCAAAGGGGAGACCCCTCAACTTGGATCGAACAAGCTGCAAAATGTTTGCCTCTAAGACAGCGAGATAAAATAAAATAAAATAAAAGTAGCTAATCTAAGAAAGAAAAAATGTAGAGACCCGGAAAATCTTTAATTTTTGAAATGTTAATTAAGTGGGTAATTGGAAGAATATGGTTTATTGGGTGATTATTTGAATTGAGGACTAGAATGAAAGAATTGAGACTTGACGGAGTGTGGGTGTGATAAAAAGATATAGGGGTATAAATACGGTGAGTGTGTGTGTAGGAGATAACATGTCATCTCCCATCTCACTCTCTCATCTGTTCTCTCTCTCTCTCTAGTCGATCTCTCTCTCTCTCCCCTCCTCTCACTCAAAACTCCACTTAATCTCTCAAGATCTTTAAGAATCAACCTCCTTCCGACCTTGCAATCACGTTTTTGAGCTTGGAATTCCTTGGGTCGGGCTACGATCGAAGTTTTGAAGTTCAAGGAAGCTAGGACTTGCTTAAATCTTGTAGATCTTGGTTTTCATCCTGAGTTAGGGATTTCTTTACCTCTTTTATTTGTTTACATGTTGATTTGATGCAAGAATCGAGCTTTGATCGTCTCCCTTCATTCGTTTGAAAGTCTGTAAAAAACTGCCGAAATCGCCTAGGGATCGATCCCCCTTTGAACTGCCTTGTTCCAGTGACTGCAGGGATTGATCCTTGATGGAGGAGGGATCGATCCCCCTCCCCTCTGGACAGCTGTTTTGGTTTTGTGCTCCTTTGATCGTATCGACTCCCGATCGCTTCTAAACCCTTTTGGACACTTCCAAACCTATTCGATCTTTGTGTGTTTATGATTCATTGATGTTATCTTTGATCTGTTGGCCTTCCGTTAGTAAGGATCGAATGTGATTTAACTTGATTAAAACTGCGTTAAAATGAAACTTATTGATTGTTTGATTACTTAAGAGTATTTATGGCATGTCGGTGGCATTGTTGGCATAACGTATGATATCCCATATATGAATGTGATCATGAGAAAGTCCTAGTTGCATATTAAGTATGAAAGTATATGTTTTGGGTCGAAAGTTGGTATAGAGAGTCTCGTAACGTAAGGGGTGGTAATATACGAAAACTCAAGTGGGTCTCGTAACACAAAGGGTAGTAATACGGTGATCCAAGTGGTTAGGGTTCCTCGTAACGCAAGGGGTGGCAATACGGTGGCCCTCATGGTGTTATACTGTAACGCAAGGAATGGAAATACAGACGGTGGAGATTCGTGATAGTGAGTCGAGTCGACACCATAGAGTTGCTCGAGTCCCATGAATAATGTGGTTAATTGTTGATAGTGGCAAGTCTTAAAATGATTGTTGTGAATGATTGGCATCCCTTTGGATTGATTCATATCTATCGATTGAGCTATACCTTTATGTCTTCATCTCTCTGCACTTGTCATCATATTTGCACATAAAATTGGTAAAAGATTTTCCTACTAGGCTAGTGTAGCTCAACCCAATCTTTCTTTTCAGGTTCAAATGCTAAACATTAGATTGCTTGCTTCGTGTGCATGGAAGTGAAAGACTTTTTGGAAGCTAACTATTTTAGTTACCCAATCATCTTCATAATTGACTTTCTTTTGATTTAAGATGGGTTTGTAACTAAATATTCTTGAATTTCTTTTTGACTAGAATGTTTTGTAATATTCTAAACAGATTTGTACTCGTACTTAAGTTTATTTTGTGACCGGTGTGCCAAAGTTGTAATTCCTTTAATCTTGCGGTTTTATTTGTAAACTTAAATAGGTGGAAACTCTTTTGGAGTATTTGTCATTGATATGTGATGAGCACCCAATATTATAGATATTTGGTGTGACTAGTCCCGTTTTATGTTGTTTTATCTTGCGTTTATTTAGCTTTTATTGCGATATTGCGCGTAAGGTAGGTTTTTGTGTATTTCAGGTAAAACGTGCTAATAAGGCGGTTTTGAACGCCAAGGAATGTTCCGGATGCAACCAAGTGCTCAAGGCCACGTGCCACCACGTTGTGGTGCCCGAAGAGTCATGAAGCGATGGTTTGGAGGTTGCTCGGTTCGCCCAAGGGTCAAGGGAATTGAAAGAGAAGTGAGGATTTTACCAAAGCAATTCATCTTCCGACCAGCTGAGGGTAGATCTGTCATATCTTTTGATGCATAAATTACTTTTGATCCAAACCACTTGGGTTAGAAAGTAGACTTGACGAGCTTTCCAACGGTCCAAAGAACACCAAATTCGAGTTTGGGAGCATCCGGAGCAAACCCGTGAAGTTTCCCAAAAAATCTGTCAAGTTGGTACCGATACCTCAAAAACATGGTATTGGTACCATGTTGCTGAATGTGAAGACAGTTGAGTTGGTACCGATACCTCAATTTTGAGGTACCGATACCAATGCCCTTCGACCAGCACTTTTGCTGAATGGTTCAACCTTCCATTTATGGAAAGTTTCCACTTCTAGCATATTTTTGGGATATTTTAGGAGACTTTTGGTCCACTCTATGCCTGATTTTGTAAGCCATATAAATAGGCTTGTATGCCATTTATGGAATGGATATGTCATTAGTTAGTTTTTAGGCCTAAGCTTTAAGTCTTTTTCTTCCAAGGACTCCATTGTTAGTCTTTCACGTTTTTGAGTGTATTTCCTTCAAGAACTTCTTAAGGTAATTGTCATATGTTATTTTCTTGCTTATTAATGTTGTAGATATGGTATGGATCTTTGTATAAATCAAGTTTGTTTTAGTTTCTATCGGTTAATCATGTTTTCTTCCTTAAGCATAATTTCTAGTCTTTCTACTATGTGTGAGTAGTATTTAGGTTTGGTCATGGGGTGAGGTGCACCTTATGGATTAGTCATTTAAATGGTTTCGCTCAAACTTTAGCTTAATTTCAAGCTTTTGAATAAATTAAACTCATGATGTCTAGCATAGATCATAGGGTCGGTGGCTTTCTTGATCATGGAGTCTATCGCTTTGTGCTACGAGCTTGATAATCCTACTTGTGCGAACGATCCTTTTTCATCTCTCACTTGCGTTAAATGAGTTCAGTTTGAATTAGAGCTTTGAGTTGAGTTACAAGTAGTCTTCAGATTTTAATTCTTCAAGTGGAATCCGGACGGTTTTGGTTCACTCTTGAGTTAGATGAAAAAACCGTTTTATGGCTAAGTCGTGGGTAAATCAATCCCTCTAACTCGACCATCTTAATCTAGTTTATTTCCAAGTTTAGTATTGTCGTTTGAATCAAACATCAAAGTTGGCAGCTTGAATGCCGCAGCTATATACTTTACATCTACTCCAAATTCGCTAAAGAAGACTTCTCTGTGGGAACGATTCCGGTCTTTCGGTGTATATGCTATCAACGACCTAGCCCTATATATGCTTGGGTGCAAACCTCTCTAGGAGGTTAGGTTGCGGAATTAAGCAATATGTGAGGAACTTTTATTGAAATGGATTATTTATTTTTGTTGAAAATCGAAAGCATGACAAAAAAAAACTGTACAAAAAGTTAATTACATTCACTCTCATCACGTGAAATCCAAGCATTCATCACACTACGAAGAGCAATCAAAATCAACATCTCACCCCACTTCAAGCACTCCGTTAAAAATTGTACGCGACCGTGCCACAAAATCAAATACTTAGAATATCTTAATTGCCTTAGCCGCGTTCGAAATTTAAATTCTACCAATTGCGTATTCCCAACCAAATTAACTTTCAAGTTGTTGATGAGTTTTAACAAAAATAGATAGTAAACCACATTAAAACTATGAACACCAAGAAAATCAATTTGTTCTAACTTAACAATCTTTTGCAATGGTAGATGCTCAATAGGAGTGATGACATCAACATCTACGGTTGGGGATATTTGATCATCAAGAACAAGTGGATTTTGCACAATTATTGGCAACGACTCCTCAGGAGTCACCTCATGAAAATCCATCTCAAGTGTACTAAAATGCTCTCGAGAAGATTGTTGCACTTCAGGTGAACCAACTATTTCGTTAGTTACAAGTGGCTTTGTTGTTTCATCTTCCAATACATGAGAATTAATCACTTGAAAATTTTCAACTTCATTGCAAGAAAGAGAATCAGCTAATTGATCAAAATAAGGCGGCTCTATTTTCTCTTTTTCCCTCCCATCAGAATTGGTATTCTCAAAATTTTCAATCAACTTACAAAATTGGAGCTTTTGGGTTCATTCATCTAGGTAATCCCAAGCCTCTTCAGCGTTTTTATCCAGAAATTCATCAGTGGACCTAAAATCCACCCGACATGGCTTAGGATTTAAACTACGGCAAAAGATAACCAGAAAACTGTCAAGCTCACAATTAAAACTCGACCAAGAGAATACGGAAAATTTAAATCGCTCTCAACATTGTGACAAAGACTCATCATCTTGTTGAGAGAAATGTGACAATCCTTGTAAAAGCATATGAGTCTCACATGAGGGATTGAAAGTTTTGAAAAATTGTATTACAATCTCACTCCATGTCAATCTTGGACTCAAACAATTAAACCAATCATGAGCACTACGACGCAAAGATGCTAGGAATACATGTAAAAGAGTCACTTCATCGCTAGCTAAAGCTTTCTCAAGGTCATGAATATGCGAAAAAGGATTTTCTGAGGCCAAACCATAAAATATAGGAAGTGACACTGAACAATCAAATTGTCTTGTATAACCTCCATAACACCTTGCAAAATGGGCCATTTTTTTTCTTTTCAACAATAATTAAAAAAAAAAAAATAAGCTAGAGGTGGTCACTTTCCTATGATGGAGGGTTGCCTACCTCTACCTATTATGACTCAAAATAAAAAACTAAAAAGAAAATAAAAAATAATTACCCGAATTCTTAACACATGTTACCATCCCCGGCAACAGCGCCAAAAATGCTTGATGATTTCCTAGTCCTAAATTAATGGATTGCCCCAAGCGTATGGCGGAGACCGACGTAGCACAATATCAGGTAAGTTCGGAGTCGAATACACAGAGACGGTGATGTGTGTTGTTTAAAAACTTGGGTTGTTATAATTTAAAAGGGCTCTTAGGTAGCCATCCCTTGTAGTTTTGATTGAGATTAATTAAAACCTAAGAAATTGATTGCTCTTTTCAAATAATTAAAAGAAAGGTACGATCGTAGGGTTCATAGCACTCGCAACCAGTCCGGATTAACCTGCTCCATTCAATGTTCTTAAAAACGTTCGATTTTAATGAGAAAAAGATACCCCGAAAGGTGCGAATCCTTACGGTCGCCGTTTACCCATGTGCAGCGAAGAATGAGTTTTGGACCCTCATTCCCTTGTTCACATGGGCTCCGATGACGACTGGATTCGTCTCACGAATATTCTTTATTGACCTAAAATTGTTTTTTTTTTTATTGTTTGAAAACATGAGCAGTGCCCAAACTGATCACAGCATGCTAATCACCCTGCGACCCTACCTATATGACTACTCACTAATCATTGAAGAAGAACCAGAATAAACCCTAGATTGCATCATGCTTCTATTGCTTATAATGAAAAATAAACAAAAGAGCTAAGTTAAACAAGAACCAACGAATAATTTTTATAAAGAAATGAAATTAAAACAAATTACCGGAATGTAAATAATTGAACAAAACTTAAAAACAAAACAATATTGAATTTCGGCAGTTCGGCAGCCCCGTTCTGTCTTTTCTTCCGTCCGAAAGCCTCCCTGTCAAAAGCGAAAAGAGCGCAGACCTTCCTCCTTTTTATACCTTTCTGTAGCCGAAAAATATACCAAACCTCGTGGGCCATGGCTTAGGCCTAATTCCATTTTCTTTTGTCCAAGGCTTCAGTCAAAACAAGTTATAATAAAAGGTATCCTTTTGAGGCCCACCGAGACATGCAACAGTAAGAGCAAAATATGGCCCAATCCATGTTTTAATCAGCTTTAACTTATTAAGCTTTCAAACACCTACAATATAAAATTCAAACATTAAAACACTAAGTAATAAAATAAATAGACTTAGCAATGATAAATTAGGGGGCGCTTATGTGAATATTTACGCGCCTATCAACTGTATTACTTCGTTTTTTTTAATTTCAGTTAGTTAGTTAGTTTTTTTTCTAAGTAGTTTATATTTTGTTTGTTAATTCATCCTAGCTCTATCTTTTTTTCAGGATAAATCGTGAAAATACTAACTCGAATATAAATCGCTCCAATGGAAAAAGAAAAATACTTGAATGTGGATACGCTGACAATGACCAATCAAATGGAGAAGGAAGCAACGAAAAGGCGAAAGAAGCACGCCGTGTGACATCGTGCATATTGCGGAAGAAAATTTTGTCACCTCGAAACACCAAACACACTAACCTAATTGCTTCTTCATTACTTTCCATACCAGTTTTTTGATCCGCGTTATTGTTTTTTTTTAAGAATAGAAAATTGTCCATGTGACCATGAATGCAATTTTGTAAAAATTGGACGAATGCAATTGTGTAAAAAATTTCACATGATGGACGGAAGTCCTGTAGATGAATAGCAAATGATTCCATGATTGAATAAGCAGAAATTAAAGACCTGGTTAAAGAAATCACAAAAATTCATGAAATAGTGTCGGGGCTTTAAACAAATTTTAGTCCGTGCATACTTTCATACTAATTTTAGTCCGTCCATACTCGCATACTTCCATTCTGCACGAGTCTTCATGAAACAAGCAATATCGTGCATAGTTTAAAAATTATCCGGAACTTCCGTGTATATTAGTTTAAAAATTCTGCATGATTCCAAGTATACCCAGTTACGACTTCCATGTATATATATTAGTTCTGTTTCATAATTGTTTCTATTTTAATAGGTGAAAAGATTGTCATGCAAACTGTACGGGAAAGTGGCAAACTAAACGATTCCAAGATTGTCATGATTGTTTCTATTTTAATAAGTGGGACAAATAAGTATTTGTTTTGTTAAGATGAATTCATAGTTTTGTTAATTTGCTTAATTCTTATCAGGTTTATGGAGCAGGCATTGGTATTGTAGATGGTACAAATTGCATGGGAGAGCTACAGGGAAATATGGCGATTGAGGTGGGCAGGTGCATAAGGATTACATGCAATGGGTTTCAATTTTCGTGTAAAAATATTGCGAGACCTGAGGTCCTCCTACTATTGCTAAGGGGAGATGAGAATAGAGAATTTGATTATGGTGAGTAGCGAATAGGGATATGAATGGGATGATGTGAGTTAGAAAGAGTGAGAATCTAAAGGAAGATTCAAATGTAAGTCATGATAAATTGGGGTTTGAAATGTATTCTGGTGGACTATGTTTTAATAGGGATTGGGGGGCCTGTGGTGACTTAGTGACCCAAAATGGCGTAGTTTTGGAGTTGCAAAGGGTTTAAAAAAAGGGGCTGAAAGACCCTCTTTGGTGGAAAGCCGAGCAAAAAAATTAAGTGCTCCAATTTTTAATCCGTTTAAACCGGTGCGAAGATTTTATTTCTCTGATCATTTTATCCTAAAGAGTCATAATTAATTTTTGACTCTGGAGCTCTCGTTAATTAACTCCAAGAGATATTTGATTCTACTACTTTCTTAATTAGGACTAATTAACGAGAGTTCTAGAGTCAAAAATTAATTATGACCATTTAGGATAAAATGATCATAGAAATATGATCTTTGCACCGGTTAAAACGGATTGAAAATTGGAGCAAATAAGTTTTTAACCATATTTTTTAATATATAAACTCCCTAAAGATGGTTGAAAAATTAAGTGCTCCAATTTTCAATCTGTTTGAACCGATGCAAAGATCTTATTTCTATGATCATTTATCCTAAATGGTCATTATTAATTTTTGACTCTAGAGTTCTCGTTAATTAGTTCTAAGAAAGTAGTAGTTAAAAATATCTCTTAGGGCTAACTAACGAGAGTCCTAGAGCCAAAAATTAATTATGACCCTTTCGGAAAAAAATGATTAGAGAAATAAGATCTTTGCAGCGGTTCAAACGGATTAAAAATTGGAGCACTTAATTTTTTAACCATACTTTTTAATATATAAACTGCCTAAAGATGGTTGAAAAATTAATTGCTCCAATTTTTAATCCTTTTAAATCGGTGCAAATATCTTATTTCTATGATGATTTTATCCTAAAGAGTCATGATTAATTTTTGAATCTAGAGCTCTCGTTAATTAGTCCTTAGAAAGTAGTAGAACCAAATATCTCTTAGGGCTAACTAACGAGAGCCCTAGAGCCAAAAATTAATTATGACCATTTAGAATAAAATGATCAGAGAAATAAGATTTTCGCACCGGTTCAAACGGATTGAAAATTGGAGCATTTAATTATTTTGCTCGGCTTTCCACCAAGGAGGGTCGTTCAGCCCTTTTTTTTTAAACCCTTTCCAACCCCAAAACTACGCTGTTTTGGGTCACCACAGGCCCCCGGATCCGTTTTAATAGGTTAGAGAACGGAGATGGGTCGCTCGCTGGTACAAAGTATGGTTTTGTAATTGCTATTGTATATAATTTTTTGGACATGCAATCAGATTTCGTTAGGACATTTGTAATTTATTTTGTTTCAAGTGTGACTGACTTTTGATGGAGTTGTTTAATTCTAGATTACTCGATGTGATCCCCACTAATTAGAAATATGTTTATGTTGGGATCAAGTTATGTGGGTGTGTTTCCAAAAAAAAAGTTACTGTAGGTGTGTATCTGTAGGCATGTGTAGTTGCCCACATGTTGCTAACGACACTCAAAACCAGTTATAATTCTTCGAGCCGTGCCAAAGCCAGTTATAATTCTTTGAGCCGTGCTTTCAGGCACTGGCATGCGCTATCAGAAGTCAAGGATATCAGAAAGGGTTAATTACTTGTTGCCCCCTTTATCAATACACGTTTTTTACTTTACTCTCTCCTACTATAGAACACTACAACCTACCTCTTTATCTTTCAATTCCTAACACATAAAGCCTGCCGTTAGTCTGGAATCCAAAAAATCGTCAAAGGAGCATGTGCATGTCACATAATCTGTAAAAAAAAAAAAAAAAAAAGTGCTCTAGATCTAATTTTCAATCTCTTTGAATCGGTGCCAAGAATTTATTTCTCTGATCATTTTATACTAAAGGATCATAATTAATTATGGCTTTAGGGCTCTCGTTAGTTAGCCTTAGGAAATATTTGGTTTTACTACTTTCTTAGGACAAATTAACGAGAGTTCTAGAGTTTTCAATTAATTATGACCCTTTAGGATAAAATGATCACAGAAATAAGATTTTCGCACCGGTTCAAACGGATTAGAAATTAGAGCACTTAATTTTTAAACCATATTTTTAAATATATAAACTACCTATAAATTTTGTAAGTGCTTCAATTTTCAATCCGTTTTAACCAGTACAAGGACCTTATTTCTATGATCATTTTATTCTAAAGAGTCATAATTAATTTTTGACTCTAAGGCTCTCGTTAATAAGTTTTAAGAAAGTAATAGAACCAAATATCTCTTAAAGCTAACTAACGAGAGCCCTAGAGTCAAAAATAAATTATGATCATTTAGGATAAAATGATCAGAGAAATAAAATTTTTTGCACTGATTCAAACAGATTGAAAATTAGAGTACTTAATACTCCATCCGTCCATTTTTAAGTGTCCTGCTTCGTAACTCCAACTTATTAAAAAGACATCATCATTATACCTTTCACATCAACTTTTTCCTCCACTTTCCCTACTTACCCATCATCATTACTCTTTTACTCACTTACTTTTCAAAAATGAATCTACTTTTAGGGACAAAATAGACAATACACCAACTTTTACCCACTAACTTTACAAAATGGACACTTATTAAGGGACAGCCCAAAATGGAATACTGGACAATAATAAAGGGACGGAGGGAGTATTTTTTTTTACAAATCATGTGACATGCACACACTACAAGAAATTTGGGATCTCCCAACGGTTTTTTTAGAAACGGTTGAAAAAACCGTCAGTATAGATGGTGTGTAGTAACGGTTTTTAAAACGTTACTATAAACAGAACTATAGCAACGGTTTTCATGCAACCGTTACTAGATTACAAGACTATAGCAACGGTTTTCCATAACCGTTACTAAAAACTGACCTATAGCAACGGTTTTAAATAACCGTTACTATAAACTGGCCTATAGCAACGGTTTCTAATAACCGTTACTAGATTTTCACTCCGCCAAAACCAATTTTCTTTCATGCGATCGGTTTTTCAAATCCGAACTAACGATCAAGACAGTTGACTTTTTTTTATGTTGATTAAATCATTCTCGTAAAAATTTGACTCAATCGGATTTGTAATTATATTTAAAATATATACGTTTAATGTAATTCATGATAACAATTAATTAAACTACGTCTTGTGCTTGACGGATTCCCTAGTCCTAAATTAATGGGTTGCCCCAAGCGTAGGGCGGAGACCGATGTAGCACAATATCCGAAAAGTCCGGAGTCGAATCACAAAGACGGTGAGGTGTGCTGATTAAAACTCGGATTGTTACTGTTTAAACTGGCTCTTAGGTAGCCACCCCTTGTTGGTTTGATTGAGAGATTAACTAAAACAAAGAAATTTGTTTGTTTTCTTTAAATAATTAAAAAGAGGTACGGTTGTAGGGTTCTTAGCGCTCGTAATCAGTTCGGATTTACCTGCTCTATTTGATATTCTTAAAAACGTTCAATTTTAGATTGAAAAGATACCCCGCAAGATGCGAGACCCTATGGTCACCGTTTACCCATGCGCAGTGGAGATTGGGTTTTGGACCCCCATTCCCCCGTTCACATGGGCTCCGACAATGCCTGGATTCGTCCGCGGGAAGTATTTTTTCCAATCTTAAATCGTTTTTCATTATTTGAAATTAGGAACAGAGTCCGAACCGGTCACGACGTGCTAATCACCCCGCAACCCTACCTATACGACTACTCACTCATTGTCACGGAAGAAATAAAAGAAACCATGAATTGCATTATGCTTCTATAGTCTTAGAATGGGAATCAAACAAAAGATAACAATCAAACGAATTCCAACGAACAACTTTTATAAAGAATGGGAATTAAAACAAATTACCGGAACACAAGTGCTTGAATAAAACTTCGAAACTTCAATGGAAAAGCTCTGAAAGAAAAAGTTGCAAGTAAAAGCTGCTGAAGTATATAAAACATAACCTAATAAACTAAGACTGTTAAGTATTTATACTAATCCTACCCCATAGCAAAGTAATTCCAAAATACAAACGGACAAAGGGAATTTCGAAGCTGACGGACGCGTATCAATACCAACAAGAGCTGTATGGATACGCATATGCTAACAAAAGCATCGATACTAACAAGCACTGTATTGATACATATTTTCCTGGACCAATTATAACTCATCCGTATTGATACTAACATTCCTAGTATCAATACGCGTTCTTTTGGTAAAAATCCAAGCCCTTTCATGCTCGCCTCGATTGAATTCTCTTGCCACGCACGCACGTCCAATGATTCCCACACCTCGCCAACCATGCTTGGCGACAAAACCGCCTTATTTCCTGAAATTAACCAAGAACACAAAAACCAAGGAAAAACCGGAATCAAGTGGAAAAATGAGATAAACCGCGCATCTAATGCGCTATCATGCCCTATCAAGGCGCTAGTATATGCAATATCACGCGCCTATCATCTTGTGTTGTATTTGAACGTATAGTAGCAACTCGACCACAACACAACTTTGACAAAAATTTAGGAATTGGAAGATAAAAGGGGTAGGTTGTAGCGTTCTACAGTAAGAGGGGGTAAAGTGAAAAATATGTATAGATAAGGGGAGCAACAAGTAATTAACCCTATAAAAAATGGAAATGGCAACAAATTCTGCCGGAAACGGCATGCAGTGTGGTTATGCTCCTACTTGTTTACCACGCGCGCCGCTACTCAATAGTACTAATAAAACTCCAGGGAGTCCAATTTTATTCATTCTCGCTAAATGAGGGTGCACTGCACATTACCCTCACACTTATATAATGGTCGTCTCAAATTGCTCGGTCCAGTCCAATTTAACCATGTTAAATGGAGGGCAAATGGCAAAAGAAACTAGGGGTGGCAAATTAGACCCAAACCCATTAATCAACCCAAACCCACTCACTAAAAAATTGACCCAACCCAACCCATTTACTAGTTGGGTTAGAATGGGTCCAACCCAAATAGCCCATTTCTCTCTCCCTCTCTCCCCCGCTCTCTCTCTCTCTCTCTCTCTTTTTTTGTTATAAAATTTTAAATGTTAATAACTTTTTTTTCACATATTTTTTTTAAATAAGTTTTATATTTTTGAAATCTACTCAACGAAACCTGTCAAAGGAGCCTAATATTGATTGTGAAATAAAGTAAAATGGAAAATTATATTTTTGTGATAGTTTAAACTGTCTAAAAAGGTTGAAAAATTAGTTTTTCAAAATTCAATCCGTTTGAACCGGTGGAAAGATTTTAGTTTTTTGATCAATTTATCCTAAATGGTCATATTCAAATTTTCACTCTATGGCTCTTGTTGATTAATCCTAAGAAATTCGTAAAATCAAATATCTCTTCGGGTTAATCAACGAGCGCCTTGAAATTTGGAACACTTAATTTTTTAACCTCTTTAGACTGTTTAAACTACCACAAAAATGTAATTTTTCTTGTTTCATATTATTTTATCATCAATATTAGACTCGTTTGATAGGTTTCGTTGAGTAAATTTCAAAAATATAAATTTTATTTAAAAAAATACGTGATTTCAACCTCTTTCGACAGTTTATATATTAAAAAATATGGTTAAAAAATTAAGTATTCCAAATTTCAATCCGTTTGAACCGGTTCTTTGGGTTAATCAACGAGCGCCCTAGAGTCAAAATTTAATTATGACCATTTGGGATAAAATGATAAAAAAATTAAAATCTTTCCACCGGTTCAAACAGATTGAAATTTGGAACACTTAATTTTTCAACCTCTTTGGACTGTTTAAACTACCACAAAAATGTAATTTTTCTGATTCATATTATTTTATTATCAATATTAGGCTCGTTTGATAGGTTTCGTTGAGTAGATTTCAAAAATATAAAATTTATTAAAAAAATACGTCAAGAAAAAATTATTACTACCATTTAAAATTTTATAAAAAAAATAAAATAAGAGAGAGGAAAAGCTGGTGAGGGTAAAAGGGGAAGGGGGGGGAGGCGATTAGTAATGGCCTTTATTAATTAGGTTTTAATTAGGTTTTAATTGGGTCAACTAAAATGACCCAATAAGTCATGAATATGACCAAAAAAAAAACCTTCATCCACTTCTGAGATTCTCCTCTTCTCTCGACCTCTCTCGCCTCTCCCTCTGTTCATGACTTCATGTATCTCTCTCTCTCCTCCCTCCTCCGCTCTCTCTCTCTCCTCCTCCTTCTCCTCCCTCCCCCTCTCTCTCTCTCTCTCTAAAACTACAGTGGCTTATTTACTTCTTTGCAACCCAAAAAAATCTCAAGTAATTTATTTTGCAAAATTTCTTCACATTTTGTGGGTCTCTCTCTCTCTATGTCTATCTTTCTCTCTCCATGTGAGTAAATATTACGTGGACTATATGGAACTTGACGTATTCAGCCACGGTTTCTTACCACACTCGCAAATATTCTCTCTCTCTCAACTGTATTTCATTCAGACTCTAGATGATAATTTCGTTCAAACAGATCTTTGATTTTTTTTAGCATTTATCAATTTTGCATCAAATTTTTGTGAATTATTAATTTAGACAAGAGGAATCGAAAGAGTAAAAAATTTTGATCGAAACTCGTAATGTTTTGAATAAAAATGAAAAATAAGTCAAAAGGACAACTTATTTTACTTATTTTTGTTTTTTTTTTAAACATTATGAGTTTCGATCAAAATTTTATACTTTTTCTGATTCGTTTCGTTGAAACGAATCAATAAGTCACAAAAGTTTGAAACAAAACTAACAAATGCAAAAAAAATTTGAATAAATACAAAAAAATAAGTTACTCTTTCACTTATAAAGCCAAATCCACCCTAAGTGTGTAGGGGTAATATGATCATTTTAGTGTACATTGATATTTTAGTCATTTTAAATTTTAGCATATGGTAGTATTTAATTGGGTTAGTGGGTGGGGTGGGTTTGTTTTTAAATAAATAGGTCAGCCTGGGTATGGGTAACTAGACTCATAATTAATGGGTCTAAATGGGCCATTGGCCCATTAAAGACCCAACCCACTTACAACTTACCCATTTTGATCCAAACCCGCCCATTTGCCACCCCTAAAAGAAACTCTGCGCGCTACGACAAGGGATTAACTGCTGCCCACCCAAATTGGATTACTTTGTCCTGCTTCCACGTTTTCTGATCATCTCTTTTCCGTTTGTTCATTGTCGTAGCAAAAGCTGTGTAGTTATTGTGTTCAGATTTAAATAGAGAAACGAAGACAAAACTATTAAAGCCCGGCCATCTTGCATTTTTTTTAACCAAGGTTAAGATGGTGCATGTGACCTAGCAATTAGAGACAACCATTAAATCGGACTCTGTAGCGTAAGATCTGGATATTGAATGCCGAAGTACAAAAAAATCGGACTCTCGTTCATTTAGTTTTATAATATTCCAAAGTAGAAAAAAAGAAAAAAGAAAAAAAAAAAGATGTTGAATGCCTCATTCAAGAGGCTCCTCCCGTACTAACTCATGTCGCGTGATCAATCTCTCATGTGAAGTAAAATTGGATCTACTACGATTCTATTTTAATGATCCTGCGCATTTCTTTTTTTGTGGTTAGTCTTGATGTGTTTATCATCTATGCAAAGAATCAAGCAGATCAATCATCGGTCTTCATCTTAACAAAGGATATTTATATCACAAGACAAATAGATAATTAAACTTGTACTCTTACAATTCATTTTTCTGCAAAGACAAATGTAAATCAACAAAATCAAATAGTAACTCAATCAAGTTTAAAGACTTTCAAATCATAAGCGTACGTCGATATGGTGGACCAAATGCCACTTATTAGTAGAATAAGAAAAGACAAGATAATTAAGGATAGTTCAAATGCTACTTGAGATTGAACTTCCTAAACCAAAAGGCTGAGCGCTTGGGGTATCGTTTGAGGTTATCGTGGTAATCAATGTAACCAAGCCCAAACCTCAGGGTGTAACCAGATCCCCATTCAAAGTTGTCTAGAAACGCCCATGCGAAGAACCCTTTCACCTTCACATCAGCCCTGCCAATTACATATCAATTTTATCAATCATATTTATTGGTAAAAATTCCGTACATACTTTAGATCCAAAGCGTAAGCTATTAATTGGAGAGGCCACATTAGATCGAGTAAGTGATCACTTATCATTTCCATACCTAACTGATGTGAGACTTATATATTAGTATCTAAAAATATAATATATCGTCCTTCACGTGCAACAATTTTTGAGGTCTGTCACATTTACGTACATAGCAATTTTTGGGGATCTATCATCATGTGATTTTTCTATTGAGACTTCCTTTTTTTATTTGCTGCTTTCGGAATCCAAAAACACGGTCATTGTCAAGTGTGGAATGCCAATTTTTACAATAAAACGTGGGTTGGAATGAACCCCGTTTTGATATCATTTAAAAATCCGTCTTGCTATTGTCAGTCCACTGGGTTGACAATAAGCACACTAGAAGACAAGAAAAACATATATTTCTGTGTACTTTTTATACCCTTTAATACACATTCACATATTCACTATTGTCAGCCCATTAGGCTGATTTTAGAATTTTCCTTCAAAAATTTCAAATTCAACACAAAGCTTTAGATTATTAGGCAGAGAATTCCAATACTATGGGAAAGTGATTATTATTATTGTTTTTTGATAAGTGAGACTTATGTAATTAAAACCGATAGTGCAAACTAACTTGATGGCAGTTAGGAGGGCTCCCAGATGGCGACGGTAGAAATATATTCTCAGATAATCCTGGACTCCTACTTTGGTTGTCTGGTTATTGTAATCTCCCATGCCTGAAAACATAATTAAAGTTCCATAAATCAACTAAAGTCAAAATAAAAAGAAATGCAAATTATGTGACAAATAAGGTATAGTATGACATAAACAAATGAATACAAATTTGAAAAGAAAAAAAACAGCTACAACTTTCGGCCTACCACACTCTGTAATGTAAATAACCGGATCGTTGTACTTCTCCTTTGTGTAGATTAGAAGATCCGTAAGTCCTTTTGGGAAGATGTAAAAGATACTTACTCCTGTCTGCAAATTCATTTGAGTTAATTTAAAATCAGGTGTATTCGTCAATATGTATGAGGACTTTAATTTGGCCTTGTATCCCCATTGTACGTTTTTTTTTTTTTTTTTTTGGTACTGTCTTTATTTTCTTGATAACTCTTACCGGATTTCCAATGGGTACCCCGTTGTGCTCCGCTGCAAAATGAAAAAGAAAATCAGATCCAAAAGATATGGCTATTGCAACATGAATGATAAAGGAAGTTAAGCCAAATTGAATTTCTTTTCTTATTATGCATCCTCTCCCTTGATTATATTTAAATTCATACTCCCTCCACCCCCATTTGTTTGTTCACTATTTAGACTTTTGGATGTCTCAAAATATTTGTCCAGTTGACTTGCGGGATGAATAAAATTCCTTTTTTGCACTTTCTTTTTTGAAAGTAAAGTAACTTTTCAAAATAGTTAGAAGGGTGGAAGTCATTTTGTTTTCTCAAAAGCTTAAATTTTTTAAATTTGACAAACAAATTCGGATATGAAGAGATTACCATAAATACATAACATCAACTTTGAACTTATAATATTTGCCTGTTATACGTTTTGTCTTACGCTAGGAAACTTTTAAGCAAACGTTACATATCATTTTAGATATGTGATGAATTAAGGTTAATTCAAAGACGTGCAGATAGTACGTACACATTCAAATAAGAGCGTCTGTTCAGCATTTCCGGCCGATAGATAACCCAACCAAACCGACTTTCTGATATTAATTTATTTCTAGGTGGGGCGTGGACTTACTTGTTTGATTAGTCATAGAATCAGATGAGTAGCTAACATTCACACTATTCGAAGAAGGTTCATTCGCTGCATAGTTTCCGGTATAGTAATTTAGCCCGATGAAATCGTAGGAACCCTTCACCAACTTAGCTTGCTCAGGAGTGAATTCCGGTAACCTTTTTCCGACGATTTGACGCATGATTTCCGGGTATTTACCATAGACTAATGGGTCAATAAACCTGTCCAAATTATATGGAATAGGAAAAAAAAATTTTAAATCCATCGCATCGCAACCTCATCAGAATCTCTTGATATTTGCAAGTACTATTTACTCACCATCCATACATAAAATCGAGGGCCCGCTGAGCTGCTATGACATTGGCCTTGGAATTGGAATATGGAAGAAACCAATAAGTCACAAGTGTTATCCCAATCTGGCCCTTTTGAGATGCCTGCGCAATGTCTCACGTATCATACATGTTTGCAATGGTGACATTATCAATCAAGTCCACACATATTTGTGAATACACAACCCGAGCCGATCGAGCTACGAGCCCATAGAACACCCGAGCTGACATTATATCAATTTTAATAACTTTATTATTATAGATGGCTCACCTGATATTTCTCCTTGTAGATTTTGACCGTAGCTCCATGACTGAGAAGCATGTGGTGTGCCACAATATAGGGTTCAGTAGCCGAATCTCCCCCGGTGCAATCATTGTTCATCCAGGCCGAGCACCTGCCTGGTGCGAGGGCCCCAGTGTTATAACCATTATCGATGAAGGTCCATGGCTCGTTCATTGTGATCCAATGCTTTACCCTATCTCCAAATTCTTTGAAGCAAAGCTCTGCGAAGTCCGCAAAATCATCCCTGCCAAAAGGTAATAATAGTTGTGCTATCCTTTTAAATTCACATGTTTTAATTTTAATTATTAGTACAGAAAAAGTACATATTTTCTAAAGTTAATCAATCAATCAACGTAAAAAAAACAATAGTCAACAATGCCATGTTGTACTTCAAGACAGTTAAATAATTATACGCAAAACTAGTAAAACGGAAGAGCTGTTTACTCACACAATGCGGGGACTTAGAAAACCAAGATACTCGTCTTCAAGAGCTTGGGGGAGATCCCAATGGAAAATTGTGACAAAGGGTTTCAAACCTGTTGAGAAAAAGTAGGTCATGAGAGTGGCTTTACTTTACTTTCTTTTTCCATTTTTTTTTGAACAAACGAAGAAAATTTTACTATTAATTATTGATAGGTACTTTACTTTACTGATCTCTGGCAGGTACTTTATTTTGTTGTGTACTAATTTGATTAAAAACCAAGAAAGATAAGGAGATTGAGCAAAGAACCATTTGCTATGAGCTCATCGATGAGACTGTTGTAGAAGGTAACCCCTTCCTTGTTCACTCCTCCACTTAACTTCCCATCTGAAATTGCATGCATGTGTACAACTTAAAATGGGTGAGTGGCACCAAAATACTCCATAACATTAGGAATGTATAAGATACGTACTATTGATTGATCATTCACATGCATGAACACTACGAGACGATTAAGTAACTCAAGTCGATCAGATTAATACTTATATACAATCGAGGAATATGTGTCCAACAATTCTCAATGAATTATGTAACGATAGAATAACTTTGGTGAATGAAAGTGAAATACCTCTTTCAACGCACCTATCTTAAATGACATTGCATTTTCTTTTTAAACAACAGGAAGTAGAAGCATATAAATCTCAGTCATTTTTTACCAAACCCACATAACCTAGAATTTGAAGGTGTGAGGGGCCCGAATACAAAATTAGTGATTTGAAACGCATCTGTCCAATGATTCAAAAAAATGATATAAATAGTACGTAGAACTGGTACTTAATTATTTTAAATTCTAATAGCTAGTAAGATGTAAGTAGTTGGCTTCCAACAGCCTATTTAGGCAATATAAAAATATCCTAGCGAATAAACGCAGTGCACAAAAATCATATCTTACTAGGTAGAAGTCTAGTCCAGGAAATTGAGAATCTGAAGCCATCCATTCCCATGAACTTCATTAGTTGCACATCTTCCTGTTTTCATTAATTTCACACATTTCATCAGAACTGTAAACCAAATAAAGGAGTTGCATTAATCTACTGACGACCATACTAAAAATATACTTCTATCATTGTTTTGACCAAGAAACTTGCAAAAGAAAATCGTGCAAGTCTATTTAGATTCACTTAAAATTCAATCCCATCCCGTACCTTGTAACGGTGATAAAAATCAAGTGCCACGTCTCCATTGCTCCGATTCGCAAACTTATCTGATCATACAACAAGATATATATGGTACTAATTAGTTCCCCTTTCGCCTCAAGAAAATGACACACTTTCTACATTCGATTCTCAAATGAACGAGATAGAGAGAACCTGGATATTTGTGGGTGAAAACGTCATATATGCTTGGGCCTTTACCACCTTCTTTCCAAGCACCTTCAAACTATAAAATCATATATCAAAGAAAAAAAGAAGCTAAACATCATATATTTGAATACAAAATCAACTTGGTAGATATAATTAACTAGAAAAAAAATAACAAAAACAAACCTGGTAGGCAGATGAGGCAGTTCCAAACACAAAACCAGGTGGGAAGCTAGTACGATTAAAGGAAGAGGAGAAATTAGTTGCTACTGACTCAAGAGCCAATGAGTTGATGGTGAGGACTACTAAGAGTCCCCAAAAGACATAGCCTTGAAGTGCTGCCATTACCCAATGTTTGGTATATCGAATCCTATCTTCCACACCCCCTTTAAATAAGAATGGTACGTAGGCAAGAGCACAACAAGTTGTTCATTTTTGTTGTAAAATAATCAACACCATGCATTTCTTATTCACTAGAGATACTATTGGAGACCCAAGTCCCCAGTCATAATGCAAAGTGCAAATAGGCTAAGTTTCGCTAAGGGTTTTTTTGGATTTTTCCTGTTTTGTCTTTATTCAAATTTTTTACGGTTTTTTGGCTTTATTTTGGATATTTTCAAAAATATTTGGATAGGAGTCATAATAATCCTCAAAAGTTAGGCGCAGAACTAAAAATCTTAGCGGACCCACACGCAACACGTGCAAATTTTTATGTGAGAAATTCCCACTTGCGTATAACTCTCAAAGTGGTTTTTAACTAGGCTCAATTACTTTAGTGTGGTTTTATAAAAGTTCGTTTAGGTTCAAGTTTTAACACCAAAACCCACAAATATGGCTATTTTATCAGCGGAGGCCGCAAAGTTATTGATTTTCCATTTCACCAAGCTTTGGTTAGTTAAGACGCCATTGTACAAATTAAAAGTATTTAATTGGTGTGGAAAACTTGAAATGAGAAAACAAAAAGAAATGCTACACCAATCATTAATTGTCCCTATTTGGATATGTGCGTATCGTATGCACCATCTTGAACTGCTTTAAAATTCAATATAGAAATGCATAATATTCTGTACGAAAATTCACAGTATTTGTATATTGACTCCTAACATTGGCATATATAGGAGTTCATAACATTTGTTTTAAAATTGATAACACCAAGATAAACTTTAACTCTTTCAGTGCAAAATACTAATTACAGAAATTAAATATTATGGATCTCTGTCCAACAGTCCAAGTATGATGAATTGCAATTACTACAAAATTTTATGAATTGATATTATGAACTTATATTATGAATTTAAGACGATTCAAAGGGTGCATATCGTATATGTACACTCAAATACGGACATGTATTATAAAATTTTTGTAATAGAAAAGAAAAATGACCAATTGGCTAAAAGTATGAGAAGTATATATTTTTGTTACGAAAGTAATGCAATACCCGTTTTGTGCCTACATTATGCACCTTCTTAAGATAAAAACTCATAACATGCGAATGTAATTAATTCCATGTTGATATTATGGATTTGTATGCACATGTTGATACTATCGAGTTTTATATACTCTATGTTTTGTTGCCATTTTAAACAAACAAAAAAAAAAACAATTAATTGATGGGATTTGAATTTTGAATTCTAATCATTATTGTTAAGAAAATAGAGTTTCACATTGTTTGGGAGTGGAATGAGTGATTACTTAATAATATTTGGGACCTCTCTACTTATTGTCAATTGGCTTTGAGTTGGACATAAAGTTTCCACATGATCAAATATTATTGTTAATAATATTTGGGCCCGTTCCACCCCACATTTTATAAAATTCACAATCCACACCCCGCGATGACAGGCCATCAAAACGGTTGCACGATGATAGGACCCAAAAAGTGGCCACACGTGATAGAACTCAAACACGACTGCACGTGAGGAGATGTTAGGAAAATAGAGTCACACATTGCTTGGTAGTGGAATGAGTGATCACTTAATAACATCTCTCCACTCATTGTCAATTGGCTTTGAGTTGGACATAAAGTTTCCACAATTATCCTATTTTTCTCTCCACTTTTTACCGATCTTGAATCATTACTCTCGTTTTTCTCTTTATTTCTCGCCAATCGTTACTATATTTCTCTCTACACTCATTACCTACAAGTTCAAATCCAAAATCTCAAAACGAAGAGGCCCATATATATTGCTTCTTTAGCTTTTTTGGACTATAGCCTATAGCCCTAGCTTTTACTTTTTCTAAAGTGCAAATGGTTTTTTTTTTTTTTTTTGGAAGAGCAAAACTTCAATAGAAAAAGGAATAGATATTCACATTCCCTTTTTTGTTATTTCACACTTCTTTTTTTGTCTTTTTCCAAAAAAATACATATACTTTCAATACTAAAAAAAAAAAAAAAAGGGAGTGTGACAAACAAAAAATGGAGAATGATCAAATATCAATTATCTCTATAAAACCGAATGAGTTTTTTTATATATATAAAAACTGAATAAGTAACAACAACACAATAAGAAAAAGAAATGGATAAATTACCAAAATTACCCCAATGTTTCTAAAAATTATAGATTGCCTCCTCACCTTTTGAGAAATTACAAAATACCCCATATCGCATAACAAATTACCCCATTGTCGTGATTTAGCCGATATAAATTTTAACAAAATTTGTCTGACATCATCAATCGTAATTACTCCCTCCGTCCCTTTTTAAGTGTCCTGCTTCGTAACTCCTACTTATTAAAAAGATATCATCATTATACCTTTCACATCTACTTTTTCCTCCACTTTTCCTACTTACCCATCATCATTACACTTTTACTCACTAATTTTTAAAATGAAATATACTTTTAGGGACAAAATAGACAATGCACCAACTTTTACCCACTAACTTTACAAAATAGACACTTATTAAGGGACAACCTAAAATGGAATACCGGACTCTAAATAAGGGACAAATGGAGTACAATATACCAAACTGCCTTCTGTAGCCTATGAAAGATTATCTCTGCAGTCTTTCACAAGTTACAAAAGGATAGTGTTCCCTAGTGTAATTAGGATTTGATAATGTCAGGGGAAGAAATGGTGATGGAAAACCCGGCCTTGGATGAAAATAAATTTATTAGAGAATCCACACCGCTTGGGTAAAATGGATAGAATGGTGCCACACTATTCAAATAATTCTGTAAGAAGTCGTTGGACAAAAATATGCCAAAGCATGGGTGCTAAGGCTGATCTCCATTTTTTTTGGCAAAATAAAACTATTCATTATAAAAAAAAAAAAAAAAAAAAACAATGACAAAATGACATTTGTGGGTGTGGATGCTCTTATTAAAGATAAAATTAAATGGCCATCATGTTTCATAGACTTATTTAGGTATCCATCCTTAATCATGACAAATATATAAATCATGACAAATACAGGAATTACGGCAAAGTCATCCGGAATCATGACAAAATCATTTGGGATTAAAACTAATATAAAAAGTTAGTTTAAGGTCCTAATCATTCTTGGGATGTGGAATCGCAAATCGGAGAAGCAACTTGATTAGTCAACTCCACGATTGAACGAGGAAACCCCCGATGAGGTCAGATAGATGCATGTACGCCGATATAGAGAGAGAAACAAACCTGTAGCTAGAGAGAGAGGATTGGTACGGCGACAGAGAGAGAGATGATCGGAGAGGTGATTATGTGAGAGAGAGGGGGGGGACGCGTCCACTTATACTTACATATATACAAAGGGTATTTTTGTAATTTCAATATTCGGTTCGATTCAAGTATCGGTTTGGGTAACAGTCAAACCATAACCGAACCGATACTCATTCGGTTATCCAATGCCTCAACCATACCCATACCCACGGGGAATTTTTCGGTTATGGTTCGGGGAAAAACTTCGGTTACGGTTCAGGTAACCCTTCGGTTCGATTCGCTTTGCCATCCCTAGGTACATGTTGCCCCATGTTTTGCGAGTGATGTTCTAACTAAGCCCAAAAAAATATAGTAATTTAAATGTTGTGTAGACTAATTTTAGTAAGGGGGCAATTATATATGGTGTAGGTACCAGCAACATATGTTCAAGAGGGTCATTATAGACTAATCGATATCACCGATCACCCACATTGACTTGTATTAGTTAGAGTTACGACCTCCGAAATAATTTAGTTAAAGAAAATCCATTTGGTGGATCCTTTGAATTTTATATACTAAAACACACCTTGAGAGGTGTTAATCTAAAATAGTGATGGATAGGAACGAAAGGGCCGGTGAATGACAGTTGACAGATTGTGCGCAACAAATGTGGTTAGAAAAAAGTGCCCAAAATTGCAAAGAAAACTGAGACTTTGTTTATTTTTTTTTTTAGACCAGAATATGCGCTCCTTTCTTTTTTTTCTTTTTTTTTTTTCTCGAAGAGTTGGATCTAAACCTGTGAAAATGATCTCCATGTGCTTTGGGCTAAATTAAAGGGCGGCCATCTGATCAGAACTTTGGGACTTTGTTTATGTAGATTTGGGGGCTTTTCTTAAGCCTTGGTCTGAAGGTGAATCTCTTTCAATAGTAATCTTCTTTCGCTCTTGCTTCAATCCCAGTCCTACGCTTCCAGTGTCAGAATTTTAATATTTTGTTAGCATATTTTCACAGAGCACTTTTGTGCTACTGCTTTCCTTCACGCATTAGCATTATGAGACTTAGTTTTCTCGTGAAGATGATCCAAAAAACACAGCCTTAAGGAATCCTTTAACAATACGAAACGGACAAACAAACTAAAATAAAGAGTCCCCGCTAGGCACATTCGCAATTACTACCACAAAAGAAAGTAGCCATTTTTGTAAGTTTAGAGTCTTGGCGGATGATTTTTTTTGTTTTGATTGCCAAAAATAATTTATTAAAAACTTGATAGGGATACATCAGGCGGACGATATTCTTAATTGGTGTTTATTAGGATCCAAATTACAAGGGCAGAGTTCAACAAATAAGTGCAAGTCATGATACAACAGAAAAATCTGTGCTCTTTGGGATTATGATCTACGAAACAGATGCCCCTCCTTCTGCTGTTATACCCAGAAGCCAATTAGTAGATGCATTCTTCCCTTGTAGAAACTTGTTGAACCATTTAGCAGAGTTTTTGGGGTATCTTCTCAACCCATTCTTGTAGTCCACATAAGTGATCCCAAATCGAACAGTATAACCAAACCTCCACTAGAAATCGTTGAGGAATGACCAGATAAAGCACTCTTTCACGTCCGCCCCTTCTCTGCACATGAACAAATTGCACACCATGTTTAATTTGCATTTCCTAAAATTATAAACATAAGTCCGAAATATTATTTGACAGGATTAGTAGTGAATTGATATGTAATTCCGTAGATATGTATAACATGAGAGCCCGAATAAAAAGCGGGGTCCCTGTAGTGAGACTAACGGTGATGAAATAAATGCTCTACACACACTCCCGAATTCCTTAATCATATATGTAGATTGCTTGGTTCTATTAATTGAGACAAGTGTGTATTAATGACTCAAAGAAACAAGCGTCGTCGTAGGGACTACTGTATAATTGAAACTTTTTACACTATTTACGATGCTCATAGATCCGTCAAGAAATCACAGATCCGAAGGACTATTTAGTGCTATATATACTTACTTGATAGCTTTCAAGAGGTAAGTTAGATGTTCATAATGGTAGGCTATTCTCTGCTCATCCTCCAAGGATTGTTTGACATTGCCATTATTTGCTGTACCCACACCGGCGCGCGACAGAAGATAGTTTCGATTTCGCGACAAAAATATTTCCTCCCAGTTGCATAACGCTTTCTTTTAACAGCGAGAAAAGAAAGTTGTTAGGAAGAAAGCTTTATTACCCGGAAATTAAACACAAACTAAAACACTAGCAAGGTACTAGCTAGTAGTAGCATTCAAGGCATATATAGATTGAAATGAAAACAGTACCATTCTCAGTGATGAAAATAGGTGGATTTCCGTAGTTGTCTTTTACGTATAACATGAGAGACCGAATTCCTTTTGGACACCCATAAGCCAGCTCAAAGCAGTCTACAAAAGCATTTAATTACACCATTAACACTACTCAAAAGAATGACATATGATTAAGGAAATTGCTACAATTCGCATCTTGTTATTGGATATGTAAGATATGCAACAGTTGAATTCTATAGAAACTTATACGTAGTTGGAACTAAAATCACCAGCTGACCGACCGGGTGACTAAAAATAAGACGCGTCCTTCCAAGCGTAGGACTTTCGACCGATGTAGCATAATATCCCGGAAGTACCGAGTCGTAACCACGCAGGACGGATCTAACGTGTGCGTGACTCAAAGATAACGGGGTTCACAGCGAAATCCGCTCTTAGGTAGCCACCCTTCGTTCTCTTTTCGGTTGAGATTAACTAAACTTACAAAACTGGATTAACTAAATATCAATTTAAACGGAGAGTACAGCCGCGGGAACTCCAGCACCTGCAACTAGCTTAGCCTAACCAATGTTTACTCAGTCCACAATTATTCAATTTGTTGGATTTTAGAATAGGAAAAAGTATCCCTTAACAAATGCACACCCGAAATACCACTACCGACCTCGCATGCATTCAGAATCTCCACCGATGCCTGGGGTTTGTTTTGTTAGGAAGAGTTTTCGTATCTCAAAATTGCTGGAAAAACAATTTTTATTGAATCCGAGGTAAACATCAATTAGTCTAGCTACGAGGCGCCTTCACCCCGCGGCCGCACCCTATAAAACTACTCACTCATATCGTTATTGAACGCAACAATACTTTTAATCCTAGATCTAGACATGCTTCAAACAATTGAAATAAAAATAAGAACGCGATACCACAGATTTGCGGAAGAGTAACAGATTCGATTACCAAAGAAGAACAAGAATTTAAAGTTGGAAAACCTGAAGAACTTGAAATAAACTGGAATCTGCAAAACAAGAACTAAAACGCAGCAGCCAAAAGTTGAAAACAAAAATAAAACCTACGTCTCTTCTTTACCCTAGCTAAGAGTTTTTTTAAAGAGTTTATATACTGCCCCTTTTCATCCTTTTAATTAAAAATCCGAACGTCGAAATTAAAACCGCACGAAAAACCAAAATGCTGTCGTTCTATGCTTGATAACCCATAGGTAGCGCTACATCAATATCCCCATAGCGCTACCGAGCTCCCTTAAGGGTGTTGACTCCGTTGACCGATTGCTTTGGCCGTTTCTCCCTTATGTTCTAGGTAGAGCTACACCAAAAAGGGTGTAGCTCTAGCCAAGTCTCTGGTCGTTTCTTTCAAATTCTTCTTCGACACTTAGTCTCCACGGCCTCTCATGCTCTCTAGCTCCATCTCGGTCTTCAAATCTCTGCAATCCAATCTTGGCACTAAAACAGCCTTATTTTCCTAAAAATTAACAAAAATACAAAAACATACCAAAGCAACGCATCAAGTGGAAAATAGGGAATAAATTAGATAACAACGTGTTAAAACTACCCTATTTAGGCACTTATATCTACGATACCGCGTGCCTATCAATCACAACATCAGTATAGTGAATTTTCATTCAAATGTACGAATGAAAATCTATGAAAATGTTACGTTACTTCCGTACTTTTATACGTATGCCACGGATTCTATGCAAGTGATTTGTATTTAAAGCGACTCAAGGGATGCATAATTGTAGACCGTACACATCTAAATACGGGATTTAATAGTTTAGTACTTTTCTTCAATGAATTATTCTTAAATTATATAATGAAATCTATAGCATGTTTGTAATTCCTTTGTGGGATATGTTGGGAATGCCTTGTATTCCTTAGTCCCACATTGGTTAATTATGTTGTTCCCGTTTTTGTAGCCTATTATAAATAGGGCTTTTGGGGAACTTCTTAAATATCTTTTTGGGCTTTCATATTGTGGTCTTTCTAGAGTTACGGATTATAGCCGGCTCTGTGTATCTCTTCTTCACGTTGGTTAGTGAATCCTCTCTCTCCTCGCCCGTGGACGTACCCATCTTGGGGAACCATGTATATCTTGTGTCTTTGTGATTTCTTGTTTAGTATTCAATTTCTCATTCTTAGCTTGCATTCATAGCGTTCGTTACAACAAACTGGTATCAGAGCTCTCGGTTGCAAAAACTAGGGTTTCGTTTCCGATTGTGGCTATGGCGGCTAAATTCGAGATTGCGAAGTTTGATGGGCAGAGCAACAGTTTCAGTCTTTAGAGAGTAAAGATGAAGGCTCTGTTAACCCAGCAAGGATTGCACAAGGCTTTGTTAGGCAAGACTGGTTCTGGAATCAAAGAGGAAGATTGGGATGATACAGATGCCAAAGCTTTGAATTCTATTCAGTTGAGTTTGGCAGATGACGTTCTTCGCGAGGTGGAAGAAGAAACTTCAGCAGCAGGAATTTGGCTGAAGTTGGAAGGCATATATATGACGAAGTCGCTCACCAACCGGTTATATCTTAAACAACGTCTTTATACGTTTCATATGCGAGAAGGTATACCTGTTAAGGATCATTTAGACGAGTTCAATCGTATTATTATGGATCTGAAAAATATTGATAGTAAAATTGAGGATGAGGACCAAGCCCTAATTTTGTTATGTTCTTTACCGCTTTCGTATGAGCACTTTGTTACAACCCTATTGTATGGCAAAGACACAATATCCATAGAAGATGTTAAGGCCCGTCTTTATTCGAAAGAATTAAGGAAAAAGGTGTCAGGTGAGGGTGAGGGTGATGCACATGCGGAGGGTTTATTTGTTAGGAGAAGAACAACAGAAAGGGAGGAGTCGAGTAATAGGGGAAGATCTAGGTCATCAGGTAAGAAGAATGGAAAGTGCAATTATTGCAAGAAATCCGGACACTGGAAAAAAGACTGTTTAAAACTCAAGGAGAAGGAAAAAAAAGACCAGAAAGGGGATAAAGTAATTGCTGGAATCGCTGAAAGTTCAGATGAGTCAGATAATGTGTTATCAGTTACAGAGGGTGATTCTCGCTCTAATACCGAGTGGATTATGGATTCTGGATGTTCATACCACATGTGTCCGCATAGAGAGTGGTGTTGGTCCAAAAGCAACCCAAGAGGGGGGGTGAATTGGGTTTCACACTAATTTTACGCAATTCAAAAAAACTAAATGCAAGAAACAAATCAACGCAGATCACAATTGAGTCGACTCAACTAGTAAGTATACCAACAAGTCTAACAGATTGAGTGAGCTCAATGACCAGAAACACAGCAGATGCAGAGAGCAATTCAACAGATTCTAAGACTGCAATATAACCACTAAATAAACTAATTATGCAGACTAATTTATCCCAAGTCTGATTTCACAAATTATTCAGTTTACTCAAGCAATAAAGATATGCAAAACGGAAAGTAAAGGAGTAAGGGGAAGAGAAATCAAACACGAGGATTTTATAGTGGTTCGGTCCGCAACTTCACGGCCTACTCCACTCCCCAAGTATCCTACTCGGGAATTGCTGCACTATCTCCAATAGTTGTTACAAACCTCTAGCTTTGCGGGTGCCAGAGAACCTTACAACGGGCGATTATTCCGAATCCACTCCCAACTAGCTAAGACTCCGGCGCTAGTTACACCTAAACCCAAATGATTTTTTCTACCCAAAAATCACTCAGAAAAATGGTTTCAATCTCAGAAGGGTGTGAAATCCCTTTTTACAATATGGTTCAAAGGTACACTCAAGCTAGTGTAAGAATATTCAAGATGAAGCTTGAATTTGTGACAGACAGAATTTCAAGAGAAAGCTCACAGTAATTTTTTTTTTTCTTCAGGAGTCGTGTGTGTCAGTCAGACCTTGCTCTTGCATGTCTATATAAGTTGAACAACAATTGAACGTTGAGAACTTACACAAAGCCGTTGCACAAAATCAACCACAATCTTTTCTTCTTAGATCTTTCAATCTTCATATTTGCAGCCATCAATCTTCTTCTTTCCATACGAGTTGATTTCTAGCCGTTAGAAATTAGGAGGAGATTTTCCTTATCTCTCTCCTTCTTCAGTTTTCTTGTCTATTGGAGATAGAAATCTGAAGATGAATACCTTTCCATTTGCATCTTCGATTCACCCGAAAACCCCTCTTGATTATTCAGCCGAAATACGTTTTCTTTGATAGCCCCCATCGCCTTTCTTGTTTTCTTCGTTCAATTTCTAGGTTAGAAAGTAATTCCCTGTGTAAGGCACACCTGGAAAACTTGTATACTTGAAAGAATTGCTCATAAGTCCCTTCAAAAACAAGGTATAACATAATTAGCCCAATAAGACCATATTTCACCAATGAAGCCCAATAGACTAATTAATGAATGTTTGTTATCATCAAAATCTAAAACCTTGGGGATAACAAGTGGTTTTCTACTTATGAGGCGGTCAATGGTGGTATAGTTTTGATGGGCAACAACATGGCCTGTAAGACTGTTGGTTCAGGAACGATTCAGCTTAGGATGCATGACGGTATTGTTAGGACTTTATCTGAGGTTCGACATGTTCCACATTTGAAGAAAAATCTTATCTCCCTGAGTGCTTTTGATTCTCATGGTTGCAAATTCCTCGGTGAAGGTGGAGTTTTCAAAGTCTCAAGGGGTGCATTAGTACTGATGAAGGGTCAGAAGCGTGGTAACCTCTATACACTCCAGGGCAGTACAGTTCTAGGTGCTACAGCAACGGTTGCTTCATCCAAGGTTTCAGATTCAGACTTGACTCGTTTGTGGCATATACGCCTTGGGCATATGAGCGAGAGGAGGATGACAGTTTTGAGCAAATAGGGTTTGCTATGTGGCCAGAAAATTGAGAAGCTGGATTTTTGTGAGCATTGTGTCTACGACAAGCAATGCAAGGTAAAATTCAGTACAGCTGTTCATTGCACCAAAGGCACGGTGGATTATTTTCACTCAGATCTTTGGGGTCCCGCAGAGGTAACTTCTAAAGGTGGTTTTCGTTATTTTATGAGTATTATCGAAGATTTCTCTTATAAGGTTTGGGTGTATATGTTGAAACATAAGAATGATGCCTTTAATACATTCAAACAGTTTAAAACTTTGATTGAGAATCAAACTGGTAAGAAAATAAAATGTTTGAGAACTGACAATGGTATGGAGTTTTGTCTTGGCGAGTTTGATAGGTTCTACAGTGATGAGGGCATTGTGAGGCATCACATAGTGAGGAAAACCCCTCAGCAGAATGGTGTGGCTGAACAAATGAACAGGACTCTTTTTGAGAAGGCACGTTGTA
This sequence comes from Rhododendron molle, assembly GCA_025413875.1. Taxonomy (NCBI): domain Eukaryota; kingdom Viridiplantae; phylum Streptophyta; class Magnoliopsida; order Ericales; family Ericaceae; genus Rhododendron; species Rhododendron molle. The sequence continues at coordinate 6,581,519 of CM046394.1, read as the reverse complement.
TGTTGTTCAATTCCGGATTGGGCAAAGAATTTTGGGCTGAAGCCGTTTCCACGACATGCTATTTGGTGAACAGGTCTCCGTCGATTGCTATTGAGTGTAAGACTCCGTTTGAGGTATGGTCAGGTCATCCAGCTGATTATTTTGTATTGCGTATTTTTGGGTGTCCAGCTTACGCTCATGTGAATGAGGGTAAATTGGAGCCACGGGCCAAGAAGTGTATTTTCTTGGGTTATGTAGCAGGTGTCAAAGGGTACAGGTTATGGTGCTCTGATGATTCGAAGTTTTTAATTAGCAGGGATGTGACTTTTGATGAAAATTATTTGATTAAGGGGTCTAAGCAGGTTGATGATAAAGTTTAGGAACAGAGTGTTCCAAAGCAGGTGGAGTTTTTGAGTGAACCTTCCGACTCAGGGAATAAGCACATTGAGAAGCCAATTGAAGAGGAGTTCAAGAGTTCAGACACAGAGGTTGATGCATTAGTTGAGAAACCACGCACTATTGCTAAAGATAGGCCAATGAGGGAGATTCGGCCTACTGAAAGGTATTCGGCTTATTCTGAGATGGTGGCATATGCTTTATCAGTTGCTAAAAGAGTTGAGTAAGCTATACGAAAGCTATTTTGAGTGCTGAGTCTGCACAATGGTTTGTTGCTATGAATGAGGACATTGAGTCTCTTTAGAAGAATCAGATATGGGAGTTAGTAGAACCGCTGAAAGGGAAGAGGATTGTTGGGTGCAAGTGGGTCTTCAAGCGTAAACCAGGTATTCCAGGGGTAGAAGACGCTCGGTTCAAAGCTCGGCTAGTGGCGAAAGGATACAGCCAGAAGGAAGGTGTTGACTACAATGAGGTATTTTCACCAGTTGTAAAACATAGTTCCATTCGCACTTTACTTGCTATTATTGCATGTCATGATCTTGAGTTAGAGCAACTTGATGTCAAAATTGCGTTTTTGCATGGCGAGCTTGAGGAACAGATTTATATGCGTCAGCCTGAGGGATTTGTTTTTTCTGGTAAGGAGGATCACGTTTGTTTACTTCGTAAGTATTTGTATGGCCTCAAACAATCCCCAAGGCAATGGTATAAGCGGTTTGATACTATTATGATAAGCCAGTCATATTCTAGGAGTGAGTATGACAGTTGTGTGTATTTTCAAAAACTTTCAGATGGTTCGTTTGTTTATCTACTGTTGTATGTTGATCATATGCTTATTGCTGCCAAGAGTGTATCAGAAATCAACAGGTTGAAACAACAGTTAGGTGGTGAATTTGAGATGAAAGATTTGGATGCGGCAAAACGTATTTTGGGTATGGAGATTTGCAGAGATCAAGTAGCGGCAAATTATTTTTGAATCAGAAGTCTTATGTTCTTAAAATGCTTGAGCGCTTTGCCATACAGAACTCGAAGCCAGTCAGTACCCCTTTGGCAGCACACTTTCGACTTTCAGCTGAGTTGTCACCACAGTCAGAGGATGAGGAGAAGTATATGTCTCAGGTTCCATATTCGTGCGTAGTTGGGAACCTTATGTACGCCATGGTATGTACTCGTCCTAATATTTCACATGCAGTTAGTGTCGTTAGTCGTTATATAGGGCGTCCAGGAAAGGCACATTGGGAGGCTATGAAATGGATACTACGATATTTGTGCGGAACTGCAGGTGTTGGTCTATTGTTTGGGGTTGCCAATTCTGGTGATCAAGTTGTTGGTTATGTTGATTCGGATTTTGCCGGTGACCATGATAAGAGGAGGTCTCTGACAAGTTATGTCTTTACTCTGTCCGGAAGTGCCATTAGTTGAAAAGCTACTTTACAGGCTACAGTCGCGTTGTCTACAACAGAAGCGGAGTATATGGCCATTGCTGAAGCTGTGAATGAGGCATTGTGGATGAGAGGTTTGCTTTGTGAGCTTGGTCTTGCACAGGGTGTGAGTTTAGTATTTTGTGATTCACAGAGTGCTATACATTTGACTAAAAATCTGATGTATCATGAGAGGACCAAGCATATCGATGTCAGGTATCACTTCGTTCGGATATCATCTCACATAAGCAAGTTGAGGTGAAGAAAGTGGGTACGGCAGATAACCCAGCAGATATGTTGACTAAGCCGGTTCCGATTGCCAAGTTCAAGCATTGCTTGGGCTTGCTTGGTATTTGCAGTTGATCGCCCCTCAGGGGCATTTGGCGAGTGAGAGGTTAGAAGGGGAGAGCTATATTTGGTGATTTGGTTCAGTGAAATTCAAGTCAAGGTGGAGAATTGTTGAAAATGCCTTGTATTCCTTAGTCCCACATTGGTTAATTATGTTGTTCTCGTTTTTGTAACCTATTATAAATAGGGTTTTTGGGGAACTTCTTAAGTATCTTTTTGGGCTTTCATATTGTGGCCTTTCTAGAGTTAAGGATTACAGCCGGCTCTTTGTATCTCTTCTTCACGTTGGTTAGTGAATCCTCTCTCTCCCCGCCCGTGGACGTACCCATCTTGGGGAATCATGTATATCTTGTGTCTTTGTGATTTTTTGTTTAGTATTCAATTTCTCGTTCTTAGCTTGCATTCATAGCGTTCGTTACAACAGGATATATATTTCGAGGGGAAACTAATTAATTAAGGGTAATTACCGGTTGACCAATGGGAACCCCATTTTTCTCCTCTGTGACAAAAGGAAAAATATAATAGTTCTTTAGTTATAGAAAAATCAGAAAATATATAGAGGAGAAAAATGAACTTCCAAAGCAATATTTTCAAACCTACCAAAACTCACAACACGATTATCTTTCGTGATACTTAAGTTTAAGCTGTCAAAGGAAAGGGCATTAGTAGCTACGTACAATGATGTGTAGTAACTGATCCCTAGATAATCGTACGTAAGACATGTTGAGCATTTGAGATTCTGGCTTTGTGAATTTTGGCAATCGATCCCCAACCAAAGACTTCATGATTTGCGGATAGTCACCGTACGTCAGCGGATGTAAAAACCTAGACATTGAATATTTGAACCCATTAAATCAAGAAAATCTTATTAGTAGCAGATGAACTGATGCACAAAACAGGTTGTACGTTGAATTAAGTGCAAGTTTTGTTAAACCCTAACTTCAAAACACATTTCTACATTTATTTTTTTTTTGGATCAAACGGAAATTATTCTACAATTGTTATTTAAACCTATAACAAATGCTCACATTTCAAGATAGATGTTACGATACAATAAAGCCATACTATGAGGCGCCAGGGAACACCCAATATCTATTTGTCACTGTACCTCTATTCTCATATAATTTCAGCTCCAGAATCACAGAAAAGACTCTCGCCACTCAAAATCTTTTATGCAGTCCTCTCCCTAAAGTTGCATGGTTTAATTAGGGTACAGAAATATTTTCGGTTGATGAGCACCCAATATTGTAGATATTTGGTGCGCTTAGTCCCTCTTTAGATTAGTTTCTTTCTTTTTAATCGTCGTTTTAAGTCATTTTGCGCGTAAAGTTTTTTGAGCATTTTTAGGCAAAACGCATTTTAAAGGCATGTTTTGATGTTCAGTGCAACCCTTGAGGGTATTCAAGCGCTTTTGCCCGGTAGATTTTGACCGTCGGTCATCGAGATGAGCAATTACCTGCTTGGCAATGCTTGCCAGGCATTTGGAAGGCTGTCGGGTCATCGGGAAGGCAGCCAGGCCAAGCCATGGCCAAAACCAGGGCGGCAGGCCATAATGAAGTGGTATCGATCCGAGGAAAATGACCGTATCGATACATCATTTGAACCAGTGCAAGGTGTAGGCCGTAGCAAACCTGTATCGATACGGGCCTTTTAGTCGTATCGATACGGGTACTAAACTGAAGATATTTCCAGTTTTGGTTTGTCTCTACTTTTTGGATATTTTGTTCCCTTTTTGGGATATTTTAGGACGTGTAGAGGGAGCTGAGGAGCTTGTGTATAAATACTCCTTCTCTCCCTCTCTTTCACTTCTCTTCTTTAGTCTCTCTTTGATTTTTACTTTAAGTCTTTTAAGTTTTTTTCTTTCTTCCATTAGAGCTCCAAGTTCCTTTGTCTTAAACCTTCAAGTTCTTAGGTAAGTTGTTATGATTTGTTAAATTCTCGTTCATTAATGTTGTAGCCACCGTTAAAGTTATTAATATCAAGTTTATCTTCGATTTCATCGGTTAAAAGTTATGCTTCGTTTTTATACTTTCGTTTATGCTTTAAGTATGTTTGAGTAGTTGTTTGGCTAAGTCTCGGGGTAGTCTTTCCCGAGGACTTAGGTTGTTGGTTGGTTCTTGAGCCATCGGGCTTTAAATCATGGTTTTCGGAATTGGATTAATCTAGCCATTTTGGTCTAAGCGAGGGGTGTTAACTCTTTGATATGAAGTTTAGTCAAGCGGTCTTGGCAAGCGACATATTGAGGGCTCGTGGCCTCCTACGTGTTAGATACATTAGCAAAAATAGGTTAGTTTAGTTCCGGTAAATCACATCTTTTGATAAACGTAGTCTTTAATATTAAATCCCCCGGGCTTGAGCACGCGGTCGTGATTCTCGCTTGAGTTATAATTGAGAACCGGTAATGGCCTTTGTCAAGGGATAGACGATCCCTAGACTTGCCTCTTTTAGTTCATCAAGTTCATTTCTAGTCTTTTGTTCTAATTTTTCCACCGTTTTAAGCAAAACCAAGTTGGCCGTCTTAAACGCCGCAATCCACCATATAAAACCTTCAATCCAAATCAAGCTATATTTGTCACACCCTCGATTTTCAACATAATTATAATCGATTTTTATAAATAAAACCTCACGATATTCCGTACAATTCCCAAAATAATATAGTGTTATCCTTTTTTCATCATCCCATTCCAAACATCCAAGGGTTTCCAAAATAATACAACGTTGGCTTCGAGGCCCAAATTACCGTAAACAAGAATGTCAGTAGATTTAACAAATAATAACCTTTCATCGTCAAAAGATTTACAAATAAGAGTTACTAATACATCTTCCAAAATGAAATACAAAGATGATTTAATAACTCCATGGTGTTAGCTATCAAAATAATGCTCACATCCAATCACACAAGTATGCTACTACTGCCCCGGGTTAGTACCTGAAAATGAAGGAAGGTTTGAGCTACACTAGCCCAGTAGAAAGCTCTAATCTAACAATGTATGCGGATGACATGTAGAAAAGATGAATAAATGAATGACTGTATCAAGAATCAATGAGGGATCGACAAGAGCAATCCAATTTTATACTTCTTTTCTAAAACCAATCACATGCTTTACTAAACAATTCCCGAAATATCACAAAATGCCAAAAACGTGTCTCGTTCAAGTGTCATGAGCCGAAGCTCCTGCCGGGCCAATTAAAGGACCCCGATGTCCTCTGCCAGGCACCTTACCCATAGGAGGTCCTGAAATATCAATTACGAGCATATAGCTCTGTGCCAATTAAAGGACCCCGATGTCCTCTGCCAGGCACTCACCCGTCGATGAGTCCTGAATGTTCTCGTCGTATTCGTAAAGTTTTCAAAATCCACTTTCCATCTCGTTTAAACGTTCAAACCAAACTTGGATGCGTAAAGGTGATTTTATGAAATCGTAATCAAACGAGCATTAAAGTTATAGTAACGTTCAACGAAGACTTTAAGATAAGGACAATCAAATAGGAGTCACTCGGGAGAGGTTTAGGATGGATTAGAAATGATCGGAGCCCAAGATAATGAAGCAGGAGTCAACACAAGCAAAACTGTCCAAAGGCAAAACGTTATCGATAACATGGAATAAGGTTATCGATAACACTGGCTTGAAAGTGGTCAGAAACATGACGTTATCGATAACATGGGCATCGTTATCGATAACGATGGGGTTAAAAATGATTCCAGACGTGGGAGTATGGATAACAAGGGCTATGGTTATCGATAACAATGGCTTTCTGGGAATGTTATCGATAACAAAGGAGAACGTTGTCGATAACGATGGGAATTTTCTGGGTTTTGGGCAAGTGTTATCGATAACACTGAAGATGTTATCGATAACAAAGGCTTTCGAGCGGATTTTTGACAGACGATCATGGATTCTCCAACATCAACAATCTCAACAACAATAATAACGATCAATAGCAAGAATCCAGCAACAAGAAACACATCATAAACATATATTGTGAGTTAGAATTTTCTACCTCAAGATTCAAGAATGAAATCAAATGATTTTCAAGCCCTAGCTCCAACCTTCGGATTCAAACGGAATGCACCTCTTCCGAGCTCAAACTAACGAGATGCAAGCTCTACAACGCGAAGGGAGGAAGGATTTGAGGTTGGGTGTTATGGGTTTGAGGTGATTTTGTGGGAGAGTGAGTGAGAGGGAGTGAGAGCCGAGAGATGAGGGAGAGGTCGGGACAGAGAGAGAAAGTAAAATGGGAATTTTAATTCCCTACACACACACCTGACATATACATAAGGCACAATCACACACTCACCCTTCAAATGCAACACTTAACACATTGACCCCCAACTTCCAATTTCAAAAAAAATCAATCTCGTCCTTATATTTCTTATAAAACATTTAAATAAAATCTAAGAAATTTCGGGTCTGTACAATATTCGATTCTCTGTGGGTACGATCCCGGACTTTCTGGTTATTATGCTACCAACGACCTAGCCCTACGCTTCAGGTTTCTACCAACCTTATATTTGAAGGCAAGGTTTCGACAGTAAGCATCGTTACAAGTGATTTGAGCTCCCTCAATGAGGGCCTGGCTAATTTTGACAACTTAATATAACACTTACCATCTTGTAGACACCCCAATCCGGACCTCGGAGAGTTTTTGTCGGCCCCGATGATGAAATAAAAGAAACGGTACCTTTGCGAGCTTGAATAAGGATTTTCCTAAGCCCATGTAAACCCAGAACTCAGAAAAACTGAAAAGCCCAGATAAAGCCCAGACAGAGCCCAAAAGACCCTGGACCGAAGAAATAGGTACCGTGCGAAGTGGCACTGGAGCGCACGATACCTTGAAATTCAAGGAACCGTGCGCGGTCAAACTGCATCGCACAGCACCTTGAGCAAAAAGGTTGACTGGCTCAGAAAGTTGTCGGCCACGCCAGTTTGAGCCACAGCTGATGACTGGCTCAGCCGAAAATGCACTTCTAGCCCGCCCAGAAAATACCTTCACTATTTGAAATTCAAAATCCTTGGCCTTTGCCTATAAATTGACCCATCCACTCAAGGAAAAAAGCCCCCCCCCCCCATCTTCTTTTGAGTCTCCTTTTGGCATTCTTTTTGGCTCTCTCTCTCTCTTCTTTGCTTTTGTGTATCCCATAAGCTTTCTTTCTCTCTCTAGTTTTCACACCCACCTTCCTACTCCCACTTCTATTTTCAAGTCCTAAAGAATGTCATTCCCAAAAGACATTCTTTAAGTGCTTTCATTCATTCCCTTCTCATCATTGAAGTTGACCTTTCATTAACTTCAAAGCCCCATCACCCAAAATACCTAACCCCCACTCACACCCAAACTCCCTTCTGTCTCATTTAACCTCCTCCACCTACATCCGTGAAGATCCATCCTCATTTTTGCGTCAACGATCCTTGATCAAACCCGACACCAAAGGTACAAACTAGTTTCCTTGGACTAGACTCCGTTCTGGTCCTGAAGGGACTCTTCTGTCAGCAGGTCTAATCCCTTTTGGTTAGATTCTGACTAAAAACCCATTTTTATAAAATAAAATCAGTACTGTGCTGAAGTTGGGGAACCGCGCGGCTTGTTTATCAAGTGCGCGGCACCTTGACTCCCAGCACACGGCAGGTTGCATGCTGATATTGTCGTAGGCAGGCTGTCTGGATCTGAGTTCTCCTCTGTTGTGGTTGTCTGTAACTGCTGTTTATTGTTTCTGTTGCTTTTAAAATAAGACCATATCTACAAGCTATGTTTTGGCTCTTTAAAAAGGCTTTTCTAGATCATCTCAAACGATTAAACATGCTAAAAACCGTTTTGAAACCTTGCTTTGAGAAAGATAACAACATTTTTGGGATGATCCGACTGCCATGAAGTTTCTGATGAGTTTTCCAAAAGATGTACAGAGAAAGCAATGAGTTAGATAATGTCTTGAAAGTCTCCAACAGTCTGACAGCAGAGCAGGTACCCCACACGGCATGTTGAGGTGCCGCGCGTGGCAGCTCAAGGTGCTGTGAACAGTATGGCGAGGTCAGACGATTTGCTTAAAGCTATTTACTTCATCTGCACACATCATTTTACCACTACTGTACACACAGCACCACATGCACGTCAATGTGATATATTTCCCATGTCCCTTCCCCGCTATGTGCTTTATTAAAGAGCTTGATATTCCAAATGATATTAAAGATCCCCTTTTTTTGAGAACATTAAGTAGAGACCGGTTTTCACCGGGCGAGTGCGGTGCTTTTTAAAGAAAAACCTTCCCCATTCGTAACGTGGCTCACGAACCCAAAATCTCAACGTTTTTGTTAGACCAAAAGCCTTTTACAAACGAATTCTCGGTTTCTCGGATCATCTATCTCAAAAATCCGGGTGGCGACTCTTCGAAAAAAGGGCGCGGGAGCCCACACATCCTAACATGAAATCAATGAACCTTTGGGCAGCCTTTTGGCCGGCCGTATTTTTTGAAAATGGCACAGACCACTTGCATGATAGTCTAACCCCAATTTGACACTTTTGAGAAGCCTGCACATAGGGTTTTTCTTTTTTATCAAACACAATATTCATTATCTAAAAAAAACAAAAAAAAATAAAGGTATAGTAATCTATGTCTCAAATTACTCGATATGAATTCTTCCAGTTCTATTCAAGGACACGAGAAGAATAAATGCGCACCTTGTATTTCTTCTTGTACAATTTTACAACAGCTGCATGGGAAAGGAGTAGGTGGTGGCCAACTATGTATGGTTTGGTTGCAGAGTTTCCGGACTTGCAATTTCCGATATAGCTAGAGCATCGACCGGGTGCATATCCACCAGTTCCATAGCCGAAATAAGTAAACTCATACGGCTCATTCAACAGTGAGCCAGTGCTTCACCCGGTCACCAAATGTAGCGAAGCAAAAATCAACATAGTCTAGATAATCATCACTGCTCATAAAAAAAAATTTGTGTGATTTGATAATGTAACCGCAAGGTTGCATAGTTTCTAAGCATTTTTAAAAATTGCAAGACAAACTCACACGATTTCTGCACTAAAAAATCTGCCATAGTCATGATCCAGGGATTGCGGGAGATCCCAATGAAATAGGGTCACATAGGGTTTCAAACCTTCAAGTATAGTAGCCGAAATAGCAAAAATTCAAAGTCCATTGCACCAAACTATGTGAAAATATATAGAGAAACAAGATAGGATAATTTACCAATTGCTAAGGTCTGGTTGATGATACTATCGTAGAACTGGACGCCCGCCAGGTTTACTCCCCCACTTATTTTCCCCTCTACCAAAGAAGAAATGATAAGAAATTTTTTGTATTGTCTTCGCGAATAGTAATCATGACTAGATTCAGGAGATCGATGAGACTTACTGGGTAATCCTCCACGGATTACATCCTAATATTGAATTTAATTTTGATCCACATAGCCACCTTGAACTTAATTATCCACCACCTCCTCTGAGCTTGCAGTCGCATTCTTAAAAATACACCCACAGGCCCATTGAGGTGTGAGTTGAAAAGGGTGCCTCACGAGCAGGAAACGGCCATCTGATTCACGAGAAGTACTACCGCAAGCTGACTTAAACTGGCGAGGGAGAAAGTTTCCAGGTTGTCAACTTGATTACCACCTCGGTGGTACTACTTTTATTCGGCGTTTGTCAGAGAACAAAAGTAATGACATTTGCCGTACTAGTTTGAGCAGCTATTAATTTCTCTCAGAGAGAGAGAAAGACCTGGATAGTTTTTTTTTCGGGTCAAACGGAAATTTGAGACCTGGATAGTTGTGAGTGAATATGTCCCAAATGCTTCACAAGCTGCTCCTTCAATCTAAGGAGAAAACTTACATTTTCGCTATATTATCGTGAAATTTGTCCAAACTCACAAGCTTTTGGTGGCTTACCTGGTACGAAGCCGATCCGGCTCCAAACACAAAGCCAGCCGGAAAACTGCTCCTGCTCAGATTAGAAGCAGACGAGTGATAAGTGATAACTCCCTTTTTCAGCATTTGAACCACTACCCAAAAAATGGCAACCCAGTATTATCAGGAAGAAGAAATGATTAGGCCCCCTCTTTGCCATAGCCAAAACTTTTGATCAAATTGGGCAGTACACCCACCCTACATGTAGCCAGTTAACTAGAAGGAACAATTATAAGGAGGAAATCAATTGATTAGTTGGAACAATATAAATACTACGTACGGTACTCTTAGATGTTTGACACAAATTCACCTAGAATTATTGCATGCATCTACCACGTACAGTCGAGATATTGACTGTATTATTTGTGGTGCCGGCTGGGCAGTGGGAATCGACCACCACATGCAGGTTCAATTTTGTGCACCTGTTTTCAGGACAAATAAACGGACGAGGAGTGCAAGGTACCCAAAAATAATATTACCCGGAAATTACTCCAAATTTGAAAATCAATGGTCCACATTCACTTGAAATTAATCTTGGATAGGAAGGAAAGGAGGTAGGTGAATGAAAGTTGACAGATTGCGCACAGCAAACGTGGTTAGAAAAATGTGCCCAAACTTGTGAAGAAATTAAACGAATTTGTCTGTCCGACAAAAACAAAAGATTGAAAGTTGATAGGTACGTATATGATTACGGCTCATGTTCACAAAAGATTTAAACGAATTTTTCTGTCCGACAAAAACAAGGGGGCGGCTATTTACATTTCCGTATTTTCTCTCTTAATCCACTATATTTCGGTAAATAGTTGTTGAAAATCATACATAACATTTCGTAAATAGCTGTTGAAAATAAAATTATAATTCGGTAACTACATGTCGAAAATATGTTCAATCTTCGGTAAACAACTGCCGAATATACATTTTTGGTAAATAGTTGTTGAAAAAAAGATTATATTTCGGTAATTGGATGCTGAAAATGTATCTCAATTTCGGTAACTAACTGTCGAGTATAGTTAGAAAGTTTTAACGGGCTAAGGAAAAAAATACGGGGCTACGAATAGCCGCCCCTAAAAACAAACTTGTTGATTTGAAGTTTAGATAGGGGTTATTTACCGAAACACTACTCAACGTTTACCCGTTTTTCACGGACACCCCCTCCACGAATTTTCGCTACGGTCTAACCCCCTCATTAAAGTTTTCGTTTGAGGGACCTAACGCCGTTGAATGGAATGATTGAAAAGACCATTTTACCCTCACATATTTCTGCCTCACCAGTCACCACTCTCACTCTCTCCCCTCTCCTTTTGGCTGAAATTAATTCAAACCAAATCCATTTCTCCTCCACCTCACCCACCGCCACTACCGACTACCGACCATGGCTGGTGAGAATTACGGCTCCGACGACCGCACCACTCCCACTCTCTCTCTCTCATTTCTTTTTCTCTCCCCTAAAATCACCTCTGCTGAAAGTCACAGATTAAAATTGAAGTGGAAGATTCACCTTCTTTTTGTATTTTGAAATAGATGGTTGCCCGTGACCCAAAGAGAGGTGGAAATTTGGGGCGAATCAAGTCTAAGTGAAACACAAATAAGCCAAATCCAACTCAAGTGATTGCAGAAGCATATTGTAAGCAAAGTGGAGTTGCACTAACCCAGAAGATTGAACAGCCAAAGGATTTGAGTTTATTATGATTACTAGTTGTATCCTTTTTCTGGTGTTTAGCTTTTAATTAATCAAAAATAGAATTGGTTATTTAGGAATTTGACCTACGATGCCGCCTCAGTACATCCTCCGTCGCCGCCGTCGAATGATGCCGAGTCGGTGGCGCTTGTGGCCCTGCTCTCCCTGCTCAAATGTGCTCGATCGAGGAACACGATCCCGTGGTTGGGCTTGCCGATGTCGATCTGTATCTCCGGCAGGCGGTGGTGGTGTTGGTCGTGGTGGGTGGTGGTAATTTGGTGGTGGTGGTCGTCGTGGTGGCAGAGGCTGAAGATGGAGGTGGATTTGGAGAGCTTCTTGTTCACTAAGATTGTGTGGTATATTGCTATCTTGGAGAGAGAGAGACATATATATATATATATATGAGGGGTGAGTCAATTAAGGGAGCATTGGTGATGTCGGCATTGGGGTTTTTTTGTAGTTTGGGGGGAGGAGGTCGAAGGCAGTGAGGGCGTTGAGGGAGGGGGAGCGGAGGACGGCGAAGAGGCAGTGGGTATAGTGGTCGACGAGGACACCGAGGAAGGAGAAGTTGAGGGTAGGGAGGAGGGTGGCAGCGACGACGTCGGAGATGGAGAGGAGGGTGGGGCGGCTATGGTTTGCTGGGCTGGGAGGAAGGAATGATTGAGGGAAGAGAGGAAATATAGTTGAGGGTAATATTGAAACATTTTATTATTTTTGAAATAATTTCAGTAAAAAAAACTAACAGAACTTGACGGAACTCTAACAGAAGGGGTATATGGGACAAAAAAATTTTAATGAGGTATTCTCACCGTAGCAAGAATTCGTGAAGGGGGTGTTCGTAAAAAACAGATAGACGTTGAGGGGTATTTCGGTAAATAATCCTTTATATAGTTGAAAAAAATTAAAGTTTAAGACCAGAATATGCACTTTTTTTCTTTTTCTTTTTTTTTTTTTCTCCCTTTTCGTTTTCTTGAAGAGTTGGACCTAAAACTGTGAAAATGATGTCCATGTGCTTTGGGCAGAAATTAACGGGCCACCGTTTCGTGTTCGTTATGCTTCCGCTTGGTGATGGCGTTTAGGTTTTTGTTTCGGTTCGTGTTCGTTTTGGGTGTTTGGTTTTTAGGTTCTTAGTAGCATTCATGTTCATTTTCGTCTTGGAGGTTGCGTTTGTTTTGTCTTAGTTTCTTTGGTTTTGAGGTGCGCGCGTGTTTTGGAGGTTCGACTTGAGTGGTTTTTGTATGATCATTGTTTTTGGTTGGCGTCTTGCCTTCCTGATTTTTCCTTTGATCTCGAGTGGCGCTAGTCGTTGTGCCATTGGTCCATTTAATCTTTATATCTTTTTTTCAAAGATTAATAAAATTATTTTGCCGAGAAAAAAAAAAAATTTTAACGGGCCATCTGATCAGAACTTGGGACTTTAATTATTTATGTAGAATTTCAGGACTTTTCTGGGACTAGGCCTTGGTCTGAAGGTGAATCTTTCGGTAGTATTCTTCCTTCGCTCTTGCTTCAATCCTAGTCCTCTATGGCTCTATAGCTTCCGGTGTGATGAATTTCGATATTTTGTTAGCATATTTTCATAAAGCGCTTTTGTGCTCCTGCTTTCACTCAAACATTAGCATAATGAGACTTAGTTTTCTAGTGAATTGATGATCCAAAACATTGTTTTCCCATGATCCATAATTTTCTTATTAATTGGGGATGCATGCATGTCTAGTTTAGATACACGATACTCCCTCTGTCCCTCTTTAAGTGTCCTGCTTCGTATATTAAAAAGATATCATCATTATACCGTTCACATCAACTTTTTCCTCCACTTTCTCTACTTTTCCATCACCATTACATTTTTACTCACCAACTTTTCAAAATAGAATATATATTTTAAGGACAAAATAGATAATACACAAATTTTTTACCCACTAACATTACAAAATGGACACTTATTAAAGAATAACCCAAAATGGAATACGGGACTCTAAATAAAGGACGGAGGGAGTAATATTTAGTTTTATCACATAGGGATATGTAAAGTCTTCTTGGGACATGTGATTCATATTCTAGATTCATCTTTGTAGTCCTATAAAAGGACATCGTATGTTACACAACAAAGAGAATCAGAAATACTATTAGAATCATATTCTTTACTAGCAAGTCCTCTTTGGTAAAGTTCAAGTTCAATAGGAACTCTGTAGGGCTCTTTCCTACGTCAACAAAAACATCATTGTTTATTTTATTTGTATTATTTGCTTCCGCTACTCCCAAAAATTCCAACAAACACAGCCTTAAGGGATCGTCTCGACCCATTTTTGTAAGTTGAGAGTCTTGGCGGACGATATTCTTATTAGGATCCAAATTACAATGGCTGAGTACAAAAAATAAGTGCAAGTCATACAACAGAAGAATCTGTGCTAGCTTCTTGGGTTTATCTGCAAAACAGATGCCTCTGTTTCTGTTATACCCAGAAGCCAATTAGTAGATGCATTCTTCCCTTGTAGAAACATGTTGAACCATTTAGCAGAGTTTTTGGAGTATCTTCTCAACCCATTCTTGTAGTCCACATAAGTGACCCCAAATCGAACAGTATAACCAAACTTCCACTCGAAATCGTCTAGGAATGACCAGATAAAGTACCCTTTCACGTCCGCCCCTTCCCTGCATGAACAAATTGCACACCATGTTTAATTTGAATTTTACAAAGTTATAAACTATGACCGATTTGTTTGACCGGATTAGTAGCGAATTGATATATGATTCTGTTTACATGTGTAACTTGAGAGCCCAAATAAAAGGCGGGAGCCTTGGAGTGAGACTCACTACAGGGTACGTGTAGTGACTCGATCAAACAGACAAGCGTTGTAAGGACTGTAATTGAAACTTTTAGCGCTACTTCCGATGCTTATCGATCCGTCTAGAAATCAAAGATCCGAAGGACTATTAGTGATATACTTACTTGATAGCTTCCAAGAGGTAAGTTAGATTTTCATAATGGTAGGCTATTCTCTGATCATCCTCCAAGGATTGTTCAACCTTGCCATTATTTGCTGTTGCCACACCTGCGACGGACCATAGTTTCAATTTCGCGACAAATTTATTTTCTCCGGGATGTGTAACGCTTTCTTTTCACTACCCGGAAATTAAACACAAACTAAAACACCAGCAAAGTATTAGTAGTAGCATTCAAGGAATAGATTGAAATGAAAACTGTACCATTCTCAGTGATTAAAATAGGTGGATTTCCATAGATGTCTTTTATGTATAACGTGAGAGCCCTAATTCCTTCTGGAAACCCATAAAGCCAGCTCAAAGCAGTCTGCAAAGGCATTTAATTTCACCATTAACTACTCAAAAGAATGACATATGATTAAGGAAATTGCTACAATTCACGTATTTGGATATGTACGATATGCAACAGTTAAATTCTATAGAAACTTATACGTAGTTGGAACTAAAATCACAACATCAGTATTGTGAATTTCCATTCAAATGTACGTATGAACTTCTATGAAAATGTTACGTTATTTCCGTACTTTCAGATGAATGCCACGGTTTCTATGCAAGTGATTTGTATTTAAAGCGACTCAAAGGAGATACATAATTGTAAACCGTACACATCAAAATACGGAATTTAATAGCTTAGTACTTTTCTACAATGAATTATTCTTAAATTATATAATGAAATCTATAGCATGTTTGTAATTCCTTCGTGGGATATATATTTCGAAGGGAAACTAAGTGTAATTACCGGTTAACCAATGGGAACCCCGTTTTTCTCCTCTGGGACAAAAAGGAAAAATATAATAGTTCTTTAGTTATAGAAAAATCAGAAAATATATAGAGGAGAAAAATGAACTTCCAAAGCAATATTTTCAAACCTACCAGAACTCACAACACGATTGTCCGTCTTGATACTTAAGTTTAAGCTATCAAAGGAAAGGGCACTAGTAGCTGTGTATAATGATGTGTAGTAATTGATCCCTAGATAATCGTAAGACATTTTGAGCATTTTAGATTCTGACTCTGTGAATTTTGCAGTCGATCCCCAACCAAAGACTTCATGATTTGCGGATAGTCACCGTACGTCAACGGATGTAAAAACCTACACATCGAATATTAAATCAAGAAAATCTTGTTAGTACCAGATGAACTGATGCACAAAACAGGTTGTGATGAATTAAGTGCAAGTTTGGTTAAACCCTAACTTCAAAACACATTTCTACATTTTTTTTTTCTTTTGGTCAAACAGAAATTATTCTGCGATTGTTATTTAAACCTATAACAAGTGCTCACTTTTCAAGATAGATGTTACCATACAATAAAGCCCTACTATGAGGCGCCGGGGATCACCCTATATCTATTTGTCACTATACCTCTATTCTCATGTAATTTCAACTCCAGAATCACATAAAAAGACTCTCGTCACTCAAAATCTTTTATGCAATCCTCTCACTAATCAACATAGACCCAATAATCATCGCTGCTCATAAAAAAAAATTTGTGTGATTTGATAATGTAACCGCAAGGTTGCATAGTTTCTAAGCATTTTTAATGATTGCGAGACAAACTCACATGATGTCTCACTCAAAAATCCACCATAGTCATGATCCAAGGCTTGCGGGAGATTCCAATGAAATAGGGTTACATAGGGTTTCAAACCTTCAAGTATAGTAGCCGAAATAGCAAAAATTCAAAGTTCATTGCACCAAACTGTGTGAATATATAGAGAAACAAAATAGGATAATTTACCAATTGCTAAGGTCTCATTGATGATACTATTGTAGAACTGGACGCCCGATGGGTTTACTCCCCCGCTTATTTTTCCCCTCTACCAAAGAAGAAATGATAAGAAAAATTTTGTATTATTGTCTTCACGAATAGTAATCATGACTAGATTCAGGGGATCGATGAGACTTACTGGGTAATATTCTGGGCCATGAGATGGAAAATCTGAAAGCGTTGAACCCAATATTTTTCAGCAGAGATATCCTGTTAGAACAATTTCATTGGCGTAAAATTGCATTTTAAATTAAATAAAAACAGAGTAGTGGTCTTTTTTGTTACTTCCAATCGGAATGTGTTTAACCATACCTCGTAGTGATTGTAAAATTCATCTGCTACATCCCCTGTACTGTGGTCCGCTATTTTCTCTGCCATAAGACCAGAGAAAAAAATTAGTGTATTCCAACCTCGACCTCTCGTGTGGAAACAAATTTCACTTTTTTTCTGCATTGGTTTTAAAATAAAATGGTTAGGAAGTGACCCATTCGGGGGGACTGTATGTAGGAGTTCCTAACAGATGCGGCATGTTTGGCTGGGAGGTGCTTTTTCTTTTTTCGATTCCCCACCGCAAAAAGGATCATTATCACAGCCCCATTAAGGTGTGAGTTGAACAAGGGTGCCTCACTAGCGGGAAACGGCCATCTTATTCACGAGAACTACTACCGCAAGCTGATTTAAACTCACCAGCCACCATGTGGGGAGGGAGAGAGTTTAATTCACCTAGCACCTTTGTCAACTCGACAACCACCTCGGAGGTACTTCTATTAGGCGTTTTTCAGAGAACAAAAGTAATGACATTTGCCATATTAATTTGAGCAGCTATTAATTTCACTCAGAGAGAGAGACCTGGATCGTTGTGAGTGAATATGTCCCAAATGCTGGGTGCCCTGCCGCTTCACTTGCTGATCCTTCAATCTAAGAAGAAAACAACTACAAACATGTGTACATTTTCACTATATATTATCGTGAAATTTGTCCACAATTACCCAAGACATCCGTGAATATTAGTTTAAAAAATCCGTACGATTCCAAGTATACCCAGACGGAGCCAGGAATTTCACTACACGGGGGCGACCATGTACGCGAGACAGAAAATAAAAAGAAACGTGCATAATAACATGAATACAACTCAAAAATGTACAAAATAATAACACTCCATACTTAATTATGCTTGTCATAAATTAACATATTGCAAAAGCATTAACGACGTACATCAATCTATCTAGTAAAACTAGGCATCTTCAATTGCACTCGACGCTCTTTCATGTCATTAAAAGCATCGATGATATAATCAATATCAAACATTTTCGTAATATCCTTCCCTATGTAAGTGTTAGAAACTTGCTAAAAGTTTATCCCCCATCGTGTTGCGGAGTCTAGTATTTACACATTTCATAGTTACAACTTATATTTCAGCAAGATTACTTAGGGTTCCCAAAATCTCTTCTCCTAGTATTCTTATTTTCTCGAAACTGCCTTCAAAATCTTGACGATGTGGGATTTTGTGCCGAGAGAGAGAGAGAGAGAGGGGTCTGGTATACCATGAAAGATTTTTTAGGCAGAGAGAAGAAAACATGTAAAATCTTCTTAAAGATTGGGAATTTTTGTGGGTATAAACTGAGAGTTAAATAATTGAGTACTCACTATGTTAACCTTCAAATTTTATATTTTGTTAGATTTAACCTATAATGTTTAGAAATTAACGTTGATATCTTGTATTTCAAAGGTTACTAACTACTTACTATCATTTGATTTTTTTTCCCAAAATACTAGAGGGGGGCGAGCCTCTATACTTTCATAGGAAATTTTTATTTTACTTATAATAAGTAGAGTTTTTTATTCTTCTTGCAGGGGCGACCGCCCCTACTGGCCCCTCCCTGGCTCCATCCCTGCCAGTTACGACTTCCATGTATATTAGTTCTGTTTCATAATTTTTTCTATTTTAATAGGTGAAAAGATTGTCATGCAAACTGTACGGCGGGAAAGTGGCAAACTGTACGATTCCAAGATTGTCATGATTGTTTCTATTTTACTAGGTGGGACAAATAAATATTTGTTTTGTTAAGATGAATTCATAGTTTTGTTAATTTGCTTTTTATCAGGTTTATGAAGCAGGCGTTGGTATTGTAGATGGTACAAACTGCATGCGAGAGCTACATGGAAATATGGCGATCGAGGTGGGCGGGTGCATAAGGATTACATGCAATGGGTTTCAGTTTTCGTGTAAAAATATTGCGAGTTCTGAGGTCCTCCTACTATTGCTAGAGGGAGATGAGAATAGAGAATTTGATTATGGTGAGTAGTGAATAGGGATTTGAATGGGATGATGTGGGTTAGAAAGAGTGAGAATCTAAAGGAGAATTCAAATGTAAGTCATGATAAATTGGGGTTTGAAATGTATTATGGTGGACTGTGTTTTAATAGGGATGGGGGGCCTGTGGTGACTTAGTGACTCAAAATGGCGTAGTTTTGGGATTGCAAAGGATTTTTAAAAATGGGCCGAAAGACCCTACCGTGGTTCAAATCTCACTTAAGACGTTCGTACAGAAGATTTCCAATAGTCCGGGTAGGTGCTGTCAGGTAGGTTAAATTCCGAACGGTCGGAACCAGAGTCAATCTCCTTACCATGACCATCCAAGGCAGAGCAATGTGACTACCGGAATCCAGATACGCATGCGCTTAAGGCTAGACCCAAACCAAGGGAGCCGTTCGGGCACGGCAAACACTGGAGGTATCACAAACTCCATGGACTTAAGGTCTCCTAGACCGACCGGAGGGGCCCTAAAAAATTCTAAGGGAGCCTATTCCTCTAGCCCGCAAGATGCAATGGTGTGTGAATGATGCGTGTGTACAGGAATAAAAGGCACGTAAGCAGGATATAACACATAAGTCCTAGCCGTGGGTTCCTGTCCTAGTTGGGAAGGTTCTATGGCTATGTACAAGTGCAAAGGCTGGTTTTGGTCTCAAAGGATTCCCCGGACTAGAGCCAAGATGTACTACCCCATGTCGAGTGTATTGCAAGACAATGGTCGAATAGCACGATGGCTCATCATAGTTGAGGGTTGCTAGGCGTCCCAGGAGAGCTTGTCACCGGTAAACCGGGCAAGATAGCCGAAACACGCTAGTAAGGCTTGTGCGGTGCAAAGTGTACAGGATAAAAGAGCTTAATTTTCCGAAAAATATTTGAAAATTCCCCTTTAGAAAACACCTTTCAAGTTTGGCTCTCTTGATCATCCAATACTTTTGAAAATTTTTTTAAAAAAAAAAAAAAAAGAAAGTATTGAATAAAAGGTCCCCAGCAGAGTCGCCACTGTGAGCTCCCGAGCCCTCCACCTTCTTGAAAGAGTCACCACCCGGATTTTTGAGATGGATCATCCGAGAAACCGAAAAGTCGTTTGGAAAAGGCTTTTGATCTAGCGAAAACGTTGAGATTTCGGGTTCGGGAGTCACATTACGAATGGGGAAGGTTTTTCTTTAAAAAGCACCCCACTCGCCCGGTAAAACCGGTCTCTACTTAATATTTTCAAAAAGGGGGAATCTTTAATATCGTTCGGAATATCAAGCTCTTTAATAAAAGCACATAACGGGGAAAGGACATGGAAAATATATCACATTGGCGTGCATGTGGTGTTGGTCAAGAGTGGTAAAATGATGTGAGCGGATGAAATGAACCACACTCAGCAAACTGTCTAGATCGTGATCTTTTCCACGGCATCTTAAGTCGCGCGGCAACTCAACATGTCGTTGCTGGGAAGCTGCACTGCTGTCAGACTGTTACAGACTTTCAAAATACTATCTAGCTCATTGTTCCTTCTGTGCATCTTTTTGGAAAACTTGTCAGAAGCATCATGACAGTCAGATCATCCCAAAACGTGGTTGTTTTCTCAAAACGAGGTTTTAAGACAGTTTTTGACATATTTGATCATTTGGGATGATCTACAAAGACTTTTTAAAGAGCCGAAACATGACTTGTAGATATGGTCTTATTTAAAAAGCAACAGAAACAGTAAACAGCAGATACAAGCAACCACAACAGAGGAAAACTCATATCCAGACAGCCTGCTTACTATAGCATCAATATGTTCCATGCCGTGCGCAGAGGGTCAGGGTGATCAACAGACCGCGCGGTTCCCCAACATCCGCACAGTGTTGGTTTTATTTTCTGAAAATAGGTTTTTGGTCAGGATCTAACCAAAAGGGGTTAGACCTGCTGACAGGAAAGTCCCCTCAGAACCAGAACAGGGTCCAGTCCGAGGAAACTAGTTTTTACCTTTGGTTTCGAGCTTGATCAAGGATCGTAGGTGCAAGGATGTGGATGGATCGTCACGGATGTGGATGGAGGAGGTTGAATGAGACAAGGGGAGTATGAGTGTGAGTGAAGGTTGGGTATTTTGAGAAATGGGGCTTTGAAGTTAATGAATGATTAAATTCAATGATGAGAAAGGAGTGAGTGAAGGTGCCTAAAGAATGTCTTTAGGGAATGACATCCTTTAAGACTTGGAAATGGAAGTGGTGAGGAGAAAGTGTGTGTGGGAACTAGAGAAAGAAAGTAAGGAGAACCAAAAGGAAATATCAAGAGGGGACTCCAAAGAAAAGGGCTCTTTCTCCTTGAGTGGAGGGGTCAATTTATAGGCAAAGGCCAAGGATTTTGAATTTCAAATGGTGGAGGTATTTTTAGGTGGGCCGAGAGCGCATTTTCGGCTAAGCCGCCATCACCGTGGGCTCAAATCGGCGTGGCCGACCGCTTTCGTGCCGCCACCTTTTTGCTCAAGGTGCCGTCGGTGAAGGTTTGCTACGCACGGTCCATTGGATTTCAAGGTGCCGTGCGCTCCGAGCTCCACTCCACACAAGTCGCCTTCCTTCGGCCCAGGGTCTTTTGGGCTTTGTCGGGCTTTATCTGGGCCTTCGTCTGGTTCTGGGTTTTTGGGTTTTATTTGGGCTTAGGAGATCCTTTTCAAGCTCGCAAAGGTATCGCTTCCTCTATTTCATCATCGGCGGACAAAGACTCTTCGAGATCCGGATTGGGATGTCTACAAACATCTATCTTGAAATGTGAGCATTTGTTATAGGTTTAAATAACAATTGTTGAATAATTTTCGTTTGACCAAAAAAATAAATAAATGTAGAAATGTGTTTTGAAGTTAGGGTTTAACAAAACTTGCACTTAATTCATCGTACAACCTGTTTTGTACATCAGTTCATCTGCTACTAATAAGATTTTCTTGATTTAATGGGTTCAAATATTCAATGTCTAGGTTTTTACATCCGCTAATGTACGGTGACTATCCGCAAATCATGAAGTCTTTGGTTGGGGATCAATTGCCAAAATTCACAAAGCCAGAATCTCAAATGCTCAAAATGTCTTACGATTATCTAGGGATCAATTACTACACATCATTGTACGTAGCTACTAGTGCCCTTTCCTTCGACAGCTTAAACTTAAGTATCACGGCAGATAATCGTGTTGTGAGTTTTGGTAGGTTTGAAAATATTGCTTTGGAAGTTCATTTTTCTCCTCTATATATTTTCTTATTTTTCTATAACTAAAGAACTATTATATTTTTCCTTTTGTCACAGAGTAGAAAAATGGGGTTCCCATTGGTCAACCGGTAATTACCCTTAATTAATTAGTTTCCCCTTGAAATATATATCCCACAAAGGAATTACAAACATGCTATAGATTTCATTATATAATTTAAGAATAATTCATTGAAGAAAATTACTAAACTATTAAATCTCGTATTTAGATGTGTACGATCTACAATTATGCATCCCTTGAGTCGCTTTAAATACAAATCACTTGCATAGAATCTGTGGCATACATATGAAAGTACGGAAGTAACGTAACATTTTCATAGATGTTCATTCGTACATTTGAATGAAAATTCACAATACTGATGCTGTGATTTTAGTTCCAACTACGTATAAGTTTCTATAGAATTTAACTGTTGCATATCTTACATATCCAATAACAAGATGCGAATTGTAGCAATTTCCTTAATCATATGTCATTCTTTTGAGTAGTGTTAATGGTGTAATTAAATGCTTTTGTAGACTGCTTTGAGGTGGCTTTATGGGTGTCCAAAAGGAATTCGGTCTCTCATGTTATACGTAAAAGACAACTACGGAAATCCACCTATTTTCATCATTGAGAATGGTACTGTTTTCATTTCAATCTATATATGCCTTGAATGCTAGTACCTTGCTAGTGTTTTAGTTTGTGTTTAATTTCCGGGTAATAAAGCTTTCTTCCTTACATATCAATTTACTACTAATCCTGGCAAATAATATTTCGGACTTATGTTTATAACTTTAGGAAATGCAAATTAAACATGGTGTGCAATTTGTTCATGTGCAGAGAAGGGGCGGACGTGAAAGGGTACTTTATCTGGTCATTCCTTGTAATATTCCGTCCCACATCGAAAGTCTACATGGATGATCTTGGGCATATAACAAACCTTGTGGGCTACTACTAGTACCTTTTTTTTTTTTTTTGAAAATACCACTTTCTCATTAACATTAAGAAGGCCTATCCTTCATAAGAAAGTGGCTGAGCCCAGTTGGGATACAATTTGGATTGCAAATAAAGCTCCTATCTAGAACATGTGTTGCTAGCCAGTGAGCAGCAACATTTTGCTCTCCGCATACCCATCTGATTATCCAGTTTCTTTGTTGAGCCCACTGCTTGATGTCATCCACTATTGCTTTAATCTCCCACGGTGGTCTCCTGTTCTTGGTGTTGATACAGTCAACCAACTCTTTACAGTCCGTCTCAAAAGTTGAAGAGGACAGTTCCATGTCCACAGCCATACCGCAAGCTATCCTTAGTGCCCAGGCTTCCATAGCTAAAGCTGATGAAGCATTGATCTTACCAGCTCTGTAACATTTGATTCCTCCACCACTGTCTCTGGCTAAAAAACCAAAGGCAGCCGAGCTGCGGAAAAATTGAATTTGATAGAGGAATGTGGGGGGGGGGGGGGGATTCCATTTATTTTCTCTGTAAATTTTAACCGTAGGTGTTATTGCACCCTTGAAAGTGGCCAACCTTGTGCTTAAGCTTTTGGGCCATGTGGTGTGGCTTGTGGATAAAAATCAAGTTATTGGGCCAGTAGTCTGCTTGGGGAGTTACAGGTGGTATCAGAGCAATCCATGTACACAACCATGTGGGCTTTGGAGTTTGGTTTGATTTGGTTATTGGTTTGATTAGTATTGGTGATTATAGTGCTCAACCCCTCGCGAGGGTGCGAGACTATAAAGTTAGGGAGATTGTAACACCCCATCCCACATCGAAAGTCTAAAAGGATGATCTTGGGCATATAACAAACCTTGTGGACTACTACTAGTACCTTGTGCTTGATCGATTTCATAGTCCTAAATTAATGGGTTGCCCCAAGCGTAGGGCGGAGACCGATGCAGCATAATATCCGGTAAGTCCGGAGTCGAACCCACAGAGACGGTGTCGTGTGCTGTCTAAAAACTCGGGTTGTTACTGATTAAACTGGCTTTTAGGTAGCCACCCCTTGTTAGTTCGATTGAGAGATTAACTAGAATAAAGAAATTGTTTGTACTTTTCAAATAATTAAAAGGAAGGTATGGTCGTAGGGTTCATAGCACTCCTAACCAGTCCAGAATAACCTGCTCTGTTCGGGGTTCTTTAAAACGTTTAATTTTAGATTGAAAAAGATACCCCGCAAGATGCGAGACCCTATGGTCGCCATATACCCATGCGCAGCGGAGAATAAGTTTCGGACCCCCATTCCCCCATTCACATGGGCTTTGACGATGCCTGGGTTCGTCTCACGAATGTTCTTTATTAACCTAAAATTGCTTTTTTTCATTGTTTGAAAGTCGGAGCAATGTCCGGACTTGTCACAACGTGCTAATCACCGCACGACCTTACCTGAACAACTACTCACTCATATTTAATCAATAAGCAAAGGAAACCCTAGATTGAAACATGCTTTTAAATACGAAATAAACAAAAGATACGAATTAAACAAGTACCAAAGAATAACTTTATTAAAGAACGAAAATTAATAACGAGTTACCGGAGTGCGAGTAATTGAATAAAGTTTGAAAACTTGAAAGGAAGAAAACTTAGAAGAAATCTAAACAATATTCGGAAATAAAGAAATCCCGATGGCAGAGCCCCGTCCGGCAGCCCCGTTCGTTGTTTCTTTCTGTGTAAAAAAAAAAAAGGCCATCTCGATGGCAGCCCTTCCTCTCTTTTTATATTGCTCTCAATTACTTGGCAGCCCTAAAACTCTCTTCTTGTTAATTGCCAGCCGAGAATTCCTTTGGAAGGCCCAACATTTAGTCAAACTAACTGTGAACCATTGGGCCCACCTTGTAGACATAAGTCCAAGTCCAATTCTTTTACTTCCAGTGAACATGAATTCCGCCAATCTGTCTTGCAGTCCAAACGTTCCACTTGATTGAATTCGAACGGATCAACGTCGAACACAGTTTAATATTTCAACTTTGCATATTTTTGTATCAAACTCTTCAAATACCTACAACACAATAATTAAGCATTAAGCTCCGAATAATAATATAAATAGGACTTAACAAAGATAAATTAGGGGGCGCTAATTTGAACATTTACACGCCTATCACACCCCCCAACTTACACTTTGCTAGTCCCAAGCAAAGAAAACAAAATGCAACTAAAGAAAACAAATGTAAACCAATAGTTCTTTTAAACCCCTAGGCGGCCCCGGTAGGACGAGTGAAGTCTCGTGAGGGTTTTCAGCAGTGATCACCCACAAAACACAAAGGATTCTTCCACATGGAATCCAAAACCTGTCAGACAACTCACTAGTCCATCAAGCAAAGATTGTGCAGCTACCACAAAGATATAAGAAGGCACAAATAGCTCCACACGCTATCAAGTCAAAAAATAAACCATGGCACCTAGGTTTAGCATGTGTGTGTGACATGGGCCTCAACCAAAAGTGTGCAATGACTAACCGCTCTCTTCGGACCGAGTCTCGACTTCAATCCTCACAGTGTCATGCACTCACAACTAAAATCACTCGAAACAAGGTACACAGTATGAACTCTCAAGTGTGCGGTTAGAAGTTATATATAAATGAAATCAAAATACTCGCACACTATGACACGAAAAGAACGCTTTATATAATGGTCACACAGTCTCAAGAACAAACTACAAAGCATTGGAACTCTATCTCACATCCTTCAATCCGCTTCCCATCACCCCAAGGATCAAATAGAACTTTAATTTCGGTAGTAATGTTGGGTAATTGAAAGTGTGTAAAGGGTAGGGTAAAATATCACGTGCCTGAGAATAGGCAAACAACTTAGGGCTAATTTAACAGTGCGTGCCCATTTTTTGCACTCTTTTCAACTCCACCTTATCTCTCATCCTAACCTTTTCACATTTTTCAACAATAAAACATGATTCATCCTTTTCATCTATATCGGCGCCCCTTTTATTTTTCTCTTTCTCTTTC
This sequence comes from Rhododendron molle, assembly GCA_025413875.1. Taxonomy (NCBI): domain Eukaryota; kingdom Viridiplantae; phylum Streptophyta; class Magnoliopsida; order Ericales; family Ericaceae; genus Rhododendron; species Rhododendron molle. The sequence continues at coordinate 6,555,541 of CM046394.1, read as the reverse complement.
TTTTTTTTATTTTGTTTTCTTTTTTAAGGGACACCACCAATTCAAGCACAAAAGTTCACAATCCATCCAAAAAAATACACCTTTATACTTTTGTCTTTCTCCTAAACAATATGGAAGATGGAGCTAACCAAGAAAAGGCTAAATATATAAGGCTCATAATGGCTCGCAAGGGATAAATGGAAAAAAAAAGGAACGAACCGGCTCGAATATCAAAAAAATGCCTATAATCCTCTCTCAGGGGTGTACAATCCATGTGACTAACCAAAATTCAAGAGATATTGTTATGCATTCAAGTTCCAACACCCAACAATAAAAAATAATGAGACCACAACAAATAGAATCTTTCCATGACAAACTAAAAGTTAAAGTGACACCACTCCAATAAAAGATAGGGCCCAAAAGCTCACGAGGGCATAAGTCTCCACTAATCTAGCCATCAAGATTGGTTAAGTCAGGGCTCACAAGTGGTCAAGGCCCAAATAAACGTGAAGTGCAATAGTGTTATACAAGGTGCCATGATCAACTTCTTAAGACAAGCTAGCAAGTAGAACAACCAAGCCAAAAACAGATATCACTATGGTAGACAACACACCTCAACTCAATTATTCAACAAGTAAGCACAACAAGTACCGAATCGCATGCAAAAAGAGTCCCACTATTTTTAAAAATTTTCTTTAAACTACCAAAGTAATTCCTCCCCCCAACTTGAACCATTCGATGTCCTCATTGAATGAAAGAACAAAAATAGGACATAAAAGAAAAAGAAGGGAAAGGTATCACCTCACAACGGAGAACTATGCAAGAAATAATATTACGGGAAGAAGACCCCCCCAACTTGAATGAAGCATCCTGCAATGTTAGTCCTCACAAAAAATAATAAAAAAATAAAAATAGCTAAACTAAGAAGGGGGAAAGAAAAAAAAAATTATACAAAAAGTTAAAGACATGCACTCCCATCACGTGAAATCCAACCATTCATCACACTACAAAGAACAATCAAAACCAACATCTCATCCCACTTCAAGCACTCCGTTAAAATTGTACGCGACCATGCCACAAAATCAAATACTTAGAATATCGTAATTGCTTTAGCCGCGTTTGAAATTTAAATTCTACCAATTGCATATTCCCAACCAAATTAACTTTCAAGTTGTTGATGAGTTTTAAGCAAAATGGATAGTAAACCACATTAAAATTATCAACACCAAGAAAATCAATTTGTTCTAACTTAACAATCTTTTGCAATGGTGGATGCTCAATAGGAGTGATGACATCATCATCTATGGCTGGAGATAGTTGATCATCAAGAACAAGTGGATTTTGCACAATTATTGACAACGACTCCTGAGAAGTCGCGTTATGAAAATCCATCTCAAGTGTACTAGAATGCTCTCGAGAAGACTGTTGCATTTCAGGTGAACCAACTATTTCGTTAGTTAAAAGTGACTCTGTTGTTTCATTTTCTAATACACAAGAATTAATCATTTGAAAATTTTCAACTTGATTGCAAGAAAGAGAATCAGCTAATTGATCAAAATAAGGTGGCTCTATTTCCTCTTTTCCTCTCCCATCAGAATTGGTATCCTTAGAACTATCAGTCAACTCATAAAATTGGAGCTTTTGGGTTAATTCATCTATGTAATCCCAAGCATCTTCAAGGCTTTTATCTAGGAATTCATCAGTGGACCTAAAATTCACCTGACATGGCTTAGAATTTAAACCACGGCAAAATATAACCAGAAGACTGCTAAGCTCACAATTAAAACTCGACCAAGAGAATACGGTAAATTTAAATCGCTCCCAACACTGTGACAAAGACTCATCATCTTGTTGAGAGAAATGTGATAGTTCTTCTAAAAGCATATGAGTCTCATATGATGGATTGAAAGTTTTGACAAACTGTATTACAATCTCATTCCATGTCAATTTTGGACTCAAAAAATTAAACCAATCTTGAGCACTACCACGCAAAGATGCTGAAAATACATGAAAAAGAGTCACTTCATCACTAGCAAAAATCTCCTCAAGTTTATGAACATGCGAGAAAGAATTCTCTGAGGCCAAACCATAAAATATAGGAAATGACACTGAATAATCAAATTGTTTTGCATAACCTCCATAGTACCTTGCAAAATGGGCCATTTTTTTTCTTTTCAACAATAAAAAATATAACAAAAAACTAGAGGTGATTGCTTTCCTACGATGGAGGATTGCCTACCTCTACCTATTATGAATCAAAACAAAGAACTAAAAAAAAAAAACAAATAAAAAAGTAACTACCCGAATTCTTAACACACGTTACCGTCCCCGGCAACTGCGCCAAAAATACTTGATCGATTTCCTAGTCCTAAATTAATGGGTTGCCCCAAGCGTAGGGCGGAGTCCGATGCAGCATAATATCCGGTAAGTCCGGAGTCGAATCCATAGAGACGGTGTCGTGTGCTGACTAAAAACTCGGGTTGTTACTGATTAAACTGGCTTTTAGGTAGCCACCCCTTGTTGGTTCGATTGAGAGATTAACTAGAATAAAGAAATTGTTTGTACTTTTCAAATAATTAAAAGGAAGGTATGGTCGTAGGGTTCATAGCACTCGTAACTAATCCAGAATAACCTGCTCTGTTTGGGGTTCTTTAAAACGTTTAATTTTAGATTGAAAAAGATACCCCGCTAGATGCGAGACCCTATGGTCGCCGTATACCCATGCGCAGCGGAGAATAAGTTTTGGACCCCCATTCTCCCGTTCACATGAGCTTTGACGATACCTGGGTTCGTCTCACGAATGTTCTTTATTAACCTAAAATTGCTTTTTTTCATTGTTTGAAAGTCGGAGCAATGTCCGGACTTGTCACAACGTGCTAATCACCGCACAACTTTACCTAAACAACTACTCACTCATATTTAATCAATAAGCAAAGGAAACCATAGATTGAAACATGTTTTTAAATACGAAATAAACAAAAGATACGAATTAAACAAGTACCAAAGAATAACTTTATTAAAGAACGAAAATTAATAACGAGTTACTGGAGTGCGAGTAATTGAACAAAGCTTGAAAACTTGAAAGGAAGAAACTCGGTTTATTCCATTTTCCACTTGATACAGTGCTTTGTCTTGTTTTTATATTTTTGTTAGTTTCACAGGAAATAAGGCGGCTTTTGCGCCAAATTTGGATTGCGTGGTCTCGAGGCCGGTTCGTACGTTGCCGGGGTGTCAAAGCGGAAGTTGCTCAAGCTTGTTTTCAAGACTTTGGATAAGAAGAAGATTTTAATGAAGTTTGGGTTAAATGCGGTATGATTCAAAGTTGAATCATTCATCTATTATTTCATCAAAGTCCAAGGGCCACTATGTAATTAATGCTTTGAAACCCTATAAAACCAATCTTTTCCCCTGCTGACTTCGGCAGCTTTTGATAAAAAGGGTTACGGATGAAAAAAGGAAAAGAAGGACGGGGGCTGCGATGGCACGAACAGGTGCTACTGCCATCAGTAATTATTTCTTTTGTTTCCGAATTGTTTAGTTTTCTTTTGAGTCTTTTCCCTCTTTAAGTTTTTTACGCTTTGTTTAATTACTCGCATTCCGATAACTCATTTTAATTTTTGTCCTTTATAAAAGTTGTTTGTTTGTTTTTGTTTGGTTTGAATCTCTTGTTTATTTTTCGTATCGAGTAATAGAAGTATGATTAATTCTAAGGTTTTATTCCTTTTATTTTTAATGATGAATGAGTAGTTTTTCTGAGGTTTGGTCGCTGGGTAAAGGCGCGTCGCGACCCAATTAGGATTCGTCTCGCAATTTTTCCGTTCATTGATTTAATTAAATAATCTTAGTTGGAGAAAACTACGTTCGTTGGACGAATCCGAGGCATTGCCGGGACTCATGTGAGCGGGAACGGGGGACCAAAACCTATTCGCCGTTGTGTACGGGATCGGCAACCTTAGGATTCACATCCTTCGGAGTTTCCGATTCTCCCTAATTTTAACCGTTTTTAGAACTTTGAAAAGCGTGCGAATTCTGATTGGGTAGCGAGCGCTGGATTCCCTATGACCATGCCTCTCTTTTTAATCGTTTGAGCAAGTTATTTGTTAGTTTAGTTAATTAATCAACCAAAAGACAAGGGGTGGCTACCTAAGAGCCAGTTTAAATAGTAACAACCCGAGTTTTTAGTCAGCACACATCATCGTCTCTGTGGATTCGACTCCGGTCTTACCGGGTATTGTGCTACATCGGTCTCAGCCCTACGCTTGGGGCAACCCATTATTTTAGGTCTAGGAATTGGTCAAGCAATAACGAGTTACCGGAATGCGAGTAATTGAACAAAACTTGAAAACTTGAAAGGAAGAAAACTCGGAAGAAATCTAAACAATATTCGGAAATAAAGAAATCCCGATGGCAGAGCCCCGTCCGGCAACCCCGTTCGTCGTTTCTTTCTGTGTAAAAAAAAAAAAGTCATCTCGATGGCAGCCTTTCCTCTCTTTTTATATTGCTCTCAATCACTTGGCAGCCCTGAAACTCCCTTCTTGTTAATTGCCAGCCGAGAATTCCTTTGGAAGGCCCAACATTTAGTCAAACTAACTGTGAACCATTGGGCCCATCTAATAGACATAAGTCCAAGTCCAATTCTTTTACTTCCAGTGAACATTAATTCCGCCAATCTGTCTTGCAGTCCAAACGTTCCACTTGATTGAATTCGAACGGATCAACGTCGAACACCGTTTAATATTTCAATTTTGCATACTTTTGTATCAAACTCTCCAAATACTTACAACACAATAATTAAGCATTAAGCTCCGAATAATAATATAAATAGGACTTAACAAAGATAAATTAGGAGGCGCTAATGTGAACATTTACGCGCCTATCACCTTGTGCTTAAGCTTTTGGGCCATGTGGTGTAGCTTGTGGATCAAAATCAAGTTATTGGGCCAGTAGTCCGCTGGGGGCGTTACAGGTGGTATCGGAGCAATCCATGTACACGACCATGTGAGCTTTGGAGTTTGGTTTGATTTGGTTGTTCGTTTGATTAGTATTGGTGATTATAGTGCTCAACCCCTCGCAAGGGCGCGAGGCTATAAAGTTAGGAAGATTGTAACACCCCGTCCCACATCGAAATTCTACAGGGATGATCTTGGGTTATAACAAACTTTGTGGGCTACTACTAGTACCTTGTGCTTAAGCTTTTGGGCCATGTGGTGTGGCTTGTGGATCAAAATCAAGTTATTGGGCCAGTAGTCTGTTTGGGGCGTTACAGGTGGTATCAGAGCAATCCATGTATACGACCATGTGGGCCTTGGAGTTTGGTTTGATTTGGTTGTTCGTTTGATTAGTATTGGTGATTATAGTGCTCAACTCCTCACGCGGGCGCGAGGCTGTAAAGTTGGGGAGATTGTAACACCCCGTCCCACATCGAAAGTCTACATGGATGATTTTCGGCATATAACAAATCCTGTGGGCTACTACTAGTACCTTGTGCTTAAGTTTTTGGGCCATGTGGTGTGGCTTGTGGATCAAAATCAAGTTATTGGGCCAGTAGTCTGCTTGGGGCGTTACAGGTGGTATCAAAGCAATCCATGTTCACGACCATGTGGGCTTTGGAGTTTGGTTTGATTTGGTTGTTGGTTTGATTAGTATTGGTGATTATAGTGCTGCTTAAGTCGAAACCTTGCCTTCAAATATAAGGTTGAAAAACCCGAAGCATAGGGCTAGGTCGTCAGTAGCATAATATCCGGAAGTCCGGGATCGTACCCACAGAGAATCGAATATAGCTTAATCGGATTGTAGGTTTTATACGGTAGGATTTCGGCGTTTAAGCCCGCCAACTTTGGTTTTACTTTAAACGGTAAAAATGCTAAGTAAAAAGACTAGAAATGAACTTTATGAACTAAAAGAGGCAAGTCTAGGGATCGTCTATCCCTTGACAAAGGTCGTTAACGGTTCTCAATTATAACTCAGGCGAGAGTCACGACCGCACGCTCACGCCCGGAGGATTTAACTTTAAACGACTACGTTTTAACGAAAGATGTGATATTCCGGAGGTGAACCAACTTGTTTTTAACATTTATCGAACACATAAGAGGCCACGAGCCCTAGGCATGCTACTTGCCAAGACCGCTTGACTAAACACCATGCCAAGGAGTTAACACCCCTTGTTTAGACCAAATATGCAAGTTAAGCCCTATACCGAAAATCAAGCTTCAAAGCCCAATGGCTCGAGAACCAAGTAACCGCCTAAGTCCTCGGGAAAGATTAGCCCGAGACTTAGCCAAACAACTACTCACACATACTTAAAAAGACTAGAAATTATGCTAGGAAATGAAAACATGATTAACCGATAAACACGGAAATAAACTTGATATTAGTAAGAATCTAGTCCGTACAAGCAACTTTAATAAATGAGAAATTAACAAACGACAAATACCTTAAGTAGTTCTTGGAGAAATGACTAGAAAAACTTGAAGAACATTAATGGAGTCCTAAAAATTTAAAAGACTTAAAGGTAAAAATGAACTAACTAACTAAGGAGAGAGAGAGGGAAGGCTATATTTATACAAGAAGGCCTCACTCTCTCACAAATATCCCAAAAAATATCCCAAAATCAACCTAAAGTGGAAATATCCTAAAAGTAGAAAGTTGGAAAAAGTAGCAAAACGTGCACAGATTTTGCAATATGAACCGGTACAGCCAAAACCCCGTACCGGTTCATAAGAGGCAGAAGGCTGATTTTTGCACCGCCTTGATTTCAACCACCCGGCGACGACCCGACACCTTCTCGCTTCTTCAATAATCGCCCGACGGGACTTGATGGAGCGTCACCACATGGGCTTGGGTGCTTGGATACTTCTGAGAGCGATCCTTAGCGTTCAAAAGCGCCTTAATTCCGCGTTTAACCTGAAACTAGCAAAACGACACCTTACGTGCAAAATGGGATAAAAAGGTATTAACGGGAATGAAACGCTACAAATTAACGAACTAAAAGCCCCAAGATTATACAATCTTGGGTGCGGATCAAGTGCTCAACCCCTCGCGAGGGCGCGAGGCTATAAAGTTAGGGAGATTGTAACACCTCATACCACATCGGAAGTCTACATGGATGATCTTGGGCATATGGGCTACTACTAATACTTTGTGCTTAAGCTTTTGGGCCATGTGGTGTGGCTTGTGGATCAAAATTAAGGTATTGGGCCAGTAGATTGCATGTATTGAAGAATTCTTGTCTTGCAGCTCTTTTGGATATGTGGAATAGACAATGATATTGTGAGGTGTCTTGTTACCTAAAATTTTAATCTGAATTTGTTAATTTGTTTGGACTCTAATGAAGACTGATTTGAGCATGATTCAACAAAACGGTTAGGAGGGATTTGGAGTAATTAGATGGCCCTATAAATATTTTTGAAATGATGGAAATATAGTGACTAGGATTTTGACATTCTTTTACAATTATTGTAGTCTTAATATGACTGACGGTGTTGGTTGATTAACTTCTTTGATAGATTTGGGCTAATTTAATTTCTGGTCATATTGTAAGAGATACTTTTTCGAACAGTCATTGGAGGGATTTGGAGTTTGTAACTAGAGATATTGTACTTCTTAAGGTGTCCCCATAGGAAGATGTTATTCGGTTTGGCAAAAAGAAAAAGTTGAGTCCTCACTATATTAGGCAGTTTAAGGTTTTGGAAAGGATAGTTGAGGTGGCTTATCGTTTGGCGTTGCCGCCTAGTTTGGCTCGAGTTCATAATGTTTTCATGTGTCGATGTTGAGGAGGTGTGTTCGTAGTCCGTCCCATGTTAGTAATTATGAGCCACTTCATGATCAGAATGATTTAACTTATGATGAGCAACCCATTGAGATACTTGATACGAAGAGAATGGCACTTCGAAAAAAAAAATTCATTTGGTCAAAGTGTTGTGGTAAGCAATCGGTTTATGAAGCTACTTTGGAGCATAAAGAGGAAATGCACACAAAATAACCATGTTTATATGCTTGAGGTTAGTATGCAATTTCGAGGACGAAATTTATTTTAAGGGGGGAAGGATGTTACGGCCTAGCATTTTTATTTATTTAATTAATTACATAGCCATTTATTATATGTGTGTTATGGTTGGGTCCCAAATAATTATTTTGCGAGTGCTATGGGTATTTTTGTCACGAATGTAATATTTGGGGTATGAGATTGATTTTGGATAAAGTAGTGGTACAGGATAGTAATTCTATTAGTTTTTATTACGTTGGATCAGATTAGAAGAGGAGTATAGTTTTGCTATTTACTTATCTAATAAATTCTAATTACCTAATTAGCTAGAGTTTAGGGTAACGTGAGTTATTGGTGGTTTTGGAGTATAGGTATATTAGACTAGTGCTACTGTCTTTCAAACGTTAAGTGAGAAAAGAGCAGCAGCCGCCGCCGAAGAGTCTCGAAGTGGTCTTCTTTGGGTCATCGATCAGAGGTAATTTTCTCCTTCATTTCTTTTGTTGTGATGTATATTTGTTCCATGGATTGGTCAGACCTTGGGTTGGAGACTAGTTTAATGGGTTTTGCCTGGAGAGAGAGAGAACATCATTATGGTGAGACGGTGTGTGGCGTGGCGTGTGTGGCGAAGATCGGTGGAGTTAATAAAGGAAAAACAAGAGATGGGTTTTGTTCGTTTTCTTTTTAATGCTAATGGAGTTTGGAGTTGGTTTGTGCGGTGTGTACGATGGTGATGATCATTTGCTGTAGTGGGGATAGGTGTGTTGCATTGTTTTGCTCAGGGAGTATATGGAATCTAGTTGTATTATAAGGATTTGTCTTGGAGTGATGTTGGTCTATGGGCAGAAGTGTTGGGTTTTAGTACTAGGTTAGGAAATTATTATTTCTAGGTACTTCATTATTGTTGTCGATAAGTTATACAGGTAGTGATAATATTGTTATATGATTCTTTGTTCAGGTTAGGCTTGTTCCGCATTATTCGATGGTTAAGCATGTTACGTACTTGCGAACTTCCCCGTATCCCTTAAACTATTGTTTTTGAAAATTAATTATTGAAATTGGAAACATGTATTTGTTTTATTTGGTTCTCGAAATTGGCATGCGGATTGGTGAAACTATTTATTGTTCAGATAATTTTTGGTGAGAAATTTGTGGATATTGATGGGAACATATTTTGGAAGTCCAGGGAAATTAATCCTCTGTGTGCGGGTGACTCTGACCATTAGGGAAGAAACCGGATTAGGCCGGTGACCCTAATGCTCAACGGTTGTTATTGACCGGATCGTTCTTTGGGAAAAGTTCCACGGGCTGCCTACTCGTGGTGACTCTAAGATTCGATATTGGATCCAATTTTTGAGAGATTTATTCACTGGCACTTGGTACTATTGATTTTTGTTGTGATTCCCCATTGTTGTTGGAGATTGAATTGTGATCACCATTAAAACTTATTGGATGAATCGTTGATTGGATTAATTGATTCTTTTGTTGTTTACCCGAATGCCAAATTTATGTTGACATGGTAAATTATTTTGATCCCTGTTTTATAACTTTATTTTACTATACATGCTTTACTACTCACTGAGCTCGTCAGCTGACGGATTTATTCCAACTTCTTTTTCAGGAAAATTGGGAATATAGGTAAGGACTCTGGCGGCATCTTGGAGATTTCGTTTGTTGACCTCCTTTGGGTGTCTCATCCTAGCTTAGTGTTTTATTTCATCGCTTCCGCATTGAAACATTTTATCAGACATCCGAATTCTTTTATTACTGTTGGATCATTGGATATTATTTGGTTCATGGGATGTTTTTGCCCCATTCTTTTGTGGAATTTATCGGTTGTGGATGTTCTGAATAAATAAATAAAAATGGTTGACTGTTTGGTGGATCTTTACTTGGGAGTTTTATAAAAATTTCTTTTTAGGCTGCGTGTTCCATGGATTAGTCTCATGAATCACGGCCGGTCACTTCTCATTTTTGGGGTGTGACAGATGATCTTGGGCATATAACAAACCTTGTGGGCTACTACTAATACCTTGTGCTTAAGCTTTTGGGCCATGTGGTGTGGCTTGTGGATCAAAATTAAGGTATTAGGCCAGTAGTCTGCTTGGGGTGTTACATTCCTCAACGATTTCTAGTGGAGGTTTGGTTATACTGTTCGATTTGGGATCACTTATGTGGACTACAAGAATGGGTTGAGAAGTGTTTGGGTTTAAAACGGCTCAAGGACTGAGCGGGCGTGCCAGGACTTGTCGCGTACCAACGTAAAGGACTGGGCGTCCCTTTTCTGACTTCTAGATCTGCGCAGGCGATAGTGCTGCAAACCTAAGGGCTGGATTGCAGTTTGGTTCGTGGTTTGCCACAACGAAGTGGACTTAAGAATTTCCTAACCGTGTAGGAAAAGAAGTAACAACGTAAGAATTACTTTATCACGTCGGAGTAATAAAATAGGAGGTGAGAGATAGATAGGAATAACTTTATTATGTTGCGTAATAACAAAGTTGGGATACAAGAGAGATAGAAGCTCGAGTTATTTGGTGAAATAATCGAGTAAAGGTAAGGAAATAGAGATAGTTGCTTCGCAGGGAAGGCTTTTGGTTTTTAAGCGTTGAGCTTGATTGGTGTGGGAACCCCTTTTTTGTCTTGCAAACTTGTATTTATAGGCGTGCTGCTCTGGTCCAGACCTGGGCTCAACTTCCCGCCTCCATATTGTGTTGACAAGTGTCTCGAGTAGGCCTCAGATGCTGCCACGTGTCCATATTAACTGCCCACTAACATATTTAGTGGGATCATGGGTAGTTAATTGGCGGTTAGTGCTAATTACCCATGTGTCTTTCTTCCAACGTGGGAAGTTGCTGGAGATAATGGGGAAAATCAACTCCTATCTCCATGGGCAGTTGACAAGTATTAGGCCACCTCGTCTCCTTCTTTTGTGGGCTATTAGCAACTGCTATCCATTTGACTTGGTCAAATGGCTTCTTGCCAGCCAAACAACATTCTTTTCCTCCCACTTTTCATGGACTTTCGGATAATGCGTCACTTAAACAATTTAAATGGCCTCTTGATACATATTGCCCACTAAAATGCTTCCCAGATGCATAATCCAATCCCACGGGCTATGGGCCTTCCAAATGCAACAAGCCTTAATTCTCATTGGGCCTTGCAAATGATTTCTAAAACCTGGCCCACTGTTCCACTCTCTTAGTCCGGAATAGGCTAAAAATTAGTTGGGCCCAGTTAACATCTTTTTGGCCCACTAATTTTCGATCCAACAGGCCTTTGATTCAGGGCCCGACTTATGAAATTTCAATTAAATGGCCGTCCAACGCTTGCCCAGGACTGGGTGCCAAAAACAGGTGTAAACAAGAAGATACCCCAAAAACTCTGCTAAATGGTTCAACAAGTTTCTACAAGGGAAGAATGCATCTACTAATTGGCTTCTGGGTATAACAGCAGAAGGAGGGACATCTGTTTTGTAGATCATAAACCCAAAGAGCACAGATTCTTCTGTTGTATCAGGACTTGCACTTTTTTGTTGAACTCTGCCCTTGTAATTTGGATCCTAATAAACACCAATTAAGAATATCGTCCGCCTGATGTATCCCTATCAAGTTTTTAATAAATTATTTTTGCCAATCAAAACAAAAACAAAAAATCGTCCTCCACAAAAATGGCTACTTTCTTTTGTGGTAGTAATTGCGAATGTGCCTAGCCGGGACTTTTTATTTTAGTTTGTTTGTCCGTTTCGTATTGTTAAAGGATTCCTTAAGGCTGTGTTTTTTGGATCATCTTCACGAGAAAACTAAGTCTCATAATGCTAATGCGTGAAGGAAAGCAGGAGCACGAAAGCGCTCTGTGAAAATATGCTAACAAAATATTGAAATTCTTGACACTGGAAGCATAGGACTGGGATTGAAGCAAAAGCGAAAGAAGAATACTATTGAAAGAGATTCACCTTCAGACCAAGGCTTAAGAAAAGCCCCCAAATCTACATAAACAAAGTCCCAAGTTCTGATCAGATGGCCGCCCTTTAATTTAGCCCAAAACACATGGACATCATTTTCACAGGTTTAGATCCAACTCTTCGAGAAAAAAAAAAAAAAAAGGAGTGCATATTCTGGTCTAAAACTTTTTTTTTTAACTATATAAACTTCAAATTAATCAACAAGTTTGTTTTTGTCGGCGGACAAATTCGTTTCCAAATACAATCATTCGTGAGTACATGAGTCGCAGTCATACGTACCTATCCATCAGTTTTCTTTGCAATTTTGGGCACTTTTTTCTAACCACATTTGCCGCGCACAATCTGTCAACTGTCATTCACGGGCCCTTTCCTTCCTATCCATCACTATTTTAGATTAACACCTCTCGTGAAGAGTACTCGTGTTATAGTTTTTATTTATCCGTGCGAGGTGTGTTTCAGTATATAAAATTCAAAGGATCCACCAAATGGATTTTCTTTAACTAAATTATTTCGGATATCGTAACTCTAACTAATACAAGTCAATGTGGGTGATCGGTGATATCGATTAGTCTATAATGACCCTCTTGAACATATGTTGCTGCTACCTACACCATATATAATTGCCCCCTTACTAAAATTAGTCTACACAACATCTAAATTATATTTTTTTGGGCTTAGTTAGAACATCACTTGCAAAACGTGGGGCAACATGTACCTAGGGATGGCAAAGCGAATCGAACCGAAGGGTTACCCGAATCATAACCGAAGTTTTTCTTTGAACCATAACCGAAAAATTCTCCGTGTGTATGGGTATGGTTGAGGCATTGGATAACCGAATGGGTATCGGTTCGGTTATGGTTTGACTGTTATCCGAACCGATACCTAAATCGAACAGAATATTGAAATTACAAAAATACCCTTTGCATATATGTAAGTATAAGTGGCTTGTACCCCACCCCCCGTCCCCCCTCTCTCTCTCACATAATCACCTCTCCGATCATCTTCTCTCTCTGTCGCCGTACCAATCCTCTCTCTCTAGCAACAGGTTTGTTTCTCTCTCTATATAGGCGTACATGCATCTATCTGACCTCATCGGGAGTTTCCTCGTTCAATCGTGGAGTTGACTAATCAAGTTGCTTCTCCGATTGTCGATTCCACAGCCCAAGAATGATTAGGACCTTAAACTAACTTTTTATATTAGTTTTACATCTCAAATGATTTTGTCGTGATTCCAGATGACTTTGGCATAATTTCTGTATTTGTCATGATTTATATATTTGTCATGATTAAGGAAATACACCTAAATAAGTCTACGAAACATGATGGCCATTTAATTTTATCTTTAATAAGAGCATCCACACCCACAAATGTCATTTTGTCATTGTTTTTTTTTTTTTTTTTTTACAATGAATAGTTTTATCTTGCCAAAACAAATGGCAAGATCAGCCTTATTAGCACCCATGCTTTGGCATATTTTTGTCCAACGACTTCTTACAGAATTATTTGAATAGTGTGGCACCATTCTATCCATTTTACTCAAGCGGTGTGGATGCTCTAATAAATTTATTTTCATCCAGGCCGGGCTTTCCATCACCATTTTTTTCCCCCTGACAATTATCATATCCTAATTACACTAGGGAACACTATCCTTTTGTAACTTGTGAAAGACTGCAGAGATAATCTTTCATAGGCTACAGAAGACAGTTTGGTATATTGTACTCCCTTCGTCTCTTATTTAGAGTCCAGTATTTTATTTTGGGTTGTCCCTTAATAAGTGTCTATTTTGTAAAGTTAGTGGGTAAAAGTTGATGCATTGTCTATTTAATTTGTCCCTAAAAGTATATTCTATTTTAAAAAATTAGTGAGTAAAAGTGTAATGATGATGGGTAAGTAGGAAAAGTGGAGGAAAAAGTAGATGTGAAAGGTATAATGATAAGGTCTTTTTAATAAGTTGGAGTTACGAAGCAGGACACTTAAAAAGGGATGGAGGGAGTAATTACGATTTGATGATGTCAGACAAATTTTGTCAAAATTTATAGCAGCTAAATCATGACAATGGGGTAATTTGTTATGCTACATGGGGTATTTTGTAATTTCTCAAAAGGTGAGGAGGCAATCTATAATTTTTAGAAACATTGGGTTAATTTTGGTAATTTATCCATTTCTTTTTCTTTTTGTGTTGTTGTTACTTATTCAGTTTTTATATATAAAAAAAAAATTCATTCAGTTTTATAGAGATAATTGATATTCATTCTCCATTTTTTGTTTGTCACACTCCCTTTTTTGTTTTTGTTTAGTATTGAAAGTATATGTGTTTTTTTGTTAAAAGACAAAAAAACAAGTGTGGATAACAAAAAAGAGAGTGTGAATATCTATTCCCTTTTCTATTGAAGTTTTTGCTCTTCCAAAAAAATAAAAATAAAAACCAAATCCACTTTAGAAAAAGTAAAAGCTAGGGCTATAGGCTATAGTCCAAAAAGCTGAACAAGCAATATATATGGGCCTCTTCGTTTAGGGATTTTGCATTTGAATTTGTAGGTAACGAGTGTAGAGAGAAATAGAGTAATGATCGGAGAGAAATAAAGAGAAAAATGAGAGTAATGATTCAAGATCGTTAAAAAGTGGAGAGAAAAATAGGATAATTGTGGAAACTTTATGCCCAACTCAAAGCCAATTGGCAATGAATGGAGAGATGTTATTAAGTAATCACTCATTCCACTACCTAGCAATGTGTGACTCTATTTCCCTAACATCTCCTCACGTGCAGTCGTGTTTGAGTTCTGTCACGTGTGGCCACTTTTTGGGTCTTGTCATCGTGCAACCGTTTTGATGGTCTATCATCGCGGGGTGTGGATTGTGAATTTTATAAAATGTGGAATGGAACGGGCCCAACTCTGATACCATGTGGAAACTTTATGTCCAACTCAAAGCCAATTGACAATGAGTGGAGAGGTCCCAGATATTATTAAGTGATCACCAATTCCACTCCCAAACAATGTGGAACTCTATTTCCTTAACAATAATTATTAGAATTCAAAATTCAAATCCCATCAATTAATTGTTTTTTTTTTTTGTTTGAAATGGCAACAAAACATAGAGTATATAAAACTCGATAGTATCAACATGTGCATACAAATCCATAATATCAACATGGAATTAATTACATTCGCATGTTAGGAGTTTTTATCTTAAGAAGGTGCATAATGTAGGCACAAAACGGGTATTGCATTACTTTCGTAACAAAAATATATACTTCTCATACTTTTAGCCAATTGTTCATTTCTCTTTTCTATTACAAAAATTTTATAATACATGTCCGTATTTGAGTGTACATATACGATACGCACCCTTTGAATCGTCTTAAATTTATAATAAAAGTTCATAATATCAATTCATAAAATTTTGTAGTAATTGCAATTCATCATACTTGGACTGTTGGACAGAGATCCATAATATTTAATTTCTGTAATTAGTATTTTGCACTGAAAGAGTTAAAGTTTATCTTGGTGTTATCAATTTTAAAACAAATGTTATGAACTCCTATACATGCCAATGTTAGGAGTCAATATACAAATACTGTGAATTTTCGTACAGAATATTATGCATTTCTATATTGAATTTTAAAGCAGTTCAAGATGGTGCATACGATACGCGCATATCCAAATAGGGACAATTAATGATTGGTGTAGCATTTCTTTTTGTTTTCTCATTTCAAGTTTTCCACACCAATTAAATACTTTTAATTTGTACAATGGCGTCTTAACTAACCAAAGCTTGGTGAAATGGAAAATCAATAACTTTGCGGCCTCCGCTGATAAAATAGCCATATTTGTGGGTTTGGTGTTAAAACTTGAACCTAAACGAACTTTTATAAAACCACACTAAAGTAATTGAGCCTGGTTAAAAACCACTTTGAGAGTTATACGCAAGTGGGAATTTCTCACATAAAAATTTGCACGTGTTGCGTGTGGGTCCGCTAAGATTTTTAGTTCTGCGCCTAACTTTTGAGGATTATTATGACTTCTATCCAAATATTTTTGAAAATATCCAAAATAAAGCCAAAAAACCGTAAAAAATTTGAATAAAGACAAAATAGGAAAAATCCAAAAAAACCCTTAGAGAAACTTAGCCTATTTGCACTTTGCATTATGACTGGGGACCAGGGTCTCCAATAGTATCTCTAGTGAATAAGAAATGCATGGTGTTGATTATTTTACAACAAAAATGAACAACTTGTTGTGCTCTTGCCAACGTACCATTCTTATTTAAAGGGGGTGTTGAAGATAGGATTCGATATACCAAACATTGGGCAATGGCAGCACTTCAAGGCTATGTCTTTTGGGGACTCTTAGTAGTCCTCACCATCAACTCTTTGGCTCTTGAGTCAGTAGCAACTAATTTCTCCTCTTCCTTTAATCGTACTAGCTTCCCACCTGGTTTTGTGTTTGGAACTGCCTCATCTGCCTACCAGGTTTGTTTTTGTTATTTTTTTTCTAGTTAATTATATCTACCAAGTTGATTTTGTATTCAAATATATGATGTTTAGCTTCTTTTTTTCTTCGATATATGATTTTATAGTTTGAAGGTGCTTGGAAAGAAGGTGGTAAAGGCCCAAGCATATATGACGTTTTCACCCACAAATATCCAGGTTCTCTCTATCTCGTTCATTAGTTTGAGAATCGAATGCAGGAAGTGTGTCATTTTCTTGAGGCGAAAGGGGAACTAATTAGTACTATATATATCTTGTTGTATGATCAGATAAGTTTGCGAATCGGAGCAATGGAGATGTGGCACTTGATTTTTATCACCGTTACAAGGTACGGGATTGGATTGGATTTTAAGTGAATCTAAATAGACTTGCACGATTTTCTTTTGCAAGTTTCTTGGTCAAAACAATGATAGAAGTATATTTTTAGTATGGTCGTCAGTAGATTAATGCAACTCCTTTATTTGGTTTACAGTTCTGATGAAATGTGTGAAATTAATGAAAACAGGAAGATGTGCAACTAATGAAGTTCATGGGAATGGATGGCTTCAGATTCTCAATTTCCTGGACTAGACTTCTACCTAGTAAGATATGATTTTTGTGCACTGCGTTTATTCGCTAGGATATTTTTATATTGCCTAAATAGGCTGTTGGAAGCCAACTACTTACATCTTACTAGCTATTAGAATTTAAAATAATTAAGTACCAGTTCTACGTACTATTTATATCATTTTTTTGAATCATTGGACAGATGCGTTTCAAATCACTAATTTTGTATTCGGGCCCCTCACACCTTCAAATTCTAGGTTATGTGGGTTTGGTAAAAAATGACTGAGATTTATATGCTTCTACTTCCTGTTGTTTAAAAAGAAAATGCAATGTCATTTAAGATAGGTGCGTTGAAAGAGGTATTTCAGTTTCATTCACCAAAGTTATTCGATTGTTACATAATTCATTGAGAATTGTTGGACACATATTCCTCGATTGTATATAAGTATTAATCTGATCGACTTGAGTTACTTAATCGTCTCGTAGTGTTCATGCATGTGAATGATCAATCAATAGTACGTATCTTATACATTCCTAATGTTATGGAGTATTTTGGTGCCACTCACCCATTTTAAGTTGTACACATGCATGCAATTTCAGATGGGAAGTTAAGTGGAGGAGTGAACAAGGAAGGGGTTGCCTTCTACAACAGTCTCATCGATGAGCTCATAGCAAATGGTTCTTTGCTCAATATCCCTATCTTTCTTGGTTTTTAATCAAATTAGTACACAACAAAATAAAGTACCTGCCAGAGATCAGTAAAGTAAAGTACCTATCAAAGATTAATAGTAAAATTTTCTTCGTTTGTTCAAAAAAAAATGGAAAAAGAAAGTAAAGTAAAGCCACTCTCATGACCTACTTTTTCTCAACAGGTTTGAAACCCTTTGTCACAATTTTCCATTGGGATCTCCCCCAAGCTCTTGAAGACGAGTATCTTGGTTTTCTAAGTCCCCGCATTGTGTGAGTAAACAGCTCTTCCGTTTTACTAGTTTTGCGTATAATTATTTAACTGTCCTGAAGTACAACATGGCATTGTTGACTATTGTTTTTTTACGTTGATTGATTGATTAACTTTAGAAAATATGTACTTTTTCTGTACTAATAATTAAAATTAAAACATGTGAATTTAAAAGGATACCACAACTATTATTACCTTTTGGCAGGGATGATTTTGCGGACTTCGCAGAGCTTTGCTTCAAAGAATTTGGAGATAGGGTAAAGCATTGGATCACAATGAACGAGCCATGGACCTTCATCGATAATGGCTATAACACTGGGGCCCTCGCACCAGGCAGGTGCTCGGCCTGGATGAACAATGATTGCACCGGGGGAGATTCGGCTACTGAACCCTATATTGTGGCACACCACATGCTTCTCAGTCATGGAGCTACGGTCAAAATCTACAAGGAGAAATATCAGGTGAGCCATCTATAATAAAGTTATTAAAATTGATATAATGTCAGCTCGGGTGTTCTATGGGCTCGTAGCTCGATCGGGTCGGGTTGTGTATTCACAAATATGTGTGGACTTGATTGATAATGTCACCATTGCAAACATGTATGATACGTGAGACATTGCGCAGGCATCTCAAAAGGGCCAGATTGGGATAACACTTGTGACTTATTGGTTTCTTCCATATTCCAATTCCAAGGCCAATGTCATAGCAGCTCAGCGGGCCCTCGATTTTATGTATGGATGGTGAGTAAATAGTACTTGCAAATATCAAGAGATTCTGATGAGGTTGCGATGCGATGGATTTAAAATTTTTTTTTCCTATTCCATATAATTTGGACAGGTTTATTGACCCATTAGTCTATGGTAAATACCCGGAAATCATGCGTCAAATCGTCGGAAAAAGGTTACCGGAATTCACTCCTGAGCAAGCTAAGTTGGTGAAGGGTTCCTACGATTTCATCGGGCTAAATTACTATACCGGAAACTATGCAGCGAACGAACCTTCTTCGAATAGTGTGAATGTTAGCTACTCATCTGATTCTATGACTAATCAAACAAGTAAGTTCACGCCCCACCTAGAAATAAATTAATATCAGAAAGTCGGTTTGGTTGGGTTATATATCGGCCGGAAATGCTGAACAGACGCTCGTATTTGAATGTGTACGTACTATCTGCACGTCTTTGAATTAACCTTAATTCATCACATATCTAAAATGATATGTAACGTTTGCTTAAAAGTTTCCTAGCATAAGACAAAACGTATAACAGGCAAATATTATAAGTTCAAAGTTGATGTTATGTATTTATGGTAATCTCTTCATATCCGAATTTGTTTGTCAAATTTAAAAAATTTAAGTTTTTGAGAAAACAAAATGACTTCCACCCTTCTAACTATTTTGAAAAGTTACTTTACTTTCAAAAAAGAAAGTGCAAAAAAGGAATTTTATTCATCCCGCAAGTCAACTGGACAAATATTTTGAGACATCCAAAAGTCTAAATAGTGAACAAACAAATGGGGGTGGAGGGAGTATGAATTTAAATATAATCAAGGGAGAGGATGCATAATAAGAAAAGAAATTCAATTTGGCTTAACTTCCTTTATCATTCATGTTGCAATAGCCATATCTTTTGGATCTGATTTTCTTTTTCATTTTGCAGCGGAGCGCAACGGGGTACCCATTGGAAATCCGGTAAGAGTTATCAAGAAAATAAAAACAGTACCCAAAAAAAAAAAAAAAAACGTACAATGGGGATACAAGGCCAAATTAAAGTCCTCATACATATTGACGAATACACCTGATTTTAAATTAACTCAAATGAATTTGCAGACAGGAGTAAGTATCTTTTACATCTTCCCAAAAGGACTTACGGATCTTCTAATCTACACAAAGGAGAAGTACAACGATCCGGTTATTTACATTACAGAGTGTGGTAGGCCGAAAGTTGTAGCTGTTTTTTTTCTTTTCAAATTTGTATTCATTTGTTTATGTCATACTATACCTTATTTGTCACATAATTTGCATTTCTTTTTATTTTGACCTTAGTTGATTTATGGAACTTTAATTATGTTTTCAGGCATGGGAGATTACAATAACCAGACAACCAAAGTAGGAGTCCAGGATTATCTGAGAATATATTTCTACCGTCGCCATCTGGGAGCCCTCCTAACTGCCATCAAGTTAGTTTGCACTATCGGTTTTAATTACATAAGTCTCACTTATCAAAAAACAATAATAATAATCACTTTCCCATAGTATTGGAATTCTCTGCCTAATAATCTAAAGCTTTGTGTTGAATTTGAAATTTTTGAAGGAAAATTCTAAAATCAGCCTAATGGGCTGACAATAGTGAATATGTGAATGTGTATTAAAGGGTATAAAAAGTACACAGAAATATATGTTTTTCTTGTATTCTAGTGTGCTTATTGTCAACCCAGTGGACTGACAATAGCAAGACGGATTTTTAAATGATATCAAAACGGGGTTCATTCCAACCAAAGTTTTACTGTAAAAATGACGATGACCGTGTTTTTGGATTCCGAAAGCAGCAAATAAAAAAAGGAAGTCTCAATAGAAAAATCACATGATGATAGATCCCCAAAAAATTGCTATGTACGTAAGTGTGACAGACCTCAAAAATTGTTGCACGTGAAGGGCGATATACTATATTTCTAGATACTAATATATAAGTCTCACATCAGTTAGGTATGGAAATGATAAGTGATCACTTACTCGATCTAATGTGGCCTCTCCAATTAATAGCTTACGCTTTGGATCTAAAGTATGTACGGAATTTTTACCAATATGATTGATAAAATTGAAATGTAATTGGCAGGGCTGGTGTGAAGGTGAAAGGGTTCTTCGCATGGGCATTTCTAGACAACTTTGAATGGGGATCTGGTTACACCCTGAGGTTTGGGCTTGGCTACATTGATTACCACGATAACCTCAAACGATACCCCAAGCGCTCAGCCTTTTGGTTTAGGAAGTTCAATCTCAAGTAGCATTTGGACTATCCTTAATTATCTTATCTTATTCTACTAATAAGTGGCATTTGGTCCACCATATCGACGTACGCTTATGATTTGAAAGTCTTTAAACTTGATTGAGTTACTATTTGATTTTGTTGATTTACATTTGTCTCTGCAGAAAAATGAATTGTAAGAGTACAAGTTTATATCTATTTGTCTTGTGATATAAATATCCTTTGTTAAGATGGAGACCGATGATTGATCTGCCTGATTCTTTGCATAGATGATAAACACATCAAAACTAACCACAAAAAAAGAAATGCACAGGATCATTAAAATAGAATCGTAGTAGATCCAATTATACGTCACATGAGAGATCGATCACATGACATGAGTTCGTAAGGGAGGAGCCTCTTGAATGAGGCATTCAACATCTTTTTTTTCTTTGATTTTTTGGTGCTTTGGAATATTATAAAACTAAATGAACGAGAGTCCGATTTTTTTGTACTTCGGCATTCAATATCCAGATCTTACGCTACAGAGTCCGATTTATTGGTTGTCTCTAATTGCTAGGTCACATGCACCTGTGGGCTCCCGTGCCCTTTTTTTGAAGAGTCGCCACCCGGATTTTTGGGATGGATGATCCGAGTAACCGAGAACTTGTTTGTAAAAGGCTTTTGGTCTAGCGAAAACGTTGATATTTTGGGTTCGGGGGTCACGTTACGAATGGGGAAGGTTTTTTCTTTTAAAAAAGCACCCCACTCTTCCGGTAAAACCGGTCTCTACTTATGTTTTCAAAAAGGGAAAAACTCGAATATCATTTGGAACATCAAGCCCTTTTAGTAAAAGCAAATAGCGGGGAAGGGATATGGGAAATATATCACATTAACGTGCATGTGGTGCTGTCTGTACAGTAATGGTAAAATGTTGTGAACAGATGGAATAAGCAGCATTCAGCAAGCTGTCTGGAGCTTGATCATACTGTACACGACACACTAGGATGCCACACGCGGCACCTCGCCATGCCGTGCAGGACATCTACTCTGCTGTCAGACCATTACAGGCTTTCAAAACATCATCTAACTCATTATTTTCTCCACACATCTTTTGAAAAACTCATCAGAAACCTCCCGACAGTCAGATCATCCCAAGGATATCATTATTTTCTCAAAACATGACTTTAAAACAGTTTTTAACGTGTTTGATCATTCGGGATGATCTAGAAAACCTTTTTTAGGAGCCAAGACATGGCTTGTGGATATGGTCTTGTTTTGAAAGAAACAAAAACAGTAAACAACAGATATAGACAGCCGTAACAGAGAACAACTCAGATCCAGACAGCCCGCCTACGATAATATTAACATATAACATGCCGTGCGCTGAAGATCAAGATGCCGCGCGCCTGGTCATCCAGCCGCGCGGTGCCCCAACCTCAGCACAGTGCTGGCTTTATTTTACGAAAATAAGTTTTAAGTCAGAATCTAACAAAAAAGAATTAGATCTAACTGCAGAAAAGTCCCCTTAGGACCAGAACTGAGTCTAGTCCAAAAAAACTTGTTTTTACCTTTGGTGTTGAGTTTGATTAAGGATGGTTGATGCAAAGATGAGAATGGATCGTGACGGATGTGGGTGGAAGAGGTTGAATGAGACAAGGAAAGTATGGTTGTGAGAGAATGTTAAGTATTTTGGGGGATGAGACTTTGAAGTTAATGAGAGATCAACTTCAATGATGAGAAGGAAGTGAGTGAAAGTGCTTAAAGAATGTCTTTTGGGAATGATATTCTTTAAGACTTGGAAAATGAAAATGGAAATGGGAAAGTAGATATAAAAACTAGAGAGAGAAAACTTATGGAGTAAGAACGCCCAAAAGTCAAGAGAAGAGAGAGCCAAAAGGAGAGCCCCTTTCCCTTGAGTGGAGGGGTTAATTTATAGGCAAAAAGCCAAGGATTTTAAATTTCAAATAATTGAGGTATTTTTTGGGCGGGCCAGAAGTGCACTTTCGGCTGAGCCATTCATCAGCTGTGGGTCAAACTGGCGTGACCGACAGCTTTCTGAGCTAGTCAGGTTGGTCGCGCACGGTTTCAACCTGCCGGGCGCAACAATACCATTCCGCACGGTACCTCCTGCTTCGGTCCAGGGGCTTTTTGGGCTTTATCTGGGCTCTTTGGGTTCTTTTGAGTTTTTTTGGTTCATTTGGCTTTCATAGGTTTAGAGGAAATTCTTTTTCAAGCTTACAAAGGTACCGTTTTCTTTATTTCATCATCGGGGCGGATAAAGACTCTCCGAGGTCCGGATTGGGGTGTCTACAACACCATTTTAAACTTGGTTAAAAAAAATGCAAGATGGCCGGGCTTTAATAGTTTTGTCTTCGTTCTTTCTCTATTTAAATCTGAACACAATAACTAGACAGCTTTTGCTCTGACAATGAACAAATGGAAAAGAGATGATCAGAAAACGTGGAAGCAGGACAAAGTAATCCAATTTGGGTGGGCAGCAGTTAATCCCTTGTCGTAGCGTGCAGAGTTTCTTTTGCCATTTGCCCTCCATTTAACATGGTTAAATTGGTGGGACCGAGCAATTTGAGACGACCATTATATAAGTGTGAGGGTAATGTGCAGTGCACCCTCATTTAGCGAGGATGAACAAAATTGGACTCCCTGGACTTTTATTAGTACTATTGAGTAGCGGCGTGCGTGGTAAACAAGTAGGAGCATAACCACACTGCATGCCGTTTTCGGCAGAATTTGTTGCCATTTCCATTTTTCATAGGGTTAATCACTTGTTGCCCCCTTTATCTATACATATTTTTCACTTTACCCCTCCTACTATAGAACGCTACAACCTACCCCATTTATCTTCCAATTTCTAAATTTTTGTTAGAGTTGTGTTGTGGTCGAGTTGCTACTGTACGTTCAAATACAACACAAGACATAGTTTAATTAATTGTTATCATGAATTACATTAAACGTATATATTTTAAATATAATTACAAATCCGCGATTGAGTCAAATTTTTACGAGAATGATTTAATCAACATGAAAAAAAAGTGAACCGTCTCGATCGTTAGTTCGGATTTGGAAAACCGATCGCATGAAAGAATATTGGTTTTGGCGGTGTGAAAATCTAGTAACGGTTATTAGAAACCGTTGCTATAGGCCGGTTTTTAGTAACGGTTATTCAAAACCGTTGCTATAGGTCGGTTTTTAGTAACGGTTATTCAAAACCGTTGCTATAGGTCGGTTTTTAGTAACGGTTATTGAAAACCGTTGCTATAGTCTTGTAATCTAGTAACGGTTGCATAAAAACCGTTCCTATAGTCCTATTTATAGTAACATTTTGAAAATCATTACTACACACATCTATACTGACGATTTTTTCAATCGTTTCTTAAAAAGCGTTGGGAGATCCCAAATTTCTTGTAGTGTGTGCATGTCACATGATCTGTAAAAAAAAAAATAAGTGCTCTAATTTTCAATCTGTTTCAATCAGTGCAAAAATTTTATTTCTCTGATCATTTTATCCTAAATGATCATAATTAATTTTTGACTCTAGAGCTCTCGTTAGTTAGCTCTAAGAGATATCTGATTCTATTAATTTCTTAGAACTAATGAACGAGAGCTCTAGAGTATAAAACGGATTGAAAATTGAAGCACTTAAAAAATTTATAGGTAGTTTATATATTAAAAAATATGGTTAAAAAATTAAGTGCTCTAATTTCTAATCCGTTTGAATCGATGCGAAAATCTTATTTCTGTGATCATTTTATCCTAAAGGGTTATAATTAATTGAAAACTCTAGAACTCTCGTTAATTTGTCCTAAGAAAGTAGTAGAACCAAATATCTTCTAGGTCTAACTAACGAGAGCCCTAGAGCCGTAATTAACTATGATCCTTTAGTATAAAATGATCAGAGAAATAAATTCTTGGCACCGATTCAAAGGAATTGAAAATTAGAGCACTTAATTTTTTTCTTTTTTACAGATCATGTGAAATGCACATGCCCCTTTGACGATTTTTTGGATTCCAGACTAACGGCAAGCTTTATGTGTTAGGAATTGAAAGATAAATGGGGTAGGTTGTAGTGTTCTGTAGTAGGAGGGAGTAAAGTGAAAAACGTGTATAGATAAAGGGGGGAACAAGTAATTAACCCTTTCTGAAATCCTTGACTTCTGATAGCGCATGCCCGTGCCTGAAAGCACAGCTCGAAGAATTATAACTGGCTTTGGCACGGCTCGAAGAATTATAATTGGTTTTGAGTGTCGTTAGCAACGTGTGGGCAACTACACGTGCCTACAGATACACACCTACAGTAACTTTTTTTTTTGGAAACACACCCACATAACTTGATCCCAACACAAACATATTTCTAATTAGTGGGGATCACATCGAGTAATCTAGAATTAAACAACTCCATCAAAAGTCAGCCACACTTAAAACAAAATAAATTACAAATGTCCTAACAAAATCTGATTGCATGTCCAAAAAATCATATACAATAGCAATAACAAAACCAGACTTCGTACTAGCGAGCGACCCATCTCCGTTCTCTAACCTATTAAAACGGATCCGGGGGGCCCTTAGTGACCCAAAACAGCGTAGTTTTGGAGTTGCAAAGGGTTTAAAAAAAAAGGGCCGAACAACCCTCCTTGGTGGAAAGCCGAGCAAAAAAATTAAATACTCCAATTTTCAATCTATTTGAACCGGTGCGAAAATCTTATTTTTCTGATCATTTTATTGTAAAGGGTCATAATTAATTTTTGGCTCTAGAGCTCTCGTTAGTTAGCCCTAAAAGATATTTGGTTCTACTACTTTCTTATGACTAATTAACGAGAGCTTTAGATTCAAAAATTAATTATGACCCTTTAGGATAAAATGATCATAAAAATAAGATCTTTGCACCGATTTAAAAGGATTGAAAATTGGAACAATTAAATTTTCAACCATCTTTAGGCAGTTTATATATTAAAAAGTATGGTTAAAAAATTAAATGCTCCAATTTTCAATCCGTTTGAACCGGTGCGAAAATCTTATTTCTTTAATCATTTTATCCGAAAGGGTCATAATTACTTTTTGGCTCTAGGGCTCTCGTTAGTTAGTTCTAAGAGATATTTTTAACTACTACTTTCTTAAAACTAATTAAAGAGAGTTTTAGAGTAAAAAATTAATTATGTCCATTTGGGATAAATGATCAGAGAAATAAGATCTTTGCATCGGTTCAAGCAGATTGAAAATTGGAGCACTTAATTTTTCAACCATCTTTAGGGAGTTTATATATAAAAAAATATATAGTTAAAAAATTATGTACTCCAATTTTTAATCCGTTTGAACCGGTGCAAATATCTTATTTTTATGATTATTTATCCTAAATGGTCATAATTAATTTTTGACTCTAGAGCTCTCGTTAATTAGTTCCAAGAAAATAGTAGTTAAAAATATCTCTTATGGCTAACTAACGAGAGCCCTAAAGCCAAAAATTAGTTATGACTCTTTCGGATAAAATGATTAGAGAAATAAGATTTTCGCACCGGTTCAGACGGATTGAAAATTGGAGCTTTTAATTTTTTAACCATACTTTTTAATATATAAACTGCCAAAAGATGGT
Organism: Rhododendron molle; assembly: GCA_025413875.1. Taxonomy (NCBI): domain Eukaryota; kingdom Viridiplantae; phylum Streptophyta; class Magnoliopsida; order Ericales; family Ericaceae; genus Rhododendron; species Rhododendron molle. The sequence goes on along the minus strand of CM046394.1, from coordinate 6,529,059 downwards.
TGAAAAATTAATTGCTCCAATTTTCAAACCTTTTAAATCGGTGCAAAGATCTTATTAATTTCTATGATCATTTTATTCTAAAGGGTCATAGTTAATTTTTGAATCTAGAGTTCTCGTTAATTAGTCCTAAGAAAATAGTAGAACCAAATATTTCTTAGGGCTAACTAACAAGAGCCCTAGAGCCAAAAATTAATTATGACCCTTTACAATAAAATGATCAGAGAAATAAGATTTTCGCACCGATTCAAACGGATTAAAAATTGGAGCATTTAATTTTTTTGCTCGGCTTTCCATCAAGGAGGGTCGTTCAGCCCTTTTTTTTTAAATCCTTTGCAACCCCTAAACTATGTTTTTTTGGGTCACCACAGGCCCCCCCAATCCGTTTTAATAGGTTAGAGAACGGAGATGGGTCGCTCGCTGGTACAAAGTCTGATTTTGTAATTGCTATTGTATATGATTTTTTGGACATGCAATCAGATTTCAAGATGACATTCGAAATTTATTTTTGTTTCAAGTGTGGCTGACTTTTGATGGAGTTGTTTAATTCTAGATTACTCGATGTGATCCCCACTAATTAGAAATATGTTTGTGTTGGGATCAAGTTATGTGGGTGTGTTTTCAAAAAAAAAGTTACTGTAGGTGTGTATCTGTAGGCACGTGTAGTTGCCCACACGTTGCTAACGACACTCAAAACCAATTATAATTCTTCGAGCCGTGCCAAAGCCAGTTATAATTCTTCGAGCTGTGCTTTCAGGCACGGGCATGCGCTATCAGAAGTCAAGGATTTCAGAAAGGGTTAATTACTTGTTCCCCCCTTTATCTATACACGTTTTTCACTTTACTCCCTCCTACTACAGAACACTACAACCTACCCCATTTATCTTTCAATTCCTAACACATAAAGCTTGCCGTTAGTCTGGAATCCAAAAAATCGTCAAAGGGGCATGTGCATTTCACATGATCTGTAAAAAAGAAAAAAATTAAGTGCTCTAATTTTCAATTCCTTTGAATCGGTGCCAAGAATTTATTTCTCTGATCATTTTATACTAAAGGATCATAGTTAATTACGGCTCTAGGGCTCTCGTTAGTTAGACCTAGAAGATATTTGGTTCTACTACTTTCTTAGGACAAATTAACGAGAGTTCTAGAGTTTTCAATTAATTATAACCCTTTAGGATAAAATGATCACAGAAATAAGATTTTCGCATCGATTCAAACGGATTAGAAATTAGAGCACTTAATTTTTTAACCATATTTTTTAATATATAAACTACCTATAAATTTTTTAAGTGCTTCAATTTTCAATCCGTTTTATACTCTAGAGCTCTCGTTCATTAGTTCTAAGAAATTAATAGAATCAGATATCTCTTAGAGCTAACTAACGAGAGCTCTAGAGTCAAAAATTAATTATGATCATTTAGGATAAAATGATCAGAGAAATAAAATTTTTGCACTGATTGAAACAGATTGAAAATTAGAGCACTTATTTTTTTTTTTACAGATCATGTGACATGCACACACTACAAGAAATTTGGGATCTCCCAACGCTTTTTAAGAAACGATTGAAAAAATCGTCAGTATAGATGTGTGTAGTAATGATTTTCAAAATGTTACTATAAATAGGACTATAGGAACGGTTTTTATGCAACCGTTACTAGATTACAAGACTATAGCAACGGTTTTCAATAACCGTTACTAAAAACCGACCTATAGCAACGGTTTTGAATAACCGTTACTAAAAACCGACCTATAGCAACGGTTTTGAATAACCGTTACTAAAAACCGGCCTATAGCAACGGTTTCTAATAACCGTTACTAGATTTTCACACCGCCAAAACCAATATTCTTTCATGCGATCGGTTTTCCAAATCCGAACTAACGATCGAGACGGTTCACTTTTTTTTCATGTTGATTAAATCATTCTCGTAAAAATTTGACTCAATCGCGGATTTGTAATTATATTTAAAATATATACGTTTAATGTAATTCATGATAACAATTAATTAAACTATGTCTTGTGTTGTATTTGAACGTACAGTAGCAACTCGACCACAACACAACTCTAACAAAAATTTAGAAATTGGAAGATAAATGGGGTAGGTTGTAGCGTTCTATAGTAGGAGGGGTAAAGTGAAAAATATGTATAGATAAAGGGGGCAACAAGTGATTAACCCTATGAAAAATGGAAATGGCAACAAATTCTGCCGAAAACGGCATGCAGTGTGGTTATGCTCCTACTTGTTTACCACGCGCGCCGCTACTCAATAGTACTAATAAAAGTCCAGGGAGTCCAATTTTGTTCATCCTCGCTAAATGAGGGTGCACTGCACATTACCCTCACACTTATATAATGGTCGTCTCAAATTGCTCGGTCCCACCAATTTAACCATGTTAAATGGAGGGCAAATGGCAAAAGAAACTCTGCACGCTACGACAAGGGATTAACTGCTGCCCACCCAAATTGGATTACTTTGTCCTGCTTCCACGTTTTCTGATCATCTCTTTTCCATTTGTTCATTGTCGTAGCAAAAGCTGTCTAGTTATTGTGTTCAGATTTAAATAGAGAAAGAACGAAGACAAAACTATTAAAGCCCGGCCATCTTGCATTTTGTTTAACCAAGTTTAAAATGGTGTTGTAGACACCCCAATCCGGACCTCGGAGAGTCTTTGTCCGCCCCGATGATGAAATAAAGAAAACGGTACCTTTGTAAGCTTGAAAAAGAATTTCCTCTAAACCCATGAAAGCCAAACGAACCAAAAAAACTCAAAAGAACCCAAAGAGCCCAGATAAAGCCCAAAAAGCCCCTGGACCGAAGCAGGAGGTACCGTGCGGAATGGTATTGTTGCGCCCGGCAAGTTGAAATTCAAAGGGCCGTGCGCGACCAACCTGACTAGCTCAGAAAGCTGTCGGTCACGCCAGTTTGACCCACAGCTGATGAATGGCTCAGCCGAAAGTGCACTTCTGGCCCGCCCAAAAAATACCTCAATTATTTGAAATTTAAAATCCTTGGCTTTTTGCCTATAAATTAACCCCTCCACTCAAGGGAAAGGGGCTCTCCTTTTGGCTCTCTCTTCTCTTGACTTTTGGGCGTTCTTACTCCATAAGTTTTCTCTCTCTAGTTTTTATATCTACTTTCCCATTTCCATTTTCATTTTCCAAGTCTTAAAGAATATCATTCCCAAAAGACATTCTTTAAGCACTTTCACTCACTTCCTTCTCATCATTGAAGTTGATCTCTCATTAACTTCAAAGTCTCATCCCCCAAAATACTTAACATTCTCTCACAACCATACTTTCCTTGTCTCATTCAACCTCTTCCACCCACATCCGTCACGATCCATTCTCATCTTTGCATCAACCATCCTTGATCAAACTCAACACCAAAGGTAAAAACAAGTTTTCTTGGACTAGACTCAATTCTGGTCCTAAGGGGACTTTTCTGCAGTTAGATCTAATTCTTTTTTGTTAGATTCTGACTTAAAACTTATTTTCGTAAAATAAAGCCAGCACTGTGCTGAGGTTGGGGCACCACGCGGCTGGATGACCAGGCGCGCGGCATCTTGATCTTCAGCGCACGGCATGTTATATGTTAATATTATCGTAGGTGGGCTGTCTGGATCTGAGTTGTTCTCTGTTACGGCTGTCTATATCTGTTGTTTACTGTTTTTGTTTCTTTCAAAACAAGACCATATCCACAAGCCATGTCTTGGCTCCTAAAAAAGGTTTTCTAGATCATCCCGAATGATCAAACACGTTAAAAACTGTTTTAAAGTCATGTTTTGAGAAAATAATGATATCCTTGGGATGATCTGACTGTCGGGAGGTTTCTGATGAGTTTTTCAAAAGATGTGTGGAGAAAATAATGAGTTAGATGATGTTTTGAAAGCCTGTAATGGTCTGACAGCAGAGTAGATGTCCTGCACGGCATGGTGAGGTGCCGCGCGTGGCATCCTAGTGTGTCGTGTACAGTATGATCAAGCTCCAGACAGCTTGCTGAATGCTGCTTATTCCATCTGTTCACAACATTTTACCATTACTGTACAGACAGCACCACATGCACGTTAATGTGATATATTTCCCATATTCCTTCCCCGCTATTTGCTTTTACTAAAAGGGCTTGATGTTCCAAATGATATTCGAGTTTTTCCCTTTTTGAAAACATAAGTAGAGACCGGTTTTACCGGAAGAGTGGGGTGCTTTTTTAAAAGAAAAAACCTTCCCCATTCGTAACGTGACCCCCGAATCCAAAATATCAACGTTTTCGCTAGACCAAAAGCCTTTTACAAACAAGTTCTCGGTTACTCGGATCATCCATCCCAAAAATCCGGGTGGCGACTCTTCAAAAAAATGGCACGGGAGCCCACAGGTGCATGTGACCTAGCAATTAGAGACAACCAATAAATCGGACTCTGTAGCGTAAGATCTGGATATTGAATGCCGAAGTACAAAAAAATCGGACTCTCGTTCATTTAGTTTTATAATATTCCAAAGCACCAAAAAAACAAAGAAAAAAAAGATGTTGAATGCCTCATTCAAGAGGCTCCTCCCTTACGAACTCATGTCATGTGATCGATCTCTCATGTGACGTATAATTGGATCTACTACGATTCTATTTTAATGATCCTGTGCATTTCTTTTTTTGTGGTTAGTTTTGATGTGTTTATCATCTATGCAAAGAATCAGGCAGATCAATCATCGGTCTCCATCTTAACAAAGGATATTTATATCACAAGACAAATAGATATAAACTTGTACTCTTACAATTCATTTTTCTGCAGAGACAAATGTAAATCAACAAAATCAAATAGTAACTCAATCAAGTTTAAAGACTTTCAAATCATAAGCGTACGTCGATATGGTGGACCAAATGCCACTTATTAGTAGAATAAGATAAGATAAGATAATTAAGGATAGTCCAAATGCTACTTGAGATTGAACTTCCTAAACCAAAAGGCTGAGCGCTTGGGGTATCGTTTGAGGTTATCGTGGTAATCAATGTAGCCAAGCCCAAACCTCAGGGTGTAACCAGATCCCCATTCAAAGTTGTCTAGAAATGCCCATGCGAAGAACCCTTTCACCTTCACACCAGCCCTGCCAATTACATTTCAATTTTATCAATCATATTGGTAAAAATTCCGTACATACTTTAGATCCAAAGCGTAAGCTATTAATTGGAGAGGCCACATTAGATCGAGTAAGTGATCACTTATCATTTCCATACCTAACTGATGTGAGACTTATATATTAGTATCTAGAAATATAGTATATCGCCCTTCACGTGCAACAATTTTTGAGGTCTGTCACACTTACGTACATAGCAATTTTTGGGGATCTATCATCATGTGATTTTTCTATTGAGACTTCCTTTTTTTATTTGCTGCTTTCGGAATCCAAAAACACGGTCATCGTCATTTTTACAGTAAAACTTTGGTTGGAATGAACCCCGTTTTGATATCATTTAAAAATCCGTCTTGCTATTGTCAGTCCACTGGGTTGACAATAAGCACACTAGAATACAAGAAAAACATATATTTCTGTGTACTTTTTATACCCTTTAATACACATTCACATATTCACTATTGTCAGCCCATTAGGCTGATTTTAGAATTTTCCTTCAAAAATTTCAAATTCAACACAAAGCTTTAGATTATTAGGCAGAGAATTCCAATACTATGGGAAAGTGATTATTATTATTGTTTTTTGATAAGTGAGACTTATGTAATTAAAACCGATAGTGCAAACTAACTTGATGGCAGTTAGGAGGGCTCCCAGATGGCGACGGTAGAAATATATTCTCAGATAATCCTGGACTCCTACTTTGGTTGTCTGGTTATTGTAATCTCCCATGCCTGAAAACATAATTAAAGTTCCATAAATCAACTAAGGTCAAAATAAAAAGAAATGCAAATTATGTGACAAATAAGGTATAGTATGACATAAACAATTGAATACAAATTTGAAAAGAAAAAAAACAGCTACAACTTTCGGCCTACCACACTCTGTAATGTAAATAACCGGATCGTTGTACTTCTCCTTTGTGTAGATTAGAAGATCCGTAAGTCCTTTTGGGAAGATGTAAAAGATACTTACTCCTGTCTGCAAATTCATTTGAGTTAATTTAAAATCAGGTGTATTCGTTAATATGTATGAGGACTTTAATTTGGCCTTGTATCCCCATTGTACGTTTTTTTTTTTTTTTTGGGTACTTTTTTTATTTTCTTGATAACTCTTACCGGATTTCCAATGGGTACCCCGTTGCGCTCCGCTGCAAAATGAAAAAGAAAATCAGATCCAAAAGATATGGCTATTGCAACATGAATGATAAAGGAAGTTAAGCCAAATTGAATTTCTTTTCTTATTATGCATCCTCTCCCTTGATTATATTTAAATTCATACTCCCTCCACCCCCATTTGTTTGTTCACTATTTAGACTTTTGGATGTCTCAAAATATTTGTCCAGTTGACTTGCGGGATGAATAAAATTCCTTTTTTGCACTTTCTTTTTTGAAAGTAAAGTAACTTTTCAAAATAGTTAGAAGGGTGGAAGTCATTTTGTTTTCTCAAAAACTTAAATTTTTTAAATTTGACAAACAAATTCGGATATGAAGAGATTACCATAAATACATAACATCAACTTTGAACTTATAATATTTGCCTGTTATACGTTTTGTCTTATGCTAGGAAACTTTTAAGCAAACGTTACATATCATTTTAGATATGTGATGAATTAAGGTTAATTCAAAGACGTGCAGATAGTACGTACACATTCAAATACGAGCGTCTGTTCAGCATTTCCGGCCGATATATAACCCAACCAAACCGACTTTCTGATATTAATTTATTTCTAGGTGGGGCGTGAACTTACTTGTTTGATTAGTCATAGAATCAGATGAGTAGCTAACATTCACACTATTCGAAGAAGGTTCGTTCGCTGCATAGTTTCCGGTATAGTAATTTAGCCCGATGAAATCGTAGGAACCCTTCACCAACTTAGCTTGCTCAGGAGTGAATTCCGGTAACCTTTTTCCGACGATTTGACGCATGATTTCCGGGTATTTACCATAGACTAATGGGTCAATAAACCTGTCCAAATTATATGGAATAGGAAAAAAAAATTTTAAATCCATCGCATCGCAACCTCATCAGAATCTCTTGATATTTGCAAGTACTATTTACTCACCATCCATACATAAAATCGAGGGCCCGCTGAGCTGCTATGACATTGGCCTTGGAATTGGAATATGGAAGAAACCAATAAGTCACAAGTGTTATCCCAATCTGGCCCTTTTGAGATGCCTGCGCAATGTCTCACGTATCATACATGTTTGCAATGGTGACATTATCAATCAAGTCCACACATATTTGTGAATACACAACCCGACCCGATCGAGCTACGAGCCCATAGAACACCCGAGCTGACATTATATCAATTTTAATAACTTTATTATAGATGGCTCACCTGATATTTCTCCTTGTAGATTTTGACCGTAGCTCCATGACTGAGAAGCATGTGGTGTGCCACAATATAGGGTTCAGTAGCCGAATCTCCCCCGGTGCAATCATTGTTCATCCAGGCCGAGCACCTGCCTGGTGCGAGGGCCCCAGTGTTATAGCCATTATCGATGAAGGTCCATGGCTCGTTCATTGTGATCCAATGCTTTACCCTATCTCCAAATTCTTTGAAGCAAAGCTCTGCGAAGTCCGCAAAATCATCCCTGCCAAAAGGTAATAATAGTTGTGGTATCCTTTTAAATTCACATGTTTTAATTTTAATTATTAGTACAGAAAAAGTACATATTTTCTAAAGTTAATCAATCAATCAACGTAAAAAAAACAATAGTCAACAATGCCATGTTGTACTTCAGGACAGTTAAATAATTATACGCAAAACTAGTAAAACGGAAGAGCTGTTTACTCACACAATGCGGGGACTTAGAAAACCAAGATACTCGTCTTCAAGAGCTTGGGGGAGATCCCAATGGAAAATTGTGACAAAGGGTTTCAAACCTGTTGAGAAAAAGTAGGTCATGAGAGTGGCTTTACTTTACTTTCTTTTTCCATTTTTTTTTGAACTAACGAAGAAAATTTTACTATTAATCTTTGATAGGTACTTTACTTTACTGATCTCTGGCAGGTACTTTATTTTGTTGTGTACTAATTTGATTAAAAACCAAGAAAGATAGGGATATTGAGCAAAGAACCATTTGCTATGAGCTCATCGATGAGACTGTTGTAGAAGGCAACCCCTTCCTTGTTCACTCCTCCACTTAACTTCCCATCTGAAATTGCATGCATGTGTACAACTTAAAATGGGTGAGTGGCACCAAAATACTCCATAACATTAGGAATGTATAAGATACGTACTATTGATTGATCATTCACATGCATGAACACTACGAGACGATTAAGTAACTCAAGTCGATCAGATTAATACTTATATACAATCGAGGAATATGTGTCCAACAATTCTCAATGAATTATGTAACAATCGAATAACTTTGGTGAATGAAACTGAAATACCTCTTTCAACGCACCTATCTTAAATGACATTGCATTTTCTTTTTAAACAACAGGAAGTAGAAGCATATAAATCTCAGTCATTTTTTACCAAACCCACATAACCTAGAATTTGAAGGTGTGAGGGGCCCGAATACAAAATTAGTGATTTGAAACGCATCTGTCCAATGATTCAAAAAAATGATATAAATAGTACGTAGAACTGGTACTTAATTATTTTAAATTCTAATAGCTAGTAAGATGTAAGTAGTTGGCTTCCAACAGCCTATTTAGGCAATATAAAAATATCCTAGCGAATAAACGCAGTGCACAAAAATCATATCTTACTAGGTAGAAGTCTAGTCCAGGAAATTGAGAATCTGAAGCCATCCATTCCCATGAACTTCATTAGTTGCACATCTTCCTGTTTTCATTAATTTCACACATTTCATCAGAACTGTAAACCAAATAAAGGAGTTGCATTAATCTACTGACGACCATACTAAAAATATACTTCTATCATTGTTTTGACCAAGAAACTTGCAAAAGAAAATCGTGCAAGTCTATTTAGATTCACTTAAAATCCAATCCAATCCCGTACCTTGTAACGGTGATAAAAATCAAGTGCCACATCTCCATTGCTCCGATTCGCAAACTTATCTGATCATACAACAAGATATATATAGTACTAATTAGTTCCCCTTTCGCCTCAAGAAAATGACACACTTCCTGCATTCGATTCTCAAACTAATGAACGAGATAGAGAGAACCTGGATATTTGTGGGTGAAAACGTCATATATGCTTGGGCCTTTACCACCTTCTTTCCAAGCACCTTCAAACTATAAAATCATATATCGAAGAAAAAAAGAAGCTAAACATCATATATTTGAATACAAAATCAACTTGGTAGATATAATTAACTAGAAAAAAAATAACAAAAACAAACCTGGTAGGCAGATGAGGCAGTTCCAAACACAAAACCAGGTGGGAAGCTAGTACGATTAAAGGAAGAGGAGAAATTAGTTGCTACTGACTCAAGAGCCAAAGAGTTGATGGTGAGGACTACTAAGAGTCCCCAAAAGACATAGCCTTGAAGTGCTGCCATTGCCCAATGTTTGGTATATCGAATCCTATCTTCAACACCCCCTTTAAATAAGAATGGTACGTTGGCAAGAGCACAACAAGTTGTTCATTTTTGTTGTAAAATAATCAACACCATGCATTTCTTATTCACTAGAGATACTATTGGAGACCCTGGTCCCCAGTCATAATGCAAAGTGCAAATAGGCTAAGTTTCTCTAAGGGTTTTTTTGGATTTTTCCTATTTTGTCTTTATTCAAATTTTTTACGGTTTTTTGGTTTTATTTTGGATATTTTCAAAAATATTTGGATAGAAGTCATAATAATCCTCAAAAGTTAGACGCAGAACTAAAAATCTTAGCGGACCCACACGCAACACGTGCAAATTTTTATGTGAGAAATTCCCACTTGCGTATAACTCTCAAAGTGGTTTTTAACCAGGCTCAATTACTTTAGTGTGGTTTTATAAAAGTTCGTTTAGGTTCAAGTTTTAACACCAAACCCACAAATATGGCTATTTTATCAGCGGAGGCCGCAAAGTTATTGATTTTCCATTTCACCAAGCTTTGGTTAGTTAAGACGCCATTGTACAAATTAAAAGTATTTAATTGGTGTGGTAAACTTGAAATGAGAAAACAAAAAGAAATGCTACACCAATCATTAATTGTCCCTATTTGGATATGCCCGTATCGTATGCACTATCTTGAACTGCTTTAAAATTCAATATAGAAATGCATAATATTCTGTACGAAAATTCACAGTATTTGTATATTGACTCCTAACATTGGCATATCTAGGAGTTCTTAACATTTGTTTTAAAATTGATAACACCAAGATAAACTTTAACTCTTTCAGTGCAAAATACTAATTACAGAAATTAAATATTATGGATCTCTGTCCAACAGTCCAAGTATGATGAATTGCAATTACTACAAAATTTTATGAATTGATATTATGAACTTTTATTATAAATTTAAGACGATTCAAAGGGTGCGTATCGTATATGTACACTCAAATACGGACATGTATTATAAAATTTTTGTAATAGAAAAGAAAAATGAACAATTGGCTAAAAGTATGAGAAGTATATATTTTTGTTACGAAAGTAATGCAATACCCGTTTTGTGCCTACATTATGCACCTTCTTAAGATAAAAACTCCTAACATGCGAATGTAATTAATTCCATGTTGATATTATGGATTTGTATGCACATGTTGATACTATCGAGTTTTATATACTCTATGTTTTGTTGCCATTTCAAACAAAAAAAAAAAAAAAACAATTAATTGATGGGATTTGAATTTTGAATTCTAATTATTATTGTTAAGGAAATAGAGTTCCACATTGTTTGGGAGTGGAATTGGTGATCACTTAATAATATCTGGGACCTCTCCACTCATTGTTAATTGGCTTTGAGTTGGACATAAAGTTTCCACATGGTATCAGAGTTGGGCCCGTTCCATTCCACATTTTATAAAATTCACAATTCACACCCCGCGATGATAGACCATCAAAACGGTTGCACGATGACAAGACCCAAAAAGTGGCCACACGTGACAGAACTCAAACACGACTGCACGTGAGGAGATGTTAGGGAAATAGAGTCACACATTGCTTGGTAGTGGAATGAGTGATCACTTAATAACATCTCTCCATTCATTGCCAATTGGCTTTGAGTTGGGCATAAAGTTTCCACAATTATCCTATTTTTCTCTCTACTTTTTAACGATCTTGAATCATTACTCTCATTTTTCTCTTTATTTCTCTCCGATCATTACTCTATTTCTCTCTACACTCGTTACCTACAAATTCAAATGCAAAATCCCTAAACGAAGAGGCCCATATATATTGCTTGTTCAGCTTTTTGGACTATAGCCTATAGCCCTAGCTTTTACTTTTTCTAAAGTGGATTTGGTTTTTATTTTTATTTTTTTGGAAGAGCAAAAACTTCAATAGAAAAGGGAATAGATATTCACACTCTCTTTTTTGTTATCCACACTTCTTTTTTTGTCTTTTAACAAAAAAACACATATACTTTCAATACTAAACAAAAACAAAAAAGGGAGTGTGACAAACAAAAAATGGAGAATGAATATCAATTATCTCTATAAAACTGAATGAATTTTTTTTTTATATATAAAAACTGAATAAGTAACAACAACACAAAAAGAAAAAGAAATGGATAAATTACCAAAATTACCCCAATGTTTCTAAAAATTATAGATTGCCTCCTCACCTTTTGAGAAATTACAAAATACCCCATGTAGCATAACAAATTACCCCATTGTCATGATTTAGCTGCTATAAATTTTGACAAAATTTGTCTGACATCATCAAATCGTAATTACTCCCTCCATCCCTTTTTAAGTGTCCTGCTTCGTAACTCCAACTTATTAAAAAGACATCATCATTATACCTTTCACATCTACTTTTTCCTCCACTTTTCCTACTTACCCATCATCATTACACTTTTACTCACTAATTTTTTAAAATAGAATATACTTTTAGGGACAAATTAAATAGACAATGCATCAACTTTTACCCACTAACTTTACAAAATAGACACTTATTAAGGGACAACCCAAAATAAAATACTGGACTCTATATAAGAGACGAAGGGAGTACAATATACCAAACTGTCTTCTGTAGCCTATGAAAGATTATCTCTGCAGTCTTTCACAAGTTACAAAAGGATAGTGTTCCCTAGTGTAATTAGGATATGATAATTGTCAGGGGGAAAAAAATGGTGATGGAAAGCCCGGCCTGGATGAAAATAAATTTATTAGAGCATCCACACCGCTTGGGTAAAATGGATAGAATGGTGCCACACTATTCAAATAATTCTGTAAGAAATCGTTGGACAAAAATATGCCAAAGCATGGGTGCTAATAAGGCTGATCTTGCCATTTGTTTTGGCAAAATAAAACTATTCATTGTAAAAAAAAAAAAAAAACAATGACAAAATGACATTTGTGGGTGTGGATGCTCTTATTAAAGATAAAATTAAATGGCCATCATGTTTCGTAGACTTATTTAGGTGTATTTCCTTAATCATGACAAATATATAAATCATGACAAATACAGAAATTATGCCAAAGTCATCTGGAATCATGACAAAATCATTTGAGATGTAAAACTAATATAAAAAGTTAGTTTAAGGTCCTAATCATTCTTGGGCTGTGGAATCGCCAATCGGAGAAGCAACTTGATTAGTCAACTCCACGATTGAACGAGGAAACTCCCGATGAGGTCAGATAGATGCATGTACGCCTATATAGAGAGAGAAACAAACCTGTTGCTAGAGAGAGAGGATTGGTACGGCGACAGAGAGAGAAGATGATCGGAGAGGTGATTATGTGAGAGAGAGGGGGGGGGGACGGGGGGTGGGGTACAAGCCACTTATACTTACATATATGCAAAGGGTATTTTTGTAATTTCAATATTCTGTTCGATTTAGGTATCGGTTCGGATAACAGTCAAACCATAACCGAACCGATACCCATTCGGTTATCCAATGCCTCAACCATACCCATACACACGGAGAATTTTTCGGTTATGGTTCAAAGAAAAACTTCGGTTATGATTCGGGTAACCCTTCGGTTCGATTCGCTTTGCCATCCCTAGGTACATGTTGCCCCACGTTTTGCAAGTGATGTTCTAACTAAGCCCAAAAAAATATAATTTAGATGTTGTGTAGACTAATTTTAGTAAGGGGGCAATTATATATGGTGTAGGTAGCAGCAACATATGTTCAAGAGGGTCATTATAGACTAATCGATATCACCGATCACCCACATTGACTTGTATTAGTTAGAGTTACGATATCCGAAATAATTTAGTTAAAGAAAATCCATTTGGTGGATCCTTTGAATTTTATATACTGAAACACACCTCGCACGGATAAATAAAAACTATAACACGAGTACTCTTCACGAGAGGTGTTAATCTAAAATAGTGATGGATAGGAAGGAAAGGGCCGGTGAATGACAGTTGACAGATTGTGCGCGGCAAATGTGGTTAGAAAAAAGTGCCCAAAATTGCAAAGAAAACTGATGGATAGGTACGTATGACTGCGACTCATGTACTCACGAATGATTGTATTTGGAAAACGAATTTGTCCGCCGACAAAAACAAACTTGTTGATTAATTTGAAGTTTATATAGTTAAAAAAAAAAAAGTTTTAGACCAGAATATGCACTCCTTTTTTTTTTTTTTTTTCTCGAAGAGTTGGATCTAAACCTGTGAAAATGATGTCCATGTGCTTTGGGCTAAATTAAAAGGCGGCCATCTGATCAGAACTTGGGACTTTGTTTATGTAGATTTGGGGGCTTTTCTTAAGCCTTGGTCTGAAGGTGAATCTCTTTCAATAGTATTCTTCTTTCGCTTTTGCTTCAATCCCAGTCCTATGCTTCCAGTGTCAAGAATTTCAATATTTTGTTAGCATATTTTCACAGAGCGCTTTCGTGCTCCTGCTTTCCTTCACGCATTAGCATTATGAGACTTAGTTTTCTCGTGAAGATGATCCAAAAAACACAGCCTTAAGGAATCCTTTACCAATACGAAACGGACAAACAAACTAAAATAAAGAGTCCCGGCTAGGCACATTCGCAATTACTACCACAAAAGAAAGTAGCCATTTTTGTGGAGGACGATTTTTTTTTTTTGTTTTGATTGGCAAAAATAATTTATTAAAAACTTGATAGGGATACATCAGGCGGACGATATTCTTAATTGGTGTTTATTAGGATCCAAATTACAAGGGCAGATTCAACAAAAAAGTGCAAGTCCTGATACAACAGAAGAATCTGTGCTCTTTGGGTTTATGATCTACAAAACAGATGTCCCTCCTTCTGCTGTTATACCCAGAAGCCAATTAGTAGATGCATTCTTCCCTTGTAGAAACTTGTTGAACCATTTAGCAGAGTTTTTGGGGTATCTTCTCAACCCATTCTTGTAGTCCACATAAGTGATCCCAAATCGAACAGTATAACCAAACCTCCACTAGAAATCGTTGAGGAATGTAACACCCCAAGCAGACTACTAGCCTAATACCTTAATTTTGATCCACAAGCCACACCACATGGCCCAAAAGCTTAAGCACAAGGTATTAGTAGTAGCCCACAAGGTTTGTTATATGCCCAAGATCATCTGTCACACCCCAAAAATGAGAAGTGACCGGCCGTGATTCATGAGACTAATACATGGAACACGCAGCCTAAAAAGAAATTTTTATAAAACTCCCAAGTAAAGATCCACCAAACAGTCAACCATTTTTATTTATTTATTCAGAACATCCACAACCGATAAATTCCACAAAAGAATGGGGCAAAAACATCCCATGAACCAAATAATATCCAATAATCCAACAGTAATAAAAGAATTCGGATGTCTGATAAAAATAAAAAGAAAAAGAAATGGATAAATTACCAAAATTACCCCAATGTTTCTAAAAATTATAGATTGCCTCCTCACCTTTTGAGAAATTACAAAATACCCCATATCGCATAACAAATTACCCCATTATCGTAATTTAGCCGCTATAAATTTTGACAGAATCTGTCTGACATCATCAAATCGTAATTACACCCTCCGTCCCTTTTTAAGTGTCCTGCTTCGTAACTCCAACTTATTAAAAAGACATCATTATTATACCTTTCACATCAACTTTTTCCTCTACTTTTCCTACTTACCCATTATCATTACACTTTTACTCACTAACTTTTCAAAATAGAGTCTACTTTTAGGGACTACAAAATAGACAATGCATCAACTTTTACCCACTAACTTTACAAAATAGACACTTATTAAGGGACAACCTAAAATGGAATACCGGACTCTAAATAAGGGACAAATGGAGTACAATATACCAAACTGTCTTCTGTAGCCTATGAAAGATTATCTCTGCAGTCTTTCACAAGTTACAAAAGGATAGTGTTCCCTAATTTAATTAGGATTTGATAATGTCAGGGGAAAAAAAGTGGTGATGGAAAACCCGGCCTGGATGAAAATAAATTTATTAGAGCATCCACACCGCTTGAGTAAAATGGCAAGAATGGTGCCACACCATTCAAATAATTCAGTAAGAAGTCGTTAGACAAAAATATGCCAAAACATGGGGTGCTAAGGCTGATCTTGTCATTTTTTTTGGCAAAATGAACTATTCATTGTAAAAAAAAAAAAAAAAACAATGACAAAATGACATTTGTGGGTGTGAATGCTCTTATTAAAGATAAAATTAAATAGCCATCATGTTTCGTAGACTTATATAGGTGTCCATCCTACTAGGTTTGAATACTTAAGTCGATATCTTGAAATTTAAATAATACCTAAAACATTCTTAATCATGACAAATATATAAATTATGAGAAATACAAGAATTAAGGCAAAGTCATCCGGAATCATGACAAAATCATTCGGGATGTAAAACTAACATAAAAAGTTAGTTTAAGGTCCTAAAATTCTTTACTATATAGGTGAAGAAATTCAGGATGTAAAACTAACATAAAAAGTTAGTTTGAGGTTCTAAATTTTTTAACCTATATAGTAAAGAATTTTAGGACCTTAAACTAACTTTTTATGTTAGTTTTACATCCCGGATGATTTTGTCATGATTCCAGATGATTTTGTCGTAATTTTTGTATTTGTCATGATTTCTATATTTGTCATGATTTTGTCATGATTCTGGATGTTTTAAGAGAGCCGTTGCGCGGACTAAATTAAATTAGGGATATTGACTTTGTGATAACACATGACAATATCCCTTATTTAATTTGGTCTCGCAGCGGCTCTATAAAATGTAAAAAATTATCAAAGGCTAAATGGGTATTATTTAAATTTCAGGATGAAAATATAAGTTTTCAAACCTACAAGGATTAGAAATTAAATATCAATGCAGGATATGACTCATATTTAAGTTCCCCCTTATTAAATTGCTATCTATAACCTAGTGTATCGCATGTTGCTACTCAACAATACTATTGAAGTTCCAGCGCATGTTGCTACCTCATTTTCGGTCTGCAAGAGCTGAAAGATCCACATCCTTTTCTTTTTCTAAACGTGATCCACAACATTATCCACTCAAATAATTTAACCAAGATGAAAGATCTTGATATTATATGGAAACTTGTAGGGATGGCATTCGGGACATTCGGGGCGGATATTGGCAAATTTGTACCCGATCCCCGAAACCGAATCGCTACCCATATCCGTCCCGAAATCCGAACGAGTAGAGGAGTGGTGAACCATAACCGAACCAAACGGGTTTCAGTTACTCCCCGAACCAAATGGATAACCGAAACAAACTGTGAATCAAATGAAACAAGCTATGAATCAAACGAAACAAGCTGAACCAAACGAAGAACAAGTGAAAAAAAGAAATTCATGGCTATTATTCTTCACAGGAGTACCAAATCGGAAAAAGAAAACCCAGATCTTAGTTCATACGTAGCTTTTATTCTTCACTTTTTTGCATCAAAAAATAATCTGTGACCTAACCCAGGATCTAGTAATCTGAACCTTGAGCAAGTTCCTTCTTCCACCAGGCATCACAATTGATTTTAACCTTTCCTTGAGCAGGAGCTTTCCACTTGGGCTGTGGAATCGCCAATCGGAGAAGCAACTTGATTAGTCAACTCCACGATTGAACGAGGAAACCCCCGATGTGGTCAGATAGATGCATGTACGCCTATATAGAGAGAGAAGCAAACCTGTTACTAGAGAGAGAGGATTGGTACGGCGACGGAGAGAGAAGATGATCGGAGAGGTGATTATGTGAGAGAGAGTGAGAGAGAGAGAGAGAGGGGGGACGGGGGGTGGGGTACACGCCACTTATACTTACATATATACAAAGGGTATTTTTGTAATTTCAATATTTGGTTCGGTTCGGGTATCGGTTCAAGTAACAGTCAAACCATAACCGAACCGATACCCATTCGGTTATCCAATGCCTCAATCATACCCATACCCACGGGGAATTTTTCGGTTATGATTCGGGGAAAAACTTCGGTTGCAGTTTGGGTACCCATCGATTCGATTCGCTTTGTCATCCCTAGGTACTTGTTGCCCCACGTTTTGCAAGTGATGTTCTAACTAAGCCCAAAAAAATATAATTTAGATGTTGTGTAGACTAATTTTAGTAAGGGGGCAATTATATATGGTGTCGGTAGCAGCAACATATGTTCAAGAGGGTCATTATAGACTAATCGATATCACCGATCACCCACATTGACTTGTATTAGTTAGCTTTACAATATCCGAAATAATTTAGGTAAAGAAAATCCATTTGGTGGATCCTTTGAATTTTATATACTAAAACACACCTGGCGCGGATAAATAAAAACTATAACACGAGTACTATTCACGAGAGCTGTTAATCTAAAATAGTGATGGATAGGAAGGAAAGGGCCGTTGAATGACAGTTGACAGATTACGCACGGCAAATGTGGTTAGAAAAAAGTGCCCAAAATTGAGAAGAAAACTGATGGATAGGTACGTATGACTGCGACTCATGTACTCACGAATGATTGTATTTGTAAAACGAATTTGTCTGCCGACAAAAACAAACTTGTTGATTAATTTGAAGTTTATATAGTTAAAAAAAAAGTTTTAGACCAGAACATGCACTCCCTTTCTTTTTTTTTCTTCTCTTTTTTTTTTTCTCGAAGAGTTGAATCTAAACCTGTGAAAATGATGTCCATGTGCTTTGGGCTAAATTAAAGGGCGGCCATCTGATCAGAACTTGGGACTTTGTTTATGTAGATTTGGGGGTTTTTCTTAAGCCTTGGTCTGAAGGTGAATCTCTCTCAATAGTATTCTTCCTTCGCTCTTGCTTCAATCCCAGTCCTACGCTTCCAGTGTGAAGAATTTCAATATTTTGTTAGCATATTTTCACAGAGCGCTTTCGTGCTCTTGCTTTCGTTCACGCATTAGTATTACGAGACTTAGTTTTCTCGTGAAGATGATCCAAAAAACACAGCCTTAAGGAATCCTTTAACAGTACGAAACGGACAAACAAACTAAAATAAAGAATCCCGGCTAGGCACATTCGCAATTACTACCACAAAAGAAAGTAGCCATTTTTGTAAGTTAAGAGTCTTGGCGTACGATTTTTTTTTTTTATTGGCAAAAAAAATTTATTAAAAACTTAATAGGGATACATCAGGCAGACGATATTCTTAATTAGTGTTTATTAGGATCCAAATTACAGGGGCAGAGTTCAAAAAATAAGTGCAAGTCATGATACAACAGAAGAATCTGTGCTCTTTGGGTTTATGATCTGCAAAACAGATGCCTCTCTTTCTGCTGTTATACCCAAAAGCCAATTAGTAGATGCATTCTTCCCTTGTAGAAACTTGTTGAACCATTTAGCAGAGTTTTTGGGGTATCCTCTCAACCCATTCTTGTAGTCCACATAAGTGACCCCAAATCGAACAGTATAACCAAACCTCCACTCGAAATCATTGAGGAATGACCAGATAAAGTACCCTTTCACGTCCGCCCCTTCTCTCTGCACATGAAAAAATTGCACACCATGTTTAATTTGCATTTCCTAAAGTTATAAACATAAGTCCGGAATATTATTTGACGGGATTAGTAGTGAATTATTCCGTAGATATGTATAACGTACATGAGAGCCCGAATAAAAAGCGGGGTCCCTGTAGTACTAACGGTGATGAAATAAATGCTCTACACACACTCCCGAATTCGTTAATCATATATGTAGATTGCTTGGTTCTATTAATTGAGACAAGTGTGTATTGATGACTCAAAGACCAAAAGGGTCGTCGTAGGGACTATTGTATAATTGAAACTTTTTACACTATTTAGGATGCTCATAGATCCGTCAAGAAATCAAAGATCCGAAGGACTATTGAGTGACATACTTACTTGATAGCTTTCAAGAGGTAAGTTAGATGTTCATAATGGTAGGCTATTCTCTGCTCATCCTCCAAGGAGTGTTCGACATTGCATTATTTGTTGTACCCACACCTGCGCGCGACAGAACATAGTTCGATTTTGCGACAAAAATATTTTCTCCCAGGTGCATAACGCTTTCTTTTAACAGCGAGAAAAGAAAGTTGTTAGGAAGAAAGCGCGCATTATTACCCGGAAATTAAACACAAACTAAAACACTGGCCAGGTGCATAGTAGTAACTAGCGGATCAAAAAAAAAAAAAAACAGTACCATTCTCAATGATGAAAATAGGTGGATTTCCGTAGTTGTCTTTTACGTATAACATGAGAGACCGAATTCCTTTTGGACACCCATAAAGCCAGCTCAAAGCAGTCTACAAAAGCATTAATTACACCATTAACACTACTCAAAAGAATGACATAGGATTAAGGAAATTACTACAGTTCGCATCTTGTTATTGGATATGTACGATATGCAACAGTTAAATTCTATAGAAACTTATACGTAGTTGGAACTAAAATCACAACATCAGTGTGAATTTTCATTCAAATGTACGTATGAACATCAATGAAAATGTTACATTACTTCCGTACTTTCATATGTATGCCACGAATTCTATGCAAGTGATTTGTATTTAAAGCGACTCAAGGGATGCATAATTGTAGACCGTACACATCTAAATACGGGATTTAATAGTTTAGTACTTTTCTTCGATGAATTATTCTTAAATTATATAATGAAATCTATGGCATGTTTGTAACTCCTTTGTGGGATATATATTTCGAGGGGAAACTAATTAAGGGTAATTACCGGTTGACCAATGGGAACCCCGTTTTTCTCCTCTGTGACAAAAGGAAAAATATAATGGTTGTGTTTGGTTGGTAGTTTAGTTTAGTTTAATTTTGGTAGTAGGTGGAGAGAGAAATAGAGTAATAATTGAAAAGAGGAGTAATGATTGCAGATAGATAGAGAGAGAAGTTAAATTAATAATTGAAATATATAGGGTAATGATTAGAGAAAGATATAGAGTAATGATTGAAAAGCAAAACTAAAACTAAACAACAATGGAAACCGAACAAAGCCAATAGTTCTTTAGTTATAGAAAAATCAGAAAATATATAGAGGAGAAAAATGAACTTCCAAAGCAATATTTTCAAACCTACCAGAACCCACAACACGATTGTCTGTCGTGATACTTAAGTTTAACCTGTTAAAGGAAAGGGCACTAGTAGCTGCGCATAATGATGTGTAGTAATTAATCCCTAGATAATCGTAAGACATTTTGAGCATTTGAGATTCTGACTTTGTGAATTTTGGCAATCGATCCCCAACCAAAGACTTCATGATTTGCAGATAGTCGCCGTAGGTCAGCGGATGTAAAAACCTAGACATTGAATATTTGAACCCATTAAATCAAGAAAATCTTATTAGTAGCAGATGAACTGTTGCACAAAACAGGTTGTACGATGAATTAAGTGCAAGTTTTGTTAAACCCTAACTTCAAAACATATTTCTACATTTATTTATTTTTTTGAATCAAACGGAAATTATTCTACAGTTGTTATTTAAACCTATAACAAATGCTCACTTTTCAAGATAGATGTTACCATACAAAATAAAGCCCTACTATGAGGCGCCGGGGATCACCCTATATATATTCGCCACTGTACCTCTATTCTCATCTAATTTCAGCTCCAAAATCACAGAAAAAGACTTTCGTCACTCAAAATCTTTTATGCAGTCCTCTCCCTAAAATTGCATGGTTTAATTAGCGTACAACAACATTTTCGGTACAATTAATTTGAGCTCCCTCGATCAATGAGGGCCTGGCTAATTTTGACAACTTAATGCAACACTTACCATCCTAACATGAAATCAATGAACCTTTGGGCAGCCTTTTGGCCTGCCGTATTTTTTGAAAATGGCACAGACCACTTGCATGATAGTGTAACCCCAATTTGACCCTTTTGAGAAGCCTGCACATAGGGTTTTGCTTTTTTATCAAACACAATATACATTATCTCAAAAAAAACAAAAAAAATAAAGGTATAGTAATCTATGTCTCAAATTACTCGATATGAATTCTTCCAGTTCTACTCAAGGACACGAGAAGAATAAATACGCACCTTGTATTTCTTCTTGTACAGTTTTACAGCGGCTGCATGGGAAAGGAGTAGGTGGTGGCCAACTATGTACCGATCGGTTGCAGAGTTTCCGGACTTGTAATTTCCGATATAGCTAGAGCATCGACCGGGTGCATATCCACCAGTTCCATAGCCGAAATAAGTAAACTCATATGGCTCATTCAACGTGAGCCAGTGCTTCACTCGGTCACCAAATGTAGCGAAGCAAAATCAACATAGTCTCGATAATCATCACTGCTCATAAAAAATAAAATAAAAAAATCTGTGTGATTTGATAATGTAACAGCAAGGTTGCATAGTTAATTTCTAAGCATTTTTAAAAATTGTGAGACAAACTCACAGGATGTCTGCACTCAAAAATCTGCCATAGTCATGATCCAGGGCTTGCGGGAGATCCCAATGAAATAGGGTCACATAGGGTTTCTGTCACACTCTAAAATGGGAAGTGATCGGCCATGAACCACAAGACTGAAACTCGTAGAACATGCAGCCTAAAAAGAAATTTGATTAAAAAAAAACCAAGGCAATGAACTAATAAACGGTCAACCATTTTTTTTTTATTAAAAACAACTCCAACCAATTAAGTTCAACAAAAAGCATCGGGCACAACCATCCCATGAACCAACCAATATCCAGTAATCCAACAATAATAAAGAGGAGTTGTTATCTGACAATTGTTTTCAATGCGGAAGCGTTTATTAAAATAAAATTAAAATGAGACACCCTAAGGAGGTCAACCAGAATAAATCCCCGAGATGCTGCCAGAATCCTTGCCTAACTCCCCAACTAGCCTGAAAGAGAAGTTGGAATAAATCCGTCAGCTGACGAGCTCAGTGAATAGCAAGTATGTATATTAAATAAAGTTGAAAGCGGGGATTAAAATAATTTACCATTAAATCATAATTTGGCATAGGAGGTGTCCAGTAGAATAATAAATTAATCAATGAAACATTTAACCAATAAATATTCCTGGTGGTGATCACAACATTAACTCCATCAACAATGGAGAACCACAATCAAACAGTACCATGGCCAAAATAAATCTCAACAAATTTGGATCCAATATCAAACTTAGAGTCACCAGGGTTGGCAGCCCGTGGTACTTTTCCCTAAGACGATCCGGCGAAAGAAAGCCGTTGAGCATTAGGGTCACCGGTCTAACACGGTCTTTTCCTCAATGGCTAGGGTCACCAACACGAGAAGGAATAAGTTCCCTGGACTTCCGAAATAAATGTTCCCATTAACATCCACCAAGATCTCACCAAAAAGAATATTATCAATTGATATCAGAAAATTCATCGCATGCCAATTTATAGAACAACTTATTAATAATTTTGAGTCTCCGAATAACATTCATATAAATTTCTAAACGAAATACTTTTAAGGGACACAGGGAACTTTCGAATATACATAACATACTTAACTATTCACCTAGGTCCAAAGCTAATGCAATCGAATAATATGGAACAAGCCAAACCTGAGCAAAGAATCATATAACAATATCACCACTAATTGTATAACTTATCGACAACAATAACGAACTACCTAGAAATAATAATTTCCTAACCTTGTACTAAAACCCAACACTTCTGCCCATAGACCAACATCACTCCAAGACAAATCCTTATAATACAACTAGATTCCATATACTCCCTGAGCAAAACAAGGCAACACACCTATCCCCACTACAGCAAATCATCACCATCGTACACACCGCACAAACCAACTCCTTGGTCCATTAGCATTAAAAAGAAAACGAACAAAACCCATCTCTAATTTTTCCTTTATTAACTCCATGCACCGATCTTCGCCACACACACCACGCCGCACACCGCCTCACCGTAATGATGTTCTTTCTCTCTCTCCAGGCAAAACCCATTAAACTAGTCTCCAACCCAAGGGTCTGACCAATCCATGGAACAAATATACATCACAACAAAAGAAATGAAGGAGAAAATTACCTCTGATCGATAACCCAAAGAAGACCACTTCGAGACTCTTCGGCGGCGGCGGCTGCGGCTGCTCTTTTCTCACTTAACGTTTGAAAGACAATAGCACTAGTCTAATATGCCTATACTCCAAAACCACCAATAAGTCACGCTACCCTAAACTCTAGCTAATTAGGTAATTAGAATTTATATTAGGTAAGTAAATAGCAAAACTATACTCCTCTTCTAATAATCTGACCCAACCTAATAAAAACTAACAGAATTACTATCCTGTACCACTACTTTATCCAAAATCAATCTCATACCCCAAATATTACATTCATGACAAAAATACCCATAGCACTCGCAAAATAATTGTTTGGGACCCAACCATAACACACATATAATAAATGGCTATGTAATTAATTAAATAAATAAATAATGCTAGGCCATAACAGTTTCAAACCTTAAAGTATAGTAGCCGAAATAGCAAAAATTCAAAGTCCATTGTACCAAACTGTGTGAATATATATAGAGAAACAAGATAGGATAATTTACCAATTGCTAAGGTCTCGTTGATGATACTATTGTAGAACTGGACGCCGGCCGGGTTTACTCCCCCACTTATTTTCCCCTCTACCAAAGAAGAAATGATAAGAAAATTTTTGTATTGTCTTCGCGAATAGTAATCACGACTAGATTCAAGAGATCGATGAGACTTACTGGGTAATCCTCCACGGAGTACATCCTAATGTTGAATTTAATTTTGATCTACATAGCCACCCCGAACTTAATTATATCCACCAGCTCCTCTGAGCTTACAGTCGCATTCTTAAAAATACACCCATTCCACATCACAGCCCCATTGAGGTGTGAGTTGAAAAGGGTGCCTCACAAGCAGGAAACGGCCATCTGATTCACGAGAACTACTACCGCAAGCTGACTTAAACTGGCGAGGGAGAGAGTTTCACCTCGCACCTTTTTTTTTTTTTTCCTCGGCAAACGACACATTTTATAAAACTCGAAAGGGGTACATCGAGGGAAAAACAACAAAGCTCACAGAGCTTCTAGGCACCAAAAGTACAAACGCATCCAACCGAGAGTTGGATAGCAAACCTCAAAGCTAGATTACAATTTCAGTTTTCGAATTCCATCTAAAAAGATCGTGAACTCCTCTACGCTGTAGACTTTGATGTCGAACTTTGTCTTCATCCACATCGCCACCCTTGTTTTAACTGCATCTCCCACTTCCCAAGCCTGTTTTGTTGAGTTGTTGAAGATGTAGTCATTCCTCACCAACCATAGGGACCATAAGGTGGCATAGAAACAAGCTTCCCAAATATGTTTCTCCAAATTAGAAAACCCATTTGCAAACCACCAAATAGCTAAATCTGGAACCGAAGCTGGACATACCCATTTGATATTCCACCAATCTAAAATTATGGACCAAACACTCCATGTTGTCAACTCGACTACCACCTCGGTGGTACTACTTCTATTCGGCGTTTGTCAGAGAACAAAAGTAATGACATTTGCCGTATTAGTTTGAGCAGCTATTAATTTCTCTCAGAGAGAGACCTGGATAGTTGTGAGTGAATATGTCCCAAATGTTGGGTGCCCTGCCGTCTTCACAAGCTGCTCCTTCAATCTAAGGAGAAAACTTACATTTTCACTATATTATCGTGAAATTTGTCCAAACTCGCAAGCTTTTGGTGGCTTACCGGGTACGAAGCCGATCCGGCTCCGAACACAAAACCAGCCGGAAAACTGCTCCTGGTCAGATTAGAAGCAGACGAGTGATAACTCCCTTTGTCAGCATTTGAACCACTACCCAAAAAATGGCAACCCAGTATTATCAGGAAGAAGAAATGGTTAGGCCCCCTCTTTGCCATAGCCAAAACTTTTGATCAAATTGGGCAGTACACCCACCCTACATGTAGTCAATTAACAAGAAGGAACAATTATAAGGAGGAATTAAATCAATTGATGTTTGACCCAAATTCACCTAGAATTATTGCATGCATCTACCACGTACAGCAGAGATATTGGCTGTATTATTTGTGGAGCCGGGCAGTGGGAATCGACCACCACATGCAGGTTCAATTTCGTGCAACTGTTTCCAGGACAAATTAACAGAAGAGGAGTGCTAGGTACCCAGAAATAATATTACCCGAAAATTACTCCAAATTTAAAAATCAATGGTCCACATTCACTTGAAGTTAATCTTGGATAGGAAGGAAAGGAGGTAGGTGAATGAAAGTTGACAGATTGCGCACAGCAAACGTGGTTAGAAAAATGTGCCCAAACTTGTGAAGAAATTAGGTGCCGTTCCGCTTTCTTTTTAAATTTTCTTTTTCAAAAAGAATGTAATTTTAAATTTAAATATAATGAAAATAAAAAATATATTTTTAATTTTTTTTGCACCATTTAAAAGATCTCAATGAGATCTATCAAACAAGATCCATATTGGTAGAAAAATTATTTGCGTAAACACAATTTTTGAGCTTGAAATTACCTTCATTGTCTAAAACTTCTTTTTTTACAAAACTGGAACACCACCTTAAACGAATTTGTCTGTCCGACTAAAACGAAAGATTGAAAGTTGATAGGTACGTATATGATTACGACTCATGTTCACAAAAGATTGTATTTTTAAATGAATTTGTCTGTCCGACAAAAACAATGGGGCGACTATTCACACACTCGTATTTTCTCCCTTCACCCACTATATTTCTGTAAATAGTTATTGAAAATCATACATAACATTTCGGTAAATTGCTGTTTAAAATAAAATTATATTTCGGTAACTACATGTCAAAAATATGTTCAATCTTCGGTAAACAACTGCCGAACATACATTTTCGGTAAATAGCTGTTAAAAAAAAGATTATATTTCGGTAATTGGATGTTAAAAATGTATCTCAATTTCGGTAACTAACTGTCAAGTATAGTTGGAAATTTTTAACGGGCAAAAGGAGAAAATACGAGGCTGCGAATAGCCGCCCCCAAAAACAAATTTGTTGATTTGAAGTTTATATAGGGGTTATTTACCGAAACACTCCTCAACGTTTATCCGTTTTTCACGGACAACCTCTCCATAAATTTTCGCTACGGTCAGATCCCCACATTAATGTTTTCGTTTGAGGGACCTAACGCCGTTGAATGGAATGATTGAAAAGACCATTTTGCCCTCACATATTTCTACCTCACCAGTCACCATTCTCACTCTCTCCTAAGGGTCATCATTAGGCCGAGCCGGGCCGGCCCAGCCCGCCAAGTCGCCGCCCAAGCCCACCCACGGGCCGGGCCGACCGGGAATTTTCTTTTTGGCGGGCCGGGCTACCAACCCTAAATTGAAGCCCAAGCTCGGCCCACGGGCTAGTCCAATTGGCGGGCCGGCGGCCAACGGGCGGGCTTAAATTTCCTTGGGCAAAACTTAACCAAGGAAAAAAAAAAAGGGTTTTGTGGGATTTTGGGCAAATAGGCGGGCCCGTTGGCGGGCTTTTGGGTGGGTACCACGAGCCGGCTCATGGGCCGGGCCTATGGGGGGCTGAGTAAAAATTCATAGGCTCGAGCTCGCCCATTACAAACTACGGCCCGGGCTAGCCCGCCCATTTTACGGGCTCGGGCTGGGTAAAAGCCAGACGGGCCGGCGGGCCTTCGCGCTAAATGATGACCCTTACTCTCTCCCATCTCCTTTTGGCTGAAATTCCAACCACACCCATTTCTCCTCCACCTCACCCACCAACACCCACTGCCACTACCGACTGCCAACCATGGCTGGCGAGAATTACAGCTCCGACGACCGCACCACGCACCACTCCCACTCACTCTCTCTCTCTCTCTCTCTCTCTCTCTCTCTCTCTCTCTCTCTCTCTCCCCTAGAAACACCCCTGCTAAAGTCACAGATTAAAATCGAAGTGGAAGATTCGCTTCTTTTTGCATTTTGAAATAGATGTTTGCCCGTGACCTAAAGAGAGGTGGAAATTTGGGGCGAATCGAGTCCGAGTGAAACGCAGATAAGCCAAATCCAACTCAAGTGATTGCAGAAGCATATTGTAAGCAAAGTGGAGTTGCACTTACCCAGAAGATTGAACAGCCAAAGGATTTGAGTTTATTATGATTACTAGTTGTATCCTTTTTCTGGTGTTTAGCTTTTAATTAATCAAAAATAGAACTGGTGGCTTATTTAGGAATTTGACGTACGATGCCGCCTCAGTACATCCTCCGTTGTCGCCGTCGAAGGATGCCGAGTCAGCGGCGCATGTGGCCTTGCTCTCCCTGCTCAAATGCGCTCGATCGGGGAACACGATCCCATGGTTGGGCTTGCCGATGTCAATCTGGATCTCCGGCAGGCGGTGGTGGTGTTGGTCGTGGTGGGTGGTGGTAATTTGGTGGTGGTGGTCGTCGTGGTGGCGGAGGCTGAAGATGGAGGTGGATTTGGAGAGCTTCTTGTTCACTAGGATTGTGTGGTATATTGCTATCTTGGAGAGAGAGAGAGAGAGAGAGATGAGGGGTGAGTCAATTAGGGGAGCATTGGTGATGTCGGTAATGGGGTTTTGTTGTAGTTTGGGGGGAGGAGGTCGAAGGCAGTGAGGGCGTTGAGGGAGGGGGAGCGGAGGACGGCGAAGAGGCGGTGGGTATGGTGGTCGACGAGGATGCTGAGGAAGGAGGCATTGGGGGTAGGGAGGGGTGGTCGCCAAGGGAGGAGGGTGGCGGTGACGACGTCGGAGATGGAGAGGAGGGTGGGGCAACTTTGGTTTGCTGGGCTGGGAGGAAAGAATGATTGAGGGAAGAGAGGAAATATAGTAGAGCGTAATATTGGAACATTTTATTATTTTTGAAATAATTTCAGTAAAAAACTAACAAAACTTGACGGAAATCTAACAGAATGGGTGTATGGGACAAAAAAACTTTAATAAGGGGATCTCGCCGTAGCGAGAATTCGTGGAGGGTGTGTCCGTAAAAAAGGGGACAAACGTTGAGGGGTATTTCGGTAAATAATCCTTTATATAATTGAAAAAAATTAAAGTTTAAGACCAGAATATGCACTCCTTTTCTTTTTCTTTTTCTTTTTTTTCCCCTTTTCGTTTTCTCGAAGAGTTGGAGCTAAAACTGTGAAAATGATGTCCATGTGCTTTGGGCTGAAATTAACGGGGGTTCTGACTGGCCCGCCCAATTTTGTCAGCACCTACCCATCTAAGTCCATCATTTGTCAAACCCATTCCACATAAACCCTGTTTTAAGTGAACTACCAAAAACACCCTGCCTCATCGTTAACAGGTTTAACAAGTCCTCATCGTCAACAGGAAAGAGAGAAGTCTCTCTCTCGACCCTCTCTCTCTTCCTCCTCCTCCCCACTACCACCACCACCACCGACCCACCCCCCACCGCACCACCTCTCGCCTCTGTCTCCCACTGACCCACCATCACAACACCGCCTCTCCTCTCCACCAGCAAAATCTACTCCAGGAATAGACGAGCCCTAGATCGTCGAACGCCACAATCGAAGGATCCAACGCCACCCACCCCATCTCCGCCACCGTCTCGCGGCTCCAAATAGACGATGGAAACAGAGAAGACGAGTGTACTCTTCGGAGCTTCTTCTGGATTTCAAACATGGCTCGCGATCGAATCTTGTTTCGTGGTTTTTCGGTTTCTCGATCTGAGATAAGCGCTTTTGTTTTCTATATTACTCCTTCGATCTACTCTTGTATTTCAATGTGTCAGATTTAAGTTTTAATCTATGCTTGTTTTACATAATAGACCGTTTATTGATGCAGTTGATGGATATCTTGGGTTTTTTGTTAATCCTCGAGTGTCTACGGATATTTCCTCTTGCTTTTAGATCAAAAGTCTTGAATTTCATTGTTAGACGAGTTTTTACTTGTGAAATTTTGGACGACTCGGTTTTTATTTTAATTTGATTTTGTTGTTGTAGAATCTTTTTGATTTTGTTGATGTGAATTGTGTAATTTTTTTTCCATGAATGCGAATTGTGTAATTTGAGAGGTGTGAATGCAGATGAGTATGAATTCTGGGCGTGAATAATACTGATATGGTATGAATTCTGCAAAAAAAAAAAAAAGAAGAAGATTGAATTCTATGAAGGATTGTGAATTATAGAGGTATGAATTCACACACCAAGGTGTGGAGTGGAAAAAAGAATTCACCCCTATTTGTTTCTTTTTGTTTTTTTGTGGGTGTGAATTGTATCTTTTTTGAATGTGTGAATTCTAAATTTAAGTGTGAATTCTATTTTTTTCGAACGTGGGAAATTTTCATTTAGGTGTGAATTCTTCATTTGGTTAGTCATTAATTTTTGAAAACCTTATTTTTTACGTCTTTAGAGGTGTGAATTGTGTAATCGGCCAAGATGGGGTGTGAATTCCTGAGATGGGTGAATTCTTGGGTGTGAATTTTTTGAAGTGTGATTTTTTTGGGGTGTAAATTCTATGGGGTGTAATTCAAAGGCATAATTCACACCCTTCAAAATAAAACAATTCACACCCATTAAAATGCAGAATTCACACCTCTCAAACGAATAATTCACACCCTCAAACATTAATTTTTTATTTAGGTGTGAATTGTGTCTTTTTTCAAAGAAGTGAATTCTGAGAGTGTGAATAGCGCGAATAAGTGTGAATTTCTGGGGTGTAAATTCTGCAAAATGATGTGAATTCGGGGGGTGTGAATTCTGCAAATGGGTGTGAATCCTCGAAGGGTGTGAATTCTCGGGGGTTGTGAATTCTGTGGGTTGTGAATTCTCGGGGGTGTGAATTCTCGAGGGATTTGAATTCGGGGGTTATGAATTTTTGCAAAGGTGTGTGAATTCTCGAGGGTGTGAATTCTTCTGAGAGGTGTGAATTCTTGGAGGTGTGAATTTTTGGAGGTGTGAATTCTTTAAAGGGGTGTGAATTCTGTGAGTGCTGAAAAGTGAAAAGGGTAAAATAGTAAAAGCATATTTAAAAAGGGTCTGGATGGGATAGTACTTACAAAAGGGGGTTTGCATGGAATCCACACAAAAAAATAGGACCGGCCAGGAATTTCCCCGAATTATTAACGGGCCATCGTTTCGTGTTCGTTATGCTTCCGTTTGGTGATGGCGTTTAGGTTTTTGTTTCGGTTCGTGTTCGTTTTGTGTGTTTGCTTTTGAGGTTCTTAGTAGCATTAATTCATGTTTGTTTTTTCGTGTTGGAGGTTGCATTTGTTTCGTCTTAGTTTCTTTGGTTTTGAGGTGCGCGCATGTTTAGGAGGTACGGCTTGAGTGGTTTTTGTATGATCTTCGTTTTTGGTTGGCGTCTTGTCTTCCTGATTTTTTCCTTTGGATCTCGGGTGGAGCTAGTCACTGTGCCCTTGGTTCGTTTAATCTTTATATCTTTTTTTCAAAAATTAATAAAATTCTTTTGCCGAAAAAAAAAATTTTAACGGGCCATCTAATTAGAACTTGGGACTTTATTTATGTAGAATTTGAGGGCTTTTCTTGGACTAGGCCTTGGTCTGAAGGTGAATCTGTAGTATTCTTCCTTCGCTCTTGCTCAATCCTAGTCCTCTATGGCTCTATAGCTTCCGGTGTGATGAATTTCAATATTTTGTTTGCATATTTTCATAAAGCGTTTTTGCGCTCCTGCTTTCACTCACGCATTAGCATTATGAGACTTAGTTTTCTGGTGAATCGATGATCCTAAACACTGTTTTCCTATGATCCATAATTTTCTTATTAATTGGGGATGCATGTATCTCTAGTTAGATACATGATAATATTTAGTTTTATCACATAGGGATATGTAAAGTCCTCCTGGGACTTGTGATTCATATTCTAAATTCATCTTTGTAGTCCTATAAAATGGCATCCTATGTTACACAACAAAGAGAATCGGAAATACGTTTAGAATCATATTCTTTACTAGCAAGTCCTCTTTGGTAAAGTTCAAGTTCAATAGGAACTCTGTAAGGCTCTTTCCTACGTCAACAAAAACATCAATGTTTATTTTATTTGTATTATTTGCTTCCGTTGCCCCCAAAAATTCCAACAAACACAGCCTTAAAGGAATTGTCTCGACCCATGTTTGTAAGTTGAGAGTCTTGGCGGACGATATTCTTATTAATCGGTGTTTATTAGGATCCAAATTACAGTGGCAGAGTACAAAAATTAAGTGCAAGTCATACAACAGAAGAATCTGTGCTTCTTGGGTTTATCTGCAAAACAGATGCCTCTCTTTCTGTTATACCCAGGAGCCAATTAGTAGATGCATTCTTCCCTTGTAGAAACATGTTGAACCATTTAGCAGAGTTTTTGGAGTATCTTCTCAACCCATTCTTGTAGTCCACATAAGTGATCCCAAATCGAACAGTATAACCAAACTTCCACTCGAAATCGTCGAGGAATGACCAGATAAAGTACCCTTTCACGTCTGCCCCTTCCCTGCATGAACAAATTGCACACCATGTTTAATTTGCATTTTCCAAAGTTATAAACATATGACCGATTTGTTTGACGGGATTAGTAGTGAATTGATATATGTTTACATGTGTAACTTGAGAGCCCAAATAAAAAGCGGGAGCCTTGTAGTGAGACTCACTACAGGGTACGTGTAGTGACTCGATCAAACAACAAGCATTGAAAGGATTGTAATTGAAACTTTTAGCGCTACTTCCAATGCTCATAGATCCGTCGATAAATCAAAGATCCGAAGGACTATTAGTGATATACTTACTTGATAGCTTCCAAGAGGTAAGTTAGATGTTCATAATGGTAGGCTATTCTCTGTTCATCCTCCAAGGATTGTTCAACATTGCCATTATTTGCTGTTGCCACACCTGCGACGGACCATAGTTTCAATTTCGCGACAAATTTATTTTCTCCCAGATGTGTAATGCTTTCTTTTCGCTTCCCAAAATTAAACACAAACTAAAACACCAGCAAAGTATTAGTAGTAGCATTCAAGGAATAGATTGAAATGAAAACTGTACCATTCTCAGTGATGAAAATAGGTGGATTTCCGTAGTTGTCTTTTATGTATAACGTGAGAGCCCGAATTCCTTCTGGACACCCATAAAGCCAGCTCAAAGCAGTCTGCAAAAGCATTTAATTTCACCATTAACTACTCAAAAGAATGACATATGATTAAGGAAATTGCTACAATTCTCGTATTTGGATATGTACGATATGCAACAGTTAAATTCTATATATAGAAACTTATACGTAGTTGGAACTAAAATCACAACATCAGTATTGTGAATTTCCATTCAAACGTATGTATGAACATCTATGAAAATGTTACGTTACTTCCGTACTTTCATATGTATGCCACAGATTCTATGCAAGTGATTTGTATTTAAAGCGACTCAAAGGAGATACATAATTGTAGACAGTACACATCAAAATACGGAATTTAATAGCTTAGTACTTTTCTACAATGAATTATTCTTAAATTATATAATGAAATCTATAGCATGTTTGTAATTCCTTTGTGGGATATATATTTCGAAGGGAAACTAAGGGTAATTACCGGTTGACCAATGGGAACCCCGTTTTTCTCTTCTGTGACAAAAAGGAAAAATATAATAGTTCTTTAGTTATAGAAAAATCAGAAAATATATAGAGGAGAAAAATGAACTTCCAAAGCAATATTTTCAAACCTACCAGAACTCACAACACGATTGTCTGTCGTGATACTTAAGTTGAAGCTGTTAAAGGAAAGGGCACTAGTAGCTGCGTACAATGATGTGTAGTAATTGATCCCTAGATAATCGTAAGACATTTTGAGCATTTGAGATTCTGACTCTGTGAATTTTGGCAGCCGATCCCCAACCAAAGACTTCATGATTTGCGGATAGTCACCGTACGTCAGCGGATGTAAAAACCTACACATTGAATATTTGAGCCCATTAAATCACGAAAATCTTATTAGTAGCAGATGAACTGATGCACAAAACAGGTTGTACGATGAAGTAAGTGCAAGTTTTGTTAAACCCTAACTTCAAAACACATTTCTACAATTGTTTTTATTTTTTTTGGGTCAACGGAAATTATTCTACAATTGTTATTTAAACCCATAACAAGTGCTCACTTTTCAAGATATAACAAGCCCTACTATGAGACGCTGGGGATCACCCTATATCTATTTGTCACTATACCTCTATTCTCATGTAATTTCGGCTCCAGAATCACAGAAAAAGATTCTCGTCACTCAAAATCTTTTATGCAGTCCTCTCCCTAAAATTGCATGGTTTAATTAGGGTATAGAAACATTTTCGGTACAAGTGATTTGAGCTCCCTCAATGAGGGCCTGGCTAATTTTTGACAACTTAATGCAACACTTACCATCCTAACATGAAATCAATGAACCTTTGGGCAGCCTTTTGGCCTGCCGTATTTTTTGAAAATGGCACAGACCACTTGCATGATAGTGTAACCCCAATTTGACCCTTTTGAGAAGCCTGCACATAGGGTTTTGCTTTTTTATCAAACACAATATTCATTATCTCAAAAAAAAAACAAAAGAAAAAATAAAGGTATAGTAATCTATGTCTCAAATTACTCAATATGAATTCTTCTTGTTCTATTCAAGGACACGAGAATAAATGCACACCTTGTATTTCTCCCTGTACAGTTTTACAGCGGCTGCATGGGAAAGGAGTAGGTGGTGGCCAACTATGTATGGTTCGGTTGCAGAGTTTCCAGACGTGCAATTTCCGATATAGCTAGAGCATCGACCTGGTGCATATTCACCAGTTCCATAGCCGTAATAAGTAAACTCATACGGCTCATTCAACGTGAGCCAGTGCTTCACTCGGTCACCAAATGTAGCAAAGCAAAAATCAGCATAGTCCCTATAATCATCGCTGCTCATAAATAAAAAAAAATTTGTGTGATTTGATAATGTAACCGCAAGGTTGCATAGTTTCTAAGCATTTTTAATAATTGCGAGACAAACTCACATGATGTCTACACTCAAAAATCCGCCGTAGTCATGATCCAGGACTTGCGGGAGATCCCAATGAAATAGGGTCACAAAGGGTTTTAAACCTTCAAGTATAGTAGCCGAAATAGCGAAAATTCAAAGTCCATTGCACCAAACTGTACGTGTGAATATATATAGAGAAACAAGATAGTATAATTTACCAATTGCTAAGGTCTCGTTGATGATACTATTGTAGAATTGGACGCCCGCCGGGTTTACTCCCCCGCTTATTTTCCCCTCTACCAAAGAAGAAATGATAAGAAAATTTTGTATTGTCTTCGCGAATAGTAATCACGACTAGATTCAAGGGATTGATGAGACTTACTGGGTAATATTCTGGACCATGAGATGGAAAATCTAAAAGCGTCAAACCCAATATTTTTCAGCAGAGATATGTCATCCTGTTAGAACAATTTTATTGGCCTAAAATTGCATTTTAACTTAAATAAAAACAGAGTAGTGGCCTTTTTTGTTACTTCCAATCAGAATGTGTGTAACCATACCTTGTAGTGATTGTAAAACTCATCTGCTACATCCCCTGTACTGTGGTCCGCTATTTCCTCTGCCATAAGACCAGAGAGAATAATTGTCACAAAAAACATCCAAATAAGTGACCATTCTGGAATCAAAATTGGTAATTTCTAAGTTCGGCGAAAAAAATTAGTATAATCCAACCTCGACCTCTCATGTGCAAACAAATAGTCACTTTTACTGGAATCAAAATTGGTAATTTCTAAGTTCGGCGAAAAAAATTAGTATAATCCAACCTCGACCTCTCATGTGTAAACAAATAGTCACTTTTATTCAGCATTGGTTTTTAAATTAAATGGTTTGGGAGTGAGCCAATCGCGGGGACTGTAGGAGTTCCTAACAGATGCGGCATCTTGGGCTGGGAGGTGCTCTTTCTTTTTTCGATTCCCCACCGCGCAAAAGGGTCATTATCACAGCCCCACTAAGGTGTGAGTTGAACAAGGGTGCCTCACTAGCAGGAAACGGCCATCTGATTCACAAGAACTACTACCGCAAGCTGATTTAAACTCACCGGCCACCATGTGGGAAGGGAGAGAGTTTAATTCACCTAGCACCTTTGTCAACTCGACAACCACCTCAGAGGTACTTCTATTCGGCGTTTGTCAGAGAACAAAAGTAATGACGTTTGCCATATTAATTTGAGCAGCTATTAATTTCACTCAGAGAGAGAGAGACCTGGATCGTCGTGAGTGAATATGTCCCAAATGCTGGGTGCCCTGCCGTCTTCACTTGCTGCTCCTTCAATCTAAAGAAGAAAACAACTACAAACATGTTTACATTTTCACTATATATTATTATGAAATTTGTCCAAACTCAAAAGCTTTTGGTGGCTTACCTGGTATGAAGACGATCCGGCTCCGAACACGAAACCAGCCGGAAAACTGCTCCTGGTCAGATTAGAAGCAGACGAGTGATAAGTCCCTTTTTCAGCATTTGAACCACTACCCAAAAAATGGCAACCCAGTATTATCAGGAAGCAGAAATGGTTAGGCCCCCTCTTTGACATAGCCAACACTTTTTATCAAATTGGGCAGTACACCCACCCTACATGTAGCCTACTAGAAGGAACAATTATAAGGAGGAAATCAATTGATTAGTTGGAACAATACAAATACTACGTACGGTACACTTAGATGTTTGACACAAATTCACCTACAATTATTGCATGCATCTACCCCGTACAGCAGAGATATTGGCTGTATTATTTGTGGTGCCGGGCAGTGGGATGGACCACCACATGCAGGTTCAATTCTCAACTCTCAGTTTTCATGTGCTTGTTGGAATGGAAGGTAGGAAAAACTGATTCTTTTTTTTTTAAATAAATTAAGGTGTTTAGGCTAACTTACATGCTGACTAATTAATTTTCGAAACACAAATCTTCCCACCAACTAGTGGAGCATCAATCAAAATCAGAGCAAAGTCCTGTATAGACTGTTTCCACCAGAGCCGATAACATTTTAATACTTGAACACTGCCACGGGGCATTTTCTTTTACAGGTCTAATCCCAAAACTTTAAACATGAGATTCCTTTTCTTTCTTTCTTTTTTCTAGAAAATGAGACAAATGATGACTAAAATATGGGTTGTAGGCGCCCAAGCATTAACTAACCAAAATGTGAGTAGATTCAGTACCACGAAGTTTTATGTTGGGGCCAAGGAAATTGATGACTTTTATTATTGTTGCCCCCTCTTATGATTGAGGTCCGATCTTCTCTGTTCCGAAAATTTATGTGTGTCTATGTCGAAGAATTTTTCTGCCGTTGAATTGTGTGATTCTTTTTTACGTTTTAAATTCATCGGCTGAAAAATCTCTCAGCACAGAGGGCTGAAAAATCCCTCGACACAGAGAATTCTGTCTCGTCTCTGAGTACCAATGATATTGTAATCACATGGTACTAGTAGTAACGACGGATGAAAAACCACCCCGAGAAATTATTAGTCTCGTCTCTGAGTTCCAATGACATTGTAATCACATGGTACTGTAGTAACAATGGATGAAAAACCACCCCGAGAAATTATTGAATAAGTACCTTATTTATGATTATTCTAGCATATATATTCTACACACAAAATCTAAGGAGGTGTTTTCGGTAATGAAAAATTTGTAAATTTTTATTTGTGGTTGAGAAGTTGTTAGATGTTTCTTGTAGTGAATAAGTTCGGTAGTGAATAAGTTGTTAATGGGTTTATGAGTAGAGTTACTGTATCAAAAAAAGTGTTTGTTGACAAACTTTTTTGTTAATAAAAACCAAATACGGAGTAATAAATACTGAAATTTTTTTGTTAGTAAAAACGAGATGAAAAAATATTTTAAGTTTTCAGGATTTTATCAGTGGAAACGCCCCCTAAGCGAGTGGACGACATCAACTTGAAACAAAATACCACGATTATCCACTTGGGTGGCCATCATCATCATGTCAGACTTTTCGACATTTTGTTTCCTCTTTCAGCAAAACGAGCCGAATCGGGCTAATTAAGCTTGAATGTTTAGTTTCGTCGGTTGTGTTTTTAAGCGACTCGATCCGAGCTCAAGCTCAATGAAAATTTAATGAGTTAAGCTCTCGTCGAACTTGCCTTGATTTGAGTCAAACTCGAATTTGTTCACAAGTTTTAACGAGTGGAAATATTAGATGTTTTTGCTCTCATACAGGTCTACGACTACAAATAAAATTCTTATTTTGCACATAAATAAATTCATCCGTGAAATTGAAGAATATGTGAATTCTGCACATTTTTTATCTAAGAACTGAAAGGAACAAATCAAGAACAAGAGAGAGAATTAAAGGAAAAGCGTAGAGAGAGAAAGGGAAGAAATTACATCTGTTTATAAGCCCTAATAATCTTCGGCCTACTCACAACCAAAATAAACTGCTGAACACTTGTAAACAGGCTGACGCAAGTGGAGTGGAGTGCAATTTAAATTTGTATCTCCCTTATACTCCTATACACATGGAAGGGTTCGATTCCCGTAAGAACCCATCCTCTTCCTCAAGTTTCCTAGGATAGAGTAGATTTGATTGAACGAATGCCAAAAAAAAAAAACCACTTAGAGCAACAAAAGCCGAGCTAGAATCAGCTGTATCCATGTCCTTTACAGAAATTATAAGAACATATTAATTTTATGTTTATAGTACTTTTAAAAATATATACATGTACAAGTTATAAAAAAAATTCATTATGCACATATAAAGATTTCTGCGTATTCAAGGTTATATTTGAAACTCTTACGATATATATACACACCAGGTTCGCAAGCCTAATCAAACCAAATACTGTTAAGATTCGTCTCATTTATTAAACAAGTCAAAAATTGAGGCTCAAATTTGGTTCGTTTAGTACCCGAATCAAACACAAAACAAGTTTTTACCAAGTCGAGTCTCGAACAATTCACTAACAACTCAGTTCATTTGCAGTCTTTATGCTTTCAATGTTATTTTCGTTAGGACAACTTGGCTATATCCAATACAATATCAAGTATGGAACTATCATACTTGTGACCAAACAAAAGCTATTTCCACCTCTCTCCGCTGATTATAGATAAAGCTATTTCAAGGTTATCGATTTTCGGAGTTCGATTTACAGCTTATTCTTATTCTTGTTGCCACTCGATCTATGCTTGACGATTTCCTAGTCCTAAATTAATGAGTTGTCCCAAACGTAGGGCGGAGACCGATGTAGCATAATATCCGGTATGACCGGAGTCGAATCCACAGAGACGATGATGTGTGCTGACTAAAAACTCGGGTTGTTATAATTTGAACTGGTTCTTAGGTAGCCACCCCTTGTCGATTTGATTGAAATTAACTAAAAGTTAAGGAAACAACTGTTCTTTTCAAATAATTAAAAGGAGCTACGGTCGTAGAGTTCATAGCACTCGTAACCAGTCCGAATTAACCTGCTTCATTCGTTGTTCTTAAACACGTTCAACTTTAGATTGAAAAAGATACTCCGCAAGATGCGAGACCATATGGTAGCCGTTTACCCATGCGCAGCGGAGAATGGGTTTTGGACCCTCATTCCCCTGTTCACATGGGCTCCGACAATACTCGGATTCGTCTACGGGAAGTATTTTTTCAATCTTAAATCGTTTTTTCATTGTTTGAAAATAAGAGCAGTGCCCGAACTGACCATAGTGTGCTAATCACCCCGGGACCCTACCTATACGACTATTCACTCATTATTAAACAATAAACAAAAAAAACCCTAATTTAAAATATGCTTCTATTGCTCGCAATAAAAAAATAAACAAAGATATAAGTTAAACAAGAACCAACGAACAACTCTAATAAAGAGCAAAAATCAATACGAGTTACCGGGGTGTGAATAATTAAACAACCGTCATTTTCCCATAAAACAAAACTTGAAAACTAAACAATATTGATAGCAGCCCGTTCTCAGCCCCGTCCCGTTTTTTTACCGTCTTCCGTGGTAACCTATTATGCGCATATGTTGCCTCCTTTTATAAGCTCCTCTTGCCGTCCCTTTAGAACCCTTCTACGATATCATTAACTTGGGCCCATTCATTTCTTTCGATAATTAAGCAACTAATTTCTACCCAATTGGGACTTGACCCAATTCCCTTTTTACTTAAGCAGTACTAGGTCCTTCCTCGTGCAAGGCACGAAAATCATGCCCATTAAAGAGGACGTATTTTGTTTTGGGGCAAATATTAATGTTTTTTTAATGGTTAGGTGGGAATGTAGGAATGGTGGTAGAATAGTAATGAAGGTACAGTATATTGCTTAACCCAGGGAGCATGGAGTTTAAGTAATTTACATCTGCATTATGTATTGCACAAACTATTTACAGATGGAGGAGGTAGTTATTTGTAGCAAAGTTAATGGCAGTTACGGCTCAAGATAGCTCAAGATAGTGGGTCATTTGTTGACTCTTTCAAGTTAGGCGCACAGAATTTTGTAGGGTCAGTTCACGTGCCAGCTCCCATTGCAGACAGAACTTTCAAGCCCCAACGCACACATGATGCAAGAAGTGCCACCTATTACACATTAGGAATCAATAAATTATAAATTGGAAAAGTAAAACCTGTATCATATTCAGAAGGTATCTGAACTCACGATAGGACAACTTGCTAGTAGCACAAAATATTTTTCTGCTCGTAAGTTCCAACTCATAAATTCTCAAAATGCATCATTTAAGGTACTAATTACAAGGAAAGACATCTGTAAGTGCAATAATTTTTGAAACTCTGTCCATTAATGCTATTATGGTCTTTTGCTCAAGTAAGTAAACATGGCAATGTGGAAACAACTATACATGTGTTTATCACACACTTGCATGAATGCAAGCAAGAAAGCATATACACGCATCTCACTTGAACAACCAATTATGACCCTAAACTTCTGAACGCAACTGAAACAGTAAAAAAGGTTGAGCGGAGTACTCATTTTTGGTAAGCTTTCAAGGATGAGAACACTTACTGCGAACAGATAAAAAGTTCTATCTTCGTGTCTATTATATCAATGCAGTCCAACACAAAATTGGGGAGGCAAGAAAGAATTTCTTCTTCAGAGGATGCATCATATAATAGCACTTTTGCCTCAATTAAGGCATTCTGGGAATACTGATAAGAATGCTTCTTCAAGCAATGGGGTTTTAGGACACCGATATTTTCTCTTGTCGTAATAGCGTGCCTATTTAGTGTGGACAGATCACAGAGTAGTCTTAGAAACGAATCTAACATATGAAAAAGTAAAAGCTAGTGGTATATGCACAACAAATATTACGAATTGTCTGACACACATTGTTCGATGTCAGTGGCTTCTGAACTTATTACAAGTTCATATTGTTTGAGCAAGTGAATGGACTGACAAATAAGGGCAATCCTTGCACTTTTAGCACTCATGGCCTGAAGCCTTGAACCGATATGGATTCAAGTTGCAGAAGTTTGCAAACCTAACTGAAGAGTCCTTTATAAATAGTTTATCTTCACACTTCAGCTTGCATTAATCAAAAAACTGTTTCTACAATTTCTAGCGATAGATTGTTCATATATGGAAGTACACTGTTTTGATCACAAGACCTAAAAAATGGGGCTGAAAAAGGCTCTCTGTCTTCCCGAAAAATCACAAAATCACAGGTACACCAATCAATACTTTTGCTTTAATCTGTACATATATTCCTTAGCTAAAAACTTGAACAATGGGCATGACTCACCTCATCGACGACACCAGTAGGAGCTTTCCACACACCTGTGCCTATGAATGTGCCACTATTTTCCTGGACTACCAGAACCTAACAAACCCA
Source organism: Rhododendron molle (assembly GCA_025413875.1). Classification (NCBI taxonomy): domain Eukaryota; kingdom Viridiplantae; phylum Streptophyta; class Magnoliopsida; order Ericales; family Ericaceae; genus Rhododendron; species Rhododendron molle. The sequence goes on along the minus strand of CM046394.1, from coordinate 6,487,733 downwards.
AAAAATCGTAACTTTAGAGGGTGAACTTATTTACTGATTTCTTGTCTAAGGTATATGAAAAAGGGATCATGAATATATGCATCATGCCATCATTGTAGAACTACCTCTCCCATGTCATTCATCACAAAAGCACCAATACCAACTCGATGTGACGCATTTGCTGGAAGAGTATCAAAAGTTTCAGCAATCCATTTCGCAAGCATCAAGTATGATGGCTCTGCATAATGATACCTAAACCCTTGCTGACAAATCAGCACAGAAGGAAAAATAAATTGTCTTCTTAAAATTCCAACTGTAGAAACAGTAAAACATCAAAGTTAGTTTCTCAGGCCGAGAGGCCTTTGGCCCAACGGCATCAGGAGTGCACTTAAGCGCCAGGAGAAAAGAGGTCAGGAATTTAACTTCTCTTTCAAGGTTCTAAGCTAACTATTATAACAATACTGATTTTGGCTGATGAAAAAAGGCGAGAAAAGTTTCTCGAAAGACAGTGAAAATTGTGGTTACAAAGTCAATCCTATGGTTCCTACTTCCTACCTTAACTGCAGCTTCAACAAGATTTAAACTTTCTATTGCCTGTTTAATTCAAATTCTCTTCTTTCCCTGCAAATTTCACAAAATCCTTATTCGAACTTGATAAGAACCAGCATATGGTTAGAGGTAGAAGGCCTACTCAGAATTGTTTTTGTTTCTTGTTTTCTATTTTTGTTTTAAGAAAACCAGCAGATAGTAAGCAAATACAGTCTTTTAATTCAACTGCTGATCTTTTAGTATAAAACAATAGAATGTTCTTGTAAGAAAAAGAGAAAAAGATTAAGGACAAAGAAACCCTCTGAATCCACAGTGCTATATATTGAAACTCTAAGCAGAGAAGCAAAGGCCTTAGAATCCATAAATTGCTACAAGTCCACCATGACTACTCAATAGGTATAAACCAAAACCAATGAATCAGAACTAATATTTTGTAATCTATAACTGGCATAGTTAAAATGCAAGAAATCATGAAACCCCCACATCCTACAAACCTAGGTTTGCCATCGCGACAGCGGCAAAAGCCAACATGCAACACGAACGACTGAGGAAAATAGACAAGAAGGGGGAAAAACTTCGAGAGTACATAAGCTTATTTGGCCATAAATATGGTGTTAGGAAGGAGAAGCTCCTATTAAGCATTTCTTAGTTGGCGTATTCTCAGAATATTTACTTCAAGAATCAATATTGTAAGAGTGCACTGTGATTTTGGGTCCTTTTTCATTCCCCATTATCAGGTCAGCCAAGGATTTTAAAGAGATAAAAAAGTAGGCTCATTAACCTTTTGGTCCCCAAGGTATTATCTTCGTCTCATTTTCGTCTCCGATGCAAACATTGAAGATATTTAGTCCCTAACGTATCAATTTTGTACCAATCAAGTCCCCAAGTCTAATGTCGTTAGCCCATCTGTCAAAATGAAGGGCATCCTCGTCATTTAACTCACCCCAAATTCCTGTCAAAGAAAAACGGGAAAAAAAGAGAAGAGAAGAGAACAGAGAGATGTGGCTGTGGGGGATTCATGGAGGTGGTGGTGAGAAAAGATGGTGGTTTGGGTGAGGGAGGGAGATAGAGTGCAAGAACCCCAAACCCCTTGAAACCCAATTCAAAACAAGCGAAAACACGGTAAAGGGTTGTGTTTCTCAGGTCTGCTTCCAAGGCGAGCCTACCTTTACTCGAACAAGAATGTCGTGTTTGAGGCCAATTCTGACTCGGTACTCACCAAGGGACTCACGGCTTGCTGGTTCAAGGGGTCGGTTCATGGAGGAGATTCTACGGGTTTCGCCCGATTTTGTGGTGCTTCTTGTGTAGCAACAAAGCCTGACGCCGTCGAGGAATAATGGGTTCTTGAATATGTTGAAGTTGATGCAAAGAAGGCTTTGGAGGTTAATATGGAAGCTGAAAAAGGCACTGACTTTGGTATAGACGACGAAAATCTCATGGAGTTTGAATTTGAGCTCAAAAAATGGGATTGTAGCTGAAAAAGATAGTGATTTTGGTACAAAAGACGGAAACCCTGTTGAGGATCGAATTCGGATTTCATGAAATGGGCTTGGAAGTGGGGATTTGGTGGTTGGAGTGAGCTCTTAAGTTAGTGGTCATGATGATTTAAGATGATTTTTCCGGTTGTTTTTTTACAGGAAATTAGGGATGGGTGAAATGACGAAGATGCCCCTCATTTTGAGGGATGAGACTAATCGTGTTAGACTCGGGGACTTGATTGGTACAAAATTGATATGTTGGGGACTAAATGTCTTCAATATTTACATTGGAGACGAAAATGAGACAAAAGTAATACATTGGGGACCAAAAAGGTTATTAAGCCTAAAAAAGTAAGATATACTTGAGAGTTGAGATAGTTATAGGAGAACCAACAAGAGAGTAGAGATGGATACCTTGTAACCAGAAAGCTCAGAGCATGCCCTTTGGAACACTAAAATTTTATCTGCCAAAAACAGTCTTTGTATTGGGTCCATGAACACATTCAGAAGCTTCAATTTGAACAATTGGATTAAAGTCAACTCAAAGCCATGCAGCAAAAACTTCCATCAACCACTTACCTTTTGTCGCGTTTTCTAAATGTTGCAATTTGCTCCTTGTGTTGCATTATCTTTTCAGAAATATAGGAGTCTACAAGTGTCCCAGCATCACCTAGATAGCTTCACAGAAAAATCAATCAGAACAAGAAAAATCACTGTGTTGCTGACTTGACTGTAAGGCAAACAACATAAACTAAGGGATAAGGATTTTAATTCAGATATTCAAATGAAAAGAAAATTGCAACTTTGGAAGTGCCAGCGCAAAAAAGTGCCCACACAATCATACTAATCCATAGCTTCCCTTAAATCTTTCAGAAAAGATTTTGAGCGTCTACAACATGAGTGAAGTGCAAAGGAAAAAAGATAAAGAGGGGAAAAATGTTCTCATTCATTCTTCTCAGTATATCTAATTAGCCTACAGCACTTAAACTGCTACATTACGAACCTCAATTGTCATCATTGTTTCTCCCACATTTTGTGCTCTTAATCTAGAATCCCTTAGTTGCACGAAGAAGGAGCGGGTGCGGGGTGGAAGCGGGGGCGGGAGCGTGGGAGCGAGGGAATACAGAAGCTCCGAAGGTTAGGAGCGTAACATATAATATACTTCGAAAAAGTGTAGCATAAAGTATTCACCTAAAAAGTACAATCATTTTAGGAACTAAAAATATGGGCAAAGTCCTCAATAAGTGTAAGAAATGGGCTAGTGTCACAATATAGTATGCAATGAAATTCTGTTCAAAAAAAAAAAAAACAATATAGTATGATTTTTTTTTTCAATATATCCTGACTTGGGCTAGATATATAAGTTCATCAAAGACCAATTAATAAACCAAAGTGATAAATCCCTGTTTTTCTATACAAAGATTATACAAAAACTCCCATCTTTGTAAGGAGCGAGCTCCCATCTCAATGGGAGCAGGCTCCCGTCAAGCTCCTTAGTTGGGAGCACAAAAGCGAGCTCCCAAGGCGGGAGCGGCACCACTTTAGGAGCTCCTTGTAACTAAGACCTAGACCCCACTCTTAGATAAATTGTATTGATACCGACCTTTAACCAGTTTTTCCATTGATTTAGTCCAGAATTCCTAAGATACCAGCATCGGGCAACACGTATAAATTTGGAAGCTAATAGACATATTAAAATGGACAGTAAACAAAAAGCAAAGTATCATATATAGCAATAGTTGTATGACTTCAATTAGCAGGAAGACAGGTAAAGCATGATTTGTATAAATTACAAGAATGATAAGGCAGAAATGATTTAACATTTACCTAAAGTATCACAGCAGTGACAAATTATGCACAATAGCTTCTAACCACATAATCAAATCACTTGTCGAAGACCATCTTAAATTATCACCAAGGTCTAGTATATCTTTATAATCATTTTCAAAGTTGCTATAAGCTTTATATTACAAGTCACCAGTGGCACGATGGTCTGCCGTCTGCCACAGTTGCAATTACCCGTCGACCTTGAATAGGGACAAGGTAATAAAACCCTCCATGTGGGGGGCTATCATGGTTGGCATGAATCCAGCGGCTAAATGGAACATGAACAACCCTGGCACTGTGTGAACAAAATGCAGAATTAACGCCATAAAATTTCAATAATTTCCACATCAATAGAATAAACTTACAATGGATGGAAATTGTAACTGAAATTGTGTGTACACACAAGCTTACAACATAAACCATACGTCCAAACAGCCAAACATGCAATCTGGCCATGAAAACCAAGCTTGAGTAAACTAACTAGCCGCAAAACAATACCCAATAGAATAAACCTACAATGGAAGGAAATTCTAACTGAAATTGTGTGTACACACAAGCTTACAACATAAACCATACATCCAGACAGCCAAACATGCAATCTGGCCATGAAAACCAAGCTTGAGTAAACTACCTAGCCACAAAACAATACCCAATATGTTCAGTAAACCAGATTGCACAGGAACTATTTTTCACCAGACACACAAGGATTGCGTGGCTATCACAATCTAACCAAGGCACATCGCAAATGAAAGTCAAATATGTTTTGACTCCAATCGAAGCGTAAATAAAAATACCAACCGTATTACAAATCATACAGATGCAATTTAAATTAAACAGCAAACAAAAAAAGAACCAAAATAGACAAGGTATAGGAAAGCAATCAAAGATAGACCCATGGAGCTTCCACTCATGTCCATAGCCATTCTCAGATCCCATTTTCTAATTATGTATAGAAAAATTAGTGTGCTCCTCAACTGGTTGTCAAAGAAGGCCCGATTGAGTAATTGACAACACACGATAGGAAGAAAATTTATTAGCTTTAAGCTTTAAAAGATGCCCCTAACCTCTATCAATAACAGTATTCTAAAACTCGGTATTCCTCATCAAGTACTCGCTCCAAGGTGCTTGGCCGAGCGAGTACCGAGTAGCGAGTTTTAGAACACAGATCAATAAAAACCAAAGTTTAGTATTTAAGCACATCCAAAGATTAAGATCCCTCCAGCTGGATGGTCTAAGTCAAAACACAAAATACTACAGATCTCTTCTTACTCTTGATTATTACCGTACTTGTGTTTTCTCAAGTTATATTTCTCTCCTATATTTGAACGAATTAAATGGCCAAAAACTACACAGAGACAACCCAGTTCAGCTATCGCAACAGCAGAACATGCAATATGCGTGACGAACAAACAAAGAACTAAAAACTCAGAACAATAACCCCCAAACATCTCACACAAACGAACCCGACACGGGCGCCGTGGCCAACAATCCCCAGTAGAGCAGTACGGAAACTACAAAACAATGGATTATGTAACTAAGCGAAGCGGAAACACACAACAAATCGAAAAGGAGAGTCAATCATAAGAGTTATCTCTTCAAAGCCACCAACGGAGCAGAAGATCCAGAACACCAAAAACAGAGACCAAATCACTCCTCAGAGTCAGTCAGTTTTCTATGGACTTGATGAGCTCTCCATATAGAGAGAAAGTAGAATAGCAGCATGCTAAATCTACTCATATAGCATCGGAGTTGCTTATTCAGTCAGTTTTCTTGGTGTTGCTCCTTGTTTCTGTTTTGAAAATTATAACTGACAACAAAAGTATGAAAATTATAACTCACACTCATCATTCATGTTAAAAAAATATGTCGAGATCAAAAATAACACTTTTCATACTTGATCTAAGAAGCACCACCCTCTTTGTACTTGAATAGCCATTCATAAAAAACGAACCACCACAACAGAATTTGGTTTTTTGGGAAAAACGATAGCATGAAACATTTGATGAATTGATGGTTTGTCTAATTGCAAAGAAGCAAGTAACGCAAACAAGTACCACGAATGGGTAAGATGGGAAATCATTGTGAGGATCCACTACTAATGAGCTAGGAAAATAATGGCACACAAAACATGTTCCGTTGATTTATCTGGGTTTACTGAAGCTTTCAATGGTAAACTTTTATAAATTTTATGAAGGTATTTCTGTAACTAATACTACTATCCTTCAAAATTTGTCTTAGGACAGACTACAGAGACAAATAACAGTTGTTTCACATGCTCATGGAGTATATCCGTAGGCCTAAACTAATCAATGCAAAATATATACGAAGTTGCGACAGTGAAAAGTTAATCGGCAACCAGCCACAAAAATTCCCCTGCAACAGGGGAAACAGGAACTCCGGTCAACCCATTTCGTCTCACCGCCTGCCAGATCAGGTCTAAGTTCTCTTGTCCAAATCAATCGGTATCACATCAACAAACAAAATAGAAAATCAAAGAAAAGCATATCAAACCCATTATCGAGAGGTTGAGAGAGATACCAGTTAATCGGCGATCAAGGCGTGCAAGAAGTGTTTTTCGCAGTAGGTTTTGTCATGTAGCTTCCAACCTCAGCAGCGCCGCAACCTGCCATCATTACGCTAGCAACGGAGGTGATCGGGCGGAACGGGAGTGCTCATTGCTTCCTCCGCTCGTTGTTGTCGTTCTTCTTTTGCGATGGGGTCGACCGATATCTCTCTCTCTCTCATGTTTCAGTCGTCCTGGTGTGGATTTCGGGGGGGGGGAGGGGGAGTGAGGGAGAGTAAAGTGGGGAAAATAAGTGCACGATGTAGTAGATCGAAGTGAAGCGGACGAAAGATGCAAGAGAGAGAGAGATATGTGAGGCCTTGTGTGTAGTAGCACACGAAGAAGAGAAAGTACGAAGAAGGAGAGAAATTTTGGAGAGATAATGCCAAAGAACTTGTCTAGAAGCATCTTTCTTCTGGATCCAGCATGACACGTGTGCTATCACGAAAAGACCTTTTTGCCCCTCCACGTTGGGCAATTGGTAAAATGCCCGAAATTAAAAGGCAAATCGGTCCAAAATTGAAAATTGTCCCTTTGAAGTGCATGATGTAGTAGATCGAAGTGAAGCGGACGAAAGATGCAAGAGAGAGAGATATGTGAGGCCTTGTGTGTAGTAGCACACGAAGAAGAGAAAGTACGAAGAAGGAGAGAAATTTTGGAGAGATAATGCCAAAGAACTTGTCTAGAAGCATCTTTCTTCTGGATCCAGCATGACACGTGTGCTATCACGAAAAGACCTTTTTGCCCCTCCACGTTGGGCAATTGGTAAAATGCCCGAAATTAAAGGGCAAATCGGTCCGAAATTGAAAATTGTCCCTTTGAAACCAGTTCTTTTTATTTAGGAGGTAGATACGTTGCACTTGTGCACAGTCAAAGAGAATCAAATTGGGGAATTTAGAGGCCGGCCCTTTTTTCTAGGTTCGGATTTCAAACAGGCCTGACATAAATATTTCTTCCTTCTTTCGGTTCTTTTTTTTACTTTCTATACAATTGTACTATTTTGCCCCTTCTTCTTAACTTTTTGTGTACATATCCATTTTTAGTAAAATTTATATTTTTAGAATCAATTCCTGACCCATATTATTTCGGACAAAAATACCCTTTGCTATGTGGGCTATGAAAACTGTCAATTCTCATAATCAGTTCTATGAGAACTGCTCATTTCTCATAGAAAACTGGCTATGTGACCCATATTATTTCGGACAAAAATACCCTTGACTATGTGGGCTATGAGAACTCGAAGCGTAGGGCTAGTTTGTTGCACGCATAATAACCGGAAGACCGGAATCGTTCCCAATGAGAATTCGATAATAGCTAGATTCGGATTGAAGGTTTTATGGTCGGTTTGCAGCCTTTAAGACGGCTACCTGTCGGTTTTGCTTTAAAAAGTGAAAGACTAAAAAGAAGATTAGAGTTTTGCTTACTTAACTTTAAGAGGCAAGTCTAGGGATTTTCTAACCCTTGACGAAGGCCGTTGCCGGTTCTCAATTATAACTCAGGCGAGAGTCGCGACCGCGCGCTCACGCCCGGAAGGTTTCAGCTTTAATGACTATTTTTGACGAAAGATGTGATTAACCGGAGGTGAACTAACTAGTTTGAATCATTTGTCGAGTCCAAAGGAGGTCACGAGCCCTCGACACTCCATTTGCCAAGACCGCTTGACAAACGGCATCCCGAGGAGTTAACACCCCTAAGTTTAGACCAAAATTACCAATTTAGCCCTATTCCGAAAATCTTGCTTGAAAGCCCAACGGCTCGAGAACCAACTAACCACCTAAGTCCTCGGGAAAGATTATCCCGAGACTTAGCCAAATAACTACTCAGACATGCTTAAGGTATAAATGAAAGCATAAAAATGTAGCATAACTTTTACCGATAAAAACGGAAATAAACTTGATATTCACGATCACTGTAACTGTGGCTACAACTTTAACAAACGAGAATTTAACAAACGGCAAATACTTACTTGAGTTAATGAAAAACTTGGGCTAAAAAGCTTAAAGCTTGTTAATGGAGGAAAGACAAAATTTCTAACAACTTAAAGAGGGAGAAGACAAGAGAGAAGGGAGAGAGAAGGGAGAGTGGTATTTATAGGCAAAGCCCCAGTCCCTCTCTCTGCACGTCCAAAATATCCCAAAATGGGTACAAAATATCCAAAAAGTAGAGATAAATAAAAAGCTGGAAATATCTTCAGTTGAGTAGCTGTATCGATACGGCTAAAAAGCCCGTATCGATACTATGTTGCTACGGATTGCACCTTGCTCTGTTTCCTTATGGTATCGATACGGGTGTTTTGCACTTATCGATACCGCTTCAATTTAAGCAGCAGCCAGGGCAATTGCCTTGGCGTAGCAACTCGTTGATGCCTCCATGACCCGACAGCCCTCCAATTGCCTGGCAAGCATCGCCAGGCAGGCGATGGCCCATCCCGATGCCCAACGGCCCAAAATCTACCGGGCAAAAGTGCTTCAAAACCCTCAAGGGTTGCACCGAATATCAAAACACGCCTTTGAGATGCGTTTTGCCTGAAAATGCTCAAAGGAAACCTTACGCGCAAAATGGCTTAAAACGACAATGAAAGGAAAGAAATTAATCTAAAGCGGGACTAAGCGCACCAAATATCTACAATATTGGGTGCTTATCAGTGACCCATATTATTTAGGACAAAAATACCCTTGACTATGTGGGTTATGAGAATTGTCAATTTTAATAGTCAGTTCTATGAGAACTGCTCAGTTCTCATAGAAAACTGGCTATGTGATCTATATTATTTCGGACAAAAATACCATTGATTATGTAAGTTATGAAAACTGCCAATTCTCATAGTCCTTTCTATGAGAACCGCTCAGCTCTCATAGAAAAATGGCTATGTGAATTGAGTTATGAGAGTCGGCTATGTGAACTGTCAATGCTCATAGCTAATTCTTCTTAACTTTTTGTGTACATGTCCATTTTTAGTAAAATTTATATTTTTAGATTCAATTCCTGACCTATACTATTTAATACCCTTGGCCATGCGGGTTATGAGAACTGCCAATTCTCATAATCAGTTCTATGAGAACTGCTCAGTTCTCATAGAAAACTAGCTATGTGACCCATATTATTTCGGACAAAAATATCATTGGCTATGTGGGTTATGAGAACTGTCAATTTTAATAGTCAATTCTATGAGAACTGCTCAGTTCTCATAGAAAACTAGTTATGTGACCCATATTATTTTGGACAAAAATACCCTTGACTATGTGGGCTATAAGAACTGTCAATTCTCATAGTCAATTCTATGAGAACTAACTATGTGAATCGAGTTATGAGAGCTGGTCATGTGAACTGTCAATTCTCATAGTCAATTCTAATAGTAAGTTTTATGATGATGGACTATGAGAACTAATTATTCTCATAGAGAACTGGTTATGAGAATGAGGCTATGTGAAATGAAAAATAAAAAGTTCATATAGTTTCATCACACACACTAAAATACACAGTTTTCATAAAAAATACATAATTCTCATAGAAAATACATAATCTAATAGATAGTCCTCATGGGCCATAAATAGTTCTCATTGAAAAATAAACAGTTCTCATTGAAAAATACACACTTTCCATAGAAAATACACAGTTCTCATGGACAATACACAGTTCTCATACAAAAATACACAATTTTCATCGATAGTTCTCATAAACAATACACACTTCTCATAGAAAAATACACAATTCTCATAGAAAATACACATACGAACAAAAATTAAACAAAAATTAAAAAGTAATCAAAATCAAATATAGTTATAAATTTGACAGTTCTTATACAAAAATACACAATTTCCATCGACAGTTCACAGTTCTCATAGAAAATACACACACGAACAAAAATTAAACAAAAATTAAAAAGTAATCAATAGTTATAAATATTCAAATTTGAGTTGTTAATTTTCTCAAACAATACACATTTCTCTTACGAAGTTTTGTCTTCTCTGGTTATGAGAGCTGGCTATTCTCATAGTCAGTTATAAGAGAACTGTCAGTTTTTATAGAGAACTAACTTTGTGAACTGGTTATGAGAATTGAACTATGTGAACTAGTTATGTAAACAGAAAAATATATAGTTCAAATAGTCTTACCACACACTAAAATACACAGTTATCATAAAAAAATATAAAGTTCTCACAAAAAATACACGGTTCTAATAAACAGTTCTCATGAACAATATACAGTTCTCATAGAAAAATATGCAATTCTCATAGAAAGATACACAGTTCTCATAGACAGTTCTCATGAACAACACAGTTCTTATAAAAAATACACACACGAACAAAAAATAAAAAAATAATAATAAAAGGTAATCAAAATTGGAGCGACTCTGTTTTTTATTTTGTTCTCTCGTACATATTTACCCAAAAACCTCTCTCTCACCTTAAGTTCATATCGGCGGGCAATCAATCTTTTTCCACTTCTTTCTCACATAATCTTCAGCATCCTTCCTCTCTCTCTGCCAACCCCATTTCCATCACAGTAACCAAGAAAGTTTAATAGCAAAGCATCAAAAGTAACCACACAAAAGAAGGCATTTCCATAAAATTAATCGGAATATTTTCAATTTATCCAAAGTATCAAATAAAATACTTAAGTACACATTAGTGGAATTTACAACAGTAGATATAAACTAGATATAAACAAGCAGAGCGGGAACACCAGCACAACCATCGCCGCCACCGCGTGCTGAAACTTCAGCACGAGTTCCTTACCTCGCCGGAGCACTCTGCCAACACCAACTTCTTCCACCGCTTCCTCCAGCGCCGACGCACAAACAATCGGCGACTCCACCACCAGTCTTCCTCTCCATCCCCGTCAGGGAAAAACTAAGGGAGACGCTGAGATCCAACAACGTTGCCAGCGATCGGTTCTGCCTCGACGGGCTAAGCCCTCCATTGCCGTCGCCGATGACAGATTCTATTGAGGGAGTGTATGTGAAGGATGCGAGGAGGATTTTGGTGTTTTTGAAATTGGAGAGGTCGAGATCGGCGATTAGAGAGAGGCCGACGAACTCGATTTCGTACAGGAGGTTTGTGAAGGATCCGTCGGAGAGAAAGGTTGGCGTTGGAGAGGAAACGAGAGAGAGAGAGAGAGATTGGCATAGGTGGGATTCGTGGGAAGATCTCGGCTCTGGTTTTGAAGGAGCATGGTTGGATTGAGAGTATAAAAGTCAGGACGTCAATATAATAACCGAGTCGTGTAGGTTTGGAAAAATATTTTAGGGTTGGGTTCAAACCGAACCTAAATAACAGGGGCGGCCTCTAATTTTCAAAATCAAATTCTTCAAGCATTTAACATTGGCCCATAACATACAATGGGCCCGCCATTTAATTTACTCCAGTTGATAGGCCGTGGGTTGCAAAACAATCTCCAAACTCATCAATTGATTAAGTTCAGTGCGAAACTCTCAACTCCATATTGCAATTCGGGCACTCCACGTAATTGAATCCAAATGAAGTAACTTCGAACACCGTTTAATATTTCGACTTTGCACTTTTTGTATTGAATTGTCCAAATACCTACAACACAAAATAAATGCATTAAGCTCCAAGTAATATTATATAAATAAACTTAGCAATGATAAATTAGGGGGCGCGTATGTGAACATTTACGCGCTTATCAATCTACCATTTTGGGTTATGTTTACTCTGTTGAAAATTCAAGAAAGGCACGGAGTCAAAATTTACAGATGCTGGAGTCAAATATCTCGAATTCCACACATTTTATTGCAATTAGGTCCTGTTTAGCGATAGAAGGTTAAATATTATAAAAAGTTGGTGGGAGGTCCACTATAACATGTATGTAACCCACTAAGTCCACTTTTAAATTTCATAACCCCTCTAGTCCACTAATATAATTACATAACCTAATAACTCCAATTTACTTAAAAAGAGATATTTTTCAAGACCAAAAACCCTCCTTTATAACATAGAGAGAGAGAGAGAGAGAGAGAGAGAGAGAGAAACCCTAGATCACAAAACAAATCTGAGTCCCCTCCCCTCCCCAGGTGAACCGTCCGCCTCCAAATTCTTCACGCCGACGAGCTCTCCCTCACTCACCACGAACAGGATCGGGCCCGCGCTGCCCATAACGGTGATGCTCTCCAAATTCTTTAAGCCGAATGCAGTTATTTTTCATTCTAGTTGTATGTTTCTTTGTTGATGGTTTCAATAATAATTTTTGTTTTTAGGGTTCAAGGCAAAAGGAGATATGGCTGTGGAATTAGCAAGGGGCTATAGGAAAACATCGAGTTTGTAATATTTGATCGCTGAAATGGGGGAAATTCTAGATGAAGCATATGCAGAATATGGATATTCTTTTTCATCTGATTCGGAATCTGATTTTGAATCTTCGCTGTCTTGGGTTAGCACAAAGGTTAGGTAAGTAGTAGAAGCAATAATTAATTGTACAGTATTAATATTATGATCCGGTCTTTTATTTGTTTTACTGGAGAGAAATCTGGAGTGGTAAAAACAAAAAATATAATATTATAAGAAGGTTGATCCGGTCTTTTGTTTGTCCCGTGTCCGGTTATCATTCGATTTAGAGGTTTTTGAATAAATACATAAGATTATATGTGTGTTTTTCCTAGAGTTAAAGATCTGAAGTTTTTTGAATAAATATATAATGTTATATTTGTGTTTTTCATCAATCACTTATTGATTTGGTCCGCACAGCGGCCTCTCAAAAGCACATATGGATATATCCATATTGCTTGTGACCTTAATGTGTTGTAATAAGAATACCCTAAGCGTAGGACTAGGTCGGTTGAAAGCATAATAATACCCGGAAGTCCGGTGTCGAATCCACAGGGAGCGCGTCCATAACTTGTTTCAGAGATTAGCTTGCGTAGAGATTTTGGCGTTAGGACCGCCAACCAAACTTTGGCGTTGAGACGGCCAACTAAAGGTTTTTTTTTTGTTAACTGGCTACTTAACCTAACTACGGCTTTTTAACTGGAGATTGAACTAAATGCTAGGTTTAGGGATAATTAACACCCATAACACAAATGTAAACTTGATTCTTCTCTTTTTCGACAAAGGTGTTAAGCATGTCCAGGGTTCTTTTGAGACATTTAAACAAACACATGGAGGGACATTACTCTAAGCATCAAATGTGGCAAGTAGTGAAACCCTTGTCTACACTTGATCAAAGAGATTAACACCTCTAAGTTTTGATACATAAAATGAACCCTACTACATGCTTAAGCTAGAAAATGAAGATTTACAAAAGAAGAACAAGAAATACCCATGGCTACGGGATGCTAACCATCCCACAACCTAGCCTTGCTACACTACTCACACATATTAAACGAAGGCATGAAATGAACAAGGGTAAAGACAAGGTAAAAACTAAACATCAATAATACTTGAAATAAAGACAAGATTCTTGAAGAGGAGAGAATTTCTTACGACATTTGTAGAGACCCATATTTTTTTAGGCCATATTTTTTCTCTTGAAAACATACGACTTGTCGAGATTAACGGTGTGGATTTACGGTGCGACATGTTCGTGAAAGGATAAAAGGGTAAATGTGTGAGAGGTGCACGTGTGAGTGTGTGGTGTGAGAAGTAGGAGATAATTTGGTCTTCCAATAAATTCCAGAGGAATGCTTTCCTCTTTCTCATTTCTATCTCTCGGCTGTCTCTCTAACTCTCACATATCTCTCTCTCTCTCGGCTCTCTTCCACTCTCACTCAAGAACCCATCAAAATCACTCGAGCTCTACACAAACCCACCTCTATTTTACCTTCTATACGCATTATTGAGCCTTAATTTCGTGGGTCAAGCTCGGGGAAGGAGGAATCGGCTGATTTTGAAGTTTTGGAGGCTAGGGTTTTGGTTGATCTCGGTTTTGATACTTGAGGTAGGAAAATCTAACTAAATTTATGTGTTTAAGAGTTGATATAGTGTTTGAGACTTGCTATTGATCATTGTATTGAGATTTGTTGTTGAATTCCTTTGAAATCCCCAAAATCTTCTTGCTGCCCCGTTTTTCTGCTGCTGTCCCGTTTTCTGAGATTTTTCCCAACTTCGAACAGTCATAACTTCCTCGTCCGATATCAAAATCGCGCAAATTATATATCGAATTCGAGATCTTGAAGTTAGCTTTCATTGGCCACTGGAATCGCCTTAAAACTCTCAGTACAGAGAAAGTTATGAACATTTGAGTAGAGGTGTGTCAATCTGTCTCGTGTTCTGCTGTTTCTGCTCGTTTTCTGAGTTATTGCCCAACTTTGAATGGCTGTAACTTTCTCGTCCGATATCCGTTTTGTGCAAACTTTATATCAAATCGAAGGTCTTGAAGTTAGCTTTCATTTGCCACCGGAATCACCTTAAAACTCTTAGTACACAGAAAGTTATGATCATAGGAGTGAAGGTGTGTCAGCTGCCTCGTTTTCTGCTGTTCCTGTTATTTTCTGGGTTTTTGCCCAACTTTGAATGGCCATAACTTCCTCGTCCGATGTCCAATTTGGTCGTATGATATATCAATTTCGAGGTTTTGAAGTCATCTTTTAATGGCCACCGAAATTACGTTGATAGGTTAAGTATACAAAAAGTTAGGACTATGGAAGTGGAGGATGGTTAGTTGCGAATGAGTTCGATAGACTTAAAATATTACACAAATGTTGAATTATGAAGTTATGATGAGTGATGGTTGAAATGTGATATGAGGACGCATGAACAATAATTGTGAAATGGTGACGATCATGGAAAATGCAAGGTGAAATGGTTAATCGGTAAACTAACATTAGACATGGTGAGGTGATGACTTATTATTGATATGCGTTATGTTTATGCAAGAAGGGCGTGAATGTTATACTCGTTGGTATGTGGGTGTTACCCTCTTAATGATTGTAGTACAGTAGACCCTATTATGAAGTCGTATCGACAGGTTTGCATCGTGAGTATACGTTGGATATGGGAATAGACCCGGGTAAAGCCGTGGTGACCCAAGTGCCTTATGAATGCGGGAATAGACCCGGGTAAAGCCGTGGTGACCCAAGTGCCTTGTGAATGCGGGAATAGACCCGGGTAAAGCCGTTGTTACCCAACTGCTCTGCGGATTTGAGAATAGACCTGGGTAAAGCCATGGTGACTCTTTTCCGGTTCGACTTAGGGAAAAGACCCGGGGAAAGCCGTGGTGACTCTAAGGGCGATGTTGGTTGTATTGAACTAAGAATTTGGGATATCATTGTAGTGTATGGTGATTTGTGGTAACGGGTTTCGTGTGGGATTTTAACTACGCTATTCTTATTATTATCTGTCGTTCGATTTTTCAGTTGGTAGAGTGTTTGCCAAAGAGGCATAGATGACCCACCGTAGTGTGACACGTTGAGGAAGACCGGTATAGGCATTCGCACGTTAGGCTATAAACGGAATCTAATTGTAGAGATATGTTAAATGATGAGACGTGACACGAGAAAAAGATGGTTAATGCAAGAAATTCCTTGAGTTCTTAGAAGTCTTGACTGTGTAGTACGTTCTTATTTGGCTCTAATTGCTATTGTCTATCGACGTGATCTCTTTCTTTTCGCACTTGTCTTCTCATATATACATAAAGTTATCATAGATTTTTCTACTGGGCTAGTGTAGCTCAACCTATCATTTTTCAGGTACAAACCAGAGGCTGTGACATGGGTTGTTGTGCTTGCATGTGATCCTACATTTTGAAAGCGACTTCAAAGAGTTAATCTTGCATCTCTTATAGACTTTATCTCCGGATGAAGGAATTGTAATCTTATTATTATTAATTTTTTTTTATTAAATGAAGAATTCCTGTAAACTCTTAACTTTCTTTTAACGTGATCTAGTGGTTTTAGGCCGTTGGGCCAAGGATGTAAATTTGGAAATGCTTTGGAGTTTGGAAATGATTTGCGAACAAGAGAAATAGAAATGGCTTTGGGTAATATTTGTATTATGGTGAGGATTTTTATTATGGAAAACCTTTAATATTTATGTTGAAAATTGAGGGCGTGACAACATTAATGAAGCCAACTACCTCAAAACCCAACAATCAATACCCATTAATGGAGGATTGAAAGTTGAAGAAGAGAGGGAGGTAGAGAGAGAAAGCTCTAAGTTAGCAAAATGAAAGATAACCTAATGAAAATGAGACTTAAAGGTATTTATAGCCCCTGGAATTGCGTTACAAAAGTCCTAATTGCCCTTAAAATCTCTCAAATTCGGGCACAAAATCTGCAGATATTTCCCAGTTGCTACATGTAGCAGGGTAAAAGCGCTACATGTAGCAAACCTCTTAAATTCGGCTCTGATCCTTGGATACATGTAGGAGGGTAAAAGTGTTACATGTAGCAAACTTGATTTTGAAATTTCTGTTCACTGGCTACATGTACCAGGGTCAAAGTGGTACATGTAGCATATGGGCAGTTTCTAACCCTTCATTTCTTCATCTTCTCTTGGCCATTCGAAGGCCCGAGTACCCTCCGATACGTCAATTCATGATCCTTGGGACTCGACGGCAGGGTGCCACATGGCCTCAAGGACTTGGATACTCTTGGTAGCCATCCGAGGCATCAAAATACGCCTTATTCACATAATTAACCTGAAAATACCAAAAACACAACCTCCGCGCAATATCAATCAAATCAAACAAGTTACGCGCGTGCGTGTGACAAAAATGAGAGAGATAAGCCCATTTATTTACACTATTTAGGGCTTATCACATATATTATCAAAAGCAAGTCGAAGAGGCCACTATGTGGACCAATTCAATAAGTGATAAACAACGGAACATATAATGTTATATGTGAACTTTTGTCTTGTGTAATATGTACTTTTTGGATGGAATTTAAGGTTTTTTGGGATGGAATTAGGCTTCTAAAATTGTAAGTCGGTCTTTGAGTATAGATGAGGTGTGATCTTCCAACGCTTTGTTGGAGGACGATGTTTGGTAGTTTCCCTTTTTCTGTTTCTTTGCTTGATCGTGTAAGTTTTTTTTTGCTTACTTTGATTAAGCCCCTCGATGTATCCCTTCGAGTTTTAATATAATTACTTCTTTTGCCGAGCAAAAAAAATATATATATGTGCTTTTTCTAGGGTTAGACATATAATATTATATCTCAGTTTTAAGATATATTAATGTTGTTTATGTTGTTTTGAATATGTATATATGTAGATATAAAGGTTATGAGAATGCTATTCGGAGGCAGAAAATCACAAATTTTGAAGGATTCGATGAAGGTTTTGATGAAGAAACGGTGAAAAAATGAAACTCGACCACCTGTGGCCTCATCAACATTCAACTTGGAATTCAATGCGCAACTAAAGCTCAAATATAATGTTATATATTCTGTTTTTTGTGAAATATAGAACTACAAAAGCTCACATATAATGTTATATGTTCTATTCTTTTTTTTTTTGTGAGATTCAGAGCTGCAGAAGCTCAAATATAATGTTATATGTTCTTTCTTTTTTTTTGCGATATTTAGATATTCAAAAACTCACATATAATGTTATATATTTTGTTTGGACCAACATATAACATTAAAGACTAAAAACAAGAAAAACCAAAAAGAAATGTTGCATGTTAGAAAATTTTTGCCACATATAATGTTGTATGTTAGGAAACTTTTATCACTCATATAACATTAAAAATCAATACAAGAAAAATAAGAAAAAACAAAAAGAGAAATTTTTCACATATATAACGTTAAATGTTAAATGTAGCGGGTTCAATAAAAAATTGAGAAAAATAAAAAAATACGTTTTTTGTTATACATATAATGTTATATGTGGCGTGATGGCAGCGGCGATGGTGGTGGCGGCGGCGGCGGTGGCAGTGGCAGCGGCGGCTTGATTGCAACAAAAACAAAAAAAAATGGAAAGAATACATTTTCGTGTTAGCCAAACAAGGCTCTTGTTTCTTAGATGGGGTATTTTTGTCATTAAAATTATTAGTTGACTTAGTGGGTCATGAAACTTAGAAGTGGACTAGATGAGTTTGAAAACTGCTATAGTAAACCTATGCAAAATTCTCCCTAAATATTACTCCATAATCTTAGTGAGATCTTTGAAACAATTTACCAATATCAGTCCGAGTATCTCTTTGCAAGCTCTTTTTGGTACAACATGTTGGTACTCGCAAACTACTCGATAATTTTCTCGTGCTTGGTTCTACAATAAGAGAGAATGAACAATCTAGCTTTCTAACCCGTTCGCTGCGTCTGCTTGACTTCCAAATTAACGATGACTTTCTTGGAAGGGTGCCAATCTAAAGATCAAAGTCAATTGTAACTTTTGCCAACCTTTATGACCTCCAGATCTTGTGGTAGGTTTGTCTGTGGTAAAAAAAATTTTTGGGTAAATTTCTTTCCCTTTTCCTACACAGGTGTCATCAAAATCAAAATCCTACCAAACGTATGACTCGCTCAAATGTATGGTGCTTTCAGTTGAGCATGCTTACCGTGTTAACAACGTCAGGATCAGAAAAACAACTCCATTTATTGCGAGACATCATTTCTGGTGGCAAGTTAGGGTTTGGAAATTCTCCCCTGCTTTTGGTGAACTCGTCTGTGTCTTCACCTTCAAATAGAATCATCCAATTCAAACACAAAGTTAGGGTTTTTGAAATTCCTCCCTGCTTTTGGTGAACTCATCTTCACCTTCAAATAGAATCATCCAATTCATACACAATAGAATTCTCCAATTCAAAACATCGGAAGGTCGCTTGTTGAAGAGAACGCCCATGTCCAATACTTTCTGAAAGGGAAAAACAACATACAACTTGTACCAAAATGCTTACCAATTAGTCTGCCCACACAGATCTGTCACACACAGATCGTAACGTGGGATCCACTATGGATCCCACACAAACGATCCAAGTCGTTTATTAAATTTAAAATATTTTTTCAAGGGTTCACTGAAAAAAAAAATCAGCTCGATTCAATACCTATATGTGTTTTTTTTATTTTGTGTTGCGCTTTCGTTGCAAGTGAGATTGTTTAGAGGAAATAATCCCAACAAAGTCAAGACATTCCATTCTAATTTTCTGTACTTCTATGAAGACAGAAACCTAATAATGAAGCTTCTAGTAAGTTGCATGCACCGACACGTTTAGTTTTCTTTTCCTTTCTACTAGGAGCAATCAAAGCAGTGCAAAACTTGTCCAAGTTTTTCAATGGCAAAGTAGAGAATAGACTTGGAACCAACAAGTGAAGAAATACACTTGGAACCAACAAGTCAAGATAACGAGAGAGAGAGAGAGCAAACAGAAGTGAAATACACGTTGGGCTTCCTCCCTTGTCTTTGTACCAAATTTCCACATCCAAACAAATACCACTCTTGAACAAATCAACCGACTCCAAAAAAATAAAATCACCTTTCATTTTTAAACTGCTGCCTCTAATTCTTGTGCGGTACCCCAAAACAATACCGATGGCCATTTGTAATCTTCAATATCTCTGCCTCTTTCTTATTTCCATTCCACCAATTTTAGCAAATGCCCAAACTGAGAATAGAATTGCTTTAGGATCATCCCTCCTCGCTTCTGATAACTCTTCTTCGTGGAAATCACCATCAGGTGACTTTGCCTTCGGATTCCGCCCACTTGACAATCAGAATCTTGTGGGCTACCACAGCCCCGGGTGGATCAGGGCGGCCCGAAAAACGATGTTTTGAATTTGAAAAATTGAGGAGTCGTCATCCGGATTTATGGTTTGCCACTCGAGAAACCGTTTTTTATTTGAAAACCAAAGATTCGTTTAAAGATTCGGAAGCCACGTTACGAGGGGGGAAGGGTTTTACGGCACCCCCCCCCCCCCCGATACGAGATCGGTCTCTACTAAACATTTGTGGGATTTTGTCAAGACATTTTGTTCCATTAAACATATAGCACGTATCCGCAGGTATACCAAGAAAACGTGTATGCTGGTGCATGTGTACAGGGGATGATAAAATGGCAAAGGATGAAATGCATGATAGGAGAGGACTGATGATCTGCTACTGACATCACTCTTGAGCGCTCGGGAGTACTCCCAAGCGCTTGGGAGTGCTAATGCTTACCCTGCGAACTTTGTTAGGCATAAACAGAATATAACACTAAACTGCAAACTAAGGCTATTTTAAACATGTGGTAAGCCCAGCAGAGGATCTGGTAGACTAAAGACTGAACTTTAATTTTCCAAACCATGCATCCTTGCCTCTACAAAGTCAGATCTGCATTCTCTCAAGAGCAAATGGACACATCCCTGCATATGGAATATCAGAAGCCTGACAAAATAGAGGAGTAATGAACTGCAATAGCATGCATGCACTCCCGAGCGCTCGGGAACGGTTCCAAGCGCTTGGGAGTGGGCTGCAAGTCAGCTTGCTTTCAAATAGGAAATGATCTTATTTTTTGCATGCAGTCACCCCAATCTTGATCTTCCAAGAATGAAAACCTTCTTTTTAACCTTGGAAAACTCTGTTCTTACTTGAATCTTGGTGAAAAACATTTCTGATTTGAGAAAAACAAATTTTCTACGTTTGCATATCACAATGAGACCATTTCTTACAAGAATGCACTTCACCCCTACCCACTGTTCACCAAAATGCAAGAGATGAAGCTAGGAACAGTCCCGAGCGCTCGAGAGTGTTTCCAGTAGACTTTGAAAATGAGTTTTGTGATCCTTTTGCTCTTGCTTATATACCAAGATCTCTCAATCCCTTGCCCAGTATTAAATACTGAGTCAGGCTGAGAGACCTCCGTCAGAAGGGAAGAACAGCCTTTTCGTTTGAGGTTAAAGTAGAAAAGCTTCTACCTTTGGTTAGGACTTTGCTCCTTGAATGACTTTGAAAGGTTAATGAAGGAAGAAAAGTGCAAGAAATCAGAGCCTGAGAATATTCTGAACTTCCTCCCTTTTCTTTGATGCTTTGATCTTTTTCAAACTTTGTTGTTGAAAGCTTCTTTTTGCATGGAACACAAGCTTTACAAGGTGAGAGTGCTTTTTTGAACAAATGAGAAGGTTTTTCTGAGACAGGGATTTCGTGACCTTCTCTCCAGAAGTGAGGGTTTATATATAGGCAATATAACCTAAGGTTTCATTTGAGAAAATGAAATTGAAATCAAATCTTTTCTTGGAGGGAAGATCTTCAGGCCTGACTCTCTCTGACTGAGGTTGTGTTGCCTGAAGCATCAACCGGCTCCAATGGCTGTAATGATGGGTTGCATGAAAAGTGAGGACCTTTTCCATTCATTAGGCAGCACAGAGGTCTCGAGCACTCGGAAGTGTTCTCGAGCGCTTGGGACTCTAACTCTCGAGCGCTCGAGAGTGAGCTAGGCCCCTGGTTTTGAAAATGCTTTAGAGCGCTTAGGAACACTCCTGAGTGCTTGAGACTTATTTTGGCACTTTATTTTTCCTTTTAAAGTCCTCCAAGAAGCATTGTTCTGATTGGTCTAAGGCTTGTTTTAATCCAAATCATCGGGGAGCCTCCGGGTCACAAATTAAGGAAATTCGAAGAGTCCAAATTGGGGTGTCTACAGTTGCCCCTCTTTGGGCGTCGGTCGATATCATGTCTGGATACGAGTGACGTTCAAAGATTGAGACAGCCCAATTCGAGCCAAGTCAAACCCTTAATCCAAAAGTCAAATGCAAAAAAAAAAATCCAATGCATGAGGTCGTGTCCTTTCGGACGGCCTACGTACCCTTTTCTGCAAGGATCAGACCAGTGTAGTTCTTTGGGGCAGACGCAAACACATGTAATGCATGCACGAGAAAAGATTGACGAGACCTTGATAAGACAAATGCCTGAAGGGTCCACCTGTTACTTTGTTCGACGAACGAACGAGAATAGAACAGCACCAGTTGGGTAAAGATACTTGCAAACATGTTGAAAATGGTATAAATAGGCAAATTTCGTCGACTATCGCGTAAAATGCCGAATTATGAAACATGGGCCAAGAATGAAACCATGAATAAAGTCCGTCATTCACCGCTTTGTTTCGATACAGACAAAATCAGGACTGAGATTGATTTTGTAAAGGAAAATGCAAAATAAGAAAATCTCAGAAGCGAGAAATGTACAGTACACAGAAGGGTCGGCACGGAGGCCGAGGGCAGATCTGAGCGCTTAGAACCACTCCCAAGCGCTCGGGAGTGGTCTCGAGCGCTCGAAACCGTCGCTGGGGCCCGCTATCCTTTCATCTTCTTCCTCAGATCTGGGGTGTCAAACCCCATTCTCAAGCGCTCGAGAACCAGAGCAACGTAGCTTCCACTTCTTTGCACGATCACACCCTCTCTGACTCTCGATTGCTTTCACTCTCTCTCTTTGTCAAACTCTCTCTCTCTCCAACGATCTCTGTCTCCAACAATCTCTCTCTCCAAAAACCTTCTGCATTCTCTCAATCGATATTTCTCTCTCCTCAAAACACGGATCGATTCAGAGACCTTGAGGTTTCCTCAATCTTCTGTTGGGCAATCGTGTGCCAAGAGGTTCGAAGTAAGGGGAAAAAGGCTTCTTGGGAAAGGGAAGGAGGAGCCATGGCTAGCGGTGGCAAGGGGATGGCGCCCAGCAACGAGGAGGCGGCGACGGTGGCTGCGGGGGCGATGGGGGAGACCAGGAGGGGTGTGGTTGCGCCAAGTGACAGGAGGGCCGCTGGTGAGAGCGCAGGGGCAATGGGTGACGATGATGGGGGAGTAGAGGCGAGGGGATATAATGGTGGAGGTACAATAGTGAGTGGAGGAGGTGAATCTGAAACTCATGGTGGCAGTGGCAAGTTTGACAGTGGCGCGGACGCCACGGGCAGTAGAGACAGAGTCACGGGTAGCGGGGGTGGAGCCACGGGTACTCCTCCCACCCCAACGGTAAAGGAGTTGCTCGCGGCCGTGGAACGGGCCAGTGATGAGCGGAGGGAAGGTGCTGGTGGTGAGGTGATGACAGCTGGCCGCGTCGTCACGACCCCGGTCCTGAGGGCGACGGCGGTGGAGCCTAGGGGTGGAGATAGTGGGATCGGCGCTTCGCACCCGGTCCCTTTCGCGGAGGGGGATTTCTTGGATTCCGCGAGGTCACGGGACATCTTAGACGCCCTTGGCCTCGATGCCGGTATCACGGCGGTGCTATGCTAGGACTCTAGAAGATCAGACCTCGGCACTCTTGTTAGGAGCGTTGCTGAGTGGAGCGGGGGCGACGACATCGGCGATGGGATCGCTGGAGATAGATGACACGGGGGTAGAAGAGCCAGAGCAGGAGGCGGTGGTTGAGGAGCGGGTTACGGCGATCAATGAGGCGAAAGCCTACCTGGAAGGAGAGCGTTCTGGGTTTATGCCTGCAACTTATGCTCCTCGGCCTCACTTTTTCGAGCAAGTGGGAATGATCAGCTACGTTCCCGCTCGGGCTGATTATCTCGAGGACTTACTCCTCCGAGATCCTGATTAGCATATCTCGTCTGAATGGACCACGTAAGGCTTTAATGGCTTAAACTCCTGAATCAGACCTGTTTTTGCGAATTATTACACCGTTATTAATGCTATTTCCTAGCTTTGTTGAAACAGCGCACTACAGACATTTACGGCCACGGAGGTTCAGCCAGCTTGCTGAAGTATTTCAAGGAGTTGCCCCGGAGAGTGCGAGAGTTGGTGAAGGAGGCTAGTTTCGGACAGTTCATACAGCTGATGATGGTGGTTAGGGTTGATCGCGCAGTCCTGACAGCGTTGGCAGAGCGGTGGTGGGACACCACCAACACGTTCCACTTTCGCTTCGGGGAGATGACTGTGACTCCCCTTGACTTCGCGGCGATCACGGGACTCAGGGTTGGAGGAGAACCCATCCCATACGACTCGAGCATAGAGCTTGATGACGTGGCCTTGGAGTGGTTTGAGAGGTTCAAGAGGTCCAAATTGGGGTTCCACACACACTAAGTTCAAACCTTTCCTTTCTCACGCCTGCTTAATGATCTGGTTCATCATCGGGGAAACAAGGAACCGTAAAACGATCAGGAGATTCAGATTGAGGTGTTTATAGTGAGCTGACTTAACCATGTTTGTTAGGGAAAGGGGCCCAAGGAGAGTCGGGTGTTTCAAATGCTGGCAATGTAAAGTTCAAATCAATTGTGACTTTTGCCAACATTTTACTATGACTTTTCTTCATCAATCAGAAGTCAAACACGTGATGTTCAGGTGATTCAACAATCATCAGTCAAGCAGTCCATTCCAATTTACAGTCCTCCTCCGGAGATGAAAACCTAATAATATATGAAACTTTAGCGAGTCATACACCGGCACGTTTAGTTTTCTTTTCCTTTCTCCTGTGGGCAATGGAAGCAGTGCAAAATTTGTCCCAAGTTTTTCAAAGGCAAAGTAGAGAGAAATAGACTTGAAACCAACACGCAAAGTGGAGAGAAAAAGACTTAATTGGAACCAACACTCCAACATAATGAGAGAGAGAGAGAGAGAGAGAGAGAGAGCAAAAGTGAAATAGCTATGATTCTTGCTAACAACTCCTTGGCAATGGACACACAGGTGTAATATGTGGAAAAACACAAACAAAACGAAGAAAAGGAGAGAGAAAATGAAAGGAAAAGAAAGAAGGAGAAGCTTCAATTCTCATTTCATCTGACTCTTGATTACAACTGAATATCTCCCTTCTCTCTATATACAGACTTAGCTCAGTAACCGTCTCCAAATTACGAGGAAAATGAATCCCAAATTACGCCAACTAGGACTCTGACTGATTCTAACTAACTATCAACTCACCAATTAACTGCTACTTACCGAGTCTAATGACTATTTCTTATCTTACATAATACAAATTGGGCTTCCTCCCTTGTCTTTATGTCCAATTTCCACATTCAAACGAATACTACTTTTGCCCAAATTAAACAACTCCAAAAACAAAATCCATCTTTCGCATTTAAAACTGCTGATTCTAATTCTTGTGCAGCACCCCAAACTATACCAATGGCCATTTGCAAAGCAAACCTTCAGTATCTCTGCCTCTTGCTTATTTCCATTTCACCGAACTTGGTAAATGCCCGAACAGATAATAGAGTTGCTTTAGGATCATCCCTCCTCGCTTCTGATAACTCTTCTTCGTGGAAATCGCCATCAGGTGACTTTGCCTTTGGATTTCGCCTACTTGACAATCAAAATCTCTTCTTGCTTGCCATTTGGTTCGACAAAATACCTGACAAAAACATAGTTTGGTATGCAAATGGAGATAATCCTGCACCAAAAGGATCAAAACTTGAGCTCACCAATGATGGCCAGTTCACATTAAACAACCCACAAGGCCAAGTCATCTGGAAAGCCGACTCTGTCGGAAATGGAGTCGCGTATGCTTCTATGCTCGACACAGGTAACTTCATTCTTGCAAATGGGGAGTCTCTTTATCTATGGGAGAGCTTCAAACATCCGTCTGACACCATCTTGCCTACTCAAGTATTGGAAGCAGGTAAGCACAACGAAGCTCACAGACTTGTAAGCTGCACCCAAAAATATTGTAGTATATTTTTAGCTATAGATTTTCAGAATTTTTGTCTCATGAAAGCCTCAAGATGACTGCATATCAGATTCATATCTCATTGAGAACTATAGTAAGTTAGCATCAATCGAAATTCATTTTTTTTGAATTAAAAGCGTCTCCTCTTCTCAAACCGATACGCTAACTCTTGCTTGCTTTGGTCCTACTTGTGATGCACCGCCCCTTTTTTTATTTCGTTAGTCTTCCGCGAGTATATCAAGCTTCTCTAAAGCAATTCGGGATGTTTTCATCTGTTAGCGCGAATTATTAGCTGCGCATTATCTGATGTTATTTATCATAGGTAATGATCGTGCACACAGGACCGATCATTTTATTCTCCCATGTTTTCCATTGGTCAACAACCAACAAAAGTTCTCTATATTTATACTATACTTAGTGAGCCTCTAAAAAGTTAAATATATTCGATTCTAGTCTCTTTAAAATTCAAGTAATTGTACCTTAATCCGTGAATTTTTCCTCATTTCTTGTTCACACGGCCAAATATAAGTGCTTGCGACCAAACGAACAAACCGAAATACCCTTTTCACACAATGATTTATTCAGGAAAGCAAAAAACATATTACTGGTGAGTGAAAAATTACTTCTCTAGTTTGTCTTCCCTTCAATAAAGATCCCGGCTTCGTCCATGCACATGCTACTTTCATAACCCTAACTGATTTCACTGTCATATATGACTGGATTGATTCATGTTACGTCTTGCTTTTGTGATTGTAATTATTCTTGAATATTCCTCCAACAGGTGCAAAGCTATATTCTCGACAAACAGATAACAACTACTCGAAAGGAAGGTTCCAGCTTCGGTTCCTTCCCACGGGTGATCTCGTGCTTAACACCATTGCTCTCCCTACAGATTTTGCATACGGTAATTACTATCACAGCGACACTTCCGATGGTCTAAACGGCATGAACTCCGGGTACAAGGTAGTCTTTAATGAGTCGGGCTATATTTATGTCATTAGAAGGAATGGGAATGAAGTGAACCTCACATTGGGAAATATTGCTTCAACCGGAGATTTCTACCACCGAGCAACACTTGATTTTGATGGGATCTTCACCCAATACGCCCACCCCAAGGGTCCAAGGAATGGGACTTGGGTCCAGTCATGGTTTAGCGTTTGGTATGAGCCCAAAGACATCTGTTCTGATATGACAGGAGACGAAGGAGAGGGGGCTTGTGGGTACAACAGTATTTGCATACTTGACTCATTCGGTAGGCCCACTTGTGAATGCCTCCCTGGATTCTCCCTTGAGGACCCTAACAACAAGTTGAGTGGCTGCAAACAAGATAAGGTCAGAAAATGCGAGCCAGGTGGTTCAAATCCAGAGGAACTGTTTGAGATTCATGCGCTATCTAATACATTTTGGCCTTTTTCTTCAAACTACGAGAGGTTCCCATTATCAAGTGAAGATGAATGCAGCAGATCTTGCTTCACTGATTGTAACTGTGTGGTGGCTACAATCAGAGATGGAACTTGTTGGAAGAAGAAATTGCCATTGTCAAAAGGAAGATTGGAGCGGAACACCTACGGAAAGGCTCTAGTCAAAGTTCCAAAGTCTGATGATTCTTCCAAATTCCCACTTTCTCCAAATAAAGATGAAGGGAAGAAAGCTCGAACTCCGATACTGGTAGTGTCTATTCTCTTAGGTGGTTCCATGATAATAAACTTGATATTTGTGGCAGCGATTTCTGTAATAATGTTCTGTTCATACCAGAAAAAACAGAAACCAACTCGAGAATCAAGTATATTGGAAACCAATATTAGGTCTTTCACGTATAAGGACCTCAGAGATGCCACAGATGATTTTCGTGAAGAGCTGGGAAGAGGTGCTTTCGGCACTGTATACAAAGGGGTCATTTCTTCTTCAAGTTCAAGAAAAGAAGTAGCAGTCAAGAAGCTAGACAGGTTGATACTAGAAGGGGAAAAAGAATTCACAACGGAGGCGATTGCAATAGCCAAGACCCATCACAAAAACCTAGTCCGACTGCTTGGATTTTGTGATGAAGGGCCACACAGGCTATTGGTTTACGAGTACATGAGCAATGGCACGTTGGCAAGCTTTGTTTTCGGAATTTCGAAGCCTGACTGGAACAATCGGATCCAAATGGCCGTTGGGATTGCAAGGGGACTCATGTACTTACATGAGGAGTGCAGCACACAAATCATCCACTGTGATATAAAGCCTCAAAACATTCTGCTTGATGATTCATTCACGACAAGAATTTCAGACTTTGGATTAGCAAAGCTTCTGATGGGAGATGAAACTCGGACTCAAACGGCCATTAGAGGGACCAAAGGATATGTTGCCCCGGAATGGTTCAGAAGTAAACATATTACGGCAAAAGTGGACGTTTATAGCTACGGGGTCATGTTACTCGAGATCATTTGTTGTAGGAAGAATGTTGAATTGGAAAGGGAGAATGAAGAGGACATAATTCTGACTGATGTGGTATACAATTACTACAAACATAAAAGGTTGGCGATTCTGGTGGAGAACGATGAAGAGGCGAGAAACGACATGAAAAGGGTGGAGAGGATAGTGATGGTGGCGATTTGGTGCATCCAAGAGGATCCGTCTTTACGGCCCACCATGAAGACAGTTCTACAAATGCTCGAAGGAGTCGTTGAAATTTCAGTGCCCCCATCTCCTTATCCTTTCAGCTCAATTTGTTGAATCTACCATTTATGTGAGAATGTAATTGTCTGTAGCTATGTTACCCAGAAAGCGGGTTATGAGGATCGAAGAACGGAACAGGAACGTGCCTCATGTCCTGAATTAAGCATGATAAGGCTTTTGTAGAGCAGAAAATTTGAATGTCATTCTCGTAATCTGTGAAACATCCATTTAATACCAGAATATAGTTTTTCATATTAGTGGCACCAAGACAATGCACATCATCAACCAGTACTTTCAAATGCGAGGCATGTCAAAAACAAATCATATATAACAAGTAGCACCATGATGGTAATTCATTTTGAATTTCAATATGGACCATTATACAGTATGGCATTGCCATTTTTACAAAAGCTTGAAAAATGCTATACACCCCAAAATTATTTGACAAGTGTGGAGGCTCACGAAAATCCCATAATACGTTTGAATTTCTGGTTTGAGTGGTTGCAGAGGGTGGTGGTAAGTGGTGGAGAACCGGAGATGTGTTTAAGGATGCGAACTAGAACAAGAACAACCAAACAAAGTATGGAAAATGTTGGGCAGTTAGGCTCAGAATACCAGCTAGGTGAAAATTTCTCCATGTTAACCTAATACGTCCTCATCAAAGAAAGGAAAACCAGTTCTAGAAAAGGAACATCCTCATGATACAATACCATGTTATTATATTTTTTTTTTTACTGGTTATGATACAGTACCGTGTTGTTATTCCTTATTAGTACCAGATTTTCTCCCCAAGGATTGAGATGAAAAGGTGGGTTAAGTCTAATCCTGACCAAGTAGCATCAGAAGTGATATCATTCAGGCGATCTGCAATAATAGACTGACACTAAAAAATTATTCCCTGTCAAATGTTTCACCGTTTTATTCATCCACATTCCACATAACAAACAGTACCCGATATGGTATCATTCATTCAGTTCCTCATAACTAACGGTTCAATCATCACAAGAAAGAAGACCAAAGTAGACAATTTTATTCATCCACATTCCACGCAAAGAATATTCAATCTTCTAACATGGTACAATCTCCTGCAATATTTCTTGAGTCAATGAAGCACATAGAATGTTCTCGGGCAACACATGAAAACAAAATGGTACTTTTACCAGTTAGGAAGATATTAAGCCAAGGAGAGCACTGGCGATTCCGCTTAAGAAACAATCAGCAAATACGACTCTGTGAACAGCCACCACTTGATCATCTGAAAATGGATTCATCTAATTAGTAAAAAGATATGTCAAATCCATAACAAAAACATCAAAAAATATATACTCTGTACTAGAAGTGGGTATTTCAAGTCTTTATCAAAAACATGAAAAGAACAAATGAAGCCGCAAGAGCAAATTGAGTGCATGAAATGGGTATTATCCTCTAAAGAACTATCGTGAAAAAAGGTCAATAATAAGGAAATCAAAACTTAAGGAGTTACCTATTCAAAGATAACTACAGCAATTTGTAATAACAGTTGTTTCCATTGAGGAGAATTTTGAAGCCTTTGCCACAGGGACACTTGATGTGTATGATTAACACCTTCCCTCTTGTCTCCACACTCACAGCTTCTTCACTTTCAGTCTCGGGCTCATGATCCTGCACCTAGAAAATTACTGAAATTAAACTAACCAATAAAGAAACCAAATACCCAATACTTGGATAGAGTAATCTCAACAAATAGGCCTAGAACATTCGCATTCCACAAATTACAAATACGTAATGGAATCGGGAAACATAACGGTATTTGTGATACGGCCGTGTGTCGATCCGTATCAGTTGGTACATAAACAAATAGCCGATACGATGTATCGATATATATTTTAAACCCTGATGTCTATAAATACATCACTCATCAACCTACTCTATAACCCTATATACCCAACAAATGTAGAGGCTAGTTTCAATGTTGATATAACTTGGGTCCTACTAAAACTCAATTGGTGCGGTGCTTACACCTGAGTTTCTGAATTGGTTTTTGTTATATTTTTTTGTGTTCTAATTCAAGAAATGTATTAGATCAACTTGAATCTTAGTACTATTTGAGAAGGGAAAGCAAAATACTGTCAAGAAAATAAGACCTTGGGAGCTCCACTCTTGTCATCTACTTCACAGCCTCCGTCTCCTTCTTCCCCTTCACGCATGACTTCATCCAACCACTGCCTCATCTCTCTCATCCCATCCTTCATTCTCTTCATCCTCTGCAAATCCCCTCAAATTAAAAAAAAAAAAAACAACAAATCGTAAAATTAATCTCGCATCAAGCCCAAAGTCCAAAGAACCGACCTTTGATTTGGGACCCTGTCGATTAACCGAGTCGGGCGGCGTAACCGCGGCGTGATAGGCCTCAGGACTCGGGTCGGAGTACGACCGGCGAAAAACAGCTGGGACAACCGGCAGAGTGACCGAAGCAGAGGAGCCGGCCTTGGCCGGCGACCGCGTTCCTGGAGAACTGACGGGGTCTGAGACGCAGCGGCGGAGAGTGGGGTCGGGCTGCAGGGTCGGGTTGGAATCGGGGGTTGCCCAAGTGAAGGGGGATGTGATTGGGAGAGGGATTTTGGTGAATCCATCGAGGGTTTTGCTGGCGGAGAGGTATTGCTTCTGCGAGTTAAGTCCCCAACAGGAGGGGTTGGGTTCTTGGAGAGAGGGTGTTGAAGAGGGGGAGCGTCTATTCATGGAGCCGCCGCACGCGGTGCAGTTGTCGAGGCGGCGGGTAGCGGTGGCGGAGTCGAAGGCTTCGGCGGATTTGGGTTCTTGGAAGTGTGTTTTTTCCATCTCTGAATTTTCTCTCTGTGAAAGTTTCTCTGTTCTTGAATGTGAAAAGGGAAAGGGTAAGCAAGAAGTTGGACAAGTTGAGGGCCAATTGGGCATTGGCGGGGTTTTTAAGTATGTAACTGCCGTAACGGTATCGGTGTCATGTCATCAAGTGAAAATGCTATGACAGGGAATGCTGTCAAGCAACATCCCAGCAAAGCAAAGCACAGCCAAGCGGCTGATCCTGTTGTTTACCTCTGCACAAATAAGTCGGATTGAATCTTAGCGTATACAAATCTGAGTCGTCGATTGCTCGACAAATATTCGAGTTATCGATTGCTCGACAAAGATTCGAGCTATCGATTGCCAAGATGAACTACCAAATCAACCACTCTACGCCTGCTTTGCAGGGTGCTTGATAGTATCCCCATTCCCAGCTATGTCTTTTTCATAATCAGATTTGTTTATGTTTTAAATTTTGATTTTTCAGTTTAACCTCAATTAATACGAAACATTGAAAGAACCGGAACGGTTCAAGGGACACTTAAATAAACACCTAAAAAAACACCCCAAATTTCAATCTCATAGTTTCCGGTCAAATTTTTATAATCCGGACCGTTTAATGTGTGTAGAATGTGATTTTAAGGGTGCTCGCGAGAAATTAGCAAAACATATGACCAGAAAGTTCTTTTTTTGAGCAGTTTTTAATTGAACCGTTCATTAAATCTAAGTTAAAAACTGCTCAGATCAAGCTTTTTCCGGTCATTTTTTATGCTAATTTCTTATCGGTACCCTTAAAATCACGTTCTAGTCACATTGAGCGGCTCGGATCATCAAAATTTGATCGAAAATTATGTGGTGTTTTTTTAGGTATCAATTAGTTATCCCCAGAACCGCTCCGAGGAACGTATATGACCAAATAATACTTGTCTCCGCCGAGAATTTTACTTCTAAGAGCTGAGTGTTTTGATCTATTGGGATCTTCACCCCCTTTGTTAGATGTTTTTCTTTCTCCTCCTCTTTTCTCTTATAATTGGCTTAGCAAAAATAAATAAAGTTAATTGATGTTAGATTTTTTTGACGGGTTCCAACCTAAAACCAATTGGTAATAGGTGGAGTAGTCTCTAGAATATATTAACCAAACTTGGATGGCTTAAGTGAGGGATGTTTTTCTCTCTCCTCCTCTTTTCTCTTGTAATATATTGGCTTATCAAAAATAAATAAAGTTAATTGTTTTGGCAAACATACTTTCAAAAATAAGTTTTAAAAAAAAACGAGTCACATGATTAAAGTGACATAGGATGAGAGGCTCACATAAGGTGTTCATGTTCACCAACCTTTCAGGTATGGAAACATAATCACACTCCAACGAGCTTATGGCTCGTAATTAACAATTTCCTCTTACTTTCATAAAACAACCAACCTAACCTATTGACTTTGAGTTTATGTAGTAAATTTTTTTTTTTTTTTTTTTTTTTATCCGGTAGTAATTTTTTGTATCCGCGAGTTTTATGTGTAATTTGAAATGTTTAACCTTTTTTGTGTTTAGGTTTTAAAACCGAATTTGAATGAATTGTAACCCATCGGGAATTTAAAATACCATGTTATTTTCCTTCCTTCTTTCTTTATTTCTTTTTTTCGCTCGAGGAAATCGAGTCCGACTCCTCTCCAATCCATAGGGAATTGGAAGATCCTCCAATTCCAATTCAATGGTCAAGATTACCCTAGTAACTCAAGCCCCAAAGTTCATATGGTATTCTACGGGCACCCAATTACTCCCCAAATATTTCTCAATTACATAAGCGTCTTCTCTCCCAATTTTTTTTGAACAGCGAAAAAAAATTCATTAATCTTCGAAGTTTATAAAAAATTCATTAATTTCTTTTTGAACGGCGTTTTCTCTCCTCGTTAAACCTGCCTTTGAAAAACTTTTTATATAGCTTATGAGGATTTTTTCGACCAATATCATATAGCTCATGAGGATTTTTTTACTAATATTATATCAATAATTTTTTTTATTTCCGCATGGTTTTTTTCGCTGATATTATCTTATTAGGTAGCTCATGAGATTTTTTTTACTGATACTAGTGTATTTCCACTTGTAGTTCGCACTGTGTTGTGTGCTCATTGATGTAGTTGTTCTTGTATGTAAAGAAAGTTGAAATTAAGATTCAGCTATGGAAATTAGAAAGAAATCGTAAGAGTAAGTAATTGAATGTAAGATAATTTTTATAGAAAAAATATTTTAGAAGAAATACAAAAGGAGTTCTTTGATTAACCCTGTGAATCTAATAGTTCTTTGAACCTGTACCAATTATTAAAGTTACGATATGAATCTGATAGTTCTTTGAACATGCACCAATTATTAAAATTACGATATGAAATTTTATTAATGTTTGGAATTTGGTAAATTGGTTCATGGAATATGATAATTGTGGAATATTTGGGGAGTAATTGGATGCCCGTAGAATACCGTATGAGCTTTGGGCTGAGGATACTAGGGTAATCTTGACCATTGCATTGAAATTAGAGGATCCTCCAATTCCATATGGATTGGAGAGGAGCTGGACTCGTTAGACTTCCAAATAGCAGCTTCGTGAAAATTAGTCCCAAGAAAAGGAAAATCCTCATGATACAATACCATGTTATTAGTACCAGATCTTCTCTCCACCAAATTGAGTTCAAAAAGTTCAGTTAGGTTTAATCATGACCAGGTAGAATCAGAGGTGACTCAAGTATATTAGGCCACTCAGGCAGTCGGTGATAATACACCACAAAATTCTTCGGCGTTGACACTCAATGGTTCATATTTTTGCCAAGAAAGAATGAATTACGCAGGTCACGTGAGAAGGAAAAACGAGACGCAAAGAAGTACTCGATACGGTATCATCCATTCACTTCCTCATAACTAACAGTTCAATCGTCACAAGAAGGAAGACCAAAGTAGACGATTTTATTCATCCGCATTCCACACAAAAGAATATTACAATCTTCTAACATGATACAATCTCCCTGCAATCTTTCCGAGTCGATGAATCACATGTAGAATGCTCTTGGACAACACAGGAAAACGAAATGGTACTTTTACCAGTTGGGAAAATACTAAACCAATATTGAGGGCACCGGCGGTTCCGCTAAAGAGACAATCAGCAAATATGACTCTGTAAAGAGCCACTACTTCATCTGAAAAAGGATTCATCAAATTAGAAAAAAGGATATATCAGAGGACTAGAAGTGGGTATTTCAAATCTGTAACAAAAACATCAAAAAGAACAAATGAAGCCCAAGAACAAATTGAGTGTACGAAATGGGTATTATCCTCTAAATAACTATCGCGAAAAAGAGATCACGAGTACAGAAATCAAAACTAAGGAGTTACCTATTCAAGCTAAGAACTACAGCAGTTTGTAGTAACAGTTGTTTCCATAGAGAAGAATTCGGAAGCCTTTGCCACAGGGACACTTGATGTGTATGATCAACACCTTCCCACTAGTCTCCACACTCACAGCTTCTTCACTTTCAGTCTCGGGCTCCTGATCCTGCACCAAGAAAATTACTCAAATTAAACTAACCAATAAAGAAACCAAATACCCAATACTTGGACGAGATAATCTCAACAGATAGGCCTAGAACATTCCCATTCCACAAAGTTGCAAATATGTATGTCCATTAGGGTATTAAATCGCTATATCGGGAAACGTAACAGTATCGGTGACGTGGTCATATATCAATAAATACATCAATCTTAACAACCAAGTCTATATAGCCAACAAATGTAGAGGCTAGTTTCAATCTTTGATACAACTTGGGTCCTACTCAAACTCAATTTGTGTATACACCTGAGTTTCTGAATTGATTTTCTCTCTCTTTTTTTGGTGTTTAACTCAAGAGATGTATTTAAAACAAATTGAGTACTACTAGTCTTAGTACTATTCGAGAGAAGGGAAAGCAAATACTGCCAAGAAAATAAGACCTTAGGAGCGCCATTCTTGTCATCTAGTAATTCAGAGCCACCGTCTTCTTCTACTTCTTCTTCCTCCCCTTCGCGCATGACTTCATCCAGCCACTGCCTCATCTCTCTCATCCCATCCTTCATTCTCTTCATTCTCTGCAAATCCCTTCTCTTCATTCTCTGCAAATCCCCTCAAATGAAAAAACAAAAACAAAAGAATTGAGAGAGAGAGAGAGAGAGAGGGGGAAAAATAATTGGTCTCACATCAAACTCAAAGTCCAAAGAACCGACCTTTAATTCGGGCTGCGTCATTGCCGCCCGAGAGGCCTTGGGACTCGGGTCGGAGAACGACCGGCGAAGAATAGCCGAGACAACCGGCAGAGTCACCGAAGCAGAGGATCCGGCCTTGGCCGGCGACAGCGTCGATGCAGAAGCAGCAACGATCTTGGCATCTTCAGGCGACAGAGGGTGGTTTGTCAGGACACCCGAAGTATCTCCACCTTTACTGTTGATTCTGGGGGAACTCACGGGGTCCGAAACGCAGCGGCGGAGAGTGGGGGCGGACTGGCTGGAATCAGGGGATGCCCAAGAGAACGGAGACGTGATTGGGAAGGGTATCTTGGTGAATCCATCGAGGGTTTTGCAGGAGGTGAGGCATTGGCATTGTGTGTTGAGTCCATAACAGGAGGAGGGGCGGAGGGAGATTTTCTTGGAGTTGGGTTCTTGGAGAGAGGGCGTTGAGGAGGAGGGGGAGCGTTTCTTCATGGAGCGGTGCGGTTGTCGGGGCGGGTATCGGCGGCGGCGGTGTCGGATGGGGCACCGCATTCGGTTGGAAGTGTGCGTTTTTCCGTTTCTCTGATTCTCTCTGTGAAAGTTTCTCTGTTCTTGAATGTGAAGGAAAAGTATAA
Organism: Rhododendron molle; assembly: GCA_025413875.1. Classification (NCBI taxonomy): domain Eukaryota; kingdom Viridiplantae; phylum Streptophyta; class Magnoliopsida; order Ericales; family Ericaceae; genus Rhododendron; species Rhododendron molle. The sequence goes on along the minus strand of CM046394.1, from coordinate 6,451,560 downwards.
GCAAGAAGTTGGGGAAGTTGAGGTGAGTGCTATGGCGGGGTTTCTATTGGCTCAAGAATGCAACTGCCATAACGGTATCGGTGTCAGTTGGAAATGCTTCTGTACTTTGAGAATTGGTGAATCTGGTGGTCACCCAAGCAAGTACTTCTATACTGGATAATAGTGAATATCACTTTCCATAATCAAATTAATACTATTTATTTTTTGAATTAAAGGTAATGTATTGTGAAAGAATGATCTATCTCGTAAAGCAGAAGATAAATACTTAAAAAATAAGAACCTTATTGGAACGGAACCTAAGTTTTGTAAGTATAGGATCAAATGATATATACTTGTCTTTCATTGAGAATTTATGTTCGAGAGATGAATGTTTTGATTTCTTCGGATCTTCCCTCCTTCTTTGATGGTTTCCTTTCTCCAATTCTCCTTTCTCTTGTAGACGGAAAAAGTTTTTAGTTTGTTTTGGCAAACACTATGATGATTAAAGTTAGATATGATGTGGGTCTCACATAAAGTGATCATATTCATCCACTTTTTTGGTATGAAAGCTTATAGATTGTTATCAACCATCCTCTAATTTTCATAAATCAACCAAGCTATATAAGTTTTTGTGAAATTTGAGATGTTTAACAATGTCTAAGTTTTAAAATCGAATTTTAACAAATTGTTATTCAACTCTAGAATTTTTTTTTTTTTTTTTGACAAGTATTCAACTCTAGAAGTTTATGTTGTTTAAAAAGCAGCTACCAAACTTATTTGAAATCGACGCGTAATGGATGTGTTCCACTAACTAAAATGAAGGTGATGTATTGTGAAAGAATGACTTATCTTATAAAGCAAAAAATAAATACATAAAAAATAAAAAATTTAGCGGAACGGAGCCTTAACAGCTGGAGTAGAGTCTTTTTATACAATCTTTAAGGGAAATGATTTTGCAACTCCTTTTTTTGTTAACGAAACTTCCCTACAAATGTATACACTTGTAGGAAAGTGGCGTAACACTTGTAGGAGAGTGGTGTTAACAAAAAAAGGAGTGACAAAATCCGCAGCCATTTAATCTCTCCTTTGTGAATAATAAACGGCAACCAAACGGACCGTTGACAGTAGGCACGTGCGTCTCTTTTGTTCTACCACGGGCCGAAGAGGAGCAGAGAGGTGGCGGATTTCAAACCCAACAATTAACCTAAAATCAAAATACCCCCTATAATAAAATTTCAAGTCCGCGCTTCTCAACTCCGCCTCCTCTGTACTTCAACTCCCCTCCGCTCCGGAGCCCTTCGATTGGTCGATTTCTGTTCCAAACGCGACGCTACAAACTCAAGAATCGTATTCGCAGCTGATTTCGAAGCTTCTGGTGAAGTTGTTCCCCCCGTTTTGGAGCTGTCTCTGTAGATCTAGGAAGTGTTGCTGGGCATTACAAATCTGGCGATGGACTACGGGTCCTACGACAGCAGCGGTGAGTTCATTCACCCAACTGGCAAAAAAATTAAGCCTTTACCGTCAATTTCGTTGAATTTTTTTAGGGTTTTGTAGTGATTGCATTCCTGATTTAGGGTTACGCTGGTTATGGAATTCTTTTCAGTATTCACAATTTTTGCGATTTGTTTACCTCTCAGACTGTTTCAATTGGGGTCCAAGCTGATAAAGTTCGTACTTTTTCTTCCAATTTTGATGATTTTAGGGTTTTGTAGTGATTTCATTCCTGATTTTGGGGTTAGGTTAGTTATAATGTTATTTAAATATTTCACAATTCTTGTGATTTCTTTACGTCTCAGAGTGTATCAATTGAGGTCCAAGCTGAGAAAGTTTCTACTTTTTCTTCCAATTTAGAAGAATTTAGGGTTTTGTAATGATTTTATTCCTGATTTAGGGTTAGTTTAGTTGTAAAGTTATTTGAAGAATTCACAATTCTTGTGATTTCTTTACGTCTCAGAGTGTACCAATTAGGGTCCAACCTGAAAAAGTTTGTACTTTTTCTTCCAATTTCGATGATTGAGGGTGATTTCATTCCTGATTTAAGGTTAGGTTGGTTATAAACTTAGTTTCAAAATTCAAAAGTCTTGTGATTTCTTTATGCATCAGGTGTATGAATTTGGGTCCAATTCTGAATTTCCGACCTAACCCATAAAGAGTAGGTCCAATCAGGAAATTTTTGTAGTTTTTCTTCCAATTTTGATGCATTTAGGGTTTTGTAGTGATTTCATTCGAGATTTGGTGTTAGTTTGGTTTTAAATTATCTTCAGAATTCATTGTCTTGTGATTTATTAACGTCTCAGAGCAATTTGCGGTTAGGTTGGTTTTAAAATTTGCTTAGCTTTCTTGTTCCCCGTAACAAACTGGGATTTCTCACTAGCTAGTTCATTTTGTCCAAAATATTTTCGATTTGCATTGGAATCCTCCTGTTATTTTTCGTCCTGAAATAATTGCAGGAACTGATGATGATCTTCCTCCATCACATCAAAATAGACTTCCCAGAGGGGGCCGTGTTGCAGGGAATGGAAGATCTGCTATCCCCGGTTCTATCCCATACCCCAGGATGTATGGTGAAACGGATATGGAGACCCAAATTCACCACCTTGAGCAAGAAGCATACAGTTCAGTTCTAAGAGCCTTTAAAGCTCAAGCTGATGCCATTACATGGGTACTTTTTTTCATTTGGTTGTGTGGTCTTAAATATTATCGTAAATTCAATAGGTCAGGTTTAAATCACTGCTCAATGAAATGTATTTTCTTCAGGAGAAGGAAAGTTTAATAACTGAACTGAGAAAAGAGTTGAGATTATCCAATGAAGAACATAGAGAGCTTCTTGGCAGGGTTAATACCGATGATGTCATCCGGAGGATAAGGTCTGATAGTGTTTAAACAAGCTTTGTTGTTCTTAAGGAGTGACCTCCATTTGTTTGATTTTCAGCAAGATATGGTCGTATCTGTCATTTAATGGGTAATATTTGGACAATGCCATTAGGGAATGGAGGCAGGCTGGTGGGCTTCAAGCTGGCATGCTTAGTACTGGTCAAGCTGTTCATGATCCAGTGCCCAGTCCTTCTGTCTCAGCATCACGCAAAAAACAAAAGATAAACCAGTCCCTACCTTCTCAATCCTTTGGTGCGCCCACTCCTTTCCACCTACAACCAGTGGCTGCTTCCGCCCAACCATCTTCATCAGCTGCAAAACGAGGACCGATTGTGGGAGCCAAGGGCAAGAAGCAGAAACCTGTAAGTTAGAAGTTTTTAACTTTAGATTATAGCCATTAAGCTTCTGTTCTATTTACTTCTGGTATTCTTGTTTTTGCCTTTTATTCATCTTTACTTAACAGGGTCCAATGTTGCCTGGTGGATCTGCAACAAAGATGCAGTACCCTTCCTCAGGTCCAACTGGAAGGGGTCAACTTGGTAATCGGGTTTCATCTGGTGCCCTCATGAGTGAGCGTGCTGAAGGAGCATCTTTAGATCCTTTGGTTGGGAGGAAAGTGAGGACTAGGTGGCCAGATGACAACAATTTTTATGAAGCTGTTATTACCGACTACAATACCGCGGAGGTATATTTGATTGTTATTACTTGTAGGTTTCAGTTTCTGGATTTAATTCTGATGGTATAGATCTGAACCATTTTTCAGGGCCGACATGCTCTAGTTTACGATATTGGTACTGCAAATGAGACATGGGAGTGGGTCAATCTGGCAGAGGTAGATTTCACACTGCTTAAATATGATATGGCATTGTTTATGGCTTTGTAATTTGCAAACAACTTTTTGTTGACATTTGTCAGTTGAAATGAATGTCGGAAATGATAGTCCAGTTGAGGGGACCTCGATAAACTCCCGGAGAGAGCATCCAGTTTGACTGGTCAAGGATCATGTCATGAACTCAAAGTCTTTCATCTATCTGATTAGTTTATGGCAACCCTCTTCGGTCCCAAAGTCATGTGGTCCAAGTTTTTAGAGCTTCTGAAGCTGGCTCTGTGTTTGGGTAAGTACCAAGTAGTTGGGCAGCATACTTGCATTGGACTCAGCTAGGATCAAGGCAACCAATTAAGTTCTGCCAGAGCTTATTCGGTTATTCCTCTCTGAGTGTGATGAGCACTTCACTTACTGGCAAGCTTTCTTGGTGGATTCATTGTGGAGAAAGTTATTGGTACAACTCCACATTACTTGTGCAAAGTCAACTGTTTCTCGGTTGCTTTTCCAGTCACTTGCTGGTTGCGTGGTTCTAAGTGGAGGAGTTGGGAAGCAGAAATCTTCCTGCTGAGACAAGGATTGAGAAGGCATCCTATCATCTCCCTCGTAATTTATGGAGCAATGAGAAGGCTGCTCATCTTCACCCTCAACAGATGGGTCGTGGTCCTGGACAGATCGGTCCTCATCATGAATTACAACGTGAACCATTTTAACGACTTCATTCTAAGATAGAAGGAAAAGAGTATTTTGCAAAAACTGAGTGGAATAGATGCAAGAGCTATGCTGAGAGAGGGGCATGCAGAAATATCTGCTCATCAGATTTGTAGGAAGGGAGGGGAATAAATTTAGACAAGGGGAATCATGGATTCGTTCCTTTTAGCGCTATTTAGAAAATCGTATTAGTCTTTAGTCTTTACATATTGGTGTTTTCATCATTAATGTGTTTTCGCATTGACCATCGATGATGACATAAAGTTTTTATGTTAGTCCTTCCGGTGGGTGAATCCGAGAGTGGAAGGAAAGAAGAGTAGGTTTATGAAGGTTGAGTTTGTGATTGGGTGTCAGAGCCAGAGGGATGTGAAACAGCCCCATCACAGTAGTACATGTTTTTCTCGCACTCTCCCATTTACTACACCCTGTTCTTTCATTTGATTCTGGACAACCCAGGAAGAAAACGAGGTTATTGATTTGATAGAAGAGGGGGACCAAACGCATTCTCTCGTAGTTTTTGGGGTATCATCGTAGGTCCTGTTTTCCTAGATTAAAAGGGTTGATACTTCTCCACGGTTTCACCCATATACGCAAAGTATGCATGTTGTACTTTATTGTTTGATGAAGGATTGAATGGAGGGCAGATTTGAGAGGGTAGATTTTGGGAGAAAATCACTGGAGTCAACCCAAAATTAGTTTGGAAAAAGCTGTTGTACAGACTCTGATTCCTTCTTGCTTATAAACTGTGGCCATGAGGCTTACACATGTTTCTGATGTATGTATTTCATCATTTCATGTCATGTGTATCATATTTTTAGTGATTAGAAAACAGTGCCAATTGAAACAGTGCCAATTGAATCTCGTTGGAATAGTTGCTGCCAGGTTAACCTTGAGATATTGAAATGGATTGGGGTTTTGCTTGCAGCCTTTAAGGGTTAAACAGAAGCATTTTACTTTGGTCCACATACTGTAACTTATTCTTTGTTAATTAATTGAACTGTTGTATTTTATAAACTGTGTATGATTTGCATGGCACTCGAGTTTCAAAGCAGTAAGGTTTTTTTGTTTCTTATGGCAGATTTCACCTGAGGATATTCAATGGGAAGGTGAAGACCCTGGAATTTCTCGTCAGGGGGGTTATGGTGGATCAGGACATGTCGTGGGTAGATCCGTTGGGCGTGATGGTCCTCCAGCGGGAGGAAGAGGTAGGGGATCAACAAAGGGTCAACCAAAGAAGGATTTTGCCCCATCACAAAATGGCATAGGGAAGAAGGGATTGGATGAAATTCAGATTCTTCACACGGACACCTTAATTAAGGAGGTCAGTTGCAAAGCAACTTGCTTCACTTCAGTCTTGTATGCGTTCATATCTAATTGTTCCCCCCCTGCTGTCTGGTAGGTGGAAAGAGTCTTTGATGCTAGTCATCCGGATCCACTCGAAATTGAGAAAGCAAAGAAGGTGCTGAAGGTAAGTGAATCAACCATCCACTTTGGAGAATTGATTATTTACTGCTCGTGATTTGTGTGATAAGGCTTAACTATCTTGCTATGCAGGAGCATGAACAAGCACTTACGGAGGCACTTGCCCGGCTTGCAGATATTTCTGATGGTGAAAGTGGTATTGAAATGCTGCCAACGGTTCTACACTTTTTTCTTCTAATTTTAATTAGTACTTCCAAGATATATAGTCCTACCGTGCTGGTAAATATTACTACAAATTTATTGATGTAACCTAGGGCATCTTGTTGTAAAGTTTGGTAACCCATGCCCTAGCATTTTTTGAAACTTTCCGTTGTCTTGATTAGAGGTGTAGCCACTTGAGCAACTAAGATTAAGTTCGTTTCACAAGGTCCAAAATATGACCATTTCATTTAATTTCCAATTTCTTCTTTCTTAGTTGCTTATTTGATCCAGCTGTTTTGAAACAGATGAAGGTGGTCGTTTCGTGCCCATGGACCGACAATAATTAGCTGTTCTGCTGGAAAATAGGCAAGCAGATGCATTGGTTATGCAATTGCCGTAGAGGGGGTTGCTCAATTGATACTTAAATGGATCACAGGGGAAGTATTTTAAATCTTAGGATCACTGAAATGTAGAAGGTCGCTTTTCGTTCTAGGTCTTTGTTGTAGTATAATGTTATCCCCGTATTGTACTTTCCTAACATTGGATAACTCTGATTAGGGTTTTAGAGTAGGTACATTTTTAGCTGGGGTGATAGTTTTCTTTGCCTAGAGGCCTTGTTTGTACAAAATTATTTCAAGTCCTTATTTAGAGATCATGTACAAAGTTTGTATTTCCCCACCTTTCACATGACTACTCATTGACATCTCGTGTTCGCTTTGTACCCTTTATCTATATTTTTGTTGTGGAAGTTGATTTTCGTACTCTCTTTTTACCATTCTCTTTTTCTTTTCTTTTTTAAATTCACATGAATAAAGAGGGGAAAAAAAGAGAGTGAATAATCTGTAGTAATTCATGAATTAATAATCTGTATTTTCTTTTCCTTTTATTGGCCTCCTCCCCTTCCAAACTGCTGCTCTTTTGCTCTTAAGTTCGACATTTTAGACATTGCCGTGGGAGTGGCACCTCTAAGTTTTCACAATTTTGAAACGCGATGAATATAAGGGTATGTTTGGTTGCGATGGAATAGTCATTTCAATGACTTACTTATTTTAATATTTGGTTCACTATTGAATAATGGAATGATGATTTCAAATGGAATCACTGTTCACCTTAGTAAAGGAATTGTCATTCCATTCAAATAACTAAGGAATTGTTATTTCATTTCTTCATCACACCAAAATTACTAGTGCCACTCCAACATTCACTATTGCCATACCAAAAAATACTTTGCCACTCCAAAAAAAATGCTATTGCCACTCCAAAAATTATTATTGTCACTCCAAAAATTACTATTGCCACACTATTCCATTGGAGATGAGAATGATTATTCCTAAGCACAACCAAACATGAGAATGTGAAATGATTATTTCATTCTCAATTCTTCCAATTCCATTCCTATTCACATTCACTTCCATCCAATCAAACGCACCCTAACTATCACCTGCTTTTTCCCTTGCACCAAAAAAGAAAGAAAGCAAGAATGTCACTATCACCTATAGTTTGGTGACTTTGGTCAAAATAATGAATTTTACTGCTTTGAGCAGAATCCTAATCGCATTAATTAAAGGTCAGGTCCACCATTGGATTTTGAGTGGCATTTTTCAGGAATTCACCTAACATAAGTGTTTTTATAACTCAAGTATCCGAAACCTTCGATTAATCTTCGAGCTCAATCTCACAGTCCACTTGTGTTAAGTCTTATTGAAGTTGGACCAAAGTTTCGTATGGACTAATTCCAAAAGAGTTGATAGCACCCGATAAATTTCAAAAGGGAACAATCTCCTAAGTTTCAAGCCTTCATTTTTTTTTTGGATAATCGATAATCATGTGTAAGTATTGTGTGTTAACTACTAGGGCAACATCTTGAGGTTACTTCTCCTAATAGAGTTAAGTATTGTGTGTTGACTTATGGGCACCATGTGTGGCTGTGTCTTACCCTCTCCTTAACTACTGAACCTCTTCACATGAACCTACGTGAATCAGCTACTCTCACCGCTTCTCCTACCGTTTCGCTCAAGCTCACCATCTGTTTCGGCAGTTAATAATTTGATTTAAAAAATACTTAACCCTTTTCCGGAAGAGTATTTTAAAATCCAAACCATCCTAAAACACTCTTAAACGGCAATATTGAGAGCGGTAGTGAAGCGTAAAACAAAGTGGTGGTGGAGGCAAATTTTTGTCCGTGAATACGTACGGACGAAAATTGGGACGGTGTTACTGTGCCACACAAAAATGTTCGCAAGTGCCAGAGACTCGCATAATTGATGTTGACACACATCGAGCTTCTACTGTGTTGCAACGTGCACCCAGAAGTCAATTCAAGTCAATTTCATTCATGTTTTTATGCCTAAACGTGTATGGCCAAGATCAGAAGTGCGGCTGCTAAAATTGCACTTTGCTGAAACTACTCACCATCCCCCCAACCTGAGAAGGTCGGTGAATTCTCTTTCTTTTGTCCTGAAGCTTTTCCTGTTGTTGATGGCTACAGAGAAAATAGGAGAGCTGTCTCTCCCTTTTACCATCTTTGCTTCCATTATTGTAATTGGCATCGACATCTTAAAATTCCATTTTTCTTTAATCTGTGATGGTGGAAGTCCTTGACCAGAGCTTCTGCACTTTCTCTTCATGCCTGTACAAATCACAAGTAATTCTTTTAGTTTTTCTACTTCAACTCTTTTCTCTAGCAATTTCAATCCCAAGAGTTTTTCGCCAATTCTTTAGACTTTTCTTCCTTCTATCTATAATATATATGCAGACGTACGTGTATATATACAGGGAATGGTTCAATGAACACCCTAATAAAACACCCAATGGGGACACCCAAAATCTCAATCTGATAGTTCCCGATTGAATTTTTATGATCCGAACCGCTCAATGTGTGCAGAATGTGATTTTAAGGGTGTCCGCGAGAAATTAGCAAAAAAAAATGACCGGGAAAGGCTTGATTTGAGCAGTTTTTATTTGAACCGTTCAATAAATAATTGTTCAGAACTGTTCGGATCAAGCCCTTCCCGGTTATTTTTTTTGCTGATTTTTAGCGTGTACCCTTAAAATCACATTCTGATCACATTGAGCGGCTCGGATCATCAAAATTTGATCGGGAACCATGAGGTGTTTTTTTAGGTGTCTCCGTTGGGTGTCCCCGGAACCGCCCCATATATATATATATATATAGTGTGTGTGTGTGTCACAAAAAATTAGAATCCCGATAAGCACAAGTTGGTGTTTATTTAAGTGAAAGTCTATGCCGGAATGCACCGCCTTCAATCAAAAATACAAAAATTGTGCTCTTTTTTTGTTGGTAATTGCACTGACATTGTAGGAAAACCCACATGAGCACATTCTCTAGAGTCTAAACTAGTACTATTGTGAGGATTAAAAAAAAAAATAGTACTATTGCGTATCCGTACATTTGCAGAATTGTGTACAAAATCCATTGACCATTGAGCATCAACAACGAATGGCATCTTTTCAGGGTCTTAGTTTTAGCAACTCTACTAGATTTTCCGGGTTTACAGCAAAGAAGGTCAGTTTAGGAAGCTACAGAGTAAGGTGTGAAGAAAGAGACTATTTGGGTGCAGATGAAGAGAAAAAGGATGGAAAAAAGAGGGTGAGAATCTTGATAGCCGGTGGGGGTGTTGGGGGGTTGACCTTGGCTTTGGCAGCCAAGAAGAGAGGGTATGAAGTGAAGGTGTTTGAGAAAGATTTGAGTGCAGTGAGGGGTGAGGGCCAGCACCGCGGCCCGATTCAACTCCTGAGTAGTGCTCTGGCAGTCTTGGAGGCTATTGATAAGGATGTGGCGAGGCGAATCGTGGAAGCCGGTTGTGTTACCGGTGACCGGATCAATGGCCTTGCCGATGGAATTTCGGGTGAATGGTATGCTTATCTCCTTCAACTTTTAATGAGTTCATAAATGTTAGTGTAAATATTTTATGTCATGTCTTCTATATTTCTTGATTGTCTAACAGTTCCTTCTTCGACCAACTAGGTTGCTTGGAGGTCAGTCCATTTGTAATGCTATATATATGCTTCCTCTCTTCTACAATGTTTGCAATTCAATCCAATAATACCATATTCTCTTCCCAAATATTCTAACAGTAATTGTTGAAATGTCGTTTGCGTTCTTGTCTGCTGTGTAGTTTAGTTGTCTATGATTGTGGAAACTGAAAACAGATCTATTTCTGCTTAATTGTTCAAACGGAGGGTAATGGAAGAAACATATTACTAGCTGATTGAGAAAGGGAACTATGTCTGAGTATTTTTCTTGCTCATCATTCAGCCCTTGGGAAATGAAAGTCCATACTTTCGGATTTATATGATCTATCTTGCTGCAGCAGTAATTTTACTTCAGTTTTCATTTTCAGAAGCTATAGGTATCATTTGATGTAAAACCTGCCATAGAACAGGCTTAACAAGACCTTCTAGTCTGTGGATGGTGAATTGAGGTGGAAACCGAGTCAGAAGGATCTCAATTTGTCGTTTGTATCACTTCTTCGCACAAGTTGATAGTCTCAATCAAGGCAGTTAGAAATTAGAATTGCAATCGACGACTGAACTGATCGCGGATATACTACTAGTGTCTTGTAGTTATGGGGTTCAAAACTCGAATTCCCATTTTATTAGTGGAGATTGCTTATGCCACTTTTTTTTTTGGAGAGTTGTTTGCAACTCTAATTTTTGGGAATTTGTTCTCAAAGCCAAGTATGTGATCAAGTACAAGAACAAATTGCTTTTTCTGTTTCTACATTGAGAGTCAGCATCAATATATAGTTTTCCAAGGCACATCATGAATATAGTTCCAGATAGGAGAAATTTAAGCATATTGCAACTGAGGTGCACATATTTTGGAAATGATTGAAGGTGATTTTTTCTGCCGCCCTCTTTTTCAGGTTTACGAAGTTTGATCTTTTGACGCCTGCTGTGACAAGGGGGCTTCCTGTTACCCAAGTGATATGTAGAATAGCTTTGCAAGACATCTTAGTGAGTGCGGTAGGGCAAGAAATACTCAGTAACAACTCTAAAGTTGTTGATTTTGTGGAAGATTCTGGCAAGGTCTGAAGTTTCCTAATATGTCATCAAAACCTTTGATTTGATTGGATTCTATACCCTATCTGATGCACTTTTGTATCATAGGTCAGAGTAATTCTTGAAGATGGAAGGCAGTTTGAAGGTGACGTTTTGGTCGGGGCAGATGGAATATGGTCAAAAGTACGACCTCCCTCCCTCCCTCTTTCAGCTACTCTTTCTCGTTGAATTACAGAACTTGTTGAGCTAATTCTTTCTCCTTTCTTTATACTTTTTAACTTTGAATTAGTTAATTTTTATAGGTGCGTTCAAAACTATTTGGTGCACAACCGGCAGACTATTCAAATTATACGTGCTATAGCGGACTAGCAAACTTCAGGCCACCATACATTGATACTGTTGGGTATGTATTTGGTGTCGTTTTGGGGCTTCAAATTGATGCATTATGAACTATTGTAGTTTACTCATATTTATGCGTATAAGGAAGAGGTTTGAGAAGCATCTATTCTCATCATTTTTGTTTGAGAGGACATTCACATATTGATTAATTCTTCATGTATATGTCCTTCTTAAGTTGTTTTACTGTGAAAATTATGTATTCTCTTTGAATCTCAAATTGGCTTGCGAGATCGTTGATAAAGTTCATAGCATCATTTGAGGGATACAAAATGCTTGATTTGCTTATATTGCATTCTTAAACGGTAGGTATCGTGTATTCTTGGGAGCGAACCAGTACTTTGTTGCTTCAGATGTAGGGAGTGGGAAGATGCAATGGTATGCCTTCCATAAGGAAGCCCCCATGAATCATGATCCTTCCGGAGGCAAATCTCTCTCTAACACCCTCCCTCTGAAATCATATTCATCATAACATGATATAATCATATTTATGTACTGGGTGCACAAGTTTCACCTTAAATCTTGTCTTTTGATGTTTCAGATAAGAAGAAAAGGCTTCTGAAACTGTTTGGCAGCTGGTGTAGTGAAGTGGTTATGCTAATCTCAGAAACACCAGAGGATATGATTCTGCGAAGAGATATCTATGATAGGGATATGATCTACTCCTGGGGTGTCGGATGCGTGACTCTTTTAGGCGATGCTGCTCATCCTATGCAGCCAAATCTCGGTCAAGGGGGTTGCATGGCAATTGAGGTAATCAAAGTTGATCCTGGTGACATTAACACTAAAAGGATAACATGGCACTCCTGAAGTAGGAGGGAAAATGAAAGAGAACAATTCATAAACAATTTTTTGAGAGCTGAAATATATTCGTGCAGGTGATCCTCTGTAGAGTAGGAATTTCACAAGCAAATGTAATACTCTGCTTAATTTTGGAACATGGGTCTTAACTTTTTGCATTGCCATTGCCTTGTTGGACTGGCAATTTCATTTGTAGGATTGTTACCAACTTATACTTGAGCTCGATAAGATAACTGAAAATGGCACCGATGTTTGCTTGCCAAATGAGATTGCCTCAGCTCTGAAAAGGTATGTAATGTGAAAGTTAAAGTTATAAGTGCTGCTCAGTAAAATAACATATCCTAATTTTCTGGTCGGTGAGTCTAAATTTACCTTTTTCTACATGGAAACCTTGAGAATGAGGAGAAATATATGGTCAACATTTACTTATCTTATGAAGTCTGGAGTCTGATCTTTATGTTATGGAATTATATGGTTTGCCTGAAAAGAAAATGAAATGTCTGCTTATTTCCACTCGTGTTGTCGTTCCTTTTTTATTGTTTCGCCTGTGGCTCACTTACCAGGCGATACTGTCCAACTACAACAGTAGTTCCCAATTTCTGTTTACTTTGATGGATAGATATGAGGAGAAAAGAATGTTCCGTGTCAGTGTAGTTCACACAATGAGCCGAATGGCATCAAGAATGCTTGCCGATTACCGACCTTACATGGATTTTGGATCTGGTCCACTATCTGTAAGTTTTGTGTTTCCTCCAGTTTCATGCTTCAATCTATAGAGTTTCACAGATCAAAAAAAAAAATCTATACAGCTTCCTTTTCTTTCAATCTTCATTCATTAATGGGTTTTTATCTTTTCGTTGTTGTTCGCATTGTCACAGCATTTGTCGGATTGGCAGATAAGGCATCCTGCGATTCCCATTGCACGCGTATTTTTGCAAGTATTTTTGCCGCAAGTCATGAGTTGGATGGTAGCAGGCCATGGGTAAGCAAAACAAAAGATCTAATTTACTTTTGGTGCTAATATCGACATTTAGAGTGTCATTGTCCTAGGACACATTCTAAAAACTTCGACCTTTCGTTCAGCAAGGAAAGGCACTATAAGAAGTAAGAACAACATCAGGTGTCACCCGATATAACTTCGTGTCTCCCAAATTGCCACTCTCCTTTGAACTATACTAAGTACCAACTAAAGGGAGGCTTTGCATAACTCCTCCAACAAAAATGGATAGAACTAGAAATAGACTGAAGTCCATGTATAGTCCGTTCTGCATCTCAGTTCCTCAAATTTCTGTTTCAAAGGCTTCATATTAGACATAATGGGACTGCCCTCCTGGCTTTCTTTGCCTCCTTTCTCGTGACACCCACAACCAGATGTTCATTAAGTTGAAGAAATAAGGCTGGCATCACTCTACTTAGACCAGAACCACATTCCATCGGAGGACCTGCAAATCTAATTCAAATATGTTTTTGCTGACCTGAATTCCTTGCCTTATCTAGAAGACATTTCTTTGAAACAATCTTTTGGCAACAGAAGTGGGGGACTTTCAATAATATCACCCCCACCAAATTCAATAAACAGGGTATGAGTCAGTTTGGGGAATGATTGTGCATCAGCAATCAGCACTTGGGATGCGAACGTTTGTAGATACATGTGCTACGTTTAGGAAAGATTGCTGAAATTATTGAACCGTGTCAAATTGTCGCCTAAGTATTGTTGCAATCATCTGGGCTTGCTTTCAGAGTCATAAGAGGTTTTAGTCATGACTATGCCAGTAGGAGGGTACCCAGGCACAAATCAATATATGTGCAGTTAAGGTACCTCATGATCATAAGGACCGTACCTATCAAGTAAATAATGTAGGGGTGCAAGTTAAGTGCTCAGAGGTTCTGAGGTTGTGCAAGTTATCTAACTCAGTACCGCTATCTATGGCAAAAGCAAAGAAGAGACCTATCCTTTCCGACTCACATCGTTTCATGCTACCAGTAAAATGATCTATTTCAGCTTCGTAACTTGTAAACTACAAGTATCGTATTGTATTCTCTTGTATTGTTGTTCTCAGTTAATTTTTATTCATAAGTGAGAATTCTTAGATTGGTCATGTTGCTCTCCATGCAGATTGTGGTGAAAGGAAGCAACATTGGCAATGGTTCCGCTAATGAACGTTGGCCCGTTGGGATTGTTCTCCGAATTAGTCGCTCCGTGTTATAAACTCATTGGCTGGTTTCGTGGTGTTGGAGCTTGGATAAACTAAGGGTAAACACAAGGCCAAGCGAGAGTAAAATCTTAGTACTTGATGATGAGTGCTCGAAAGCACTTGATTAATATTCATGTAAATTCACTACCATGTGATCGCAAAATAGTTATAGCTGTTAAAGCTGGGGACCTGGGTGCTTGGAAAATTTATACAGCAACTCGTGATTTTTTTGGAATATATATACAATCAACACCTCTCAAGATTTTCTTTTCACTTTAACCCTGCCCTGTTCTGAGAAGTCTGTTGTGTTGAAGAACTTATGTTGGGTATTCCTTATATTGTGTGAGCATGAATGCATTATGTTAGGCCTGGAGCGATGGATTTGGTTATATAATACCATTCTCTGTTGCTGCTCAAGGCCATAAAAGACTTAAGTGAAATCCTTCGTAACACCAATTGATTTTAGGACAAATCGTGAAAATGTGGTCGGACAATTAGCTACATGAAGAGTGTTTGCATCAATTGAGAAGTGTATAAATCAATTTCTAATGATAAATGTTTCAGTAAATCATAAAGAAAATGGTAATTGGAAAACTGTTTTGTTAATGTTGACACTATAGTGCATAAGAGTCTTGTACTGTGCACTTGCTACAAATTTTTAATACACTCGAATTTTGGAATTAACAAAATTAATTTTGACATTATCACTATACAATCGTTATTAACAAACTTGTAATTATGAGAGATTCGCCGTCAATAGAGAGAAGAGCCTTGACTTTTCAGTTCAGGTTAGGCCGGTCTCATCATTCACGCAATTTTCCTGTCCATCAATTGAATCACACGGGTACACATCCAGACAACACATAGCAAACGAAAAAACGTTCATCCCGGATTCTATTCCTCAAATCAAAATTTATATCAATTGATTCTTATTCATTCAGTCAAAGTTTCCACAGTAAGTGCACACAAATAAATAAAAATGCATGGAATTATAAAATTATTGTACGTTATTTATGAAAAAAATTTACTATAATTGCAATATTAGCAGTTTAATCATGTTTAGTAAGATTATTAGCGAAAATAGTAACCTTTATTTTCAGAAGGCTTTAGTGAAGGGCACGCGACCCTCCACCGCATCACACCGGAGCTCAATCAGCTGCTTGACGACGACGTCGTTTTCGAATTCAAAGTGATAAAAACGACCAGGTGGAGCGCGTCAACTACTACTAGTTGAGAAATCAGCGCGGGCTCGAACTCCGTAGTTAACGAAATTTGAACATCGAATTTCAGTTCCGCGAAACCGCCTCGACCTCTGCCGCAAAAGCAAACCCTAGATAGATAGGGTTTTTGGCGTCGGCTTTCCAGTTTTGCTCCAATCAAGATTCGTTTCTGAAATTATTATATATATATATACACACACACGCACACACGCAACACATGGAAGATACACTGGTTGTTGTTATATAGAGGGTTTTGGGAGATTTGTATCCGCTAGATTCGTTTCTGTTGGGTGTTGGATTGATTTGGTTTTGGTTTTGGTATTGGTTTTGGTTTGGATCTGAATCTGAATCTGATGGATTACGGGCGCAAGAGAGGCAATCCAGACGGTTCCTTCACCAGTAACGGAGGGATAAAGAGATCCAAGCAAGGTTTGTACCCTTTTAATCTCTCTTATCTTTTCGATTGCTTCACTTCTGTTAGCAGTTACTCGATTTGTTGATTCACTAAAATCTCTCTCTCTCTCTCGAAAAGAGAGGGTTTGTAATGTGTAGCAAACTTGCTCTGTGCGTGTGTGTGAATTTTGTGGAAGACAGATGGAAACTTTATTCGTTTCTTCGCTTATATGAATCATTTCACAGCTTATAATTTCGGTTCTTGGTCCTTTTTGGTGTCTTCTCTCTCTCTCTCTCTCTCTCTCTCTCTCCTGGATGTCATATTCAATTTGACCTAGGTTTCCACTAGTTTTTACTTTGTTGTGTTTTTGTTCATTTTTCTCTCTTTCTTTGTGTTCTCTTGGGTATTTCCACTTCTCCAGACTTTGCATAGAAGTCGACTGTTATAGACTTAGAGTGCCCTGTTTTCTTAGGATGATGCTGTGTACTTCAATAGTATTTTTTTGGTTGTCACTATCTTTGCCAGTGCAAAGTGGTTTCATGAAGTGGATTTTTAAATGTAGGCTTTAGGTCTTTTGTAAAATTGACGTTAAGGATGTTTGAATAGAGGTAATATGGGTATAAGAGCTATACGAGGTCTCGAGTTTACTTCAAATCTAGAGTATCACCATTTTGTACACAAGACCTTCCAGAACTTCGCTCCAACCTTCTGCCGAAACTCATTCCAAAAAATGTCACTGCTAAAACTTATGCCAAAATGGCATAAAGTTTGCCCAATGTGCCAGAACATCATCTCTACGCTCAATTTCTCATAATATGACTGACAAATAGAATTTGGCAATTTTGAGGAAAATATATGAAATTGAATTTGCATGATTGGAGTAACATTGCCAAATTATGCCCTTTTGACACTGTTGCATACCGATACTGCTATTTGGCACCAACTACGGGAGGTGTTTCAAGGTAGATTACGATAATCAAACATTGGGGTGGGTTCCACAATGGTGATACTGCTATTTGGCACCAACTACGGGAGGTGTTTCAAGGTAGATTACCATAATCAAACATTGGGGTGGGTTCCACAATGGTTAGGCTTATACTATTCTTCATTATGGAATTCAATGCTTATGATCTGAGAAGACAGTTGTTTGACACGTTTCACTCTTATTTATAAACTCATGGAGTCACAAAGGTAATATTCCCTTGTATTTAATATGATTTTTTTTGTAAATTCCATTAAAGAAATGAGAGCTGTTATTCTTGAACAGAAATTTTGCTCTTAAAATTCATCAAATCTTGTAAAGGATTTACCAGTGATTAATAAATGCTAGTTTTATGTGTTATGGATGTTCTGGGAAGTTTCTGATCAAGAACTCATAGAATTGTTAATTGAAAGAAAGCAATTAATTTTCTGTAACAGAAAGGGACTCGTTTGCAACTGGTATAGGAAGCAAATCAAAGCCATGCACGAAGTTTTTCAGGTTCAATCTTAACCCATGCAACGTTAATACTATAAGTTAAATTATCGCCTGCAATTGTTGAACAATATTTTGATGGTAATCTGTGAGCAAGAACACTTATCCAGTTGATTAATTTGAATCAAAAGAGGCGGTTGATCTCTTTCAGCTGGTGAAAAAGCTATAATGAATTTCTAAGGAGATGCTATTGGATTATGAAGCAAGTTATAAGTAATTGAAAGTAACCTTTTGTTTCTACTACCCAATTAGCTCTTGTATTGACGTTCTGTTAATATATGGATTGCTCGAAACTGGAAGCTGTCAGAGGTACATAAAGTAATTTTTCTCAATTTATGCTTTCTTCTCTTTTATGTTGTGGTCAAATTTTCTAGTAGTTCTGCACAATTGATGTTTTGTATTCGGTGTTTCGGGATTCATTCTCCTTAGTGTTTTAAACGAAATTACTTTGAGTTAGGGAGTCAAGTCCTCAGAAGATCAAGATTTTAGCGTTCTCAAGAAATGCATTGGTCTTTATTGAGTTGTACAATAGGCAGCAAACAGATTGCATATGTAGCCTTTCTTTACTCTACGGCTTTGTACTTTGCCACATTTCTTTGGGAGGTTCACAGGTACACTTGGTCCCACAACCCCGTCAGGTGGGACTCAATACCAAAAGAAGTAGGAGGAAACTTCTTCCCTGTTTCAGTTTCTGTTTTGAATTTGCTGTTTGCTGAGGGCCTCCTATGACTTCCGTGTTTTCCACTTGGTTTGTTTCGGAATTTACAAACCCTAGCTGTGCTGGGGATGGCCAATCTTGCCCTCCTTTGTATTTTGCCAATTGAATTTAAAGCAGATTTATGGTGATGAATCTTCCAGTTTTGTGTCTATTAATTTCCCTCATGGACCTCTCTTCTGATCCATGGTGCAGCACTTCTGGATGCTCATTTGGGGAGGAATGCCATTTCCTGCATTATGTTCCCGGTGGCTACAGTGCAGTTTCTCAGATGACAAACATGGGTGGTAATCATCACATTCCTTCTGGAAGAAATCCTATGGCCCCACCACCATTTACAGATGGTCCTGCTCCGACCGTCAAGAGCAAGCTCTGCAATAAGTTCAACACGGCAGAAGGATGCAAGTTTGGCAACAAGTGCCGTTTTGCACACGGGGAGATGGAGCTGGGCCGGCCCAGTTTCCCACCCCACGAAGATCCCCGAGGCATGGGACCCATGATGAATCGTTTTACAGGTCGGTCCGACCCACCCCAACATGGGCTAGCTGCTGCTGCCAACTTTGGTGCATCTGCTACGGCCAAGATCAGCATAGATGCATCGCTGGCAGGTGCAGTCATTGGAAAGGGTGGTGTAAACTCGAAGCAGATTTGTCGTGTGACTGGGGTAAAGCTTGCGATAAAGGAGCATGACACAGACCCGAATCAGAGGAATATTGAGCTGGAAGGGACTTTTGATCAGATCAAACAGGCGAGTGCCATGGTAGGGGAGCTCATCATGAATGTAGGGGCTGCCCACCACCACCACCCACCTCCTGCCAAGCCGAGTCTGGCTGCTGCTCCGGCAAACAATTTCAAGACAAAGGTGTGTGAGCATTTTACCAAGGGTTCGTGTACCTTTGGAGAAAGGTGCCATTTTGCTCATGGAGATGGTGAGTTGCGCAAGTCAGGGGTTTGAGTGTTTAATTTGTGCTGAGTCTTCGGATTTGTATTGGTAAAATTTTCTGGGGGGTTGCACAATCCATGATTTTAACATTTTGGAAGGAAACTTTTGATTTTGTAGCGGAGTTAATGATTTGTTTGTGTTCTTTTTGGGCTCTTATATTTTGGCATTGTGATTGTGCTTCATCTTTTTAACTGCTCTCAAACACGCCTGTGCTGTGTATCTATCCGTTTTATTCAATAATCGTAACATCTAAGCTCTCAAATCTCCTATGAAGCATGCTGTTACAAGGTTTAAAACCTTTGGCCGCACCTAGAACTCAAATGCACAAAAATATTGATTTGATAAATTAGGGGACAGATGTTGCAGGAGGCCAGTCAAGCAATATTCTGCTACGGGGCACAGTTGAACTCCACGGCACTGGGCTACTTGCTTGTTGAACTCTGCGGCGCGGGCTTTATGTGTATCGAGCAAGTCTGAATAAGCTTTCCGCTGAATGTAATCAAATCATGTACGAGTCCGGCTACCATGCCCCAATCTGGTTTTAGGGCATCATGCCCCTCTTTTTTTTAAACCGTTGGATATCCTAAGTTAATCCCAGCCCTCAATCCATCCCCTTTCTCTCTCTCCTCTTTACCTTCTAACCCGGTTACTCCTCTCACTCTCTCTCCATCTTCTTTTCTCACGGCCACTTCTCTTCTCACGCCCACTGTTGGGAGCAGGACGCACTCCGCCATGGCCATGCTCTCCTCCTCCTGCCCTCTGCCATAGCAGCCCCTCCACAAAGATCACCGAGGTACTCGCTCTCTCCTCTCTCTCGCCAAAACACACACATAGTTATGAAACCCCCTCTCCATCTCTCAGGCCGAACACACATAGCGTGGGTTACTTGGCAAAATGGGGGAAGATCTAGGGCTTCACATGGGTTGCTTGGGAAAATGGGGGAAGATTTAGGGTTTTGTGAAAATCAGGACAGACTTAGAAACTTTTGGGGCATTCTCAGTACCCAACAGCTGTAGGGTTTAATTCTTGATCCTTGCACTTATTTGCACTTTCTGTTTTCGTAACAGGTAGAATTCTAAGTTCTAGTCTATTTTTCTGATTTCGTAACACGTAGAATTCTAAGTTCTAGTCTATGTTTCATAGCCCATTTACATTCTACGTTCTCAGCAGTTGACTATTGCTAGAAAATGCTAGTAAAATGGATTGAGTACTCTGCATTTGAACTCCATCACATCACTGTGATGTTTGTCTCATCGATTGTGTACCTATTTTCCCTATCGGCTCACACTTTCGGGTGATTGGCCCGGGAATGAAGCCAGGTCCTATGTGCCCAAATATTGTTATACCCCTATTTTTGTGGATTTTCAGCTATGTCGCCGAATCTCTAGTATGGAATTTATGCCACCCGGACCACTACTCCATTAAAATAAGTTCACTAAGTTCCTTCTCATTCCACTAAGATATTGAATACAAGAGACAAGAAAAAAAAAAAAAAAAACAGAGCACTGATTTATTCTCCCATAACTATCTTTTACAGTTATGGCTCCACCAAAAAAGAAAACTAAGGGGAATGTGGTAGATGTAGATTGCCGTAATGAAGAGTTGAAAGAAATGGATGAAGAATGTCGTAATGAAGTTCCGAAGCACCCTCGTAATGCATGGATATTTTTCTAGTATGTCTTTTTGCAGCTTTGTGAATCTGTTAATGCAATGGCATAGATTTGTGATATTGTAGTTTGATTTGTAATTTGTTGGTTGTAGCCAAGAACAATGCAAGTTGAAGGATGATGTTTCGTTGAAGTCAATGGTAACTATTTAATTTTGCTATATGGGTGTTTACACTTATGTGGATTTTGAACTTTTCAAGCTAGAATTTGTACTCTTTCAATAATTGTAGTCAATGGAGGAAATTTCTGAAAAGTGGAAAGCTTTAGGAGACCATGCTAGGCAAAAGTACAAGAAAAAATCTATCAAGAGTTCTGAGAAATACAAAGAGGACAAAATTAAGCTTGATCTTCCGAAGGCTCCGAAGGTGGTAATAGTATCTATGTTCATTCATATGCTTTTCAGTTTTTATTGCTCTCGTGAAATTGATTAAAGTTGTTGATTTTGTGTTTAGAACACCTTTATTTCAAGGACTCAACTTAAGGCGGCTTATGATAGGATGCAAGAACTTGATCCGTTTCAAGTAGAGAGTGTAAAAGCTATGGGGTTTGGAGGTATCTTAGAACTGAAATGTACGAAGTTAGATCGATCTCTTTGTGAGTGGTTGGTGCGACATTTCGATCCTGTGTCTCTTTGCTTGCATGTGCATGGCAAGGACTGCATAATTACACCACTAGATGTGAACCACATTTTAGGATTGCCATGTGGTGGCCAGAAGGTGATCCTTAAAGGGGAATATACCGAAATTCATGAATTGTGTTTGAGGCATGAAGTAGGTGACCAAGGTTCAATATCTTTCGATCATTTACACAATTATTTGATGAACAACAAAAAGGACGACGATGACTTCAAGGTTTCGTTTCTGTTGTACATAATGGGGACTATTCTTTGTCCAACATCAGAATTTGGAGTCAATAAGCGTTTTCTCCATGCATTAAAGGACTTGTCCTCTGTAAGGAAGTTGGATTGGAGCCAATTTGTTCTTAAGTTTTTAGCCGAAGGCATTCAAAAGTATCAGAAAGGACGCAAAGTGATTCGGGGATGTCTATTGTTCCTAATGGTACATCTCTTAACTTTGTTTATTACGTCAAAGTTTTTTTGAATATTGAATTGATTATGTATGTCAATCTTTGATTTTCCTACAGTTGTTTTACTTAGAGCATTGCACGCCAGCCGAATATTTCACTTCCCGATGCGGTATGCGACCTTCACCCCGCCTCTCAGCTTGGGAAGATAAAGACATAAGGAAAAGAGCTTGTTGGTTCAATAAGACAAGTAAACGGAAAGGTGAAAAGGTAATGTGCAGTTGTTGTTGACCAATGATGAATCCTTTTTGCTGCTACTATTGCTTCCTGTTATTGCTATTTGCTACTACTGACTGCTGTTGTAGTGGTAGCAACTACCTACTGTTGGTGTTTTTGGCTACTCATACTATTATATTTGTTCTTTTTCCGTGAGGATCAGCTCTTGAAATGTGTCTGTCATGTGGGAATAATCTCATGTGGTTGCCGTTTACCTGTTAAGATATTATGTCCAACACTAGCTTGAGCTTGAGTGCAGTCCAGTAGTTCTGTTGACTGTTGTGTTGCTGCTGTTTGTTTTGATGTTGTTCAATTGTAGTTGATGCTATGAGAGATGGTTCTTGTTGTTCAGTGAGTCCTTTTTCAGCTTCTAAGTTCTCAAGATCCTCAAAAGTGTGACTGTCATGTAACGCTCTCTTGATCTTTTCCATTTCTCATAATAGGTCAAAGTCATTATTGAAGATGGAGTTGGCAAGAGAGAGAGAATGATGAATCAAGGAAAGGAGGTTGACCATGATAAATCAATGGAGAATGGCTAGGTTAAAAATCTAACTAGTATGGTAGAGAGAATGTCGAGCCTATTAGAAGAGACATTGGCCGCTATGCATGAGAAAGATCGTAAGCGTAAATATTCTGCAACTAATGGAGGCATTAACAAGGACACTCCATCTGCCTTGGAGGAACCCGATGTCGAAGGACATTTCAAAACTAAGAAGGCAAAACGCACCGAAAATGCATTATCGGATCAGATGACATCTCCTCTAAAGACAAACAAGGAAAAAGACAAGGAGGAAGCTAAATTGAATGCTTCATCAAAGAGATTACGAAAGATGGCAGCTAATGTTCGTGAGGCCTTGTCTCGTACAGCTCCTGCAATTGATGGCAAGAATAAGTGGGAAAACAAATTGAAGACAAATAGATTTGACAAATCTCAACCGCTGAAGAGAAATGCCAACAAGGTAACAAGATGTGAATAATTATTATATTCTTAATTCTATTACGGTTCTCTCATTAGAATGCGTGATTGTTAATTTATAGAAGCCTACCATGGAAGCGGAATCCAAGAGGGCAGATGTAATGGCCACACTTTCCAACGAAAATCAGTTGATGCTAAGATATGTCTTTGACCATACCCAGTCTGAAAGGTAGGAATTCTTACAAGGCAGACATAATTATGCGTATTTAATTATGACACTTGTAATAATCTGCTTTATTACTTGTAGGGAAATTCTTTGTGACTTGGGCATAGAGCACTTAAATAGGCATGATTTTTTTTCTGCACGGCCGAATGAGTGGATTGAGAGTGGACTGATAAACCTAGTTGCTTTGAAAAAAACTCTACTACAAAAGAAGAGGTACCTGAATGGATTATGGCCAGCATGGTATTTACCCACCTATTTTTCGGTATGTATTTATCATGCATTATTTGTTTTAATGTTTGCGAATGTGGTTATAGTTATTAACGTGTAAGTTTTCCCTTTGTAGAATTATGCTTTGCGTGGTGGTTTGAATGCCAAAAGTTGGGCCAAACATTATACGGGAACGCATCGATACACGGGGGAACCCCAAGCATGTGAACGAGTATACATCCCAATAAATGATTCAGACAGTCATTGGTTTATGTGTGTAATAAACATTCGCCATGGGATTGTATACATTCTTGACTCATTGCCATCTCCGACGGAAAACAAAAGACGAGCTGAATTGCTCACATGTGTGGTAAAATACTTGGACGATTTATTTCAATACTTTCCATTTGAAAGATTGAAATGGCTTCCAATTCAAGAAGCTGCTGATTGTGGCGTGCACACTGCCAAGTACTTTAATTTGGAGCAATTTATCGAAGATGAATTGATTATGGTAACAAGCTAATTTTTCATATAATGTCATTTATACCAGTTTATATACTCAACACTTATTCCTAATTTTTGGTTTCATTTCTTAATTGTAGCTGAAATTCAGTTCTGCAGAGGGTAGGATTGGCTTAGTTTTGGACTTGATCATGTTTAAAGGGAACAATGTCAAGGACAAGATTATGGAGAAGGCTAAAAAGAAATATCCCAGCCCTAAAGGGAAAAACTGATGATATTGTGTAGGAAAAACTGACCATATTGCTGCTGACCGTGTAGTATTTTGGATGTAAATGCAGCTGCCTTTTTGTTAGTTAACATGGCAGCTGCCTTTTTGTTAGTTAACATGGGTATATTGACTAACCATGTAGATAGCTACTAATGATATGTGGCTGCCTGTTGTTACTCCAAATAGCTAAAAACTTATGATATGTATTCAATGAAATCGAGGCATTTCTTTGTTTTGATGAATGTTGAGAAATTTTATGCCTGCTTGTTGTGAATGAAGGGATACCCTACCATTTGATGAATGAACGCATTTATATACCGAGGCATTCTTACCACAGATTTTGGAAGGGAAAAATAGTGACTGGAGGTACTTACCATGACAAAAAACATACTTACCACGAATACATGATGTACTTAACTAAAACTGGACATTCTTACCACAGATTTTGAAAGGAGAAAAAATAGTGGCTGAAGGTTTTTACCATGAAAAAGAACATACTTACCATGAACACAGGATGTACATAACTAAAACTAAACATTCTTGCCACAGATTTTGGAAGGGGAAAAAATAGTGGTTGAAGGTACTTACCATGAAAAAGAACATACTTACCACAAATACAGGATGTACATAACTAAAACTGGACATTCTTACCACAGATTTTGGAAGGGGAAAAAATAGTGACTGAAGGTACTTACCATAAAAAAGAACATACTTACCACAAATACAAGATGTACATAACTGAAGATGTACATAACTGAAACTGGACATTCTTACCACAGATTTTGGAAGGGAAAAAAATAGTGGCCGAAGGTACTTACCATAAAAAAGAACATAGTTACCATGAATATAGGATGTACATAACTGAAACTGGACATTCTTACCACAGATTTTGGAAGGAAAAAATAGTGACTGAAGGTACTTACCATGACAAAGAACTTACTTACTACAAATTCAGGATTTTTATAACTAAACACTGGACATTGTTTCCACGAATACTGGATGTTCTTACGATTACAAATGAAAGACATTACATGAAACAAAGGTTACGATTACATCTTCAAACTGCATACGATTACATTTACCCTTCAGAACCGTTGCCGGGAATTGTTGACCATCCTCCAAAGTTCCTGCCTAGAATCTGGGCCTGAATACTATTTGGATTTGTCGACCATCCAGCAGCCTGTATAGTTTAAAAGTTATAATAATTAGTGAATGGACAAATGGATATTAGTCTATTAAATGACTACATAATAAGAGACTTACCAAATTAGGTTCAACACTAGATTCACAACCATTGGCAGTAAATGATTGTGGGTAATATGCAGATGAGTCTCGCCCAGTAAATGATTGTGGGTAATATGTAGATGAGTCTCGCCCAGTGAATGATTGTGGGTGAACTATGCTCGAATCTGATTCATTCTCGTCGACATTCCCCATATTGTTTGGTACTAATTTCGGGCATTTCGTTCGCATATGACCAGGTAGTCTACAGTGGCCACATTTTCTTACCTTTGGGATAAAGTCCTTTGCCAAATTTTGGCTCCCTTTATGCTTGATAATGACGGGATCGCCAATACCAAAATGCATAGATGTCCCCTCAACATTGTTCTCTTCTCTTGTTGCTTTTTGTTTGCTTTGAACATCTAACATATACAGCTCTTTCATTTTGAATGTTAACCTTGAGATTTCTTCTCTTGCCTCATCATATGCTTTGGTTGAGTGTGAAGCATAAAAAGCCATTTCGACACATGCAGTTAACAATGCACCATACCTTGTCGTTTGTGTTACCCATTTCGGCATTGGTGTGCGGCCATGAAGAGAGGAGGATTTCGCCATTTTTGTCCACCTTTGTGAGATCAGATAAGAGGGAATTTCTCTCAAGTGCTCCATTTTCATTACCGAAATCATATGACAACAAGGGAATCCAATTGACTCAAATTTCAAACAAGAGCATTTCATGATGCCTTCAGTTGGCTGATAGTACACTGACCACGTTGCATCCTCCTGTTGATACCGAGATAAGTAGTAAACCCGAAAATCTTCCATCTCAACTTTATCCACCCGAAACAATGATTGCTCTTTCTTAATTTCATCCCGAAATTTCCTGAATATGGCCCGAGAAAATGTATCAGCTGCATGCTGTTCAATGCGTTTCATGGTTGTAGAAAGAATGGGAGTACTATTCTCACTTTCTACTTGTGCCTTAGCCTCATTATGTCGAAGTTTAGCAAGAGCCCTATCATATGCTTGTACAAATTCAAAAAGCCTTAAACGTAGTTTTAGGAATCGATTCATAAATGCGTTCATTCCCTCAACACGTTGTGTGCTTTTTGCTCCTGCAAAAAAAATACCCCCGCAGCCCATAGGTGCCGTTTTTTTGTAAACCTCTATCGCCCAATTGTTTTCATGAAGATTATAGTTGTCCATAAGATTTGTCCATGCAATTTCAAATTCTTCTTCCGTTGGCATTGACATGCATTTTTCAAAGTCACACAGGAATCCAGGAACATGGACATTACTCACAGCATTCTTTTTCAGATGCCATTTGCACAAACGATGACGAGCATTAGGCAACGCAATTTTTATTGCTCTCCTCATGGCCTTATCTCCATCTGTCATTACCGACACTGGCATTTTTTCATTACCCATGGAATCAAGAAACTTTTCTAATACCCATGTATAAGCCTCAACAGTCTCAACAGTCAACAATGCACACCCAAATATCGCAGTTTGGAAGTGACTATTGACTCCAGCTAGTCTCACAAAAGGCTTCCCATAAGCACTCGTTCGATAAGTAGCATCAAATACTAGCACCTCTCCAAAGCACATGCAGTCTGTTAAAGATGTTGAATCTCTCCAAAACAGATTATTTAACCGGTTTTGCTCATCCACGTCATACTTGTAATAGAACAAGGGGTCATATTCTACTTTCGCACATAAATAGGCTAACGCACCTTCCGCGTCCCCATCCGCAACCTCTATTTTGCGTTGAGCTGTAAAATGATTGTAAAGATCTTTTTGCGTGTATCCAACCTTGTCATATCCACCAGATTGTTGTGCGGCAAAATCTATAATATGACTTGTTTTAATGCCAACTTTATGCATCGTATTAGCCGAAGCTTTATCAGGACTACGAACCTTCCTGTGGGAGCGGAGAAAGGGCACA
The DNA here is from genome assembly GCA_025413875.1 of Rhododendron molle. Classification (NCBI taxonomy): domain Eukaryota; kingdom Viridiplantae; phylum Streptophyta; class Magnoliopsida; order Ericales; family Ericaceae; genus Rhododendron; species Rhododendron molle. Next base: position 6,424,176 of record CM046394.1, on the reverse strand, counting down.
CCTATAGGCCCTATCAAGTTGTGGTTGTGGAAGCTTACAAAGTTAGCTACCACGTATTTGTTTGATTTTCGATCTAATTTGAGATGAAATATAGCAGGACATCCAACTCTAGTTAGTGCTATCGGCTCTTTTTTTCGATCTTCTCTTTCCATATATTTAGCTTCTCGATATCCTTCTTTTGAGCAAACCCACTTCCTTGAAGTAACAATACCCTCATCGTCCTTGTGAATATTATCCTTTCGGACACTAAAGCCTTTCACTTTGGCATATGCATTATAGAATCTTTCTCCATCCTCGTCCGAATAGAATACCATTTCATAAACATCTTCTTCCGTTAATTCATCCAACCGATAATCGCCAAGTCCATCATCAACACCATATCCGTCATCATCGCTATGTCCATCATCATCACCATATCCATCATCATCGCTATATCCGTCATCACTACTAGCGCCATCACTAATGTCTATCACTACATTTTTCCCTTTCAAACTGTCATCCATCTCTCTGAATCTGGTAAAATATGACCACAATTGGTGGTAAGTGTTTTCATATATAGTGGTAAAAATGCAACACATTATGGAGATAATTCTAAATCTGCTCAAATACGATCATAGTTTGTGGTAAGTATTTTCATATATCGTGGTAATCAACTGATATACATTATGGTTATTTTTATCTTGACAAACCAACAATAAAATAATAAATCATGTTCAATACCTAAGAATCACAACTAAATAAAGACTACAAAATGTGGATAAACTTACTTGGTCAAATTCTTCAATTTATTATTCTTGAAAGCTAGAGAGATTCTTCAATATTCATTTCATGAGACAAGAATGAATATGTGTGAAAAAGTGAAAAATCAGATGGATAAGTTTGAGGAGTTTAAGGTAGGTAAAGAGGAATTTCGGATCTTTAATGGCATAGTATGGGGTAGGTAAGCATTTATTGCACAGGTTCGAAAGTAACTGAATCATTTTTGAAAGTAAGTAAAGCCTTTTCATAAAGTAAGTACTAGCAAGAAGTGTGGTATATACACATAACTCATGAACAACCGAATATTGTCATGGTAACAAAAACCAGATGGCGTGGTATAAATAGCCTGATTTTGTGGTAAGGATGACATTAATGACAGGTTGGTACGTATTTATGTAACATAACTAATGCACCATAATGAGGGTAGTTAATAAGGTAACTACCACAATAAATGTGATGTTAGTTAGTTCTACTTAATTTGTATTACCTTGTAATTAAAACATAATACCTTAATGCTTAATAAAACTAAATAATGTATTGAATGGATCATTAGAGATCAATAGTTAGTAGTTACTCTTACATTAGCCAATTGTATCAATCACTTATTGATTGCAACTAAGACTACTGTTAACTATTACTTCTACTAATAACATTGATCACAATTAACCAATTTATTTTAGCCAAGTATATTAATGCTCAAGCATCACTATATTACCACTTATTGAATATGATCAATCAATTAAACTCTCAGTCAAATTATTTTGACTCCTATAGTAGATTATAGAGATTAATTGCCACCCTACCACTAATTGAATAGTCTAATGCCAATTATAACTACTAATTGTTATAATATCACGTTAAACGATTGCATACATCATTTCAAATAAATTTTTTAAATATAACTAGGAGATTATTACAATTATATGGTTTATATTTATTATTTGTAAAAATTTGTTATAAGAAACATATATACACAAAGTAAAATTTAGATAGAATATATTAATAACATTAATTGTAAATTATTCAAAATAACAAATGAATAAATGTTTTCTCAATAATATTTGTAAAATACTTTTTAATTAAAATTAATTTAATGAAATATATTAACAACAAGAATCTAAAATCAAGGCAATTTTTTGGCTTAAATATTTACTTTTGAAAATTTGTTATAAAAAATATGTTTACAAATTAGATATTATTAAATTAAATTCATATTTTCACCCAATATTTGATAGTTTATTAAACAAATGATTAGGAAAATGACAAAAAGTAGGGTGAATATGACAAAAAGTGGTGTGAACTTATAAATTTTTAATAATTAAGAAAATTCTTGCAAAAAGACACATTTTTCCGCCAAAAAAATTTATTTTCCCGCCCAAAACCGGCTACCTAGAGAACAAGTTAGAGAGAGAAAGGGCAAAAACGTTGAAGTGTAGTCTTTTGTTGTGGTAAGTATACCAGATTTTGTGGTAAGTGTCAGCAAAAACTGTGGTAAGTAAAGTCAGTGTTGATGGTAAGTTTAATGACGTTTTTTTCTGAAAAAAAGGGCAAAACCACCATACTTTTTGAGAGTGGTTTTCATCCAACGGCTGAGATTGATCCAAAACCTGATCTAAAGGTCCAGATTAAATGGGGGCATGATGCCCCAATACCACATTGGGGCATCATAGAAAAATTGATCATGTACACATCTAATATCATCCACAATTGCATCACTAATGGTTTAAAACAACAAAAGTTAACATGAACTGTTCTGGCATGAATTAGCTAACAGTTCTCCGGCAACATTCAATGGGTAAAACTGTATCAACAAGGAGTAGAAAGCATGACTCGTCGATTCATCCATGCCTAGAGCAGCACACAAAGCTGCATTTTGATTAGTGATGCTCATAACATGTGCAAGGAGAGTACTATAGTAAGTAGTAAAATTTCTAATGGAGTACAAGTTATAAATAGGTGCACATAGGAACGAGGAAATATAAGAGTGCCTTTAGAGCATCTCCAACTCATCCTCTATTCCTCCATTTCTTCCTCCATTTCTCTATTTTGGAAGAAATCTCCACTCCAACCCATCCTCTATTTCCTCCTCTATTTTGGAGGATAAAATTTTATACTCCTGCATCGCCAATCTATCTCTATTCCTCCAAAATAGAATGGATGTGACACATAGAGGGGAGATTTTTATAATTTATTCCTTTTTTTCTTCATTTTTGTACTTTTTGGAATAATATTTGAGAGACTCACTGTCCTTTTTAGAGTTTGGTCCTCTATTTTTAGAGGATCAAAAGTAAATTTAGAGTACAAAAGCTCTCCAAACTCTAAAAATAACAATGGATCCCTCAAAAATTCTCTCAAAAAGTAAAAAAGTGAAGAAAAAAAGGAAATAAATTACAAAATCTCTGTCAATGTGTTACATCCATCCTCTATTTTGGAGGAATACATATGAATTGAAGATGCCCATATATAAAGTATGGGAGAAAGAGATAGAGGATCCTTCAAAATCACTTTTTGAATATAAAATGCAAAAAGTATTAGATTTGCATTGAGATTGAATAATGATTGGAGGAAAAGTGAGAAAGTTCTTGAAATAGAGATGAATATGGAGATATAGAGGTTTGTGATTGAAGTTTGAATGAATAGTAAACTTCTTTATATCTCCTTTTTGATTGAAAAATATTAATTTCATCCTCTCAAATGGAGCAATAGAAGATGTTGGGTTGGAGATGCTCTTAGCCCTCGTATTGGCATCACATGGGGAAAAGTCACCAGTCAAATGGGATAAATACATCAGAAAATAAAGTTCAATCTGGAGACAATTTCACTCCTTGCCTTCTCCAAGTTCCATCGGCAGTCCTCTCAAAAATACGAGGTTGATTCATGGGAAATGTCTCCCTCCAGTCCGGGTGTCGAATCAAGTAATCACACAGCCTGAATAAGGAAACAGTTAGTGATCCTCTTATTGTTCCTCCAACAACATGAAGGGGGTTTTTTTTTTTTTGCAATAAAAACAACAACGAATTAAGCCGGACTCAATTAAACAGGTTTTGGAAGCTAAGATAGAAAACGAGTTAGCCCCAAGATACCCTAGCTACCAGATAAACTAGCTACGGGCTCAGTGCTATAACTACTGGCTAACGTCTGACTTCTATTAGTAGAAAGGCTTAGCCCTGAGGCTACTATAGAATACTTACTTGAAATTTGGGTTTATCATCAAACTCGTATGTCATGAAGTATGCCTTGAAAGTCTTAAGCAGAATGAGTATTCGTTAGAGGTTTCATAGTACAATGCTCAAAGGTTCATTTTTTTTTTGATTTTTTTTTTTTGATCCGCTACAAAGGTCAAAGCTACATATTCTGACAAAAGAGTGGTAGTACCGTGTCAACAGAAACGATCGTCCTATCAGAGAAGCATCTAGCATACTCTGAAACTATACTCTGAAACTAAAATTAAAAAATATATATCAAATTGCATGTTTTGCTCAAGACTTGTGCAAGGTTTTAAATCTTCCAAAAACGAAAACAGAATCTTGCAAAGTATCACTAGTAGGCCTTATAACTTCAAAAAATTCTTTTCCCTCCCAAAAAAGTTTTAAGGCAATTTCAATGCGAAAACTATGACAGAAAGCAAATACTCTTAATGAGCATCAGAACTTTCCTAATAAAGAACAAATTTACACCCAGTATAGAAAAGCTATTAGACTCTTCCCTGCGCTGATGAGTCAAGTCCAAACAAACCAACAAAAAAATTGAGTAACACAATTCACTAGCTTTTGAAGATTTGAATGCACATAGAATCGAAAGTTCCTCATTATATGATGGCATTATCTGGAAACAGTGTTATGCAAGACGACAAGATCTTAAAGTTGTTTACCCGGTTAAATGTGCATACCTTCTTTCGTTATCCACAAAATCTGGGACCTCAGAAAATGGTGAGGTAGAACATGAACTGAGAATTTCTGAATCAGACAGTTGTCGCACCGTCGACGCGAAATATAGCAGGCGTCTGGTCCTGTTAGTCATAAAAAAAATACAAATGCCTTCATTAACAAGGTATCTAAAACCAAGCAGAGCTTGTTCTCTATTGTTTCACTGTGGAAGCATTTTAATAAAATGCATAGATTCAAAGGAAAAAGAACATTGTGGGCAACGTTTTTACCAAGAGAATGGAGCAATAATGAATCGGTCAGTCTGAGTATCATATGTCTCGATTAACTTGCCATTCCATCTGTGGTTCTCAGAACACGCAGTTAATCGGACTCTTCTCACAATTTCATCTGGGCATCTCGAAGTTCTATCAAAGGCGGTGGGGACTAGTGATCCAGTAGAAGTTTCTACCTGAAATAGTAATAACTAATAAATAAACAAAGACGAATACTAAAAGTCAAGTCCATAAACCAGCAACACTCATTGCCATGTTTAACATCATGGTTTGACCTCATTAGTTGAAACTCGGCTATTGAGCACAGTAGATCAATTAACGTACTAAAGTTTTGATACAGCCGTACGTTGTAACTTGTAACAGAAGTTCCATGTATCCATATGCTAACATCTCCAGATTTATTAAACCAGTCAGAGTCCTCAGTCTCATGATCAAGTTTTTTTTTTTTTTTTTTGGTAGGTTAAATTTTATTGAACAAAACAAGGACATAACCACCGGAGCATATCCCTCAATACAAAGCAAACAAGGACAAACCCCAGCGGGGCTACCAGCAACACCAAAGGAAAGGCATAAACACTGCACCCAACAACAACTCAGCAACACCTAGTCCCCCAGGCCTCTACTACTCCAGAAAACAGAAAACAACAGCAGACCAACAAAGACCACAACAGCCTACCTAAGACGTACAAGACTAATTTGTAAAACGGCAAATTTTTATAGGAAATGCCCCAGACCAAACACAAATGCTGATTAGAAGAGAGGACCACTTGACATTCCTCCAAGAGATTATGTAATATCTCTATCATTGATTATCTGATTAACCACACCATCCACTCCTTCCATCTTCTTCTGGATACATTCCCTCCACACACGATACAAAGTAGCAGCAAGAGAAAGTTTGCAAATGGACTGCATCATACCTGTTGTTTAGGAAGGAAAAGTGTGTAGAGTGTTAATAACCGTAGCACATAACAGTCTTATTTATATAGACGACTCGCATATTAAATAAATAAACTAAGCAATGTGGGACTACTACTAATACTATATTCTAACACTCCCCCTCAAGCTGGAGACTCTCCAGCGTGTTACATAGCAACCAACGAAACAATTACCTCAACTACTAACAGCAATAACGAAAAACAACCAACTTGTTAAAACAATGGAATAACTTTCAATAGCAACGACCAACGAACAACTTCAACCAACGAAACGACTTTAACGAACGAAGCGACGTCAACGAACGAAACGATTTCAACGACTTCAACGAACGAAACGACTTCAATGATTTCAACGACTTCAACGAACAAAACCACTTCAATAACTTCAACGAAATAATTTCAACGACCAACGAATCAACGAACCAACTTCAACGACCAATAACAACCAACTTCAATTACCAACCAACAACCACCAATTTTAAAAAAATCGACAACAAAACAAGATATGTTTCCACGCTTAACAAAAGCATGGCTAAAAATTTGACCACAATACCCAGAATCACGGTTGCGACCATGACCATGGCTAAATGAAGAACCAAACCCATCAGAGACAACGGAAGCAGAATCAGATTTCATTGCAAATATGTTACCGTGCAATGAGAGGCAACCAACCAACTAGAATATCCAACCCTCATTAGATCAATATACCACGAACCAACAACTGAATGACAAATGTGTTGCGCAGAGATCCGGATGAACAATCTGCGTGAACAGTACGTGTGCATGAACAGTGATTATAGCGATAGATTTCAATGAAAGAGATTAGGGTTAGGACAGAGGCTAAGATTAGGGTGGTGATTTTAGGGTTGTGGTGGTTTGGGATTATTGGCAGTATTTAGGGTTTCATGGTGAGATGATGATGGTGGTAGAGGGTGGCGGCTAGGGTTTTGTATATCTAAGGTGGATGGTGAACCCGCTTTGATACCATGTTGTTTAGGAAGGAAAAGTGTGTAGGGTGTTAATAACCCTAGCACATAACAGTCTTATTTATATAGATGACTCGCATATTAAATAAATAAACTAAGCAATGTGGGACTACTACTAATACTATATTCTAACAATACCCTTCCCTTTCATATGTTGATCCAACCATTCCAACTCTTGCAACAGATTACCAAGGGATTTAGAGATGTTTTTTGCTTAACAATTTCCCCCACACTTGGGAAGAAAAAGGACACGCAAAAAACAAGTGATCATGATCCTCAACACCCCCTTACATTGCACATAGCTGCCATCAACAATAACCCCCCAAGTTTGCAATCTATCTTTGGTAGAGAGCCTTCCAAGAATAGCCAACCACTGAATTACAGACCTCCTTGGCACAGACTGCTGAAACCAGACATGTTTATGCCAAAACACCTCTGCAGAGTGATTTCTAACAGCCATGATCACAATAGTTTGTTGAATATGTTGACCGTGATCACTCTATGAATCCCCTTTACATTTGATAACTAGCTACAGACTGTTCCCATATTTCTGTGATGGTCTCATTTCAGTCATCAGATTGCACACTCACAACACAAATGAAGCTATTTTTCCTGTGATGGTCTAGCTATTAGTAGGCTTTTAACTAGATGAGACTTCACAGTAAGAAGGTATGACCATGACAAACTGGAAAACTGATGTGGGCATGCTCTGGATGGTGACTGATGTGGAGCACGCACAATGTCGCCTCCTTTTCCATTATGTGCAACTTTGAGAAAAACTTAACATGTAAGAACTAGACTAGGAGGACGAAAAGTCACAGAAAAAATACATCTACCAGATAGTTGGCAGCACAAGACAATCCCACTACTCAACTCAACAGACCCTATTGCTTGAGGTCAGCCACATGGATCCAAAATTTCCAGCTAATACTATTTGAAATCATATCCACTGCTAAGTTTGACGTAATCTTGTCATTTCTTATCAATCACTCCATGTTTTCTTAGCACGTCCAATTCTAAGAGCCAAGTGTTAGCCACCCTACCGCCATAGTAGGTTTGAATAGCTTGAATCAGCATCTCCACAGAAAAGCAAGGTAATGTTGCTTGCCTACTTAGTACTAGCTCTCATAGATAACTGTACGTGTGCAGCATGACATGGGGTACAAGTACAACTATCACTATTGAAATTGAAAGCAAGACAGGTAACTGAAAAGGGAATCCATAAAGTTGAAGCTAACCAGGAACCCATGGAATACAGGGCATGCATTTCCTTGAGAATCCCATCTGGTATTGTGCCAAAGAACATGGAACGTGTTTAGGTGAAACCTTTCCCTGCTCCTTTGCAAAGCTTCAACTATCTTCACACATAAGGGAAAGGAATAGCCTTCCATTTTTTCCTTGCTTTCTGGTCTAGTACCATTGCTGGCATGCTGCACACAAAAATTAGTATACTCAACCTCAATGATCGTGCATCTGATTGGATAACAGTATCTGAATCAAAACAAAATAGAGGATCTCGGCCAGACTTGAGGTGTGACATCATCAAAACCGCCAATTAGATGCACCTGCATTGGTTACCCGTGGAGAGGTTACAAACCATGCTAAAGTAACTAGTCAATAAACACAACTACGTAATAATACAACAAAACTAAAGAAAATGAATACATCCAACTCGGCAGTAGAATTTCGATCGACAACTAAGGTTAGCATCTGGGTGAGACCAATATCAACAATATTTGGCGAATCCATGTGGCCAACAGAGATCCTGCCATCAAAGTATCAGATAACAGAGTTAGGTTTTCAGAATAGAATGTATCAATTTGCAAAAGTGAACAAACTTCAAAAAGTTCTTAGCTACAATGTAAGAATCCCCGTACATTCCACTTGTGCGGTTCCGAATGGCAAGGCCAATACAGGTTGTTGCTTCATCAGTGCCGACTAACTTTTCAGGAGATGGAAAAAAACACATGAAAATTCAGTACAACCACGTTGAAATTATCTGTACAGCGAGATGGAAAATTGGTACTGCACTACCAGTCTACCATGATACATTTAATAAGACATAAAAATTACATTTAAGAAGACATAAAAATTGCAATCTGTAATTGTAATTGTAGACTTCAGGGAAGAATTGTAAACTGGGAAAAAAAAAATCCCATTTGGCAACAAGAAAGAAGATAAAGAGTCAGGTAGCCACCACACCTAGAATAAATACTAAAGGCAGTAGGTCACGACCATCTATCTGGGTAGGCCCAGAAGAATGCATCAATCACACATTGTCAAATACTAACATCTTCAAATAGAACACTTCCCATCTAATAAATTGGCCAAACCCCTCCAATAAACCAATGAAAATAGGTCACTGACATCCATCCAAATAATTTTCTTACTAGATCACTATGATGTTTAAGAATCCAGGACAGCAGTCGCAGTTCTACATGGTAGCCTTGCTCTATTGTAGCACACAAGAATGCAAGCCTGAAAACGTAATGGGCAGAGAATTGCAAAAGTGCGCCTATCTTGTGACTGGAGCAAAAAATTCCATATGTGTTATGCATTTGCAGTTCAATTCAAATTCTCCCTCACGGGTCCGACCTAGTCGACCCAACATTATGGGAGTGCTAGGAGGAAAATATGGGTATGCATATGATGTTGTTCAGCTGGGACAGGGAACTAATTCTCAATAAAAATCACAATTTAGATAGCACTAGGGATGTCAGCTAAAGAAAGGAAAAACAGTCATTAAATATTGACCCATGACAGAGCATTAAGCTAGATTTGCCTGAAGAAACAATGAATGAACATACATCCACAAGCGCGGGGTCAACAGTCGCATATTCTCTTTGGGAAACATAAACACATTTACTTCGTCTTGATCTCTCAGAACCAGATTCTTCGGAAATTGTTAAATTTCTCTCTGGGATATCATTGAATGAACTTGAGGCAGACCTTAGAATTGGATGCTCCATCAAAGCAAACAGCATGTCACTTCCCTGCTCCAAGATCAAGTTTTATGTAAAAGAATTATTTGGCATGATAAACCATAAAGAAAGAGTTCTTGAGAGTCAGTAATCTGCCAAGAGAAACCATAATTCGTGTCCACCAAGAAAGATTTTCTGCCTCAGTTACAATTGATATAATACATGGTTACTCCAATATTCACACACTTTATTGCTTGTAGCAGGAAAATGATTCAGTTAGTAAGCACCATGCAGTTAGCTAGCCTTAATAAAATGATACTAAGCTAAAAGTCATATATTAGACATGTAAATAGTCGTTACTTGGTGGATGGTTGATACATGTTCCACGTTCATACCAAAGTCTTGAGTGTCCAACACAAATACTACATATATCTTTATAGTCCAAGTTAACTATGTTCAAGCCAACAAAAGCACATTTGATCAAAGCCAGGGATTTCTTCTCACCTGTTTAAACAATGGATCAAAGATCAGATCACGTAATGGTAACGGGAAGCTTGTGACTTGGAATAAGCTGGCTAAGATGGACACCATGGTGGGTTCAGGCATGGACATATTATGGTTTAGGCCCCTTAGGATATTAAGAGTAGAAGAAAGGCTTAGTGGGATTATTCCCCCATAGATTAGTCAAGGTGCGTGGAAGCTACCCCAGCCACTCAAAGTAATCCAAAAGACGTAGTAGCATTTGGATTGATAACCGGTGGCAAAACATTCATAAATCAGCAGCTGAGGTTTTTGGAATGTAGAAGCCAAAGGGTTCTGGGTTTAATAGGGTATGCTAAAAGGTTAGGGGCTTTGATGACCGGTGTGGGGATAGAGCATCTATAGGCCTTTTGTTGCTCTTTTGGATACATAAGATCATGATGACAATGTATGTTATGTTGGCCTTTTTTTCTTGCATTCATTGGGGAATCCCTTTAATGCACTACGTGAATTACATTGATTGACTGGAAACAACTTCCCTATTATAAACTATCAAAATACCCTGAACTTATGAACTTACTCAGCAAAATGAGATCTTGGGAACCATGTTCCATATTCAACTTGATCACAAACCATAACATCAACTAAACCACAAGTTAAATCAACCCTATGTTGATTTCGATTTTCAACCCTTTGCTAATTTTGGTCTCCCTCATTCCCTTCATTGATTCCACTCAAGTACATGTCCGAGTGGTGTCAAATTGTTGACCATAATGATTTCTTTATTTTTGATAAGTAAATAATTGTATTAGAAACAAAGGCATTAAGGGGATGCTACCCGTGTACAAAAGAAGGCCACAAGATAAAAAGACCCTATGCACTCCCTATAGAATGTAAAAGCTCTATCCAATCTAAGAATTGAGCAAGAGAAGGATTCCATTTTCTCTTGTCCCAACTATACAAGCTATTCACCAAAAAAAACTTTTAATTCTAAACATGGGCTTTTCAGCCCCTTCAAAACATCTCAAATTTCTTTCTCACCAAATTAACCACATCAACCAATGAGGAATCGTTGCCCAAACTCGTTGACTATCATGATTTCTATCACATCTGGACAAAACTAACAAGTCTCACTATAATTGAAGCTGTATTCCTTTGCATAGCCCTTGACCACTGAGCGAGCTTTGTACCTCTAGACAGTATGCTTTCGCCTTGATATTATACACCAATTTACTAACAACCGCCTGCTTCCCCATAATTCGTGATTGCCGATATTGAAAGTACACGTCTTCGTACAACACAACAGATGCAAAAAAGAAAACTGGCAGAAAATTAGCATGAATCATGATACCAATAAACTCGATGCCATTTTAGTTCAAATGTCTCCTGCGGGTTCGAACTGTCTCGTAAGGTAAATCTTCCAAATATTCAGCGCTCTTACCCACATTTGTCATTTAAAACCAGACATCACACAAAAATAATAGAAGGTTCCCTATAATCCTCATTCTAATACAACTATATAGCAGAATCTCTAACAACTAATCCTTTTGTCCCATCGTAAACCGCCATATCAATCCAAGTAAGATCAACCAATTTATCTAAAAAAGTCAATAACTTTTAATTGCGTAGGCTAAGAAAGAGTATTTTTTTTTTAACAATTCAGGTGTCCGGGCAAGCTCATGCTCCCCTCGACTAATTTAGGGACCAATCCCACCGTCCACCAGCACCCAAAGTATGATCAACCAATTTATCTAAAAAAAGTCAATAACTTTGAATTGCGTAGACCAAATAAGAGTATTTTTTTACAACTCAGGTGTCCGGGTCAACTCACGCTCCCTTCGACTAGTTCAAGAACCAATGCCACCATCCACCACCAATCAAAGTATGATCAACCAATTTATCTAAAAAAAAAAGTCAATAACTCTTAATTGCGTAGGCCATGAAAGAGTATAATTTTACAATTTAGAGGTCCGGGCTAGCTCAGGCTACCCCTCGACTAGTCCAGGGACCATCCCACCGTCCACTTGTCCACCAGCAGGGGCCAAGAAAATGAAGAACGAGGGCAAAAAGGTATTGGATTGTATAGCTATTGCGGAGTAAGCGAAAAGGGGAAGTACCTGAGGCGGCGATTCTGAGTCGGTGGGAAGTGGAACTCCGCCGACGTATATCATGATTCTTCCGATTCACAGAACTTGAGAATGATCGATCTTGGAGAATGGAGAGAGAGAATTGCAGAGGGAAAGCAGAGGGAAAAGAGAAGAGTCAACAGTTGGCAGTGCCCTTTTGATTGGAGGGATTGTTCAGTGCCCCGGGCACAGCCATGTGGTGTCGTCCCTCGCCAAACCGCTTTTTTTTTTTTCCAAGTCCGAAACCGTTCGATCGACGTGGAGTGTGGACACTTATGTCTTGTTTGGATGGAGTTTTAAAAAAAAAAAAACTTAAAAAATAGCCATTACTCATATTTTGAATTAGTATTTTTAGTTCTCTCTCTTCTCTCCAATCATCACGTATTTTTAATTATTATTATAATTTCTCTTTCTATTTATTACCTAAAAACGCCGTCCAAACAAGACATAGTGTATGATGTGAAGTGAAAGACCCCGTTGGAAGTGATTTCAAACACATCTATGTTGGAATCTATATATTTCTATTTTGTAGCATTACTCCATATGAATGTATTATTAGACCCATATCACTCTCTGTGGTGTGGATGGAGAAATTATGGTAGTGGAGGAGAACATTAAAAACAATATAATATAATATAATTTTATTTTATTTTTTTTATTTTTTTATTTGTACTTCCTATCAAATTTAATTGTTTGGAGCGGAAATGCTAGCTACACAACGGTTGTGCACAACAAAAGTGCACAACAATTCGAGTGGGGTCCATTTTGGGTCCCAAAATAATACAGAAAAATGTCCATAAATTTTAAAATATTATTTTATGGGGCCCCGTAAAAAATCAGCTTCAACGAATATCGGTAAGTATTGTTTATGAATTTGTACGGATGAATGACCCAAAATGGGCCCCACTTGAATTGTTGTGCACTTTTGTTGTGCACAACCGTTGTGCATGTAGCAGCTCCCACGCGGAAAGATTATACTTTTTACTTTTAGACAAATATGCCCCTAACTTTAAGATTTGTGTACAGATAAATGTTTAAGTTTAAGAAGTAGCCAACGATGAACAATTCAAGTCATAAAATGCAGAAGTATTGACTAAGCGTGTAACTATCGAGTAATTAATTGTTTGCTGCGGATCAAAAAAAAAAAAAATTGTTTGCTCATAACGATCTTGCAAATTAACCACTGTTTGGAGGAGGACAGTCCGTCACCATAACCCAACCAGCATGAGAGTGGAAACAACGCCACAACCACAGACCGCATAGCAGCATCTGGTTCGGGAGTCCTACTATGTGGGAGGGAGGAAATTTCACCCCATCTCCTAAGCCATCAATCTCTCGGCTGCCACCTTGGTGGTGAAAGGGCCAGGTAATGATCCAGGAGCTTCATTGAAGTTTTCATGAGGAATTTAAAAAAAGTACTCTCCAATCTTGAAAATGGCAGAAAACAAAGCAAATGTCTAGGAACGCACCCCCCGAACACAAAGGCATTCAGAAACCGTTTCAATATGTATGAACCCACGTGCACCGAACAGCTCTTGACGCAATTGTATCGAGAGCTGTGTTTGTTTGAACGCCAACCAGTAGAACACAAATTATATTTCAACAAACTTGACGGTTTCCACAGTTGAACAAGTCCAGTGGCAAGACGAATTAGGCGGTTAATTGTTACTTGTTAGCATTACAAGTCAACAGTCAATTAACCATTCTCACGTTCATGGCATCATGCATGTTGACCCCTGATGCTACTTTCATTTTCTCCCCTCAGAAAGAACAAACGAAAATTCAGTCGCCAAGGTGGAAAAATAAAATCCCTCTCGATCCTGTGCGGAAAATGGTACTATGATGAACTTAATTTCCTTTTTGACTTCTTTTCTTCTGGATTTTGAGAAAACCCAATTCCCCTTTCCTTCAGGGGCTTTGTTTCCCATTGACCCATTAGCCTCCATTCCCACTCTCATTATTTCCCCCCTAATAATTATTCTCTCAGTCACGAAAGTAGGAAAACTCCATTCCAAGGCATGGACAAAAAGGACAGATAGCTATCTTTTTATAATTGAAAAACTTGCAGTAGTCACGTAATCTTACACAAAATATCGTGCGCTCCCACTCCCTCGCCGCACGCTAATTACGTGACCGAGGTCTCTTTTTTAACACTGGAGTCAATTTTTTTGACATTTTGGTTTCACAGTGTCAGCAGGAGCAACGAACAGGCAAACTGGGAATTAATTGGTGGGAGAAAGAGCAGTATTTCAACGTCAGACTGGAAGTACAAGATACTTGTACTGATCATCCCACATGGGCATTCAAATTAGGTGGCCGATCCGGTTTGGAATTGGTCAGGCAGGGAATTACATGTAAATGTAAATGGAATTACTTGTACTTTTTATGAATTTCGCAAAATCTTTTTACGGTCTCAGATTCCGACTACACAAATCATTAATTTTTCCTCGGATTCATTCAAAGGGTAAGAATGACATTTGCAAAGCTTTCCTCGTGGTCAAAAGGGCTTTTGTTCTCTTTTTTGGAATTTCAACTCTTTATCAGATGTTGCCCCTTTTCAAATTCCCAAATCACTACAGATTGCGTATAGAAGTTGGCCAATAATATTGTGGGACCTTTGGAGACACAAGTCTTTTTTCCTTTCAGGAGTAATTTTCTGCGCTTTTTCGTGACTGCGTTTCTTCCCCAACCACCTCTCTTTTTCTTTTTCTTTCTTTTCGATTATTATGGGTGTCCGAGACAGTTTACGCATTTCGACTATTCCCTTCTTCGGTCCGATAAAAGGCAGGCCAGACATGCCAGGGACAAAGGGATCCACAAGAGATTTTTCTCTCGCGGCTTGGTCCCAATAGATTGCCAACTTTCGATCTCAGAATATCTGGATTTAGAACGGATCATCCCTCTCTCTTTGCAAGGATAGCATGCATGAACCAGCCGGAATTCAAGCTCGATCACATGCACATGATTGGTGATGTTTGGGGTCAATTATATGCACTTGCTATACTGTTTGAGATGAGACAATAAAGTACGTATGTAACGAAGTTTCGGACTCATAGGAAAGGAAAAGAACAAAAATAGATAAACTAGAAGCAAAATAGTTTAGAAGGATTTCCTTCTTTGTATCCCTAATTAATGTGAACCAGCCAACTATGGGTTAATTTTGGGCACCAAAGCGTGGTTCGATTTCTTCAGTTCGTTGAGTTTATCGCGCACACACAAAAATTGATCGGGCACTGGATGAGACATAAACAAACAGACCTTGGGTGCCTGCTTTCTTGGTATCCCTAATGTGATTTTTTAGCGCTTTGAAAATGAGTCAAGCAAAATAAACAGATTAGAGATCACTCTTTTGGGCCGAGACCCCAAATTAAGAGCTCAGTTGGCCATACACAGTAGAACCCCATGTAGATTAGACGAGAAAATCTTGTTTACAGTTGCAATGTTTACGGAGTTCAATTTTAGTGTTCCAAAAGTGTTTTGGACGGTTCGAATTTAAAAAAAAAACTATTCGCGCAAATAGTTTTTTTTAAATCCAGACCATTGATTTCCGAAAACAGACGGCTGAGATTGCACGGTTTCGTAAATAAGATGTTTGCAGCTGCTCCGGAAATAAGTTTCTCTCAAATTAGAAAGTAATATGACTTGCGTAAAATTGATGATTATCCAAATATTCTTTGAATTTGGTGTGAAAAGAATCATGTGAATGCATGATTGTAGTTCCATCAGGTTTTGATGGATATTTAACTCATTAAAATACTTAAACAAGATTTGTCACCATTCATATCAACAACAAAATGCTAAGTGGTCTTGACCTGAGACTTAGGTGTTTGTTCTATCGTAAGGTCTCAGGTTCGATTTTCCTTACCAACAATTCTTGGGGGCCACATCACCCTCACGCGTGAGCGTGTGAAATAACTGTGGGATGTGGGAGAGACTGTACGGATTAGTTGAGGTGCGGTGCACAAACTAGCCTGAGACACCCTCCATTAAAAAAAATCAACAACAAAATGATACCGGTATGCAAAACCTTATAACCTATCCTCAGTTCATAAAAATAAATAAATAAATAAAGGTTTTACCAAACTTTTCAGGCTCTTCACATGCTGGCGGTGATTAGATAAGATAATTTGTCATCACAATTAGGGGAAAACTTAAATTAGTACAGTATATATTAGTAACATCTTCGGCTTGCCGGTTACGAAAATTGTTCTTCATTAATCATAAACTAATATATATATATGCAAATTAAAGAAGCTGACTCACTCATTTATCAAACCACAAGCAAAGTGTGACTATCACATGATAAACTATGCCGACTCCACGAGGTCAATCCTGGACTACATGCCTTCCTTTCACCATCACGTACACAATCGTAGTTGAGTACGTTTAGAATTTGATTTTGCATAATCAAATCTAATCTTTGAAATTAGTTGAAAAGGTTCAAACCCCAATTACTTTTTTTTCCCTTGCACATGGAAATCTCTCGCGCATCTTACGTTGTTACATAGACTCGGGTATCAGGCATCTAGAAAGCGCGCGGACCCAAGAGCAGCATCCCAAACTAAAACAGCACACGAACAGATCGTCTGTACTAAATAACAAAGATATTTCACGTAGGTAACAATCATCGTGTATCCCTTTGCATGCGTCCGACGATCTTTTTAGGATTTTGCTATCTTTGTAGGAATAAAGTGTCAAAAGGATTGATCTTATTCCAGAGAGACAGATCAAACCCGACATCGATCGTGCAAATAAATTTTACTCAATTCCGTGTCACGTTTCCACAAAACTAAAAGTCCTACCATGCGGAAATAATTTTATTCGAGTCTTATAACAATCTTTGTATGTGGTCTATTCGTGTGTGTACGCATCCGTGTAGATGTAGACATTGTGATGTGTGTGCATGCGTTTGGTGTACGACTCGATCACAAATCTTTCAAAATGATTTTAGCTAGAAAGGGATCACACCATGCAAAGTCATTTTTAGTTCCTCACATATTATATATCTCTTTGGTATAATCAATAGTATTTGAAAATTATGGTTGTCTCCTTAAAAGTAGAAAGAAGAAAGAAAACAAGGATTTAAATTATATTCTAGGAATTTCGAGATGCTTATGCAATGAGTGAGATAGACACACCAAGCCTAACATGGACAAATCATTGGATAACATATTAAATTATAGTGGTAGTTGAGGTTGAACTTTCTATTTGTGTGATTAGGTCACGTACATTTTCTTTTTCTTTTTTTAACTATGTATAACTCATAATTCCCACTAAGGATTTGTGTAGATAGGCCCATAGTCGGTTACATTTTATATTCTTAACTAATATGTCCGGACTAACTTACTCTCATCTCGACTAATTCTAGAAGCCAATTAACTAAACCGCTCATTTGCGGGATCCAAATTAAAGTTAGAGCAAAGTTCTGTATAAAATGACTTTAAAGAAGTTGATAAAACTTAAAACGTTGTGAACTTAAGACACTTAGAAGAAAGGAAGCCCCTAAGTACCACGTACACTTAACCACCAGGGTAGGGCAACTCTTTCGGGTTCGGTTTCATTTTATAATCATGAAACCTCCCACATGGTAGAGCCAGCCAACGCATGTCATATTGGTGACATGAATTATGATACTTGAATGGTTTGGTGCTAGACTAATAATCGTAAGTGTGACTCTTTTTTTTTTTTTTTTGGGTTATTGTATTGAGAAAGGAAACTAAAATGGCCAATAGGTATAAAATTTGCTACGAAGAGTATTTTGAATCGATAACTATAAAATCCTATATTATTTGTTCTTACTTTCAATTCCCACACTATGCTCTTGCTCTCAATTCTCATTTTTTCTGGTTTTGATAATTTGAGACGAAACTGTCAAGCAGGGGTGTTTTGGCAACAATGCCGAACGGTTAATCCGACTATTCATGTCAAGAATCGACGGCTTGAATCTTGATTGAGCAATAGACGGTTCAAATCTATTTGCGGTGATATTTAATCCGAACAGTCTATGCCGAGATGAACAACCAGATACCTCTTGACACCCTGCTTAGCAGGTGGATGCTTAACACCATCCCCGGGTCTATGGCTCACGTTAGGTATTGATGAGTCTCACGTGGCTTGCAACGTTATGTATTCAATGATTTCATTATGAACTTTGTACCTGACCTCGTGTGTGCTCATAATTGTGGGTCTGTAAGAGGGTACCCACCTTTACCCGACACCTTTCATCAATTTGCCATCTTTGTCCCCAATCACACAACCCCTTTTATCATCTTCCCCTCACGCCTCCCCCTCCTCCCTCATAAATGTGCTTTGAATGAAACCCTTTGAAAATTTGAGGCACACAAACCATGCCTTGAACCCCGGACTAAACTGTCCTACCATAATTATTATAAACAAACAAATAACCAATACTTTATCCTAGTAATAAATAAATTAAACACAAAACATTCTACTAGTATATTTTAGAAGATAAAGAAGAAATAAATATTCATGTGTTTTCTTCCCCCAAAGGTTTTCTTCCCCAAATAACCTGAAGAAAACTGGGGAGATTTTCTTCTACTAGCCTACTTCAATACCCCATCTCAATTTTCATTTCTTTTCTTTTCTTTTTTCTTTTTTTTTTGGAGTCTGGAGAATTACAGATGTGTCCCCCACAACATTCACATGAAGATGGGGTGGTGGAGAAACTCCCCAAAACATCAAAAACAAACCCATCATTGTCAAAACCTTATCTAACAGCTAACAGCTGAAATCAGAGTGTATTTACACCTACTCACCACCACCACCACCACCATTAACAAACTCAGATGGTGGTTTTCTCTCTCCTCCCTCTCCTTCTCCTTCTCCTTCTCATGAAGCTGCAGGCTGATGTGGTGGTTGGGATTGAGAGAAAGGGTAGAATCTTGGCCTGGAGAGAGCGAAAGGGTTAGCAGCTTTCGACTTTGAGTCAGTAGTAGTATTAGCAGTATTGTTGATAACTGTGGAGGCAGAAGCGGCAGCGGCAGAGGTGTTGGTGGTGGTGGTGGAGGTGGCGACGCGCTCGCAAGATGGGCACATGGTGAGGGTGGTGGCCGGGAGTTGCATGTAGAATGGGTTGGAGTTCTTCAGAGCCCTCAACTCCTGAAGCTCCTTGTGCAGCCTTCTGTTCTCTTCCGTTAGTGTCTCGCAGCACCTCTTCAAGTACTCACAATCCACCTCCGTTTGCTTCAACTTCGTCCTAGATAGATACAACCAAAATTCCTTCATTCCCAAGAAAATAATCCACTCCTCTTTTTATTATTTGAACAACATGGAAAATCTAATTTGAATCCACAAACCAATCCTCATTAATTGAATGATCAAAAAGTGCACCAAATACGCATTAGATGAAATTAATGCTGTGTTGTGTGGGATCAATGATATGAAGTGATAAATACACCCTAAGATGATATATAAGATATACCATCAGATGATACACAACGTTCTTGTGAAGTCTTGTTCGGTTTGAATTTTGAAAGAAGTTCTTGAGAATAATTAGTGAAAAGAGATAGATGGAGAATTTTTAGAGATCGTGTCCGAGGGTTCTAAGATCCCAAAACGAATAAGGACATGCCTTTTTCGCTATTTTTATTAAATAGCAACAATATGGTCTTCAAATGAATGAATAATATATAACACCACATAAAATAGGTGCAAATTATACATATAAAGATACACAAATTACTCCAATTATAGTACTACTACTTCACAGGAATGAGAAGAAATTAGGACACCCACCTCGCTCTTCTGTTCTGAAACCAGACCTCCACTTGACGAGGTCGAAGGTTAAGCTGTTTCGCTAGCGCAAGCTTCTGTTTCTGCGTCGTACAAAACAAAAACAAAAAATCACTCCCAAAGAACAAAACAGATCTCTCTCTCTCTCTCTCTCTCTCTCTCTCTCTCTCTATATATATATATATATATATATATATATATATATAAACCTTTTGAAAGGAAAATAGGAAATACAGAAGTGGTAAATACTAACGGGATTAAGAGTGTTGTGTTCTTTGAAGCTCTCTTCGAGATAAGCCGACTGCTCTTTTGAGAGCCTTAGCTTCTTCCTGGACAAGGCGTTCTCGTCGTCGTCGCTGGCCCTTGACGAGGCTCTCTCCGCATCGCCGCCGTCGTTTACGCCGGCGGCGGCGGCAGCAGCTTCCAAGTCCCTCTTGTTACCGGCACCTCTGAAGACGCAGAAGTCCATCTGAAACGACGACGCTACGCTGTTCGGGGAAGACACCGCCGCCCCATCCTCCGCCTCCACTGCTGCCGGCGGCAGCCTGTTCACGTCGAACCCCCTTACCTTCTCCGATGAACCCCCTTCCGAACTCCCTGCAATAACCCCACCAAAATCCAAATCAAATTTAGAACCGCAATAATTAACACACACAAGATCTTGACATCTTTTCGTACGTATGGATAGAAACATGTGTTCAACTTACCCATACCCAGAATATATCTGTAGCTTTGTTCTCGTGTAATTTCAGATTTCAGTCTCAAGATCGCAAAAAGATTCCTGACAGCGAGTTTCTGTGCAATCCTGTGACTGAAATTACACGAGAACAGAACTAGTAACGGATAACCTGGTACGTACGCGTATGTAAAGTCGGCCTTGAGCTAAAGCCAAAGAGGCGGCTTCTCATTTTTTGGCACCCTATATAATAGTCTAGCAAAAAGAGCCTAATCTTTGATGTTTCGTTTTAGGCCGCTGGAAAATCAGGGCCGGCTCTGCACGTATGTATGTGTTCCTATACGATTATGGGCTTACCGTTGTCGGAGGGCCATGAGAGGGCGAGCTGGAGAGGGGGGTCGACAGAGACCGTCCGATCACCATTTCTAGTACTTCTTGATCTCTTCACGGCTTCTGATTCATCATCGCCGTCGCCACTTGACTTATCTCTCTCTTGGTCTTGTAGCAGTCTTTTCCCGTTAGAGTTGATCCCCAAGGCCATGCAAAACTCCAGCCCTCTGTTAGTGGGGGTGGATTTGATCTCTCGATTCTTGGCCAGAAACCCAAATGGTCTTGGTGTGGTACTGTTATCTCCTAAGCTCAAACCCAGCTCCATTTTGAGAGAGAGAGAGAGAGAGAGGGGAATTGGGGATGAAAGGACTAGAAAGAGTCTTTATAGAGATTCTGTGAAATCTCCTGGTTATTTTTTTAATATAAAAAAACTAGGAGAAAGAATGGTGGTAGTAGGAGTAGACCAGAATAGTCTCTTTCCATTTACTGTTATTATGACTATTTTCCTCCTTTTGGGTATGAATTCATCCTTTCTTTGTTTTTCTCTCTTTTATTGTTTGTATCAAAATAAAAATAATAAGTGTGTTTATAGAAACGATAAAGAGAGTAATCACCTAACAGACGAACTTGAAAAATCTTCTCATTTTCTATGAAAACACGTCAAGAGTTTTTCTCAACTAAACATATGAAGTTCTGTTCTGATTAGGGAAATAAGAGTGGGTTCCGGAAAACAAAAAAGAGCTTCTTTTTTGTTGAATAAGAAGTGGCATTCCTGAAAAATAAGAAGGCTCGGAAGAATTAATATTGGTTCCTTGAAGGCCGGCGGACGAAAATCGTGCCGTGTGGCAAATCTCCGGCCATCGGACGGCTGATCCCCGTCCAAAATTCTAAAAAAAAAACCAAGGGCCTACACAGGAATCAATGGCATCAGAGGTGTGTAGGATGCTTGATCGGACCCATTTTTCATGTACATATGATATTTGATAAGTACACGAAAAAAGGTGCTCTCCGATCAAGCATCCTACACACCTCGGATGCCATTGATTCCGCGTCCCTTGGTTTTTTTTAGAATTTTGACGACTGATCGGCCGTCCGGTGGCGAGATGGTCACCGGCCGGTACGATTTTTTCGTCAGCCAATTATATAGGTTCCAGTCTTATTTTTTGTATAGGTAACTTCAAACTCAAAAATCATGTGTTTACGCAAATAATTTTTATATCACTATGGATCTTGTTTGATAGATCTCATTGAGATCTTTAATACGGTGCAAAAAAAAAAAAAATTTCTTTTATGTTATATTTGAGTTTGAAAATATGAAAAAAACTTTTTGTTTGGTAAAAATAAGAAGGTGGAATAAGAAGTTTGAGAAATAAGTACTTATTTTTTAAGAAGGTTTCCGGAACGGACCCTAAGTACATTTAAAGCAAAAAAATAAGTATTTAAAAAATAAGAATCTTAGCGGAACGAGACTTGAATATACTTATAGATTTATTTATTCTCAATTGATGAAAAATCTAACAGCCTCAAGATTTTAATTTTCATTTACTTGTTTTACTAAATTTTTATTCGGAAAAATAACTTTTCGCTCTATCATTAAACTCATGTCAAAATTAGGCCCCGTTCCAGAAATCTTCTTAAAAAATAAACAGTTTATTTCACATTTTCAAGTTTAAAAATAATATAAATGAAAAATATTTTTTCAATTTTTTTTGCATTATATAAAAGATCTGGATGAGATCTTTCAAATAAGATTTATATTGGATATTTTTAAATTTTAATAAATCCATAATTTTTTAACTTAAAATTGTCTTCTTAAAAAATAAAAATTTTTTTTCATTTGTAGAACGGGGCCTTAGTTTTCTTATTAACCAATTTGAATATAAAAGTTAATTATAGATATCATAAAAGTAGTACTCCTATATAGTATAGAAATTAGAGTACAACAATCATTTTTTTGTTGATTTTAATATTTTGTGCTTTTGGCTTTGGGGGAACAGTTTGACCGACAAATCCCGGTTGACAAAAGACACACGTGAAGCCCTAAAAAATTTGTAAGGGGAGGAGGGAGGGAGGGAGGGAGGAGCTTCGTTTGAGACTTTATTCTCGAATCCAAACAAACCAAAGGGGAGAGCCTAGCCTAGACCCACTCTCTCTGATGGCGCGTGAGTTATTAATGACCCTTGGGTACTGCCATTTTTTGGGGCTCCAGACCAGAGATGGCATGGGGGTTGTAATGCAATGTAATGGAACCAGTCCTATGATTAGGGTAGTCTGGTCTGGTCTGGTCTTTGGACACTACTGTTGTTAGGTGCAATAATAACAATAATAAGATTCAAGCAATCATGCAATAGACACGCCTTTTGGCCAATTTTCAAACACTTATCTCTTAAAAGTAGTGGAATTCATAGATGTATAAAGCCCGCTCTGCTTATGAAAAATGAGTGATTGAGAGGCGTGTCCCTTGTAGGAGTATTTCCGTAATTCAAGTCACATGGTGCAGTGGGGGGGGGGGTCGATCTGTATGTTTCTTTCTTATTATTACCAATGCACTGGATACTGTTTGGAGGAGTAAAAACACAATTCAACTCCTACCTACCAAAAACTAACCACCCAATCTCATGCACTCATATTACTCCAATTACCCTATCCGTCCCTTTTTTTTTGTTTGCTCTCTAGGGGGGGATTGTGTCATTTTGACCAATGAAATGAAATACTTTTTCGAGAAAAACTTGCCAAGTTGGTCGTCTCATTTCTTGCTCCAGTGGTGACTTGAGTTCGAGTCCCACGGGGAACGGGTTTGGAGTTCAGGGTAATAGGTAGCCCTTGAACCCTCCGTTAATTAACATACTAATACCCCACTAACCTCGGCTGATGTATAACGTATGACAAAAAAAATGAAATACTTTTCCAATTAATGATTTTTATATATTTTTTACACCTTTTAAAATATCTCATTGAATACTTTTCAACAACGCAAAAATGTTTTGAAAAAATATTTCCAAGGGCACATTGTTTTTTGAGGTCAAACGGGCACGACTTTTCGAAACCATAACAAAATGAGACGGGGAGAACAAAATATATTCTTTGTTATAATTTGGTATTCGGTTTGATGCACAACTTAATTTTGAAGAGTAATCCATTAGGTACTTTTTGGACTTTTTCTTGTTTTATTCTTATTCAAATTTTCTCGTATTTGTTAGTTTTGCGCCTCACGTTTTTTATTTTCTGATTCGTCTCATCAAGACGAATTGAAAAAGTAAAAAATTATGACTTTTACGATAATATTTTGAAAAATAATAAATTTTCACAAGAGTTGTTTTTTTTTATTTTGCTAAAAATTCATACTTTCTCAAAATATTTTGGGTAAAAGTAAATTTTTTTTATTTTTTATTTCTCTCGTCCAGTCAAATCAATATTTCACAAAAGTTTGGCCCAAAATTAACGAACACAATTTTTTTTTTTTTTGCATAAAGACAAAACCTCCAAAAAGTGTTACTCCCTTCGTTCCTTATTAAGAGTCCCTTATTCTATTTTGAAATGTTCCAAAATAATTGTTCCTTTTAAAAAATAGAAGTAAAAATTTGATAAAATTCCAAAAGTATCCTTTGAATACAAATGGTGCAAAATAGGGAGTAGAATATAAGAGTAATTGTGAAAAGTAGGTATAGTAATTATATGTCTCCTCAACCACTGCTTAGTGCAGTTGGTAAGTCATTGTCTCCCCTTTATGAAAGGTCTTGGGTTCGAGCCTCACAGGGGGCAGGCCCTTTAGGGAGCCAAGGTTATGGATAGCTTCTGGTCTCCCCGTGCTAACTCTAACACTCCCACTAACCCCTGCTGATGTATATCGATGTGGCAAAAAAAATTACTGTATATATCTCCTAAAAAAGTTAAAATTTCGAAGAGAGACTCTCATTTAGATACGGATAGTGTAAAAAGTAAGAGGAACACGGGATTTAAATTCACTGGCACAAGGGTAACCCCAATTAAAGTCAAACCAATGCTGGAATTGAACAGCCCAACACACACGAATTGATAACACGAAAAAACTTGGGCAGCGTGTTTCATGGCTTTTCATGAAGAGTCATGCAAAAGGGTGTGTTTTTTTATAGGGAAAAAACCTAACAAACAAATCTATGCTTTTTGGATGTGATGATCATCATGATTCATGGCCATGGTTTGTTTTAACTTGTCTCTCTCTCTCTCTCTCTCTCTCTCTCTCTCTCTCTGCAACTACGATGATTGCAAACGTAAGGGAATCGAATTTCTTACACTAAAAATACTTTGCTTGGAAACCCATTCTCCTTCCTTTTCTTTTTGTTCATAAGATACTGCTTTGGACGGTATTTTGAAAATTTTTTAGTTTGAATTCTAGGTAATGAGTGGAGAGAAATTAGGGTATTAATTGGAGATAGGGGTAATGACTGGGAAGAGATAGAGAGAGTTGAGAATAATGATTGGAAGGTAGAGAGAGAAATGAGAATAATGATTAGAGGGTAGAGAGAGAAATGAGTATTTTTTGAGTTGTAAATTTTTTTTTTTAAATACCATCCAGACAAGGCAGTAACCACTCAAATATTAGTGGTTTCGTGTTCTCGTCATATTTATTTTAAATATTAAAAAGAAAATATTGAATGTGGTTATCAAAAAATGTAGTATCAAAATACCTTTTAATTTTTATCTTAACTTAGGCCGTTCGGCTAAATAACCCAAGTGGCGTATTTTTTTTGTTCTTATTCATAAAAAAATTACATTTGTTAGATTTTCGTCAATTTTTTGGAGAAAATTGCATCGTCATGACGAGAGCAATTTAAAAAGTAAAAAGTTACTATCGAAACCTAATTTTTTTGAATAAAGACAAAAATAAGCCAATAAGCCAATTTTTTCGTCTTTATTCAAACAAAATTGAATTTCGATAATAATTTTTTACTTTTTAGATTTCTCTCGTCATGGAGATGCAATAATCCCCAAAAATTTTACGAAAAACTAACAAATACGATTTTTTTTTAAAATAAGAACAAAAAAATAAACTACTTGACTTATTTAGCGTTTAATAAACCATCAAGTTAGCATTTAAAAAGTGTACTGTAATGAATGAAAAGTGTATTAAAAATGTAAAAAGTGAACAGGAGTGTGTGTTTTTTTGTCTTCTTTTTTTTTTTTTTTTTTTTTCCTTATTGACAGCCCATAAAATCTAAAATAGCTTGCAAAACGATTTTCACAAAGTTGGACTAATAGTAATATGCATACGAAACGGGAACTCAATGAATCCTGATTCCTAAGTATTGTGGGCTATGTTTAGATGACCGGAATCTTTAATAAAAAATTAAAATGTGATCACGAGGAATCAAGTTCCTAGGAATTTTCTTCAATAAGAATAGGAATATGTTTAGTAGAAATTAAATATCCAAAAATACAAAATCTGAAGTAATCTCATTCTGGTGTTTGTATTGATCCATTAATCTTATGCAGTAAATAATTATTTTAAAAAATTATCAAAGTGAACATGTACAATTTTTTTAGCGAAACTTTAACCGAATCGAGCTGAGTTGAGCCGAGCCTCGTGATTCTTTCGTTTCCAACGGGCAAGTCCAAAAGTTTGTGAGTTTCCACTTTCCAGAGTAATTAGCAGTTAATTTTGGGGGTTAACAATCTGGCTGACAGTCCAACTACCAAATACGCAAATCTTACCTCCGGGGTACGTAACAGCCCACGTGTCCAACGGTTATTGGAGGGAGTCAAAAATTAAGCCCCCTGGAAAACAGTCGGAAATTGACGGATCATGTTTCAAAAGATAAGCACGAGATTTGAGTCATAATTGCCCCCCCTTTTGGCCAGGCAAATGTCAAATCAAATTAGTAAAGATTTTTATTACCCTCATTAATGTCGAAAAAGAGCCTTTTTCTATTAGCCCAAGGCGGATCATAATTCAAGTTTTTAATTTCTCTTTTGTTGTTTATTGAAAAACAACCAAAAAAAATGCTCCTACCAATGTTTTTTTTTTTTTTTTTAATCCGCCCCCTAAGCCATATACCAAAGATGAAAAGTGTAGAAATATCAACACAAATGCGTCCGAAACTAAAATCGTTCGATGCGCATGAACTTCGTATTCTTACTGCGATCCACAAGAGTTCGACGATTCTAGTTATGTCAGTGTTGATACTCTGTACTATCTATTTGTGTCGGTAATAAACTTTTGGGGGGTGGGGGTGGGGGAACTATTGGTTACTCCAAAGGGAGGTTAGGTGGTCAATACATGAATGGTGCTGAGAAATTTAAGTGAGAATGGACAAAAGAGAAAATATATTACTACAATCATGATTTTCTTGAAATATTAATTGCTCCCTCTGTCTCAATTTATTAATCTCTCATTCTATTATAACCGGATAAAAAAGTTAGTTATATCTTGAAATTTGTAATGAATTTTATATTTAATATGGATCTTGTTTGATTAGATCTCGATTAGTTCTATAATATAATGTTGTAAAAATCACCTAAAACATTATAGATTACGAGATATAATTAATTGAAAAGTGGTACGAACTCTCAAAAATGGACTATTAAATTGGGACGGACAGTATATGTCAAATTTTGCATGACTACTGAAAGTAGAATTTAGAAAAGCAGTAATTAACCTGCTTAAATGCGAAAAGGCAATATGAATATCTTCTAGCTAATTGATCATCAATGGTCTCTTTCTCTCTCTTAGCATAGTTTATTTTCAAACTTCTTGCCAATTAAACAAGATTAATGTGATTTTGACACGAAAGTCATATTTGATGAGAGTGTTATTTTTTCGTCATGATGACATTTTTGATTAATTGAAACTTTTCTTATATTTAGTTGAATAAGATTTATGAGGTGTTTGGGAGCCAATTATTTTTTAAACTTTGGATTGCAGTATAAATTTCGGGAGTGATTTTGACACTCCTCAAATTGATAATCGCACTCCCAGAGGGAAGTGCCAAAATCAATTCTAGGGGTGTACATGGTCCGAATTGGTTCGGTTCTCTAAAAAACTAGTAACTGGACCATTCTTTACGGTTCTAGAAAATTGGGAACCAAAACCTAACCAATAATAGTGTAGAACCTAACCAGAACCTAACCGCAAGACCGGTCCAGTTCCGGTTCTATCCAATTAGCATCCAAATATTTGTTCACAAAAATTAAAAATTCAAAACACAAAATATTGGGTATATTCACTACAATAAAAATTCTTAGGAGTTTAGATTCCTATAATTGTAATAGTATATTAAAACCATTTCTAACAAATAAGATATTTTTTCTAAATAAATTGATTTTAGTAAGGAAAAGATTAACTTACCAAATCCAAATAAATATTTAATTACACTTATATATATTATATGTGTGTGTTATATGCGGTTCGGTTCGGTTCTAACCACGGTTCTTTAATTGAGAACCAATAACCGAACCAAAATTAACGGTTCTTAGTTTTTTGGAACCATAACCTAACCAATGAACCACAGAACCGGACCAAATAGGACGGTTTGGTCTGGATCGGACCGGTTTTACGGATCGGATCGGTTTCTTGTGCACATCTAATCAATTCCATAAACTTTTGGACTATAATTGCAATGTGTAAAAGTGTTTGTTTTTTTAACACAGAAGTATAAGAGAATAATTTCACTTACCTTTTCCACTAGATAATTGCTGACTAGGAAAGGGTATCAGAACCTTCTTAAACACACACTTAACCCAAACTTTAAATGTGGGAACCAACCCAGATCACTGGGCCAAGAATATGTAAAAGTGTTTTCGATGCTCTGCGAATAATAGATTTTTGCGGAAAGAGTGTATCTATAAATGCACTCTTCTTCGATGCACACTTCTTAGATATCGGTACACTTTTTACCTATTATTCTCCAACCTTAAGGCTGAAGTTAGCATTTTTTCTTATAAAATGGGGGCCCACCACGTAATGTTTTAGTATTTTTTTAAAAAAAATGTACTAGGTTATAATTTGGATTTTCAAAGGGGGAGGGCAAGAGCCCACTACTAGTTCCGTCATTGTTTGGTTCCACCTATAGTTAAAAAATTTTCCGGAAAATTTTGTTTAAAATCTGAACTGTCCAAAACACTCTTGGACAGTCCAAATTCACCCGCGGTAAGTATCTCACTTTCGAAACACATAGAAATGTCTTGGTATTAGGGACGTTGGAATAATCGAAAATTCAAAGGTTTTGGTCAGGGTAACTATTGATGGCAGAAGTGTGGAAGGCGTTTTACCCTATCCTTCACAATTGTCTTCGCTCTGGCACTCAATATTCGCTATGTGCTCATATTTTCAATTCTCGCACTCACAAATTTTAATTGTTTCGAAAATTTTCAATAGATGCTTTCACGCTCTCCGCTCTTGCACTAGCACCCGTCCGCACATTATGTGACCTAGCTAGATTTTACCAAAAAAAAGAAGAAGAAGAAGTGTGGAAGCTGGGTGGGGCGGGGTGTTGGTGGTGACCGGCACCTAACCAGTAAATATGCGGTGGCAAGGCAACAAATGTCGTGCTTTTAGGATCATTGCAATTATTGAAGTCATGCACACTTCAATGATAAGTTTATTCATTCACACATAGAGAGAGAGAGAGAGAGAGAGAGAGAGAGAGATGGGGAGACATGAGAGAAGCATGAATTGAGGGGAGGTGGACAATTACCTTGGAAAACTTCCAAGTTCCAACTATTTCCCCACCCTCCATCACGCCTTTGACAATTACTATTAGGGGTGTTTTTGGAGCCTCCATTTTACAATTTTCACACTAGCTAGTAGTAGAACATTCTCACCCTTTTTTTTCCACCAAAAAGAAGAAAAAATCTCACCTTTTGAATATGTCTGGAAATACTAGATGGAAGATTGCATCATGGTCAATTCTGAATACTGTGACAGAGTCAAATTCTCAGAATTAGCTGTAAGATGAAGATTGCATCATGGTCAATTCTGAATACTGTGACAGAGTCAAATTCTGAGAATTAGCTGTAAAATGAGCCTTTTGATGTCCATTCTGAATCCTCCGATCACATTCAACCCCCGAAGAATAACTTTATTACCCCTGGCATTTCATAAAATCAACACAATTGCTCAAAATCACATATTTACGAAAGATTACTGTCCAATTTGAGATTAAACTTGAAAAAGTTCCCTTAATAAACACACCCAAACACCCCCTCCTCTTTTTTTTTAATTAAAAAAAATGCATTAGAAAATGTGCACTCTCATTTGATGCTAAAAAAGTGAAGGGCATTATTGTAACGACCCGGAATTTTGACCCAATTTTTTTTTATAATGTTATTAAAATTTAATTCTTCTTATTAGATAATACTAGATAATTACAAATACAATTATCTTAACGTAATTATATCTTTTAATAAAAACATTTATTCGGCTAGATAAATACAATAATTATTTAATCCTATATTCTTATTCTTGCATGCATGCATATAACTCTTTATCCCTCCCTCTCCTAGTTCTACTCGATCTCTATCTTCCCCGTAACCCAAAAACCGAGCTTCATTCGTCCATTCCAAAACCCAATTCCGTTAGGACTTTAATTAATCAAAACTCATCCAATTCTCTTATAAATACGTCACTATTCCGACCCTAGGGCACGCACCATATTTTTCACGCCCTAATTGTCCAAAAAAGAGAGAAAAACCGAAGGAAATCGAAGCTCCAATCCATGGAGTTCTAGAGAGAGAAAAGAGAAAGAGAAAAGTGGGTTTCGTGCCTAGACCCAACCGAGATCCAATCCGACCTTTCCAATCTCTTCCTACAACTCCTAGCATCCACAAACATCAACCAATTCGGCCCCAAGGTCCCTCGATCGTTAAAACCGAAGCTTTCTTCTCCAACGTTCAAGTTTCGATCGAAATCAAATTAAATCCGATTCGAGGTATTATAATTCGATCCGAAGCCTCCTCTAAGTATATTAAGTGTTTATAGACATAACCCAATGACCCCCGTAGCCCCATGCATCGAAAACACCAAGAAAAAGCAAAAAAATAAAATCTGGGCAGCGACCTTGCGGCCGCAAGGTGCGGGATTTCCGCCGCAAGAACCAGGCGGCCAACCTCGCGGCCGCGAACTCCTCCTCCCCCAGACCGCGCGCCTGTTTCGCTTTCGTGTCGAATTGATTGTGCGACCTTTTAAACATCATATTTGACCCCGAAAATTTTATCCTAGGTTACCCACATTCTAAAGTTCATACCTAGTTGGTTTCATAATTTTTTATTTAATCTCTGATTTGTTTAATTTTTATTCGTAATCGTGTGATCGTTGTAAACTAAAAATCGTTGCGACCTTTTAGATTATCCCATAAATCCCCAAACTATTTTTCTTAGATTCCTAACTTCTTAAAAATCATAAGTTGTTGATTTCATAACTTTTTGATGTTATTTGTTATTTATTTTATTTTTAGTTAAAGTTCCAAACAAAAAATCAATACGACCTTATAAACTAATCTATAATTACCCAAACTATTTTCCTAGACTCCCAACATGTTAAAGGTCATAACTTGCTGATTTCGTAGTTAATTTATATATTTAGCTATTTATTTAATTTTTAACTAAAGTTATAAACGGAAATTAATAACGACCTTATAAAAAATATTTTTAATATCGAAAATATTTTTCTTAGACTCCTGCCAGCTCAAAAGTGATATATTGTTAAAATAGAATTTTATTTATTTGAATTACTATTTATTATTATTTAAGAATTATTTCTTAATGATAATACTATAAAATATTATAAAGAAGGTTTAAAATTCCAAATAATTTTATTTATACTTTTTACAGCCCCATAATGTTATTCTGTAAATATAAAAATATTATCAAATATTTAATCATTTATTGTCTATTTATTCTTGTTTTGCCTATTAACTTGAATCTTTTATTCAAAATAATTCCGTGAGCGTTCAAACCCAACTTTTAGCACTCAAACTTATTATAGGGGACTGTTAGGACCTTTATTAAGGTTACGATAATTATTCTAATATTTTTAACTAATTAATGCATTTAATTCGTATTTAATTAACTTAATTACTTATAATTAATTAACGAAAGTCCAATAAAATTATTTTTAAATCTTAATTAATTAATTCTTTCATTCTTAATGACTTTGTGACCATATGAAATTAAGGGCAACGGCCCAGTCATAAAAAGTTATGTGATTGCATTGCTTAATAATTATTTTGATCCGTCTGTTATTCGCTTTTAATTATTTTAATGATTGATATTGTATAGATGCTTAATATGAATGATAGATTGGAACCTAGGGACATGGGGTGTTATGCTAAATAGAAAACACGTAGACGATGTTAAGTAATTTATAAAATCTGAAGTTTATTTCTGTTTAGAGGTTACCTGCAGGCGTGATTTAAGATCTGATGAGATTTGTAGAGATGATTTAAGACTGGCAGAGTAAGCCCACTGATGTTTGTAATGATTTAAGACTGGCAGAGTAAGCCCAGTGATGTTTGTGATGATTTAAAAACCGGCAGAGTAAGCCCGGAAATGATTTAAGACTGGCAGAGTAAGCCCAGTGATGTTTGTGATGATTTAGAACCGGCAGAGTAAGCCCGGAAATGATTTAAGACTGGCAGAGTAAGCCCAGTGATGTTTGTGATGATTTAAAACCGGCAGAGTAAGCCCGGAGATGATTTAAGACTGGCAGAGTAAGCCCAGTGAGGTCTGTGATGATATTTTGATAAAACCTGGCAAAGTAAGCCCAGTGATATTTTGATAAAACCTGGAGGTGATCCCGCGATATTTTCTGTTAATAAAACCTGGCGGGTAGTCCAGCGATATTTTCTGTTGATAAAATCTGGCGTGTGTCCAGTGATATTTAGTGGTAAATTGATGTCCTGGCGCGTGTCCAGTGGTGAATTGATAGCCTGGCGTGTGTCCAGTGATGAGTTGATAGACTGGCGTGTGTACAGTGATGATTGTGATGTGGTATATAAGATAGGCGAACCCTAGTTGTGATTCAGGCATGATAAGCTGGCCCCTTGTTGTAGTATTGTAACTTAGGTTATCTACGACAGCAAAGGGAAGTGATCTCATGGGACCGAGCATGGCTAGCGGTTGGGGGAGGAAAGATCTCGTAGGGAGATGTTGGATTATACGTTAGGTTAATGGATAGTAATGAACTGGTTTATGTGAAAAATCTCTGTTTTACTTATTCGTATCATTATTATCCTGTATACTTGCTAGCTGTAAAGTAAGAGGGGTGGTTGGGTTGGATTATTCTACTGGGTGATTTATCACTCACGGATACGTCTGTATCCTGGCAAATCGATTGCTTCGGCGATCAATTTGCTAGAGTACGCAGGATACAATGGAGAGGATCCCTCGATGGCACAAAATCAGGAAGAGACACAAAATCCCGAAGGCGAACAGTTCTATGCAGAGGAGAATCAGGATGTGGGAGCCGAACCCGAGTACGCGTGGAATCCGTATCAAACTTAGAAGTTGGCTCTGTTATCTTATTATCCCAAAAACTATTTCTTTAGTATTCCTCTAGTGGTTTGTAATAAATAGATCTCTATGTTGAGAATTCTGTTTTGAATTTTAAACTTTAAATTAGTGAATTTTTTTCAGAAATAATTACTGAAATGCCTTCGATTTTATTTTCGAAAATCGGGGCGTTACAATTATTAAAAAGTCAATGGCTTTATTTGGTTTCCATCTTTGCGTATTTTTAGTTTTGGTAGTGGGTGGAGAGAGAAATAGGATAATGATTGGAGAGAGAAGTAATGAGTAGAGAGGGACAAAAAGGGAAATGAAAGTACTCCCTCCATTCGAATTTAATTGTCCATAGTTCTACTCTAATCGGTTTAAAAACGGGTTATATTTTTGAATCCGTAATGAATTTCATATCGAATATGGATCTTATTCGATAGATCTCGATTAGTTCTATAATACAATACTTTCGAAATCACGTACAACATTATAAATTGGAAGATATAATCGATTGAAAAGTTTCATGAACTCCAAAAAAATGATTATTAAATTTGGACAGAGAGAGTAATAATTAAAGAAATATGCTAATGATTGAAGAGAAAAATAGGATAACGATTAGAAAATAAAAACAAAACAAAGTTAGTAAAATGAAAAATGTGCAAAGTAACTTTTTACTATTCGGTTTGAATTTTGAGGGAGGTTTTTGACAGTAATAAACAGAGTGAAAAATCATTTTGAAACCACTAAACGCCTTGTTCCTTTCACTTTTCAAAAAGTATTTTTCAAAAAATACCTACTAGATTCTCCTTAGATTCCCCCTACTTCTACTATTTCTCTCTCTATCTATCTCCACTTATTACCCCTACTATTTTTCAAAAAAATTTTCAAAAACCAAACCAAACACAGCAAACAAACAAAGTCATGCATACAGCTTAAGACACATATGTCTACACTAGTCTAGAGTACGTACATGTATTTCTTTAAAAATAATAATAATGAGCTGTCGACGTACATGGAACGACTCCATAGACTTTCTCATCATTAAAATATACGTCATCTGATCAACTTTTTCATAGATATTTTATGTACTCGGTGTAAAATTAATGGATCATAATGTCAATGAAAATCGAGACAAATTCTACTTTGTATATCATGAAAATTATTATACAGAGATTTCCAAAAGTGAATATCCGAAAACGCGTGAACAGATAAAGCAATTGGGATAAAACAGGTGCGGTCCCTGGCAGTGGTGCTGTCCGCGGCAGTTCCGGTTTTGGAGCAGATTTCATCCGTGCTTAGGGCTATGGTTTGAATTGAGCGTCCCTTTGAGCTTTACTATTAAAATCGGAGACGGGTTCATTGCCATGCATTTATGTATGGTCTGTCTTCGGCAGAATGTGCTTAGGAGCCTCCAAGTGAATGTGCTTCGTGTCTAGATTTCAGTAGTTTTGGTTCTTCCCTGTATTTTTTGATGAAATCGTTGTAGCCTTTGAGCTTTTACCTTCGGGTATTTGAAATGAATTGACTGATTGAAAAAAAAAAAGATAAAGCAATTGGGGTAAATGCTGAGGTATAATGACAAATTTCAAAATTGGACATGGTGTTGTGTAATGGTATGCGCAATATCGTGCTGCGTATTTTCGAGCCGTCGGATCGTGCATCCGATGGCTCGGATCTCATCACAACAATAAACGGCTCTCGATCATTGGTTGTCGAAATGAGATCTGAGCCGTCGGATGTAGGATCCGACGACTTAGAGGGGTATTGCACGATACTATGCACCTCACTTGTTAGATCCCTCATCGGGGAAACTTGAGGAAGTCAAGTTGTTAATAAGTGATTGTGAACTGCCTTGTTCGGTTCTCATTTTAGTTTTGTTTTCCAATCATTACCTTATATCTCTCTCCAATCATTACCCTATATCTCCAATTATTAATATCATTTTTCTCTCTATCTTTCTCCAATCATTACCCTATTTCTCTCTCCATCCACTACCAAAACTAAACTAAACTAAACTAAACTAAACTACGAACCAAACACAAATAACTTGAGTTTAACCTTTTGAACCATGTGATTAGGCGAAAGATAAAGCAGGTCAGCTGGCTCGAGGTCGTGACATCACTGCACATCACCAACTTGAAGTCTCAAATTTCATGCCATTAGGATGTGTTTCCTTTATAAAACGGAAAAAATTTAGGCATTTTTTGCAAATCGTTCACACAAATAAATAAGTTCAAGTATTTTACCATTTCGTTTGCACTAACAAAAAAGTTGTTAGCAACAATCTCTTTCTCAACAACTCTCACATACCCCTCAACAACTTATTCACTAGTAGAAATAAATTTGACATTTCTCATCAACTTATTCACTATCGGAAACAACTAACAAATTTTCAACAACAAAAAAATTTCCAAATTTTTTCTTAATAATATTTATTTAATTCCTACCACTACTACAAAAACCTTAAAAGATGACCCTCAAAAAATTGAAACAATGACAGTTTTTGTAAAACTGTCATCGAAAATATGATGGTAGACTTTTGATGACAGTCCATCTTACAAATTGTCATCTTTGCGATATATAATGACGGTTTAGAATAAAAATGGCATTATTATCTTTTTTTTAATGTTAGTTTTTGCTTAAAACTGACATTAAAACATGGCGCTTCCGGAAGCCCATATGGGAAACCTTTTAATGACAGTTTTCCTTAAAAGCGACATTGAAACTAAGCCCTTTTAATGACAGTTTTAATTAGAACTGACATTGCAGTTGATCATAAAAGATGACGGTCAAAAAGTGTCATAAAAACATATACTAAGATGATAGTTTAAAACTGTCATCTCATACTTTCAATGTCTACGATGACAGTTTCATCCAAAACTGACATTAAAAGTGCTCATCTTAAAATTTTCGAAATATAGTATACATATTTTTGTTTGTCTTTTGTTAACAATAAGCGTGCCAGCTCAGTTGGTAACATGCGCGCGAGGAACTTAAGTTCTTGAGTTCAAGTCCTGGGGCAAGCAAATATTTGCTGGCCACATAAGTGCTAAGTAGGCGACACACAAGTGCCACTGGGCGGCCATGCGAGAGGCACGTGGGTGGCCACGCATTCAAAACAGAATTGGTTTTTTTTTTTTCTTGAATGGAGAACAAATAAGATGACAGTTTAAATCCGTCATCTTTGAGATTAAAGATGACGGATTAAAACTATCATCTTTTATCACAAAGATGACAGGTTTAAACTGTCATCTTATACGTTTAATGACAGTTTTTTATTGTCATAACAAAT
This sequence comes from Rhododendron molle, assembly GCA_025413875.1. Lineage (NCBI taxonomy): Eukaryota > Viridiplantae > Streptophyta > Magnoliopsida > Ericales > Ericaceae > Rhododendron > Rhododendron molle. The sequence continues at coordinate 6,387,286 of CM046394.1, read as the reverse complement.
CTTGACTTTTAATGACGGCTCTATAGATGACAGTTTTGAAACTGTCATCTTTCACGTTTAATGACAGTTTTAAATTGTCATCTTTTACGATTATTGTAGTAGCGTACGTTGAATAACAACTGACGTTGAACCCACTCGAGTAGAGTCGAGGGAGAGGGGAGTATTCAGGGAGTAAGGTTCCATTCCCTTTTTCCCCTTCTTTTTTTTCAACTCTTCTTTGGTCTCTTTTCCTTCCTCCTTACCTCCGATTAATCCCCCAACCATTCCGGTCTCTCTCTCTCCTCTCCCTTTTTTTTGTGTGTGGATTTGACTTAAAATCTTGCTCGATCTCCTCTTTCCCTACATTTTTTGATGGATCACCACGAATCTGTGGTGGATTTAAAGCTTCAGTCTCTAGCAGTTTGTGTAGAAGATGGTGGTGGTCGGGTTCAACAGCGCTATAATGGACGGTGACGGTGACAAAACTTGTATTTTTAATTGGAGTGTATACCTTCACAAAAAAACTCAATCTTGAGTGGACTCGTTGGTTTTCACTTCTTTGTGTTGTTTTTCTTTGTTGATGTAGCTATATGTTTGTTGGGCCGTCGCGTCATTTGATGTTGTGTCAGTATGCACAGTGTAACGATCCACTCCAGCTGACCTACATAACTCTTAATCCAACCACGTGACTCAAAAGGTTAACCTCAAGTTATTAGTAGCTGGAGGGCTTTACCATATATATCACATCAATTTCCCACATCTTCTTACTCATGTGGGACAATTGCAACGACCCGCTCCCACTGACCTACATAACTGTTAGCCCAATCACATGACTCAAAATGTTAACTTCAAATTATTAATAGCTGGAGGGCCTTACCATATATATCACATCAATTTCCCACATCTTACCGATGCGGGACAATTGCAAAATGGGTTCTCACAATCCCCCCACCTTGGATACAATGTCCTCGTTGCACTACATGGTCCATCACTTCCACCTACCAAGCGATGTGGGACAAGTCCCGCCTAAGCACGTCAAGCTTGTCTCATGTGGGACCCGCCTAAGCACGACAAGCCCTTCAATTTGTCAGGACTTGCCTCACACTTTCGACTGGTGTCAGCTCTGATACCACATCTTGCCAATGTGGGACAATTGCAAGATAGGTTCTCTTGACACTACTCTAATCAGTTCCATTATGTGCACATATTGCTATGCCCAGATCACTTTGCGGGACACATTTCGATGTCCTACAAGAATAATATGAGTCGTTCGTACATTGTACAATTTTTGTGAGTAGGCTTTTAAAAATCAATTCAATTGAATGGTGTTTACGTTAGTGATTAACTTATGCAACATAATTTTTTAGTTTTGTCCTTATTCAAATTTTTGTTGCGTTTGTTAGTTTTACGTCAAATTTTTAGGTGATATGAGTTTGTTTCGACAGGAGGAATAAAAAGAAGTAAAAAATTATGCGCTTTGTTTGGTTTCCATCTTTAGGTATTCTAGTTTTGGTAGTGGGTAGAAAGAGAAATAGGGTAATGATTGAAGAGATGGATAATGAATATAGAGAGAAATGATAATAATAATTGAAGAACTAGAATAATGGTTAAAGAGAAAGATAGGATAATAATTAAAAAATTAAAATAAAAACCGAACAAAACCTATAATTTTTACGCAAATATTTTGGAAATCAGCAAAGCAAATTTTTTTTTTTGGGGGATCCGCAGCAAAGCATGTTCGCGAACGGGTTTTACTTTGTACTTGATCCAAAAAAACTCACCACCAATAATAATGAATCCTGTATAACTCTTTACTCTGACGGAATTCCTCTTGTACTGCGGAATCCGTGAATTGAAGACAAAATCTTAGAGGATCTCCTGCGAATCTTGATGGAGGCTTTTAAGAGGTCCTTTTATTTGGACCTTATTATCCCCTAGTAGATAGCGTCTCATCAGCTCAAGGGGTAGAATCGTACTTGTAGCAAATTCGTCCTTGCTAAGTAAGCTAAGAATCCAGAATCGAGTACCCCCCCCCCCCCCCATAGGCAGGGGTCACGTGAGGTGTGGGGTAGCGTTGAATGTAGATCATACGAGAAATTTTTGGTTTACAAATCGGATAGTATACTACGCGTATATTTGAACCTTCCAAAAATTTGACTGACGGACCGGATTGAGACACATTTTTTCTCTACTTTTTCTTTTTTTTAAAAATCCGTTCGGTGTTTGGATTGAGACACATTTTTCTCTTCTTATTCTTTTTTTAAAAGCTGTTCGGTATTTTTCAACATACGGACTGTTGATTATATTAACGGTTGGACCGTCTGAATGTGCGCGTCGGGTACCAAAAATTCTCAGATAAGACGGACAAAGTCAAGGAACAAAAGGCTCGTATTGGTGGATGGGAGTGGCGGGGGTGTTGTGGGACCAGGTTATTCACGTGAAGGGAGCGTGAAATACTCCTCGTCGTCCGATTAGTAACCGATGCGGACCCAACGTTTTTGATAGGGGCGCGATGCGTAGGTGATAGAAAACGGACAAGTAATTGATGAATGATGATGATGATCATCATCATCGTGACAGTGATAGAAACAGAGAGGAGAGAAGAGGGGAGAGAGAGAAGTGGAGAGAGAGAGAGAGAGGTGGGTGGGGGGGGACAGATGAACCGTCTTGAAGGGAACAGAGTCCCAACACAAGCAATCATTAGTACGAGCTTTAAGATTTTCTCTCCCCTCTTTTTCTTTCTCTCTCTAGGGGTAGAGGCCCTATGATGAGGAGTAGGAGTAGGAGCAGTATATAATGTAGTTGTGGGCCCTGGAACTGCAGCTTTAATTGAGCTAGTAATTATTATAGCAGTGATTGAATGGTCTGTCTTTTTTGGTCCTTTCGTTATTTTCCCTCCCTCTCTCAGTATTCACACGTCCCATCCAGAATCCTCTCTCCTCTTCACCCCCCGTCATCATTTCTTCTTTCTCTCGCCAAAAAGAAGTTGGGCCCACTAACGAATCTCTCATCAAATCTTATCCTTCCCACTGCTGTTTCGATTCATTGTTGTATTAAAGGCTGATCAATCAATGATATACAGTGTAATACTTATGTTTGAGATCTCATCACACTTCTGTTTGTCGCGATGTAACACGCAAACTACTGTCGCATCGTCAAATTTCATCAAGTTGTGAATCGGTTGAATGTCGTTAGAGGTTGACCGTCACCGGAGAGTGAATATAAAAAAAAATTGTGAAAATCATTTATTAAAGACTGCGCACATTAATTTTTGATTACCTCAAACGAACAAATCCGTTCTGATTTTTTAACTAGTACCATGAACCATGGTCCACGGTACAGTTAAATAAAAGGAGAGTTAAAATCCCTTTTGACCAAAAAGAACAGGGAGACGGATGGGATGAGATCAGAAGCCATGTTGTTCGTTGAATTTAGAAAGAAAGGGCCAAATGGGGGTCCATTTCCGTCCCGTCTCGGGGGAGCGCATGTTGCGCAACTGAAAAAATGTCTAAAATCTACTCACTATTGCGGGGATGTAATGTAAAAGCGTGAAATTTTTAGACTTCTTTTCTTTCGCTTAAAATTGTGATTGTGCGTGCTTCGTGAATTACTTTAGTTTAGTGTCGTAATCTTGAATGGAGTACGACCATAGGCACCGACGGACATTGTTCCGATAGGGGGTGCCGGTGGATTGTGGGACCCATTCTAGGGTCTTGTACAATTGATGTGAGTTGCTTAGCTTCTAATAGCTTATAAATTAGAAAACTGGATCATGCACTTATAGTAATACAACATCTATCATTACTCTTAAGGTTATGATTTCGACTGAGAGATGAGATTAAGAGTACTAAAATAAATATATATTAATTATCAAAAAAGGATTTTGCAAAAAAATTATACTCAAGCCAACTCCAAAACCCATACCAATATCTACCTCTATTCTGAAAAAAAAAACGCATCCCCAAGCCTCCAAATTCACCACTTTCCTCCAATATTCAAATTCTATCCTCCAAAAAATAGAGGTAGAAATGGAAAGATGGGTTGAAATTATTTTTTCCTCTCGGAGAAATGAATACATAGAGTCTGAGTTAGAGACGCCCAAATCAAAAGTTGAAATACGAACGATAGAACCTCCCAAAAAGATGTCTCCAATGACTTCTTATCCTTTCGATCACAACAAATATTTCATTTCTTAAATGAGATTTTGGCATTTTCTATCAACTCGATCAGCATTTTTGCCCAGTCACCGTCAAACTCCCGTGAACAGAAGCCCGGATCTCACTCCGAACCTCTGGATTTTTGGGGTGGACAACAAGAGCATACCATCTCCAGCACGCTCGCTAAACGGAATTTCGGTAACGATGTTTAGCTGGTCTCTCATTATTCCTTAAATTACAAGCCACTCTGCCTAACCCCTGTTTTGATAGTTAAGTAAATTTTAGCAAGATTGATCATGCACTTTTTTTGTTTTGAAGGCTTATAAACACACGACTCTCGTGTGGTTAATCATAATCTTTGTCTTCAACAATCATGGAGAGAGAGAGAGAGAGAGTCCATTTTATCTTTGTCTGTATACCCCCCGCCCCACCCCGGCACCCCACCCCACCCCACCCCACCATCTTCAATTCTTCATCATTATGGTCTTCATAAGATACCTCATTCTCCGGCCCCACTAACCAGCTTTTTTCATAGACACAAACACAAACACGCAGAGAGGGTGCCATGGCATTATTTATCATGAAAGATCTCTCCATTTCAGCTCCCTTTTTGAATGTGAGGTGGTTGGTTGCCCTTAGGTAGAGGTGTAGGGTATGTAGGAGTAATTCATTCTTGCCATTATTGATGAACCCATAGAGTAATTGGTTTTACCAATTTTCATGTGAAGGGCATGCAGGGCCAGTACATGCATGATCAGTACTGGACAACAACATACTAACATATGGAGTATGATTGAACACACAACACCCTACTCCTACCAGTACCATATCTCTATCATTAAGAGTGTTTTTTCACATCATTAATATCCCCATACCGCATGATTATCAATTAAAATGAGTTTAGTTCATACATTACATCGGGAAGGATTGAAAGTGAGATTAATTCTTTCTACTTTTTGAGGAATGCAGGGTGACTCGGGCCAATTTACGTGCATTTCGGACCAATCCGTAGAAGCCCCTCTCACAATCGTTTCACATGAGTGATCCCATGAGTCGATACTCGTTAGTTAGCAAGAAGAATCGAATTTGCGACCGTAGAAGTCATGAAATTCTTATTCCTTAGGTTACGATTATCCGACCAAACATATGCCTTGTGTCGTATAAGGCCAATTGCCTTGTTGACAAGGGTATACGGAGGTGTCGAAAAGTGGGGCGAAACGACACATTTTAGCCTTTCTCTCCCCATCTAGAAATTGGTGAATCAAGCTCGATCGAGCATGTTTGGTGTGGTTTTCAGCATTCATTTTGTCCAAAAAATAGAGAGTTTCTCCACACACAAAAAAAAAAAAGAAGAAGAAGGCAAATCATATATTTAACTCCACTATCTACAAGGTCTGGCTCAGCTTCAACTTGTTAAAGCACATGCTTTTTGTGCGATCGATTTCTTTTTAAGTGGCCAAAAAATCCGTACTTGTCAACCTTTGAGTAATTCAGGCTGTTGCCAAGACAGAGTACAACCAGTTGATGCATGGGAGATTTTGTTTCTTATCTGCTCTAGCAACAGCCACTCAAAGCAATTGTTACTGTGGGGTTTGGTTATGATGAGTGGGATTGGCTTCGGCTCTCTGGTTCAATCTTGCTTGCTCCGTTCTTCCTCGTGACCTGCACCAAGTCACTAGCCTAGTTTAGCCCAGTGATCTTTCGACGGTCAAGTTAGTTCGGAAAAGGAGAAAAGGAAAGTATTATTTAGCGGGAATGACGTACCTCATTAGGGCTTCTATGCTTTCCTTATATAGGACTCCCTTGACTTGCTCACCAAGCAAATGCGTGGACGGCACCCTCCGTAACCGCCCTGGGAGACGTCATTTATAACGCACTGGATATGACAGTTATGAAGCATATGTCCAGAGCTGACCGTAATTATGACACTAGTCACGTGCTGAAACTGTCCTGGACTACACCACAATAATGTACATGGCCAAGCGGTTAGATGCACGTGAACTAGGCTTCTTCTGTGGATCACATGGGTTGTTCAGCTGGATTCAGGTCGGCCATGCCCAAACGTCATTGTTCGAAGACCGAGCTGGATGAACCAGAGGGACCCCACATGCGATGTCCCAAGCGACCGGATTTACCGAACGGTACGTCCCGATCTACTGAACCCGTCCTAGTGGTGAGCCCATTACTATAGTTCGAACCACATTATTCGGGCCACTACAGTTGCCACCTAGAAAAGTGCGAGACAACACCTTCCCTTCCAACTAATTGCCCATGCACCCTTAATTAATCATGCAAATTCAAGCTTAATATTACACCATCATTTCATAATTACCATAATGCAAACATTAGCACAGAATAAAACATCATTCTACTCAATCATGAACATGGGTTTGTCATTGTTTCATGTAATCATGACAACCATTTTTTTTTATAATCTCATGTGTTCGAGCCAGCTTACGTGTATCTCTAATCTTAGGGGATTAATTCACCGCCGACTTACGCGGATCCTAATTAAAGCTAGAGCAAAACTTGTATGAACTAACTCCAAATGAATTAATAACACTTGAGAGATTTCAAACGTAAAACTTTAAGAGAGAGTAACTTTCTAAGTCTCAAACCTTCAATACTTGGACCTACCCTTTGGCGGGATGTAATCATGACAACTTAATTATCAGACAGCATGAGAAGAACTCAAAATGTACTCTTTTTCTCTCTGAAAAGTTGTTGACTTGATATGACTGAGGAGGAGACACACATTACATTGTTATTTGATTAGGCTGTTTGATTCCCCTTCTCAGAGCAGGCAAAGAATTATTATATTCATTATATGAGCCAATGATGGTTAATGAGTGATACCACTTCATTGATGGACCAGTGACCATCCATGAAAAATCACCCAAAAAAAGGGGAAAGAAAAAGGTGCTAAAAAAGAAGGCCCAATTTATATAGGAATTCGAGAGTATTGTTTGGTAAAAAAGTATGCTTTGGCCCAAAACCACTTTTCTTTGATTGTGCCTAATCCAACCTTATCACCGGCACCATAAAGAAGATCAAGAGTTATGGAGTAAGTAATAATCTTTCTTTTATAACCGGCTAACTTGCGTGCACTTCAACTAATTCCGAAGTCCTGAAGTTAATGACCGGGCAAATTCTTCTGTGGCCCCAAGGTTTCGAATATTTTGGCCTCCGATCCTCCGTGGATCTCGAACATATGGCCGACCCCTTTGGAATTAACAGTAATATACTAATAATGACATAAAAAATTGGTTGGAAAAAGGATGTTAATTACTCTCTGTCTATGCTGTACTGAAACCTAGTAAACAGTAGTACATTTTTCCTGGTTTGGAAAATATAAGAAATAATTGGTTGCGCAGTCTCAAAAGGCATACACAAATATGGGCGGGCTGAATTTTGATTCCAAGCCATTTGGGTCTTCATATTTCAGGCCCAAAAATTCAATTATTTGATTGGATCTGGATTTGCTGAATTTGGCTTACCAACAAGAGTCCACAAAATTTTTTAACGGTCTAGATTTTGAGTCGACTCGAATAAATATATACCTACCTGCTCCTTCCTTTGTTTTCACTTGAGAAATTGAGCCATTTCCAGTTCTTTTATTGACGACTCGGATTGTTTCAATTTTCCTGTACAACTTGGAACCCCAAATTCAGCAATAACAAAATTTTCCTATGAAAACACTTGGTTAAATGTTGATGGTGCACTAAATTCTCAGGATGGCAATGGTGGTGTGGGTTTTGTGGCTCGGAATAGAGATGCAATATTGGTGGGAGCAGCAATGGAAATATTTAAGGGTCCTCTCTCTCCTTGTGTCATTAAAGCTTTGGGATTCCGGTTCGCTCTTACTCCTGCTTTGCGTTGGGGTTATTCTTGGATTATCGTGGAGGGGATGTACTTTTAGATTGTTCAAGCTCTCAACGGCTCTTGATCCTTCGTTGACTGTGATACCATTATTTTAGATTGTTTCCAGATTGCCATGAATTTTTAAGGTACCACACTTTGTGGTTAGGAAATCCCTATCGGGTAATGGATCGATGAGTTGGAGGGGTGATTTTCCCCAATGGCTCTTGGCCCTAACCCTTGATGATGTTAGAACCTCTGGCTCATCTTCTATGTCGTAATAATAAAATCTCCTTTCAGTTTGACAAGAAAAAAAAAAAAAATTGATGGGTTCAAAGGAGCATCTATTTTTCATGGACATAATCCAGGCGACCATGCAACCTGTTAGTAGATGGGTCGGTTGGACCGGCTCAACTCACATGGGTTATGGAAATACAATTGTTATGAGAGTTATATAAGTAATAATACATATTTCTATATCAAGGAACAATACATATCAATTAAGAGGCGGCAAATGAAAAGATTTGGGCGGGTTGAAATGGGTCATGGGTCAGACGGGTTGAAACGGGTCAGGGGTTGAATACTAGTCTCTCCTTTTCTGAAAATATAGAACTAAGGGTCTTTGAGAAAATCTCTCTCCTCCTTTCTGCAGCCCCTCTCCTTTTCTCTGGGGTTTCTATCAAAGAACCCTAGGATTTGTTGTGTGGAAATTGAGGGTAGACTCTAGTATTCTCTAAGTGGCAAGAAAAGAAAACAGTGCATGCGTTCATGTTCGCTGTTTTCCATATATCGACGTTGGAGAGCTTCTGCTGCACTCCATTATGTGATTTACATGCCTCTGTATGTGTTCATGCTTCTGCGAGGACAATGTTTTCCTAGCTTCTTTTCTCGGCAAATGTTTTCTGGGTATAAGCCCTTGACATTGAAAGAGCTTCCAATCTACTACTCTATCCAAACAAAGCATAGTTGCCCTCACTATCCGGTTGTCAATTTATGATCGAAAAGGGAAAACCAACTGTCCATTTGTTCTGTAGCTCCACAGATTGAAAACAAGAAGTGCCTAATATGCTTTTATGTAGGTTCACAACATCAGATGAGGAACACAGGCAACTAGACGGATGATTCCTAATCGATGAGCTATAATACTAGATAGAAATGCAACATACAGTTCCAATGAGTGTCCGGGGGCAGAGATAGACCGATTGAAATAAGAAATAAGGTGTGACAGGAAGTGAAGCAAATAACAACAAATTGAACGAAGAAGCGTCCAGCGGTGGTTCATAGGATGGGTTAAAAAAACAGTAAGAAACAGATAAAAATTAGACCAATAAAAAGAAATAAGCAAAGCAACAAAATAGAACTGAAACAGTAGTTACACAAGAAAATTTACGCATGAAAATATGAACTGAGCAAAGCGTTGTTTTACAGGACAAATCAATAGCTGTATGATACTTGTCTATTACTATTACGCATTAGTAGGTTCAGCACTAGATCCAGGACTGTATAAATGAAAACTGAAGCGAGCAAGCAACTACCTATGAAAATCTTACATATTCACCTACAAATCCTCCGCAGTAACCTTTGATTACAACACCAGAAAGAAAAAGAAAAATTGCTACATCAATTTTCAAGAGGCATGTAAAATTGTAAATACCTGGATCAGGAAAATGGAGACACATAAAGCTTTCAATAGGGTTTATATCAAACAGCATGCACATCTCTATTCCTTCCAGGTGCGCTTAGACAAACAATCAACTGGTAACAATGTTGTGAGGAAGGCCATACCAACACCCCTTTTTTTGCCCACAGGCAGCCAATTGCTCGATCCAGGACAACATTCAATCAGCTCCTACAGACAGCTCCATAGAATCCAAAGGGACAAGTTTGACAAGAATGGTTTGCAAAACCATCATAATTTCCCTTGTACTGGCAGCCGCCAAATTATTTTCTTTATTTATTCAATATGTCTGCAAAACATGACCACTTAAACCACTTAAAGGAAGGAAATCTGAAATTTTTAGCTATTACAACCAAAATGCATAGAGATCTACAAGATATAATTCAATCTTCTCCTCCTAGGTGCACGAGAAGCTCCATTGTCTGTATCTGAAACTCTGGAAAGACGATTCCTTCTCCTTGTAGACGAAGAGGGCTCAGTTAAGTCCATTTCAATCGGCGCATCAGGTCTCAGGTTTTCCAAATGCCCATCAGAAGAAGAAACATCTGCTCTATCGGAAGATGAAGCTCGGGTTGCCGTAGAATTGATCTCAGCTGCAGAATCCAAAGACTGGTGGTGGTGGTCTTCAACAGCAGCACTGCTTGTAGAAGGATGCCCTCTTTCAAATCGTAGAACCCGTTCTCGACTTCTTCCCGAAAGGGCTTCTTGGATACGCAACACAGCATAATCCTCAAACAACCTCGGATTATCTAACCCCGATGAAGTGGAAGAAAGTGAAGCATCCGCATCCGATAGTACCCTCATCAAATGACGAGAACGGAGGCGGCGGCTGCCACCTCCTAACAGGGGGTTCCTTGACAACTCAGAGATGGGGATCTGACTATCTATAGTTGCAGGAGCGATTTCCTGCTGCTGTGAGGGGTCACCCCCTGTGGCACCTAACCGCATTCTAATTCGTCGAACTGCTTCTGACGTGAAGGCCCGGTTAACGCGTTGTTGCCTAACACTCTCTATTCTATGTGCTTGGGGTCTTGGAGGCACCTTCACTCCAGACTCCGACTCTGACACAAAATTGCTATCTCCATTGCCGAAAATAGGAGTAACATTCGAATCTGTTACCTCTCCCTTGCAAACTGGGCATTCCTTGGCAGTTGAATATACGTAAGGCAATTGATAAAAGCATGCCCAACAAAACAAGTGACCACAACAAGTCAGTATCGGGTCTCTTGCCATGTCCAAGCACACATTACAGTCGAAAAACCCACCGCCCTCACTGACAACCTTTTTAATTTCCGTATCCAATTCCAAGGCCTTTGCCACCAAATGAGAGCTATCCCTTTTGCCACTTTTGGCCCTCTCAACAGTCTCCCTATTCTGCTCTGTGCCCTCAGTACTACCAATAGTTTCAATCAATGCATCACTTGTTTCGGGAAGGTGGTTTCGAGCTTGTCGCCATCTCTGACGCTGCCTTGCCCTGGCATTGACAGCTTCAAGCTGTCGGATTCGATCTTCAATCCGACTATGGGCTGTTTCTGAGTCATTCAATAGAAAGCCTACCCCTAGCCTTGAACCAGTAGATGGGCCCCGGCCTCCATTCTCCCCATTCTGCTCTGTGCCCTCACTACTTCCCATTGTTCCACTCAACACATCAAAATTTTCGGGAAGGTGGATTCGAGCCTGTCGCCATCTCTGGCGCCTAGCTCTTAACCCTTCAAGCTGTCGAATTCGATCCTCGATCTGATTATTGGTTGTTTCCAACTCATTCAACAGAGATCCCAGCCCTATCCCTGAACCACTAGACGGATCCAGGGGTTCTTGGTTCAAATCAAGATCCATAACCGAATCAACCCTCATATTATCTTCCATCAGATATGAAAGATCCACAATTGAATCTTCCCCAATAACGTTATCCATCATATACCCACCAACCCAAATTAAAATTCCAGATACCCAATTCACTATACCACACTAGATCGCCAACAGAAACCCCACTAAACTCAAAACTGGTAGAAATTGGGTCTTTTTGAAAAAAAAAAAAAAAATTAGGGTTTTCGAAAATCAACGAACTTCCAACAGTTGATTCTTGCATGGAAAGGTATACGAATAAGGAAACTAAAGGTATGCTGAATTCTTTGTTTCATTGCGTATGCATTAATCTAGGTAGAAAAGGGGTAAAAATTAGAAACCTGTGGGAAGGAGGGGAGTTCAGCTAAGATGCAGATGAGAGAAAGGTTCAGCTAAGATGTTGATGATGTGCTCACAAGGAAGGAGAATTTGGTGGAGCTTTTCATCAAGATAAACGGGTTCTTCCTCTCCTTGGCTTCTTCAACTGGCGGTCTGAGAGAGAGAGAGGGGGGAGAGAGAGGTGGATAAAGAAGACGACAAGAGAGAGAGAGAGAGAGAGGAGACTTGGCGCACCTTTGGACCCGGAAACCTGCTAAATCGCTTACTACGGCGTCGTGTCGTATTATTTATTTCATTGTTTCGCAGCTTTTGCTTTAACAGATTAAAACCGAACTAATATCAATTAGAGTAATTAGGGGCGAGCTATTTGCAAACACAAATTTTTTAAACGTACCTTGTTTTACATATGATGAACAGTACACATGCATTGTAAAATGGACTACGTTTAGAAAATTTGTGGTTACAAATAACTTGCCCCTATATTATTACAAGAAAAAATCAAGCATTTTATCCACATAAATAAACATGAACTTTATTTATTTATTTATTTTTCCGATCCGCAATAAACATGAACCAAACTAAGTAATTGTCCGGGAGAATTTCACAACTGTCGTTTCAACGATAAAATGTTATTGGGAGCCACATCAATGCGTTACCGATAACAATCTCTTACACTTTGATCAAATTATTGGAGCGGTCAAAATGGTTATTGAAGAAAATATAGCATTTATCCACATAAATAAACATGACTCCGTTGAAATAATTGTCCCGAAAAAATTGCCGATTCAATGACACATTGTCATCGGGGGGCCACATCAATGTTTTCGGTAACAATCTCTCACGCTTTGAAAAAATTATAAGAGCGTCTGAAATGGTTACCGGAGAAAATCTAGCGTTCAGCCACATAAATAAACATGACTTCATTTAAGTAACTATTCCGGAGAATCTCACAAGTGTGGTTTCAATGAAAAATTATTATTGGGCGCCACATCAATTAGTCCCTTTCACTTCTATAAAATTATAAGAGCATCCGAAATGGTTATTGGAGAAAATCTAGCGTTTATTCATATAAATAAACACGAATTCGCTAAAGTAATTGTTCCGGAAAAATCTCACAAATGTCGGTTCAACGACAAGTTATTATTGGGGACACATCAATTTTTTACCGGGAATAATCTCTTGCACTTTGATAAAAATATCAGACTGTCCAAAATGGTTACTCGAGAATATACGAAGTTCTCCAAAATCGAGTACAACCGGAGCAATTTCAGATGAGGGCAAAAAGCTTTACAAGTGAATAGAACCCACGGTTCGTTCTACCTCACCACACTCTCACCTCACTCATACCTCTACGATTTTGCTCACTACAAAACCTCACTGATCTCTCTCTCTCTCTCTCTCTCTGATACTCAAAACCCCACAAAACAAAGGGTTGCCTTTAAAGGCATGAATTGAACTCTATAGTCTCTAGTCAATTCCAATCCATTCCAATCCCAGACAAGTAAGAGCCCAAGACTTCAATTCTGGTGGCTGGAACAGTGGAAAAATAACACCCCCGTGGAGCAGATATAGATATATCTTACCACATCCTTGAGACATGGAGACAGTGTTTGGTTTGGCGGGTTTAGAGACCCAAACCCTTTCTCTTCGCGCATGGTCCTCAATATCTTCAATAAATTTCCTCCCAAATTATTAGTCCCACTTTTTTTTTTTTAATCTATTTCTCTCCAATCGTCACTCATTACCTCAAAAGCCAAACCAAACAGTGGCAACCAAACACGGCCCCCATGCTCATATTTCCATGTGATAGCCCTACCCAAAGTGATTCTTTCTCGGCACCAAATTTACCTTATAATAAGATCTTAATTGCTGATGCAACTAGGAGTTGGATTAATCTTTCTTTAATAGTATATATGTCTAAACCACGAGGAGGGAGCGGATATCTGACATGCTTTCATTGACTTTAAGACCCTTCCTTCCATTATTAATCCCATCAATATATGAAGACTCTGCTTTTACTATTATATCCCTTATTAGTACATGAAGATGGAGTATCTAAAATTGGGAATGAAAGTGAGGATTGTAGAGACCCGGAATTTTTAAAAAATTTTTGAAATGGATATTAAGTGACTTATTGGAAAGAATATGTTTATTAGTTGGATATTTGAATTGAGGACTAAAGTGATAAGATGGAAACTTGAGGGAGTGTGTGTGTAATATAAAGATATAGTAGTATAAATAGGGTGTGTGTGTGTGGTGTAGGAGATGATTTATCTCCTTGTATCTCCCTCTCTCTCACTTTTTTTTTCTCTCTCTCTCTCTCTCTCTTGCTTCCTCACACAAAACTCCACTCCATCTCTCAAATACTCAAAGATCAACCACCCTTCGGCCTTCCAATCGCGTCCTCGAGCTTGAAATTTCGTGGGTCAAGCTTGGAGGGAAGTTCTTGGTCGATTTTGAAGCTTTGGAAGCTAGGGCTTGTTCAAAACCCGTAGATCTTGGTTATCATCGTGAGGTGGGGATTTCTTTACCTCTTTTATGTGTATATGTGTTGAAATGGTGTAGAAATCGAGCCTTGATCGTCTCCCTTCGTTCCTTTCGAACGCTATCGAAATTTGCAGAAAATCGCCCAGATCGCAGGGATCGATCCCTAAACTTGGGGGATCGATCCCCCTTTCATTTCTGGTCCAGCAAGCCCAGGGATCGATCCCTGGTGATGGGGGGATCGATCCCTCCCCTCTCTGGACTTTCTGCTTGTCTTTCCAGTTTCAGCCCAACTTCAAACGGCCATAACTTTCTCGTCCGACGTCTGATTCATGCAAATTTGGTATCGATTCGAAGGTCTTGAAGTTAGCATTCCATCGCCACCAAAATCACCTTAATACTCTGAGTATAAAAAAAGTTATGGCTATTAGAGTGAAGGTGTGTCTGCCTCCCAACATCCGTTGGCTACCCCTAGGATCCTCGTTCTATCATTTCGACTTCCTATGATTTGTGGATGATATTCGTGACCCTTTGGCCTTCCGTTAGTGAGGAATGACTAAGGAATGACTTAGTTTAAGCTTCATTTTTTAAATGCTTTTTATTGATTGGTGATACTCGTGAATGTTTATGGCACATTTGTGATATAGTTGGCATGTCGTAACATATTTCATGTATGATTGTGACCTTGGGAGGTATTGTCCTCTTGTATTCAAATTGTTAATGCATATGTGTCTGCGTGAGTTGTGAATTTGAATTGAGGGTCCTGCAACGCAAGATGTGGTAATGCAGAGACTCTAGAGGGCCCGCAACGCAAGGTGTGGTAATGCGGAAACCCAGGTGGAGAAACTTCACTGTAATGCAAGAGGTGGTAATACGGTTGGATGTCTAGTATGATGAGGGAAGTTATGATGGGTTACAGACGTTCGTGTTGTTGTTTGAGCTGTTTATTGCTTGAGATGAGAACTGTCGAACAAAGGAATAAACGATCGATTTTATCAAAGTTTTGAAAGGAAAGGAATTCGGTTTTGGAAAAAGGATTTTTAAGAAAGATCCTCCAGTATTCCTACGCGAATCAACGGTTCCGGTATTTTGGCACAAATCAATGGATTCCGGTATTCAAGCGAATCAACGGAGCTTGACCTGTGAAGGTCGAGAGTTTTCTCAAGGTTATTTTGGAAACCAAAATAAAATGTTCTTTTTTTATAAAAGAGGTTTGATAGTAAATGGTAAGAAATGAGAAAAGTAAAGGTAGCAGTCATTCGAGAAATCTTAAGATGATTTAAGAAACGGTATTGGGTTGATTAGATTGTTTTGTGCATAAAGCTGCTCCTAGTCGATCGCTGTACGAATGGTTAGGGATATCTCTAAGATATGTTGAATTCCATAGTCGTTGTCCATCGGTTCATTTTGGTGCCCTCTTGTATCTCTCGTTTATTTATTGAAAACCATTCATTCCCTTTGCCTGTTTCATCGCATTTACATATAGAATTGGTAAAGATTTTCCTACTGGGCTAGTGTAGCTCAACAAAATCCTTCTTTTTAGGTCTTAATGCAGGGCAATAGATTGCATGCTATGGTGTGCTTGGACACGAAGATTTTTTGGAAGCTAACTTGATTTAGTTATTCACTCATCTTTGTAGTAGACTTACTTTTGGTTAAAGATGGCTTGTAACTAATTTACTTTTGAAATTTCATTCATTAAACCATTTGTAATTTTAATAACTTGTTCGTACTTGTATTTTTTTTTAAGTTAAATCGGGCCGTGGTGCCAAGGATGTATTTCTCTAAAATTTGGGAACTTCGTTTGTAAGCTAAATAGGTGGGAACTCTTTTTTTGGGTATTATTTAACTTATGTGAGGATCTTTTATCGAAATGGTTTATTTCTTTATGTTGAAAATCGAGGGCGCGACAAGGATTTTTTGTATTTGATACTTTTCAATTCGAATTTGATACTACATTTTACCAATCGCGCCGATGATTAAAACCACTCCTTTTTTTGGAGCTCGTTGAGTTTAACCATGCCAAAAACTTAAGTAGATTCATAATATCAATCAACATATGATCGCGACGCATTCATCCATTGATAAATGGGTTCCTAATAAGTTTGCACCCAACCTATTTTACTAATGATAAATGTGTTCAAAAGATATTTACCGATATGCAATCGAGATTTTTTGTTTACATGGTAGTGTTTTATTTCTTTAGTTTAATTATAAGTATTGATTTACTTTTTTGACACGGTAGTGTTCTCGACAAGTTTTAAAAATATAATGATTTTTATCAATGAATTGGAGCCAGGTTGAGGGTTCACAAAAGACCTAAACTAGAAAAGGTCGAGTCCCTTCACAATCCCAATTAACCCAAACGACATATCCCTTTTTAATGTTGACAATTATAAAAAGGACAAACGTGGTGCGATGAGGGGAGAATTAACAAAATAAATTTGTTCATCGATACCATAAGCCAAATAAACTTCAAGAAAATCTATTATTCATCAAAAACCATACTTAGAAATTTCAAAAAAAAAAAAAAAAAAAACCCTTCATAGATGGACCATGGCGATTAGTTAGAATCTTGGCTAATACATGTCTGAATTCTTCTGATTGACCTACTCCTATGTGCTTCCCTCTACTACACAACTGACAACTCAACATTTTTATTTTTTTTAATTTGTTGAGAAAAAGAACTTCAATTCATTGTATTAAAAAAAATACACTTGGCGGCCAATCCTGTGTTCCATGTCTGCTCGCTAGAAGTAAAGAAATTAAAAATTCCAAAGGAGATTGAAATGAAGCACATACATAGAAAAGAATCAATCCTGAAAACCTAAATTTGTGAAGACTCGCGCTAAAAAGTTAAATGCGTTTCATTTGGAGTAACAAATAAAATCCTTGATAGTAACACTAATGTGTATACCAAATACAAGTAATTGTCATCAAAAAAAGAAAAGAGAAAAGTTGGGAGAACCCACTACATCTGTGTGATACTACTAGAATCAATAAAGAAGGACCATTTTGATCAACCACTGTGATGCCTTTGGAAAAACTCCAGTCTCCGGTCAATCACCCTCAAGTTTTGGCTAACCAAGCCACTCAAGTAGTACGAAAAAAGCACGCACAGCATGAGCACGAAAAAAGGACGCACAACATGAGCACGAAAAAAGCACGCACAATATGAGCACGAAAAAAGCACGGGCACGACACAACATGATTAAAAATTTAAACATATAAAATAATTAATCACAAAAGTAGATGTCAGCTACGTGTACACTCTTTGTCTTATAATTGATGTGTCACAATGTTGATGATTACAAATCAAAAAGTATTACATTCATTTTTAAATTTGCAATTGATTGTCGATTGATAGTTGAGTAGGAGTTAACTTAGTTAAAATGTACTCAATTTATAGTGATGAAACTCTTACCTATTTACATTCATTGTATTACGAAATTGCAATTTTCCATAATATTTTGTATTTTTTCAGTTTAATTGTTTTATTTTAGTATTTTTATGTAAAATTGGATGCATATTTTATTTAAATTCTTTTGGGAGCATAATTTATGAAAAGCATAATTAAGTATGGAGTAGTCATGTTGCTATTTTTTATAGTTTTGAGTTTTAATGTATTCACGTTGTTATGCACGTTTTTTTTTTGTCTCGCATACATAATCGCCCCTGTGTAATGAAATTCCTGGCTCCGTCCCTGCCCAAAGTGATTCTTTCTCGGCACCAAATTTACCTTATAATAAGATCTTTTAATTACTGATGCAACTAGGAGTTGGATTAATCTTTCTTTAATAGTATATGTCTAAACCACGAGGAGGGAGCGGATATCTGACATGCTTTCATTGACTTTTAAGACCCTTCCTTCCATTATTAATCCCATCAATATATGAAGACTCTGCTTTTACTATTATATCCCTTATTAGTACATGAAGATGGAGTATCTAAAATTGGGAATGAAAGTGAGGATATTTTGTATTTGATGCTTTTCAATTCGAATTTAATACATTTTACCGATCGCGCCGATGATTAAAACCACTCCTTTTTTGGAGCGCGTTGAGTTTAACCATGCCAAAAACTTAAGTAGATTCATAATATCAATCAACATATATATGATCGCGATGCATTCATCCATTGATAAATGGGTTCCTAATAAGTTTGCACCCAACCTATTTTACTAATGATAAATGTGTTCAAAAGATATTTATCAATATGCAATCGAGATTTTTTGTTTACATGGTAGTGTTTTATTTCTTTAGTTTAATTATAAGTATTGATTTACTTTTTTGACACGGTAGTGTTCTCGACAAGCTCTAAAAATATAACGATTTTATTAATGAATTGGATCTAGGTTGAGGGCTCACAAAAGGCCTAAACTAGAAATGGTCGAGTCCCTTCACAATCCCAATTAACCCAAACAACATATCCCTTTTTAATGTTGACAATTATAAAAAGGACAAACGCGGTGTGATGAGGGTAGAATTATCGAAATAAATTTGTTCATCGATACCATAAGCCAAATAAACTTCAAGAAAATCTATTATTCATCAAAAACCATACTTAGAAATTTAAAAATAAAAATAAAAATTCCCTTCATAGATGGACCATGGCGATTAGTTAGAACCTTGGATATCTGAATTGTTCTGATTGACCTACTCCCATGTGCTTCCCTCTACTACACAACTAGCTACCCAACATTTTTATTTTTTTAATAAATTTGTTGAGAAAAAGAACTTCAATTCGTTGTATTAAAAAAATACACTTGGCCCCCAATCCTGTGTTCCATGCCTGCTCGCAAGAAGTAAAGAAATTAAGGATTCCAAAGGAGATTGAAATGAAGCACATACAAAGAAAAGAATCAATCCTGAAAACCTAAATTTGTGAAGACTCGCGCTAATAACTTAAATGTGTTTCATTTAGGGTAACAAACAAAATCCTTGATAGTAACATTAATGTGTATACCAAATACAAGTAATTGTCATCAAAACAAGAAAAGAGAAAAGTTGGGAGAACCCACTACATCTGTGTGAAAAGAAGGACCATTTTGATCAACCACTGTAATGCCTTTGGAAAAACTCCAGTCTCCGGTCAATCACCCTCAAGTTTTGGCTAACCAAACCACTCAAGTAGTACAAATCACCTATGCTTAAACACTCAAACCCTAGTCTACCAGACAAACACTGGTACATGACCTGGGTCATCTCGTTATGCTGGTTCTCCGTCCTCAGCTTCGTCGCCTTCTCGGTCGTCTTCTCGAGCCTTTGACGGGCGAAACTTTGTTGGTCCACCATCTTTCTGTTCTGTTCCGGCGGAGCCATGTTCCGAAACCTCGAAATCACGCGCTGAGCGTCCAGCGGACAAGGCCATACGTTCGGCTCGGGGCTATAAGGACTGTATAGGATGGCGCATGCTTCGACTCCGCACAACGTTGTGATCTCCTCTGCCTTCTTGATTAGGCCACTCTCCCGTTTTCTGAATGTGGTTCTTCTCGCGGAATCGTTTGAGATATAAGCGAGCTTCACTTTGCTTCTCGGCATGTTTGAGGTATGGTCTGGGGAGTTTGGATGGTATTGTTCTTGTCCCAGGGTTTTATTTATACTTGTATTGCAATTTATGAGGATTAGCTGGACAAATTTATTGCATCTTCTGATTTTGGTAGGGTGCGTTTGTTGCAAAATCCAATCATTTAGTCCTCATTATGTATGAACCTAAAATAGTGGATTTGATTTGCTTTGAATGCGTTCTGCATTAACACCAGTTATCTACTTATCTATTGGTACTCACTTTTTGTGCGCGCGCGCGCGGTAAGTGAAATACAATCCATGCTAAAGTGAAATAGTAACGGGGGATGCATTGTAGCATTGAGGATCAAGTAAATGCCACAAAATTATGACTGTAACACGACATCGAAATGTCGCTTACGACATCAACTCTGTGGTACGAAGATTGGAAAATGATAACCATAACGGAGAACTATTGCCATTAATAAACGAAAACTGTGTTTTGGACCGCGCTCTCGCTTCCCTATTTCATTCATCTATAGCATGCCTTCGGCTAAGAGACCCAATCCGTTTTCCAATGTTGCTTATCTTTTGGTTCAAAAAGCGACGCATTTCATTCAGATCAACTATGCTCAAATACTCAAAACCCATTGCCCTCCGCCGTCTCAAGCACCGGTGTATTAGATGAGTCACCTCCTCGCATCATTCTCCAACTCTTGTTTCATCTGTTGCTCCTTGGCGTTTGTCAGCCTTTGCCTTATGAAACTCTCTTGGTTCAGCATTCTTTTAGTTTGTTCCGACTCAGACATACCGCGATAACACGCTGAGTTCCCATTGATAAGACAAATGAAACTTTGATGGGACTGAGAACCTTTGGATGAGATGATGGGAACTCAACTACAGATGACGAAGATTCAATATCAGATGAACAGATCACACATGATTATGCAACTTGGGAGTTGGACTTCGTCCTCCTCCATATTAGAACAATTTAATTGTATGGATTCTGTAATGCATAAAAACAAAAAAAAATAGTAACATGTGGGGCAATAGTTGCCACTTAAACAGGAAATACATTTTAATGCTCTCTCTCTCTGTGGCTCTGGTGTTGGATATCGGGTTGGAGTACTTTGCATGGATTGGGAGGCGAGGTGGCGACAAGCGCAAAGAGAGGGCTTCTTCTTCCAAACTGGGCTTCTTCTCTGCCGGCTCTAGTTTTATCTATCTTAGCTAATTGCTTTACATAATTGCTTAGTAATCAAACTTTAACTCGGCATATATTATTGTTAGCAACCCTATTAACCCGAGTTGAGTTTTGTTCACCTTCCACTTAAGAGGGTGAACATTACCCTCCTTTCTATTGGTTAAAATGGTGCAGATTCCACCATAAAGTGATATCAAGTTTACCAAAAAGTATATTACAGATGAGACCTACACCATTTCAACAAATAAGAGGGAGTGTAATGTTTACTCTCTCTTTTAAGGAGGGTGAACAAAATTGCACTCCTATCAACAACCCCCATTCATCTCAAACACTTTATATGAGACAAATTCCCATTCATCTCAAAATGGTTTTTCGTTAAGTCTTTGCATAGAGTTATAGTTCTCCCTTGGAAGAATCCATTGCCACTTTGACCCACCTAAAAAGATGTTCGGGTCCCCACTTACTTTTTAGCCCAAAGCTGCTAAAAAATACTAAAGCTTAACTCTTATTGTGACTTGTGAGCAAAAAAGTAATAGACCATAGGATGGCTAATAAGGACACAACAACATATGCAGTTTCAGACTGATAGCAAGTTGATATTATATAGTATGTTTTCTATGCACCACTGACCATGTGCTTCAGTACCTTACAAGCTTAAAGTGCCATGATCCGATCAAGAAAGCTATAATATATAGATTATATCAGTAAACTAAAAGGAATTGAACCATTTCCTCATAACAATGTCCTTCCCACCTCAGTTGAGAAGCATTGCAAGAAAAGTCACATGCATCCACACAAACACATACCGTAGGATCCAATTCGGATTTTGGGAGAATAGAAGTCACATGCATCCACATGGAGGGATACTTGGAGTGGAAGTTCCCTTGAGAAAAACGTTGACCTGAAGACAGGGAAAACCAAAAGATGCAAAAGTCAACGAACTTAATTGTTTGCAGGAATGGGTAGATCCCAAGAAGGCTTGGAATACAACTAGGCCAGAACTTAGCTGCATTACTAAATTGTTTTCTATCAATTCGCCAATTATATAAGCATATATAGCCGCAGTGCCCCACCTCCCCACACAAACGCATCAGAGAGAGAGAGAGAGAGAGAGAGAGAGAGAGATAGATGGAGTCCAAGCATTTCAGCCATCGCCACAACCTAATCATCCACCAAATGCCAGAAGGGGAAACAATCGATTGCTCCGGTTGCAACTTAGCCACGTCAGGCGCGGTCTATGCATGCATGCAATGCAAATTCTTCCTTCATGAAAAATGTTTTCACGCCACTCGCTCCATCAACCACCCATCCCACCCACTTCACCATCTAACCCTTGTCCCTTACCCCACTTACCCCACGGGCTACTTCACCTGCGATTCCTGTAGTGAACTTGGATCTGGCTTTTCTTTTACTTGTTCCACCTGTGACTTTGACCTCCATGTCCATTGTGCTTCTATTTCTGATAATACTCCTGTTGATGTAGTGCCCTATTTGGAATCCCAAATGACTGGTACTACTTCAACAGAGCCAGAGACAGAGCCCACTGCGGCTCCTACACAGATTCAACACAAGTCCCATGCCGAACATGCCCTTAATTTTCTGCCTAGGGCCCCTAGTGCCAATGGTACATTTATTTGCAATGGATGTGGTGAAAATGGCGATGCCTCAGTATACCGTTGCTCCACATGTGACTATGATCTTCACATTAAATGTGCTTGGTTGAATAGAACTGTGGATCGTGTCGATCACGAACACCCCCTCACTCTGTATTACTCTAACCCGTACAAGGATAAGGGCGTGGCATTTGAGTGCGATGTCTGTCATTATAATGTCCCAGAGAATTCTTGGGTTTACTGCTGTTTAGATTGTGACTATGGAACTCATGTGAACTGTGTATGGGGTGAGGAACGCCCGAAAGCAGACACGGAACTTGAAAAATTTATTGCAGCTAAACAAGAGCCTACTAGGGCTCATACACAGATTCACCACAAGTCCCATGCCAAACATGCCCTTAATCTTCTGTCTAGGTACCCTGGTGCCGATGGTGAGTACATGTGCAATGGATGTGGTGAAAGTGGAAATGACTCAGTATACCGTTGCTCCACATGCGACTATGATCTCCATGTTAAATGTGCTGGCTTGAATGAAATAGTGGATCGTGTTGATCATGAACACCCTCTCACTTTGTTCTACTCGAATCCATACAAGGGTAAGGGTGTGATCTTTGAGTGCGATGTCTGTCATTACAACATTCCCTCAGATTCTTGGATTTACTGTTGTTTAGAGTGTGCCTACGGAACTCATGTGAACTGTGTATGGGGAAAGGAACGCCCAAAAGCAGTAGTTGAACTTGAAAAATTTGTTGCAGCTCAACAAGAACTCTCACGTCTTCAACAGCAAATGCAAATGAACAGGTTATCAGCTCAGATGATAGCATCATCAATCAACGGTTTCAGACACTGACCATGGAGAGCTTGGGATCTATCATTATCAGTTGGATTTGGATGTTCCACTTGCTTGTTTTCTAACTTTGTCCTTTTCTTATTGTTATTTGGATGTTGCACTGGTATGCCCTTCAATATTAAAAGTTTGTTTCCATCGGGCTGCCTTTTGGGCTAACTTTTACCGTCTTTTTTGCACCGTCTTTTTTAGTTATTTTCTCTTGATGTTTACTACATCCCGATCAAATTTTTACATCACATCATTCATCTCGACGAGAAAATTCGGGAGAATCATAAAAATATAGACCAAAGTGGAAAAAAAGAAAATTCACTAAAGAAGACGCTAAAGACTATGAGTCATATCCGTACAAGCAAGGATGTCCATCATTTTTGGTTTGCAAATCAACCAATCCATATGACCGGATTTAATAACTGAGTTAGAATCAATACCAAAACCTATTTCAGTTCACACAAGTCAACGTACCACAGGCCAAACAATCAGTGGCTCTGATACCACTAGTCGGGAAAAACTACCCACCCAATGTCAATAACAAAAACTCAAGGGTTAATAGGAGCAAAACACGTGCAAAGAAATTTAAGAGGCAAATCATCAAACACCCAGTAGGCGTCCAAAGTATTACAAGGGTCAGTGCATTACCTGAAAAGAAACTTGTGCCCCGACAAGAACAACAACAATCTGTTGACGACACAAGCTGCACCAGATTTTTCAGAGTCTTGATTGAAACAAGAAATTGAACCTATGAACCCTTTACTAGGTAAATGGATGGGTTCCTCATGGGGTCAATATCTGGGGCCCGAAAAAACAGGAAATTAATGAACTATTGGCAGGAATATTCAATTCAAATGAGTATTCCAGTGAGTGATTTAATGAGAATCTATCGTTTCTTCTCTTCTTTTTCTAATCAAATCACTCGAATTTAAAGGGCCTGTTAGATGACATCTAGAGCTTGCTTTGTTCGTTTTGTCTGAAAGTTCATGAATTTTCAAGAAATCAACATAGGCACGGTTCACAATGTCAATTGTTAGAATTGAAGAAAAAAAAGGAAAATTTGTGCTCCCATGCATGGGATTTGCTTATGGATTTGGGCTTTAACATGCGGTTTACAATGTTAATGTTAGAATTCAAGATATCATACCCAATTCATATCTAATTAGTTCGAGTGGATTTCCCCGTTAAAATCTGAAGTCAATATCTTCAATTAAAGATATTGTACTACCTGATTTATCGCTAATTAATCGACAGATACGTAAGTTAATCCGAACATTTAAGTTATAAAAGAAATACTCATTATACCATGTGGCTATGGATCCAAAGTTCACCAAAAAAACAAAAAATGATCCAATCACTCACACCTCAACCCTCCCACCCTTCCCAACTGAAAATTATTAAGTACTCCTACGGTACCATTACGTGATGCTCTCAACTCTTCCGAGATTTCCTATCCCGTGCTCCTAACATGAATTATACTCCCCCGAAACATGTAATGAATGCTGCAATTGGGTTACCCCAATTGCCGAGAAGCCAAGTTCTTATTCTTTTTCTATATTTTGTGTTTGGGCCTAGTATATTCTTGCGATAAAGATATGAGGACCGACGGTCCCCAGATCGAAATCGTACCGACGGCCTCGGTCGACCGTCTCCGGCCACCAGATGGCCGATTCGAGCCGTCCAAAAACTCTAAAAAAAAAAAAAACGAGGAGGCCTACGCGAGAATCAACGGCATCCGAAAATTCTAAAAAAACAAACGAGGCCTACTCGGTTTTTTTTATAGAATTTTTGGACGGCTCGAATCGGACGTTCGGTGGCCGGAGATGGCCGACCGAGACCGTCGGTACGATTTCGGTCCGGGGACCGTCGGTCCCAATAGCATTACTATATATTCTTGATCCTTGCCAGGAGACGATCTTCGTAGCTTGTCCATGCCCTGTTGGGAATTAGGGACGGTCAACAATCCCTCAATTGGTAATTGTAAGACGGATGGAGTTTCCGATCACTCATTTTCGATATAATAGTTTGCCAAGACTCTCGTATACCCACCCATCTTCACCAGACTAGTCAAATGGCTAAATAAACTAACATTTGCTGCAATACAGGGCCAAAATCTTTGAAGACTAATCAACAACATTTTAAATATTGAACAATAAATTCTTTTTGTTTTCCTCTTGCAGCGCAGCCTCTTTTTACGAAATTAGTTGCAAAAAGAGATCACGAATTTGCTTATGCTAAAAATTCTCTCTTTGAAACACAAACACGAATAAGTATAAATTAGAGGTACTCCCTCTTCGAACACACAATTGTGAGAAAACTCTCAATTTTCATTAGTTCAATAAACAACTACCGTAGCCCTAAGCCTTATAATTCAACTTATAATAAACTAGAAATACTAAAAAAGAAACCTAAATAAGAAAAAACTAAATCTACGTCTTAAAAAACAAGAAAACAATAAAACAATAAAGAGGAAATATAATCAACCTAATTATTAATAAAATCCAATATCCTAGTCAATTTATGCTAAAACGGAAAGATTCATAATAAAATACTAATTCCAAAAATAATAACTAAAATTCCTATATTTCTTCAATAATTAAAATATCGAGATGCATCAGCAGTTTTCAAAGATGCATTGAGAATGGAAATTACATTTTATGTACTGTAATAAAATATACTCCTACATAAAATAGATAGCCTTGTTGGAGTAAGCTTTTAAACAGTTATTAATTAAAAGAAAAAAAAGTAGCCAACGAGATAGGAGCTTATGATACTCCATACCACAGCGGATGGTTTCCCATGAAATCCCAACCCTCGTGCCACCTGTCAACGAGTGATTCATCCAGTCATACCGAGAGCCACCAACGAAAACGCAAAGCAATCCCACAGATCGAATGGCCGAACAAGGAGAAGCAGCGCCACCACCACCGCCACCAGATGCCCAGCTCTTTGGCCTCCTCTCCAGTCTCCTCCAGCAGGTAACCAACATATATATATACACGTGTATTATAACATCTATGTAAGATGTGTATGCACTGTTTTTGATTAGGGGGTGTAGAATTTTAGAAGTGGCAATAGTATGTGGAAGGAACAAGTTCTGATGGATTGTGAATGTTTGATGGGATATAGGATCTGGGTATTTTGATTTGATCTGGGTTTTTTCCTTTTGTCGATCATTGCGTTGGTAATTTACTTTTTAGGGGTAAATTCTGATTCTTGATTTCCCCTAAAGTTGTTGCAATTGAAAGCCTGATGGATTGAAGGATTTTAGGCGCATAAGCTATATCATTCTGCAGACTTAGACATTCATGGGATGTAAAATGGTGGAAAATTATAACTTTTTTTTCCCTTTTGCTTATTGGTTTAATTATATGTTGGACCCTATGATTGTTTACTCTGAAGGCTTATGGCAAGCTGTTATGGCAGTTATGCTTAATTACTTGAGATTTTAGGGTAATTTGGGGAATCGTCGTGTGTTGGTCCTTCACCAGTTTGGACCCTAGTTCGTTTGGTTTGCTCTTTGTTACTGTAACTACTTCAAACATTAAGCGGCATTGAATTATTGTTACCTGTTTCCTCAGGTTGCAGGATTTCGATGAGGAGGAAAAAGGAACCTGTAACTTGGAAAATATTTGTGAGCATTAGTTAGTTTGGATAAAGTTTTCGACTTTACGGGTTTTTTTACATTGTTAAAAGTTTGAGCTATCATGGGTGAGATTGTTAGTCAAGTCATTGAACACTCTTCTAGTCGTCTTGTTAAGTGAAATGGAGACTAGGTCTATACCCAATCCACCCACAAAACTCAATGACTCGTACTCATTAGAGCAACCCGTCTTTTTCCCCCTTTTCAGAACATCACATTATTGGCCGACAATTAGACAGTGTAGATATATGAGTTCCTCCTGTAGTTGGCTTATGTTTGAGGAGTTGAACGCTGCGGTTATGTGTGCTTGATGAGTCTTTGTTTATGAGTTCAAGGATTGACTTGCGATATGTTTCATGTGAAGGCCTTTAAAGAATTTGAGGTGCCATGAAAAGATTTGTGTTTGTCTTGTGGCTCAAACAGTTTATACTTACCCCCATTGTCCGAATACAAATACCCCTCTCATTCTTATTACCGAAAGAAGAAAAAACTGGCTGGAGTGGTTAGACCACATAATCAAAAGTTTGGAAACTCCTAACGTAGCTTATCCTGGTCCGACATCTCTTCTGATACTTCTTTCCATTGCCGTTTGGTCCAACTTTTCAGTGTTTCTGATGTTCTTTCCGACAACCATGTTAACAATAAACATGTGCAGGTGGAAGCATTGACCAATCAAGAAGAAGTTGAATTGCGAGCCAAAATTGAAGCCCTTGGGCTAGAAGTTACAAAAGTTCCTTCGAACCCTACACAGAATCTTGATGAGGTAGACTTAAAGTTTACTCACCGTTAGCTCTTTAGGTTTTCCCTCTGGCCTTTCCGTTTGGGGGTAACACATCTTTACATATTGTTCAAGGGAATCTAATTCTTTTCTCTATAGCTGGAGATAGCAAATGAGTTGGATAAGTTATCAGCAAAGCTGGATGATGTGGATGAGATGATTTCCTCGGCCATGGCTGCAGATCCACAAGTGAAGTCCCTCTTGAGTAGCACTGCAGATGTTTGGCTGCCAGTTATCACTGCGACATCTGATGAAAGGCGTACTTTTACAGCATCTAATGCAGATGATAATGCAGAAGCGAAAGGCAACATTTCTGATTAGTTTGTTGCACTCTTTAGTTTGGTTTTCAATTGTTTTCTCTACTAAGTGTACTGAATTATATTACACTTACTGGGATACAAGTGTAGCAGTCGTTTACAGATAGGAAGGAAAGATAGCCGAATAGAGTAATAAGCCTCTATATATGGCTGCATTTGTTGTGCTTTGGCAGTGTTGCAAGGATCATCCTCGATCTTTCTTCATATTCCGATATTACTCCAACATTACTACTTGGTGCTGTGAGGTACCATGGAGAGGAAATTGATACCCATTATAATGAATTTATTTTGGGTGCAGATTGAGGTAGTGTAACTATTCTACTACGAGTTAGCATCTGTTTTTTCGATCTGTCTTCTGTGGCGATAAGTTTTCAAGCCTGCTGGTCTAGGAAAATCAGGTGAATTTTGAGAAATCTCGTGGGAGGAGGAAAGGGCCACAAGGGTTCAAAAATCTTAAGAGGAGAAGAGGGTTAGTAACATTTCTAACTCAGAGAGAGAGAGAGAGAGAGAGAGAGAGAGAGTGCAACATATTCAAGAAGATCACATACCAATTTATTCTAGGTTTTGTGCATGACGGTGGAAATACAAGCCTATTTAGAAGATGGCAAATTGAAAATTAGACTAAGCAGCCATGTTACAATGGATCCAATGATCCAAAATACGACAAGAAAGACTACGACACCGGCCAAAATAGTGAGAAATGGAGGACCTTGGCGGCCATCACTGGTTGCAGCCCCATCTGATTTCCCTTTGAGAGCGCCTTGATCTGGAGGGTTAGTGTTCGTTGCAAACACAACAAATGAACTCTGCCTCACTTGCAATCTTGCCGCATTCTTGAACCTGAATATTAAATTACTAATGTGTCCTCAGAACTAAACAATAATGGTCAAAATACATGAAAAGCTACAATACAAACAACCAAGAGTTCTGCAAGTAGGGTAAATTTCAGATAACTAGTTTTCTGGTTATTTATAATACGGCACTTTATGAATCAGAAATCCTTTAGAACTTCTTGACACACAAACCAAAGCTATCCAGGGCTCTGTTTCATACCCATCAAAAGGGGAGGGACAAGTCGTTCGGTGCTGCTCTTGAACTTGAGGCAAGAGGTTTGATGAGTTCGTGACTGCTTTCAAGGAGCTTCAGCAATGTTTAAGATATCTGGAGGGAGACACCATAGAAATTGGGGGAGAGTTATCCGGACATGGGTGCTTTGTGGGGAGGTGTGATAAGATGTATTTTCAATTGCCAGAGGCAACTGGAGGAGGTGTGGGTGCTGATAGCAAGCAGGGGTTTTCAGCTTTTAAGGAGTTTGCGGCCAAGGAAGCAAAGAGGTTAAGGGGAAGCTAAAAACCTAGCAGTGAGCAGTGGAATTGTGGGGTGGACATAAAATGGAATTTGATTGGTGCATTGCTATATGCAGCGGCCTGCGGCCACCCATATACCTCTTCCCTGTGGAATGGAATCCTTGGCAATTCTTCCAGTTAACAGCAACATGCATTTTTGTATCCAGATAGTCATTCTTGTAAGTACTGATATATCATTATATCCCCAACAAATCTGATTCCAGATTGATTCTTGGTGAGAGAATGAAAAGTTCAATAAACTAACTAACAAACACCATTCATGTAAATCCAACAGATAGAAAGCATTTATTGACAAATTTGGCCCTAGGCGCCAAGCCAACCGGACTGAGATATGCAACCACCAAGACGATCACCCTACTACATTTTTATTCTTTGTTTATTACAGCATTAAATAGCTGACGTACAATGGATTGGATGTGGTAAAGACTAACGAAAAAGGATAAGCAAGGATGGTGGTTAAGAGATGCTTATTTCGCACACCATGCCCAAGTTTGAGTATCATTGTTCTTATTTAGTAGGTTGTGTTTCTTTGTGACAGTTATTCCGCACAAGGTGCTCAGGTTTTAGTCTCACTCCGCTCATTTCTTTCTTAGAAGGTTGATATAAAAATCACATGCAGCGAAAATACACTGTAAGCCTATGGGCCGCTGAAGCAAGCGTTGCCTAGGCAGTTTGACATGCACAGCTAATTGCTCCGAGGTCCAGACAAGCGCCCATAACAACTATAAGCACAATTTGCAAGGGTTGGAAACATGAAACAAATTCAGCTTTTAGGCAAAAAGTGAACATCATCCATAGTACAACAGCTCACTGTTGTGTAAATCACACTATTGTAACTCGTGAGTACATCATCTAAGTGCCTGAACACTAGCAGATGTTACGAATATCAAAGCAGCCATGTACATAGTAGTTTACACAAGAATTTCAACCAACATAAAGAAGAATAAAGCGGTAGCTTTTGATGCAAACAGATAGTTGTCCAAGTACACTGGTAGTCTATAAACCACATGAGATCGATGAGCAATCCCAAGCATATATCAAGGAATTGGATTTCGGCACCATCACTTGGTCAAATATGGGCAACGGGGCAAGGTGGAGTATCACAAGTCAAACTATTTCTAATCATCTAATGTGCTTGGATAAATTGTAAACCTATTTCAAGCAAAAGCATTGATTGGACGATCAACAAGACACTTCTTATCTTTTCTTTTTTGGAACACACAGCAATTTGATTTCAAAGCCCAACGGCATTACATGTTCCATCACAAATATAGGAAAGTACCAAAACTATAACAATCTGGACATGAGTATATGCACATGCACTAGCAGGCTCTACAACACATACTTTTGCAGACCAACATAAATGTTGGGCATAGGGCCAGTCTTGACAAGACACTGATTGAGCTCAATTTTATGATGCCTCACCAATTGGCAACGAGATTCAACCCAATGACCCACATCTAAAAACATGGAATTAACACCACCGAATTCACGAAAGAAACACCACTCAAATTCGTTGGCTAAGTACAAATTCACACAAGGTGGATTTACAAATTGTTACCACTTTTCACTTCAAAAACTGAAACCCAATTCTTTTAAGGCCGCAATAAAACTAAAGGGCAATCAATTGACATGTTTTTTTTTCCCCAGCGAAAGCAGTTTTGAGCGTGTAAGTTGGAAGTAATTACCTCAAATTTGGAGGGGTAGGAGGGAGATTGGCTCCAAGTGCAAGGACGGTGGTGGAGGGTTTACAATTGGGACGGCGGAACCCTAGAACGGACGGCAATGGACGACCACAGCAATGGAGGGAGGCCATTATGCGCGAGATTTTTTTTGCGAAGTGACAATCTTGAACCCAAAAAAACCAGTGCCAAATGACAGGCCGATGATACATGCTAAAATCTTGTTTATGGAGGTGCTAGAAATACTTCTATACAACATTTAATCGCAGTCGTCCAAAAGTACTTTTAACCGTTAAGATGTGAATAAAATTTTTTCGGGAAAAAATTAATTGTAACCTGTTATCTACCTCCTAAATAAAATGAACTGGTTTCAGAGGACAATTTTCAATTTCGGACCGATTTGCCCTTTAATTTCGGGCATTCTACGGATTGCTCAGGGGCAATTTTTGGGGGAATTTCCGATTATCTCCCCTGCCCCTCGCCCAATTTACGCTTTGCCTGGGAGTGACGTGTTCTTCTCCCGTCCAAATATTTTCCTCCACTTTATTCTCCCTCCCTCGCTGTAATACACGCCACTTCGAGCAACGAAGAACGACGATCTGATCCGGCGCCTCTCTCTCTCTCCTTTCCTTAGAGCATCTTCAGCAGACTGGGGATATCTCAGGCGAGGTCAACGTGGAGAGCCGATGCGCCCAAAACTGGTTTCCAGCAGCCTCGCCGGACCATCGCCATTTACTCCCATCTCTACGACTCCTCGCCACAGGGAGCGAGGTATTTCCCCTTACTTTGCCTCTCTCTCTCTCTCTCCTTGCTTTCACCGGATCCGGCACCGGAAAACGAAATAGGAGTGTATCATGCAACACCCACAACCCAAACAGATCTCGCTGTCGTTGGTCATCGTCATCGTCCAACACCCACAACCCAAATCCGTTTCAGCCCACGTTCACGATTTCTGGTGGGTTTTCCAATTTCCAGTGGGTTTATTGATTTGTATTTGTGGAGTTCCGAGACTGCCCTGCTTCTGGGCTTTATTTCGATTTCTAGCCCCATCGATTGACACCTACTATAGCATCGATTTTTGCCTACCCATTAGCCTAAAAATCAGATCTTTATATAGCTTAATAATAAAGCCTCAAATCGTACCATCTATAAATACAGTTTTATTGTGGCTGTATCTCCGAACTTGGAGGGATAAAGTTAGATTTTGTGTTACTTATAAAAAAAAATAAAAATGATCGATTTTGAGTTTGGTGTAAGATGGGTAGCAAAAGTTTGCGAGGGAGTGAAGATAATGGAGGTGGTTGTTGGGTGCGCGTTCGAAATGTTTTGGGTTACCTGAACCAAACGAAATTTTGGGATGTTTTGAGTGGGTTTAGTGTCTTCATCCATGTTTTCTCGAATTTTGTCGTTCGAACATGTTCTGCGGTTGTTTTGTCCGGCTGTGTAGATCACATTTTTCTGTGATTAGATTGCATGTTTTACGATTGGGTTTTGAGTGGGTGTTTTTTTTTTTGCAATCGCCAGAGACCACGGTCCACGGCTATGCGGGCCTATTATTATTTTTTTGGGGGTCAAACAGAAATAACATAGACTAAGCAAAGACGCTACAGTCAGATAGAGTATCATCGTAACATTTAGGAGTACAAGGCAAACCGATGCCAAAATGCTAAACTAGGTATGAATATGTCCCACGCCCAACGCATCCACCAAAACAAATTCCTGATCAGCTAACAGGACACTTGTTGTAGGATAACTACATGTCTGTGAACATCCATTCAAAGTGTGCTCCCATTTTTTTTGCATTCTATGTGTTCGACAAAATGTATGAGAGACAAATGAATGGTAATCTATGTGTTTGACCAAACACAAGTGTTGGGAATCTTTTTTTGGCTGGATTGATGTTATTAAAAATCCATTTGCTTTATGGTTTAAAACTTTTTTCTTACTTTTGTTGTAGCCAGTTCATGGATTCGTCGAGTAGGATTTGGTGATTGAGGCTATATTAATATTACATTCACCTGTGCTTGAATCCAACTTTAGGCACGGCATTCTCTATGTCTTTCAGCTTCATAGGAATCCTATTTTGTTGTCGTTTTATTCCTCCGATTGATTCGCTTCGATTTGTTAAGAGATTATAATAACTATATGTTAAACGTAACAATCTGTTATGTCTTCTTTTAAGGGATTATAGTAAGTATCATATATTTGTTAAATTAAAAGTCATAGAAATGCAACTTTAAAATGCTTGCTGAACCCTCTTGTTTTTTTTTTTTTTTGGGAGTAGGATTGGTTTGCTGTATAAATTGTAAAGAGTATGCGACATTAAAGTTTTCTGTTGCCGGCATTAATGTATCATTCATGTTGATTCAAATGTTCGATTTATACTTACGTCTGTTAGCTTGCTATGTTTTCGTCTGAAGCCATATGTTCAGTTTACATTTGAGGATTCAGTGCCAGAAGGGGCATTGGGAGATTTTATGCCATTCTACGTTGAATGATAAAATAAAAATGTCGTTTTTGCTTTGTATCTTCTTTTCCCTTTTCTTTCACAGTAAAACCAAGATGTCTTTCACAAATCAATTTTGTTAGATTATTAGGAGGTAAAGTGTTCATGCTAATTAAATCTTAAGGAGTCTTTGCATCTTTACTATTGCAGATGATGAAGAAGCGTTTGATGTTCTAAATTGTATAGCTTTCACATTGATGGATGCTCAGTGGCTTGTTATGCCTGTATGGAATTTAATGTAATCTCTCTCTCTCTCTCTCTCAAAAACTTGTACATAATCACACTGCTTCGAAAGTCATCCTACTGTAGCTCGGTGCATGTTTTGCACCCCGACAATAAATGGCTTCAATTATCGCAATAAATTTTTAAACCACGATATCTTACACTTGCAGTTTTGAAGAGGTAACTCTTGCGATCGACTCTACTTTTCAAGCTTAGTTACATGAAGCTCCTCGCGGTCCTTGCCGGTAAGCGGCCTTGAATTCTAGAAGCGTAAATGACTGAATTTTTTTTTATCCCTTCTCTGTGTTCTGTTTCGCGGTTTTTACCTTCTCACTTTAGAAAGAATAGCTCCCTTTCCTTTTAGGGTTTTGCAGATCCAAGCCTGTTTTATTTGTTGCTTCAGGATATTTTCGTTCCTGATGGGGTCTTTGTTTGTTGTTTTGATTGCCAAGGACAGGAGCTTGAATCATGTCTTACTGAAAAGGAAAGCTATATCAAGTAATTGGAAACTAATTTAGGTGCACGAAAAGAAATTAATAGTCATCAACGCAGTGAATTGAAGGTGCTCAATTGAAAGAGAAATAAAAAGGCAAGAAGAATGAAGTCATTGGAGAAGGAGGGTGGCCATATACGTTCTAAAATTTCCCTATTCAAGTCCAAGGTTTGTTTACCATAGCTAAACCTACTTGGCATCCTGCTGGTTTTCTGTGTCAATTTCGTTATTTGTTGCATTTGTGTGATGCGTATGTGGGTGTGGTTCATCTCTTTTGAATATTGGTTTTGCAGGTTAGACTCCGCTTGGGACTTTGGTATACATAAGTTCAATCTGGATTGATTTATTTTGGCTTTCTACTGGTGTGTGGAGGTAACCATTTTGCCCAATTATTTAGCTTTCTACATTCCTGTATGGCGATACAAATGAAGAATCTTTTGTCTGCTTTGTTTTCGTTAAATATTTTGGGTGCATTTTTTGGTTCGTGTCAAATCGATTCCATTTTCTATACTGTGTTATGTGCGGGTTTCTTCAGTCCTGTTAATGGTGACCTCTGTAGAGCATGTTTTGGTGATGGCTGGCTACTTTTTTTTGTTTCCTGTCTTTGTAAAAAGAAGTTGTTTTGGGTTTGCCATTTTTCAATTTGGGTCGCATTTGCCCCTCAATTGGGGAGCTACTGGTTTTGATGAGAAGGGTTATTCCGTCTATTTGGCTCATGTGGAAAACGTGGACTAAATCAAGCCACCTCTCCCTCTCCCCTTTTCTTCCTCTGGTTTTATAGGAAAACAGAGAGAGAGAGAGAGAGAGAGAGAGAGAGAGAGAGAGAGAGAGAGAGAGAGAGAGACCTGTTGGATCTCGGAATCCTGATGGGGCGGTGCCTATACAATCACAATCTTCAATATGCTTGCTTTAATGGTATTTCCTCATTGAACTCAATGTCATGTTTTTGTTATTTGTATGATGCAGATAGTGCAAGTCTTGTTTTATTTTGAGAACGAAAAGTCAGATTTTCTTACTCCAATTTTAATGGGTTGTTATCAGATTTTATTCATTGATTTTATAGAGATTAAATTCTTTCCACTAGCGGCGGAAAGGTTGGGTTTTCCACCACCGCCATTGTAGGCCCTACCGTGCGTCTATTATTATAATCTAAACCGTGGTTATGTATTTAAGAATTCTATGAACCCATGTTTGAACGTGTACTGTACGCACCCCTTGAATTGCTTTGAGTTCATAATGTATGCATAAAAGTTCATAGCGTTAAACGGTAGTCTTGCATTCGTAATTTCATGGATAGAAATTCATAACATTACATTCTTGTTTGCAACATTTGTATGTTAAAAGTGCAGGAAAATTTATAATAAGTTGCGGAGTATGTGTTGAGGTCATAGTTGTCAAAAGCGCGCCTAGGCGCGCGCCTAGGCGCCAGGCGAGGCGAGGCGCACATGTTGCGCCTTGAGGGAGCCCAGGCGCAGCGACTTCAATAAGGCGCAGCTTAGGCGCAGGAGGCAAGGAAAAGCGACAAGGCGAGAGGCGCACAAAAAGCGCGCTTCTTTGAAGATTTTATCTCAGCCCTACGATGTTGAAGATCTAACCCTCGGCCGTTAGATTTGAGCCAAAAAAACAGAAAAGGGTTTCAGCCGAGAGCCTCACTCAGTAGATCTCTCGCCTCTCTCACTCGATCAGTCGATCTATCATCTCTCACTGCTCTCGATCTCTCGTCTCTCACTGCCGAGTGCCGACGACCTCCCACTGCCGACGAACTACCGACGATCTCTCACTGCTGCTGCCGACGATCTCTAACTGCTGCTGCCGTCGGTCGATCACTGCTGTTGCCGTCGGTCGTTCACTGCTGCTGTCGTCGGTCGTTTACTGCTGCTGTCGTCGATCTCTGTCTCTGCTTCGTCCATCTCTCTTGTCTCTCGTCTCTCGTCTCTCGTCTCTCTCCTGAGTCCTGACCTGAGGTCTCTCTCTCTCTTCTCATACGTATATCTTTCTAAATTTCTAATATATATATAATATATGTCTGCTATTAGTATATGACTGAAATTCTGAGAAGGATATTTATTCTAATATATATATGTAAGCTATTAGTATATGACAGAGAAGGAAAAAATAAAAATAGGAGAATAGAAAATAGATGGCTGATTTTGCCCGATAAAAATAAGAAATACGAATGTATTTGTGGCTGATTTTAACCTAATGTCAGGGGTTTACTTAATGTAAATTGAACTTTTTTTTTTGCTTTTAGATGTCAAACGAAGAAACTACGAATAAAACTGATCCTGCATGGAAGTATCACAGTTTGGTAGATCCCGCGAACACTAATAAATTTAAGTGTAATTTTTGTAATTTTTTTCGGTGGCTATTTGACATTTCATGAATATTTTTATGTATCTTTTGGATGGTAAACTCATTGGCTTAGTGCTTATTGCTTGAAATATTAGTGTGTGCTATTTTTTTCTATTTTTTCCGCAAATGTGCGCCTCGCTTCAAAAAGGCGCGCGCCTCGCCTCTCGCCTCTCGCCTCAGGCCCAACAGGACTTTGCGCCTCGGCGCGCTTTTCGCCCATGACAACTATGGTTGCGGTAAAACAAAATTGTAATCTACAAAGTTGTATTGATTAGTAATTTTTTTTGGTAAAGATACTGGAAATACTGGTTAGACAATAGTGTGTGTTTGTGTGCATCCCATAGGCTTTGTGCTATCCAACCACTCGAAAGCAGGAGAAGTCAGTGCGTG
Organism: Rhododendron molle; assembly: GCA_025413875.1. NCBI lineage: Eukaryota > Viridiplantae > Streptophyta > Magnoliopsida > Ericales > Ericaceae > Rhododendron > Rhododendron molle. Next base: position 6,350,037 of record CM046394.1, on the reverse strand, counting down.
GGAATCTGTTTGGCCAGGTGGTGTGCTATGGCCTCTACAAAATTGTTTTGTTTTTTCAAGCCAAGAAGTCATAGGGTTACTGTGCAAGGGTTTCTTCTCCATCTATTTGGGATTAGATTTGCGTGTGCGATTGCATTTCATTTGCATTCTTGTGATTTGAATTTGTTCTATATCTGTATGGATTTGGTGCTTGATTTGCACGTGTTCTTGCTTTATTCGGGCTCGTGTTACATTTCAATTCTTTTTTTGGTTTTAACTGGGTGCGGGATAAGATGATATGAATTTGGTCTAAATTTAGTGTTCAAATTCCCTTGTTTGCTATGCTTTGCTTTGTGTTAGTTGAGAGCTTTGCTCGATAGGTTTCTGCACCCACTAGCTTATACATATAAATACACACATATTCATATTTGCATTGACTTTGATCTTATGAACAGATGAGAATCGTTAGGGGCTCCGTTGGTCCAAAAGAATACACCCATTTGCATCTATTTTCTGCTTCATATGGCATGCACGTTTTTCCCTGACCTCTTTTATCATCTGCTTCTTCCCACTTTTATCTGGTGCAGGCGAAGACGTGTGGAGAGAGAGAGAGAGAAAGAGAGGGAGGAGTTTTTGGGCCAACAACCCGACCCCCCCCCCCCCCCAACTCACCCCCAACGACGCCCGCTCCCTCCTCTCCTCCTTCACCCATGAACAGCTCCTCTCCGTCGTCCAATCTGTCGCCCTCTGCCACCCCAACGTCTTCTCCGCCTTCGGCACGAGCGGCCATCTGAGACCAGATCGCATCTCTTCTCTGAGAAACCCTAGACCTCTCGAAGCGGCGAATGAGATGAAGATCGATCTTTGAGCCTCTGTTTGTAGCAACAGATCTCATCTGTTTTTGGGTCTTCCACAGGATCGCTAATTGTACGAGTAAGAAGCACTAATTTTAACCAAAACCCTTGTTTCTGGTTATGCACTGAGTTAATTCATGTAAAGATTTAATTTTTATTTGTGATTTTTTTTTTACTTGGTATATATGGATTGCTGAACCTGGATATCATCACCCCATGAGAGAGCTGGTATCTCTAAATTTCATTGTCAGTTACTTGATACCTGCTCATGTGTGCCCATAGCTGGAGTTAACGACATAAATGTGCTAATTGGATGTTTGAAAATTTTGCTGCACCTACCACTTTTTTATATTTGAAAGTATTAAAGCAGCATGTCATTGGATTGAAAGAAAGCCTTGGATCTCCCCCAACCAAGAGATGGGGAATTCCTTCCTGTAGGAGGATATCCCTAATAGCTTCATGAATCTTATTTAATCTGTTTTTACCTTTTAGTTTGAGCGAGGCATTGTTTTGTTAATTGCTTTGTATGTCGGCCCCTATGTGTTAATTCTGTCTGCCATGTAGCATGATTGGATTCTAATTATGTGACTTGTACATGAAGTTAAAATAGTGTTCCTCTCAATACCAGTGCAGCATTTATGCCGCAACTGGATGTTAAGGGAACAACATTTTTTCCCTGACTGCAAATCTCTTATTCATGGGGTATGTACGGAACCTGCAACTTAAGAAGTTCGAGTCCATGATTTTATAAACTATGGCTAATGCTTTCTCTTTGTTTTTGGTTGCAAAGTTATCCCTGATTATTGGTGAATATAGGGATTCTCGGTCTCTATTGGGCCAATGGCTTATGGCTCATGGCCTTTCAGGGAAAGAAAAAACTTTTGGTGTACAATTCCATGCTTTCTGGGTTTCACTTGATTGGTGAATTGCAGAGCTTTTGTGTACGACGGTTTTCTCACGGACGAGGAGTGCAATCACGTGATTTCTCTTGTGGGGTTTGTTATTTTCTTGATTTGGGTTAATTGAGAAACACTTGATTCATAGCTTCTTTAGATTGAGGGATTTTGATAAGCAAAGAAAAGAATGGATGAGAGTTTCTTGCCAAATTACTCATTTGGATTGAGTAAAATGAGTAATTTGGTGAGAAATGGAGAGAAAAGTACAAAGATGATATTTTTTTTTTGATTTGCTACCCCTTTCTTATCACTCATTTTCTCACAATCCAAAGTGGCTGTTAGGACTATTAAGTTGATTAATTTCGTTATTTGAATGTATTCAGGCGAAATCAGAGCTGAAAAGATCAGCTGTTGCCAACAATGAATCTGGAAAGATCAAGCTTAGCGATGTTCGAACTAGCTCTGGGATGTTTATCGCTAAGGGAAAGGTTTGTGCTTCTTCTACTGTGTTGTAATTTTCGATTGCGACTATTGCAATATGCACAAGTATGCAATTAAATGTGTTTGTAATTGAACTTATGCTAATCAATATCGTGGTATGACTGGTAACTCATGTCATTTCGAGCTTGTTTGAAGTTTTTACTTGGCAATCTTACTCTGTCCTGCGATATCAACTTAAAATCAGGAGCATTGGTTCATAATACCGTATAGCTTTTGTACGTATGCATTGCGGATTTATGAAGGGATTTATCGCATGAAAGGAAATCGTATAGCAAAAAGAATTAAGACAATCCAAAATCCAGACATCGTCTTAGAGGATTAAGCACAAGTAGCTGAGAATCTCCAAGAAGAACTCTCTATTACTTAGAAACTGCTGAGGGACAGCACATAATTGCTGCAATTGCAATCCACACTTAAGGAGATCAGTTCGTTTACCAGTCATGATGGTTTTGTGCAAGAATCTCAAAATATATTACCCCTAGGCCATGTTTTCGTGTCGAATTACAGTTTCCAGCTACATGCATGGTTACATGATAGCGTCTACCATTCGTTTGTCTGGCACAGAACTCAAGGTATCCCAAAACCCTCAAATATTATTCCATTGATTACATTACACTATTGAATATATTGCCTCCTACTTTTTGGGTCTTCACTTTAATTTGAATTCTGCATTTTCCTCTAAATTAGCTTTTGGAAAATTAAATAACAAATATGGATCACGAGCTTGGCCAGTGGAAGTTGTTAATTACCAATTTGGCAATGGTTGGGAATTTTTCCGTTCAGCACATGGTCTTGGAGTAGACTATAAGCTTATTTTAGCTTGTAAGCATAGACAGATCTTTCGCACTATCATGTTTGATAGGCATGGTTAGGAACTTGTCTTCCATTGTTCTGGTCCAAATGGTTATTGGCAAGATACACATCCTCCTGCAGGTGAATGAGGTTGTCTTTTAAGTTACAACCATATCCTAAGAAATTTTTACTTGGCAATCTTACTCTGTCCTGCGATATCAACTTAAAATCAGGAGCATTGGTTCATAATACCGTATAGCTTTTGTACGTATGCATTGCGGATTTATGAAGGGATTTATCGCATGAAAGGAAATCGTATAGCAAAAAGAATTAAGACAATCCAAAATCCAGACATCGCCTTAGAGAATTAAGCACAAGTAGCTGAGAATCTCCAAGAAGAACTCTCTATTACTTAGAAACTGCTGAGGGACAGCACATAATTGCTGCAATTGCAATCCACACTTAAGGAGATCAGTTCGTTTACCAGTCATGATGGTTTTGTGCAAGAATCTCAAAATATATTACCCCTAGGCCATGTTTTCGTGTCGAATTACAGTTTCCAGCTACATGCATGGTTACATGATAGCGTCTACCATTCGTTTGTCTGGCACAGAACTCAAGGTATCCCAAAACCCTCAAATATTATTCCATTGATTACATTACACTATTGAATATATTGCCTCCTACTTTTTGGGTCTTCACTTTAATTTGAATTCTGCATTTTCCTCTAAATTAGCTTTTGGAAAATTAAATAACAAATATGGATCACGAGCTTGGCCAGTGGAAGTTGTTAATTACCAATTTGGCAATGGTTGGGAATTTTTCCGTTCAGCACATGGTCTTGGAGTAGACTATAAGCTTATTTTAGCTTGTAAGCATAGACAGATCTTTCGCACTATCATGTTTGATAGGCATGGTTAGGAACTTGTCTTCCATTGTTCTGGTCCAAATGGTTATTGGCAAGATACACATCCTCCTGCAGGTGAATGAGGTTGTCTTTTAAGTTACAACCATATCCTAAGAAATTCCATAACCCCCCCCGTTTCATTTAACCATTCTACATATGGTAAAATTGCATTAATGCCTCTCCATTATTGGTTGCTTTATTGTAGCTAATTTACAAAGTGTTTGTTTGCCTTCTACACTTATGGCTCGTCCAACTATGCTCAAATTTCGTTATTTCCACCTGCAGCATGTGCAACTAAAGAATTATGGGAATGCTTTATCTGCGTTTGGATTTCTCCTCTTGCAATTGTTATTTAATTTGCCAAGCACATGAACTCAATAATATTTGCTTCCTGATGACCTGTTCTTGTATCAATTACTACATATTTATTCAGATTTCCGTAAAATCTAATATATTTAGTATATACAGTAATTTGTGTTGCGCTTTGGCTGCTTTCTAGAAATCACAGAACTCGATAATATTTGCTTCCTTATAGGACTCAAGACTTGGGCTTTACCAAGGGAAGGTGATCATTTCGAGCACAATAGCATTCTGCTATTACTACATTATTGGGGATTGCATGTCAATGGTTTTATCTACATCGCAGCTCTCGGACCTGACGAGATTTGGATGCTTGTTTTGACGTGAATGGAATTGAGCGTGTTTATGTGTAATGCTTATGTTCACTATTAGACTTACTGTTGACATTGTTTACTTTCATATTCCTACACTGTCAGCGTTTGTGCACTTTTTATGCTACTTAATTTGTTGTTTTTCTTAATATAGTAATGTAATGGGTTTAGCATCGGTAAAGTCATCCCTGGCTACAACTTCAGGCGAATTCAAAAATAAAATCCAAGAGGACAATTCCCAACTTTAATGGTTAGCTGCTAGCTTCCACTAAAGTTCTCAAACTGCTGTTTTTCCCTAAAACACAACAAAACCTTCTCCCCGTTACCCCATCCATTTCGACCCCAAAACACAACAAAAAATCCTCTGCAGCGGGCAAAAACCTCTTCAATGGGCATGATGCTCGTGCCTTGCACGAGGAAGGACCTAGTAATTGAAAAAGAATCTCGAATGAACAGTTGTTGATGAAACCTCCGTCAAAAAAGATTTATCTCCTCCAGCATACGAGGCTGGGATAAAATACACTCCACACCCATGTACTATTCTATATTTCGTCCCTGCAAAGATGTGAAGACCTGACGAGCATTAGCAACTCGTGCACGTAACCAATTTGAGGGTTTAAAGACAGGGAAAATGATGGCTCAGGACGTGTTTTGATAATTAATATCTGTCAAGGATGTGTAAAGAGTATTTATTAATACTGAAAATATCTTTAGCTGGTATTAATTATCAAAACACGTCTTTTGCTGTCATTTTCCCTTAAAGATGTGACGAGCATTGGCAACTCATGCAGTAATTTTGGAATCGTAACCAATTTCAGAGTTTAAGGACGTGACGAGCACTAGCGTCTCATGCAGTGCAAGATTTTGTCAAGTTATGCTCTGTTTGGAACTTTGAAAAAATGAGAGCAAAGAAGATTAAGGGATATGGGAGAAAAATGAAAGAGAAATTGTAAAATGCAAAATTCTAAATTTTTTATTTTCCCTCAAACCAAACAATGGGAGAGAATTTCTATTTATTAAATTTTCTCTTCCTTTCTCTATTTTTCCACAAGTTCCAAACAAAGCATATAGTAACGGAAAAATTGCAAGTCATGGTAAATAAGTTCGAAGGGGCCACAAGAAAATAGGAGCAAGGGTTAAATTCCCAGTTTTGTACTATTAGTTTAAGGAAGTAATGCCTAATGAATTTCCATTTCAAAAAAAAAAAAAAAAAACGGACTTATTTGGTTGAAGTATTATGCATTTTTCTCCCATGAATTTTGGGCTAATCCCTGAGGGAAGATGATTTTAGCTTTTCACTTCATTTGTATCTTCTATCATTGGCCCCTCTATATAAATACTACTATGACTAATCCCACATCCAAAATGCATGCCAAAGTGGGAGAAATCTGAGATGGTATTGTAAGTTTGTAACCTATGTTACGAGCACATTCCCCAACAGCGATACAACTGGAATGAAAATGCTCCCACCAACACCATAGAATTCAAGCACAAACCGCAATCCACGGTTAGCAAAGCAAGAATAACAAATCCAAATCACTGGATACAAAATTTAGGGATGGAGCTCTGGCAGCTACACATTTGAAATGCCCGTCGCACAAACTACAATCCGATGAGGAAAAGGTCCCCACTTTAAACCACCCTCACATTCCCCAAAAATCCATTATTGAGAAAACTGATACATCATTCTTGTATTCTTATGAAGTAACTAGACTAAGCTGATTTCTTGCAATGATTTTCAAGCCATTCCATTGTAACGCTCTTCGGCCTCTCCAGTGGTAAGCCAAGAGCTCGGTCCCATATTAGCTAAATCAACAAAAACCAAAGTCAGACACGATCAAGGAAACAACGAAAACAAAGGTGGATAAGATCAAAGAAACAAAAGGAATAATTTGAAGGACTATAATGCGGCAGAAAGAACCTGAGAGCAGATCCCAATAGACCTCGATACACCGAAAAGAACAGTAAAGTATCTGTGGATAATTTAGTTCAAGGGCGTGATCGTATTATCAATACAGTCACAAGTGAACCAAACGAACTCATCGGTACTTGTAATAAGCCGTTGAGGGAAACAAATAGTAGTTAATAGTAGTAGATGATAAAAAGAGTACATAAAATTTCATACCTTGCTTCAGTTAACCCATAATAATTCAGTAACACCCCGCTGTGGGCATCAACATTAGGCCAAGGGTTCTTGACCTACATGCATCCAAAACAGAAAGCAACATATTTGAATCTTATGTTTGAATTGCTGTAAAAGAAATATAGATCGACATAATCTTTTTAATCCACTTTAGGAGATGATAGCTAACTGAAAACCAATGATTAAAAGAACAAAGGCTTTTTGTTATTCAAATCCTCCAAAGGAGACTTCTTGATTATAATCCCATTCCCAGCTTATTTGCCAATCACCATATTTCAAAGTGCTCCATGCAGATATATCGAATTTCAGGGACGAACCAGATAATTCACATTCCATTTTCTGTACCTCCTCTGAATTTATTTTTTTAGATCTTTTGGTAACTCCTTCCCCTGAAATTCGAGTACTTTAGGGTGTATATCTTGTGAGAGTTCAGTTCCAAGTTATCTCCTAATCAGTAATATAGAGATAAAACAAGTTACCTTGCCAAGCTCGGTAAGGATAGGAGGCACCACTTCGTAAAGCTTAGATACCTACATGATTAAGCGATGTTAGATAATCAAATCAACAGGACATCACTTTGCACATGCTTTTGCCACACAAAGGCCAATCGTTATTATGTCACAATAGTTTAAGTGATAACCAGCTGAAACAGTGGATCCTTAGGTAGATGCTTCAATGCAAACTCCCTCTGACACATATATCTTGGATCAGTTTTCCGTAAAACACCGTGTCCAAATCCAGGAACAACCTACAAATTTGCAAAAATAACATTGAATGCATAAGAAAGACACTGACAGCTTATTATGCCAATATTGCTACCCAGCATTAACAGTACAATGTGATCATGAATTACTGTAATTCACCAAACATTCGCCAAAAAATCAAAAGATAGATGAACTGGATAGAGAACTTAAGCATAGCAGCAAAACTGAATAAAGAGGACCAATGACACTAATGAACAAAGTATATTTACAAAGACGTTGAAAGGAAAAGAATTCGGAGATTGAATTATTTATAGATTGTCAAACTGCAGCTGTTAAAAACCCAAACAAGACAGCTGGAACATGGATATGCATATCCTCTACTGAGGCCAGCACCTCAGCGAGAGAGATCCAGGATACGCAATACTAAAAAAGGACATCCAGAAGGAAGCATTGGAACTAACCAAGTTAGTGTAAACCCAGAAAGAAAAAAAAATCAATGGAACCTCATCCAAGTGTACATAAATTACGAAAGCAGTGGTCAGAAGTACTATTGAGCCCATCAAAATTACCATTGGATATCAATGTTGCCATGGTTCTGAGATACATTTCAATAGCCTCAATGATTGATGATTTTTCAGTAATAAACTTCTTGGTAGAAAAGCCTTGGAAATACTTTAGCATTTATTATATACCTTTCCACTGTTCAGTGTCTTCCAAACATAGTCTTTCAACTGTTCTGTGGTTATGTTCTCGCCAACCTCATCTACCACAGATTTGATCCATAGCAAAACTTCCTGTAAACACATCATAACAAAAGTAAGACACCCAAGATCTGGTCCATAGAGAAAATTCATGTACCCCAGTATTCATGTCAATCTTGTCCATGGAGGTTGACTAAACCTTAATGCAAACTTGCAGCTAATTTTTCTGAAAAAACTCAGAAATCTAAAAAAATTAATAAATCTGAAAAAATTCCAATACCTGATTAGCCAAGCCATGGAGTGGTCCAGCCAAACCATTTAATGCAGCTGCAAACGAAAGGTAAGGATCTGAAAGGGCACTGGCAACCTGAAGTGAACATGACATTAACAGATTCAATGGTCATGTCCAGAATACTGGGCAGGCAATTACCAGATAGAACTTAAATGCAAGAGGTAGATTGTAAAATTTGTGCATTAGGATGGATAAGAACTGAAGTAACTTACTAGATGGCCAGTGTGAGCACTAACATTCCCACCTTCATGGTCACTGCAACCCATCATGAAATACAAGTTCGTCATAAGCTGATCAGGGTTACTATCAATTATGTTACTTTTACGTGCAGAGAAACAAACTCTAGAATGTTGACTGAGGGAATCATACTCCAATAAATGGAGGACACGAACAGTTTACAACGTTTTAAAATAAATTTTGGAACCCTGAACTAGCCTTATAACAATTTTGAACAGAGGCTGATAATGCACCTGTGAATGGTGATGTAAAGCCGCATAAGCTCATACATTTCAGGACTATCAAAACCAAGCATGTTGGAAAAATTGGCACCGTAATCCAGGGAATCATCCTTGGGTATGACTTGGCCATTCTTGTAAATCCTTCATAGAAAAAGGAAAGAGTCAATCCAAAATGACCGACACAAACATGTAACACTTGCATATGAACTTAGAATCAAGTGATTAGCCCTGGTTCTGTATCTGTAGAAGAATACAAGGGCTGCAATCAAATTTACTAACCTTCGATAGACATAAGCAGCTACAACTGGTAATTGAGCAATTAAACTAAGGGAGTCCTCATATGTTGGTTCCCAGTACCTGAAAACAGAATAATCTTCAGCTGTTGGATAACAAGAAAAGGGAAAATTGCCAACACAAATCTGATTAAGAAGAATTACTTTGATTTGGAGATCCCCTTCTCGTATGCCTTCTGGAATTCACTCTGAACCTGAAAGATAAGCCATTCAATTGAGTTTATTTGTACTTCAAATGGACTCAAGAATGCCCAACAAAACTTCAGTCAATCAAATCAATTTATAACACCCCTCAATATTGCATGGATGTGGTTAGATCTTATATCATTCATTATACTATCAACACATAAAATGGCTGGAAATGAGGAAAGCAAAGAATTTTAGAAAATGTGTTAATCAACCTGAAGAGCCATGACACCAGTTGTAAACTGGGTCATTGGATGAGCTGAAACAGGAAGGGCATCAATTGCTTTATACACATGATCTGCAACCACAACATAATGAATAAGCACCTTTTCTTCTCTCTCTCTCTCTCTCTCTCTCTTTGACAAGTCAGGAATAAGCACTTGAAATGCTGATAATGAGACTAGAACAACGAGACTGGAGTGATGTTAATAGCTGCCCTTAAACCTCCAGTAAGGACATGACTATGGAATGTGAAGACTTAAAGGCCTTAAAGAAGAGAAATAGCTCCAATAAAACTATCATGCAAGAATCTACGAGCAGATAGAGGCGAATGAGTTTTCAAGTCATTTTTCCTTTAAAAATCAACTAAAAAGGTACAATAAAAAAATTATACCAGCAGGAAAGGTAAAAGACAAAATCGAAAGTTACACAACCTGGAACTGCAGCACGGCTTCGTAATTCCTTAGATAATGCATCTACTTGCCCTTTGGTTGGAACCTGCACAGAGCGCTCAGATTGGGAGGCGTTAGGACAATGATGTTTGAATGACAGTGAACAGGCAATATTCTAGCCAGAGGCAAACCAAACAAACCTAAATCCCAATCCCAAGAGGCAGAAAAAAAAAAAAAAAGAGGAAAAATATGAGGCCTGAACATATTTTTATACCAGTAACTCAGTTCAATTGCCCTCTTTTTTGTTGTTCCTTAATACCCCCCTGCAAATAACTTGATGTATGCTCTAATCTCAATCACTAGGATTACCTACCTTTCCTGTTAAAAGGAGCCAGAGCAGACCCTCGGGCAATGGCTCTCCATCAGGCTTTGCTGCTGGTAATACTTTCTGACATTCAGGTATCGACAAACCCCGAAACCGAATCCCCTGGAGAGAGTTAACAACCAAAAATCGTTTTTTTTTGGGTAATTCAGCAAGTTTTTCATCGCCAATACTTTATACCTAACAGAAACACAGCAAGCAAACACTATTGACATAAAAACGCTTCACGAACTGGGAACACACCTCGTCAGGGTCAAGTAATGAGGTTTCCCACAGCATTCCTGTCATTCCTCTCATTCCTCCAAGAACCTTTCAAATTAAAAATAAAGTTAAAAAGAACTGAAAAAACAACATAGAATGAAAGGTTGCTCAGAAATTGGAAGCCAGCAGAATTCCAAAAATTCTGTTAACCATCCTCTCCACCATTGAATTAGACAACTGAGGAATAGAAAAGGACATCTTTATGGTTTTACCATATCAACTGTAATGTTCCCCAGTTGAACCTTTCCATGTTCTGACTTCAGTTTCTTCAGGCGCTCCTGTAACAAAATCAACCACACTAATGAGGTTTTACTCCTAGAAATAATATCTGATTTCTAGCCTATCTTGACCACAATTGGCAAAGAACAACACTTAACAAGTTTTCTAAAGCCATATCATGAGTAAACTTAAGTCACAAATGTAGCATGCAAAGACTCCAAAGTCAAATTGAGATTAACCAGAAAAAGAATGCAACTTCCACTCTTGAAATCCAGCAACTTACACATTCACGAAACCAACAAAAGTGGGCAGGCACTTAGGCAGTTCTTCACAAAGAAAAATGTTACAGTAGCAAAATTATATTAAGACAAGGTCAAGTGATCGATGACCGCAAAAATGACCCGAATTCTTTTTTGGATAACAATGACCCAAATTCTTGTAACCAACCAAACTGGAAAACTTCCATAATTCGAGGGAACATGAAAAAGAATTCTGATTGAGATCAGGACACAAATTAATTACACAGTTCCTTTATTGTCAATACATATACCAAACTTAGTTGAATGTACCTGCCGTTCGGGAATTAGTTCCTTCAACTGAGAATGAAGATCCTACACAAGACAGGAAAAAATTTGATGAAAAAGACCAGCAAACAAAAGTAAGAGAATTAGAGAGAACCTTAGCTAGAAGAAAATGTTACTAACACCAATTCCTTTTAAGTATCGACAATGCACAATTGCCAGAAACACAACATGCTATTATCATTATGATTATTTTCTTGTCATTTTTTCCACTAGGCTTCCCACTTCCCTAGTTTCCTACATCTCTGAAAGACGAAAGGATGATGTACATATTCTGGCCAGAAGGCATGTGAATTCAAGATCCATAAACTGGAAAAATGCACAGAATTAAAAAACAAAAAACAAAAAAAGGACCATAAAAGCAGAGAAGATAGAATATTCCAGTCATGAGCTACATCAGTAACTATATTCATATTACTAGGAACCACGATAAATTTAGATAGCACATAAGACTTGCTCATTCCATCCTTCATTCGTTGTACCTTGTGCATACTTGAGAATGAGCTGTGCAGCGAGCTAAACCTTGAATCCTACTCTCCTTGTTCAATCCTTCTACCTTGTGTATACTTGACAGTTTGTGCATCTTACTACTAGGACAATAACTTCTTCCACAGAATGCTATACCTACTGTTACATATCCACTTAATTTTACGAGATTCAACTCTGCATAGACTCATAAACTTGAGGGTTTCACTTGAATCTTCCTTCCAACATTGTTAATTGTTGATGACACGGTTACGTCAGAATAGAGTGTAGATATACGTATGATTGATTAACTTCCCTATATGTACACATACAGCTAAATTGATAACTACGCGTAAGTGTAAAGGAGATACAGAGGGATGTGGAGGTTACAAGATCAGAGGAGGTTTCTATTTGAAGCCACCTCACAGTGCTGGTCAGACTTGGTTGTTGAACCTATAAATCCAAAAAACATGTATAATGTCAAATAAACTCACAGGAAAACCACAAAAAACAATAGGAAATCAACACCGGAGATGTGTGCGTATGCAACTTACAAGACGAGAACGTAGCTTGGAAAGCGCCGAAACACCTCTGAAGAACGCCATCGCTCTCAAAGCAATCCAACTGCAATATTCAACCACGGTATCACAATCGAACGCATAAGCAGAATTCAACCACAGATCTCGCTATTTGTAAAAACACATCAACTACGAATTCCATACGATAAATGGATCAATTGCTAGGGCTTCAAATCATTACTAAAGTGATCTAAGCAATAGAATCATTACCGAACTGATTAGAGAGAGAGAGAAAATGCGAGACGAATGCAGAGAGAGTTGATGAGAGGGAGTTACGGTTGTTAGATCAGGAAATAGTGACGGCGCGTAAGCTGCGTATCTTGACCAAAGTATGTCAGGATTAAAGAGGGAGCGTAATCAACCGAAATTACTCGTGCGGGCTTTTCTGTCAAGTTACTATCGTTTCCGGATGAGAGACAAGTGTAGAGCCGTCGTCGTTCTGCTAGGTAATCAGTGGCTCGGATTTTAATCGAGTGATGAACAGTTTAAATTTATATGCTGTTTATATGCACGCAAATTCGATCCGAGTTATTCGTGCTGAGATGAACGACCGGAGTTGCTAGTCTTTGTTTTTCTTATTTTCGTAAATGAAAGCAATAAATTATGATTAGGTTTAGGTCTAGGGTGGTGTTTGGTAAAAAAAATTTTAGTAAGTCTTTGCGTAATAGTACTATACTAGTTTTTAAAGGAGAACACTAATTGAACTTCCACGCTAGCATAATTGGAATGTTCACTTTTTTTTCTTAGTGGTGACCAAAGTTTAAGTCATATGAGGAGCAGATTTGGAGTTCAAGGTTAGGAATAACCTCTCCACCCCGTGATAATCACATTTTTGGTGCATGGTAACATATATTTCCATTTTTACGGGTGAAGTTATGGTCCTATAGATACGAGTGTTCAGTAAACCCCCTAATAGTTTTTTTCCGGTGTGAATCAACCCCAAAAAAAGTTAATCATTTTTTTGGGATTAATTATGCATTTTTGCTATTAGTTATTCATTATTTTGGTAACCAAACTTTTTTTGGGAATATATTCGCTGCATAGAAAGGGAATATAAGTAAAAAGGCAAAAATTTAGCATAGCTTTTGAAGAGAAACTAATGCATCATTACTTTTATACCGCAGGAATAACGAAAGCCAACCCTACTTTTGGCACAACCCACATGTTAAACTATGCTCGCAATTTTCCTAGTCAACTTTTAGATGGGCAATCAAAATTTTACCTTTCAATTCGTCATGTGATTGGGATGTGTGTATAAACGAAAAAAAGACTACGGAGGCCTGAATAGGGAGATGCTAGGGGCCCATCAATTTATCACATCTTAATTACACCTCTCTCACATACATGTGGGTTCCTAGCTGGTCTCTAGTAGTTATTGTGGAGAGGTGTGACTGGGCGTAGTAAAACTCTCACTCCTTTTATCACTGTATCGACCGGTGTCATCCTTATCTGCTTCCCAAGATCTAAGAATCCAAATAAAACTCTACCTCTCAAATGCTTACATAATAACCCAACATACGATGGGGCAGGTATATGACTCTGGCACCTAAATGCTTGAGGGCGTGACTCATCAAATCGTTCTTTAAGGTTGAAGAACCAAAAAAAAATGGCACACCTCATTCCATCTAAAACATGACCACGAGGTTGGACTTGCGAATTTGCAGCACATCTTTGAAATTTTTTTTATTCACATGTTTTGCAATATAGCCATATATATATATATATATATATATATTTGTCATAGGCATTGACTTCTGAGTTCTGACCACGAGGCTGGCTTGTGGATGGATTCTTTAGACTTGTGGATGGATTCTTAGGCTCCTAAACCTTCAAATCTTGGAAATTTTGGGAATAAAAGAGCCAAGTGGAGACCCACTTTGGCATCAAAGTCGTAATGGTATGGCTTCAATTGAAAGCTATATCTATGCTGCTCTTTGTAGAAGTCTCATCTTCTGAAATGTGTTAAGATTTTGTGTTCCAATCCAACGGTTCTCATGAATAGAGATGAACCTTACAAATGAACACTGACTATAGCTGTGAAAACAGATTCAACTAACCAAATTTCTCCATATTTCCGTATTGGGCGTTCAGACGCACTCTCAGCTGTTTTGCGTTCGGAGGCTAGCTTGGTTACACAAAGCATATATATTTTGTGCGTTCCTTGTTTTTATTTTTTATTTGGGTGGGGGAGGGGGGCGGGGTTTGAGATACTTCAAAGCAACTAAGAGGCACAATAAAGAGGACAAAAGTCGGGCGTTGTAATCTTTTATTGTGTAATAGTAGATTTTCCCTCCCCTTCCGTTAGTGACTGTGGGCATACGTGCGGTCTCATGTGTCAAACCACATATATCTAGTGTTCTTATACTTTTCATGGTTCATCTTTGTTGTGTAGGATAGATCGTTTAAATTGTTGGTTTAGGGCAAAATACGAATTATCTCCCTGTAATTTTGCCCTTTTACAGATGACCTCTCTGTGATTTATTAATGACCAAATAACCTTCTTATAGTTTTGGATTAAAGTGCAACAGTTATATTTTCCGTCTAAATTAACGGAAGGTAGACTGCACACCCATTTTCTGAGGGGGGAAAGGAAAAAATAACTGGTAAAGTCAAAATCAAATGTAAAAAGACTATAATATCCTTTCTTCATCTTCTTCCTTGAACAATCCCTACCCATTTCCGATCCACCAAAACCCAACTCTAAGCTCTTCTCCCTCCTTAAATCTATCACATGGTCCTTATCATCTCTCTTCTCTTCATCTTCCTAAGCGTCGCCACTGTAATCTTCCTGCCGCCGACTGCCTCCGTCTTTGCTTCTTGCCGCCGGCCACAAGATCGTCACAAACACCAAGCACGTCCCTTTTTACTCGCAGGACCAAACGTCGACGAAAGCTCTACAAAATGAGGCCCTTTTGTCACTAGTTCAAAATCTTCTTTCATTCAACAAATCTCTGTCCGTTTGTTGTCGCAGTGCCCTTTGATCGTCAATTTCTGAATTACGTAGCTATTGTATCTGAATTTTCGGATTTTAAAAATAGGTTTTTAGTTTAGGGGTTCTGGAATTTGGGGGCTTTTATGTGAAAATTCTCTTAGTTGGATTCATGTTCAGTGAAAATTAATTTGTGCAATTGTTTGAACTTTGAAGTAAATCGTGCCATGTGAATTGCTTCCTATAACAATGGAATACCCTGTTTTTTTTCCCCTTCCAATGGACATAGAATACCCTGTTTTACCAGTATTCCTCCTTATCAGTATTGTGCGAAGTGAATATAGTGGTGGTAAAGCTCTTTTGTACACTTCCTTCAACTGCATTCCTCCTTAAAAATCTCTGCGCTAACTATTTTGAATTTGATTATGATTGCGATGAAGCTTGTTTTGTTCTTGAATTCATATTTTCTCTGTATGTTCATATTGTCCATGATGTGTGGTGGTGAAGAAATTCTACTTCTGGCAATCGATTTTGTTTCAAGGAGGGAAAGCCAAATAGCCAATGGTAGTCAGCGATACAGATCGGAGAGAGAGAGAGAACCAACCCAAATGGGAAAAAACTACAAGGGCAGTAAAGTAAATTACTATTTTTCGTTGACAAAGTTAGAGTTGCAAAAAAGTCCCCAACCATAGGGAGACTAATTGGTCATTAGTAAAACACAAGGAAGTCATCTGCAAAATGGCAAAACCTCAAGGAAGTAATCCGTATTTTACCCAATGATTTATTTTCCTCTGCACAAATACTAGGCATTTGGTCTCTTGAAACTTGAAAGGAACCACAACAGAATAATACTACTCGTACATAACATCCAGGGGCTTTACATTACCAAGCCAATTTTACATCATAAAATTGAAAATAAGAATATTGACGTTGGCCTTCTTCGTTTTGGGATCTGAGAACATGACCGTGTATATTCCTCCAATTACTGTTTGGTCGGGAGAAACAAATATATACAACAAAAAACAGGGAAAAAAAAAAAAAGCCTTCGAACCGAAAACCAATTCCACATAGAAAATCCAATTCATGTCCATGAAACAAAGAGATAAAAAAGGAAGAACAAGAGGCGGTCTTCACTTGAAAAGTGGCATCCCATTATACCTGCTGAAGTGAGAAGACTTGAGAGGAAGCAAAGGAAGTTCAATCAGATCTACGAAACCACTTGAATCCTCACCTCCAAATATTTCTCCACTTTCCTCCTTGATTCTCTCTCCATAACGAATGTGGACGTTGTTTTCCGTTTGCGTATATTTGCCCCTCTGTTCATTAATCGGAGGGCTATTTGTTTTCTCGTGGCGGGTTCTGCTGCCGGAAGGTTTCCCGGTGAGTTTCTGGACTAAATCTCTGAAACTGGCTTCATCTGTCTTTATGACTTCTGGTGCAAATATGTGGGTTATGCGCGGCTTTGGCTTGACCTTTGATATTACTTGCGAATCTCTGTTCATGCCCTGTTTAGACTCTGTTGACACATAATTACTACTTGGGTGTTGCTGCTTCATGTTCTTCAAATCGTGCATTGAGAGAGAGAGAGAGAGAGAGAGAGAGAGAGAGGAATTTGGATTGTTTGTTGGAAGAGGGAGACTTTAAATAAACGAAGGATACATCATTCCATCGTTCATCTGTATCATTAAAGAAGTGAGAAAATATACCTTCGGACATAACAAAGAGAGTCGACTCAATATTTTACGTTCTTTTATGAAGTCAATCTTTCGACGGCAACAAATATGCAATCTTTTATGCTCTCTATCCCTCAACTGGAGTTGCTTGTAGAGTTGCATTTAACTTATATATTGACTTTGTCACCTCTTGCCATTGGCTACAGCCAAAGAGTTATTTGCAAGGATCTATGGTATTGGACAAAGATCATATGAATTTGACATGGTTATATGCTCTTAACGCTTGGTCACTTGCCCGTCTCTTTTCCATTTTGAAGTAGCAGCAAGAATGTTGAGTGTGTTTTTGTTTTTGTTACTAATTTGCTCTCTCTTGATCATGTCATTGTGGGCCTTACTGAGTATTCACTGCAGTAATTTGAACCGTTCATTTTATAAGGTCCAAAAAGTTATATATCTAAATAAAAAATCAGCTTGATCAGACATAAAAAACAATATCAAAATTTAAATTTTGGTTTATAAAACCGACGGTCATAGACAGTTTAACTTAAAATACTAGTGACAGAATCAGGCTGTCCGTTTTATAAACTAAAATTAAATTTTTGACATAGCTATTGATGTCCGATCAAGATGATTTTTGGCGTAGGCATATTAAATTACAGGGCCCTATGAGATGAACGGTTCGGATTTTTAAAGAAAATGCTAGGTAGAGCCCACAAAGGGCCGTGGCGGAAACCGTGGGGTTTCCACCTCATCCGAACACAATGCAGATTCTTTCTCAATTGGGTTATTATTCTGTACTGATCACTTGTGGTGCTAGCTAGGCACCAGTTTTGTTAACAGTAAGTATGTTGACACAGACTTTTTAAAAGCAAATCGTAATTTAAAAACCACTGCACTTAATTTAGAAATTAATTTTCCGTGTTATAGTAATTTGTTTCACAGTTTCTTAGGTTCGATATCCTTATTTGTCCCTCTAATCTTGAACTTTCACTTGGCCTGAAAACTTTCACATTGCCTGAAGCACGATTTTAAAAAGACCAACCACCTATTGATAAGTCTTGCCAAACATGCACCATTTCTAGTTAGGCCCTTATCGGATAAAATTTGATAATTGAGAATATGTGAGATGTAACAGTTGTGCTCCATGACAGTTATTGGTAGGTGAGAGACAAATTAATGTATTCTACCAAATTTAATTGGCGAGTGGTGTCCCAATTACAAATATGTCACCTTGCATTCTTCATGAAAAAAAAACCGCACTAACTCGTTTGAGATTGTCATTCGCCAAAATCTAAAAAATTTAAAATTCATGACCACATCAACTACTGATTCGAAATCGGACTTCCAAAACAATTTATTCATGTATATTACACATTCATAGGTACATCAAACCCTAGTTGATAACTTATAAGTAGTAGTACTCCTACTTATGACTAGACCTAACATTCAATGAAAGAACAATCCAACCCTAGTTGAAAATACTTATAACTAGACCTAAAATTCAATCAATCAACAAAAGAATACCCATCAATCCCCTTCTCCCACCCCACTCTTACTATATGCAAAGAATTTCTTCCAATGACCACAAAAGAAATGGGAAAAAGATCCCCCAAAAATCATGACTGCGGAAAGGAGCCTAAGAAGTGTGCTCATGGGCAGTTCTGTCATTCTTCCTCTGCAACACCATATCCTTGGAAGAAGGCGAGGCCTCGCCGCCGCAAGGCATGTCGGCAAGGGCGGCAACAATTCGCCGGATACTAACTGACCGAGCCGGCTTGAAACTTGCGGACCGAACCGGGTTCTTGGAGAAGATGTTGGAAGATTTGGAAAGGATGAGATAAACAAGAGCCTGGACTAAAAAAAACAGCACCACCTTCAATAACACATCTCCTAAACCAGTCTCTATTTCCATATCGGGAGTTCCTGAGTTCCTTGAGAGAGAGAGAGAGAGAGAGAGAGAGAGAGAGAGAATGGGTATGTTGGGTATGTTTTGAAGACATCCCCCATGCTATGCAGGTGGTTATATAGAAGGAAGAGGGTGGTTAAGTTGAACAAAAATGCAACGCCGGTGTGTTTGACTTGTCGCCTGTTGACTGCTAGGGAAATGGTCACATGCAATTATGGGGATGAAAAGTAAGTTCAAACTCTAGGATAGATGTGAGAGGAACACCATTGGCAGTTTCTCTAACAAACTGACAAAGACCAATGCCGCCTTCTTCTTTTTTTAATAATCGCTGTTTGGATTGGATTTTGAAATTTTTTTTAAAAAATAGTAGGGATAATAAGTGGAGAGACATAGAGAGAGAAATGTTAGAAGTAAGAGGAATTTTTTGAAAAATTCTTTTTGAATTGCAAA
This sequence comes from Rhododendron molle, assembly GCA_025413875.1. NCBI lineage: Eukaryota > Viridiplantae > Streptophyta > Magnoliopsida > Ericales > Ericaceae > Rhododendron > Rhododendron molle. The sequence continues at coordinate 6,330,605 of CM046394.1, read as the reverse complement.
GAGAACAAGGCACGCATATTCGGGCCAGCTTGCGCGCATTTCGACTAATTCTGAGACTCTGAAGATAACAATTGGGCATAACCCAAGTGGCCTCAATGTTTGAAATGTTTAACCATCGTGGGAATAGAACCTGGAGGAATTATTTTCTCATAACCACTTGGTCAAATCCCTTGGGATTAGAACCAAGCCTTTTTACAAGAGAGGATTTCAAATATAATTAAAAAAAGAATAAAGGATAAAGACATTCAAGAAAACTTTGAATTGTCTTTGTGACAACAATTTAGGCGATAAGGTGGACGATATGATCAGCTACATCTAAGCCGCCGTAACAAGGATTATCTGAGGACAGCATGGTTTATGTTATTCGTTACGTACTCGGATGTTGTCAAAGTGTTCCAGTAGATAACGAAAAGCTAAGGAAGCCTTGTTTTGTGTTTTACCAATTCATTAGTCTACTGTACGTGTGCGCATAAGACAATGTTATATACACTCATATGGCGTGTCGTGAGTCATCGAACTTACGTGGGCTGTCGGAATTATATCAGGCTTGGCGAGCCTGAAAGGACAATATCCACGGCCTGATTCGTTAATACTCATTTTGTAGCCCGCTCGCAGTATGTGTTTTGAGGCTTGGTGCATGTGGTTGACAAATGACACCCCTGGATTCGAGATAAGAGTTGCCAAATACTAGTATTTTATATATTCTGTACTATTTTGTTAGTATTTTCTAGAATCTTTAAGCAATAATTAATGTTTTTAAAGGTAAGGTTAGCAATACTGTTCTTGGAGTCAGATCACGCACACAAAAAATTGGATCCGGATCCTCTGTGAGGATTGTGTCTGTGGTGATGATCGTGTGAGGCTTTCAACAGGAGGGCGCCACCTATTAAATGAGTACATCTAACGGTGCAGAGTTGAGGAAATCCCATCACCCTTTATTTTCTTACAAACCGACACCGTTCCGCTTGAAGGCAGCCAAACGCAGAGATAACGGTTGGGAAATGTTATGTGTCTTGTACTTAGAGTAGAGTTCAAATATGACCATCTAATGTTCAAAGAACAAACCAAATATTGGGATACCAAAATACATACACCATGTGGGGTTCACTTTTGGGTTCCATTTGAATAACTCAAACCGTTCATTATCTCTTTATAATAATTTTTCGAGTGGTCGAACAAAAATTCAGTCCAATTAGATATGTCTAAGTGGTCTATTCAATCTTCGAATTTTTCATTCAAAAATCAGGATCTTGAATTTTGAATGAAACTTGGAAGACTGGATCGATCACTTACATATCCAATTCAACTGATTTTTTGCAGGACTATTCGAAAAATTATTTTTAAAAAGGTCCGCACGAGGCATATATACAACAAATTCCATTAAATTATTAACCCCAGGGGTTGGCTATTGGTTAAGGCTTGAAACTTAGGAGTTTGCCCCTTAAGGTTTCAGGTTCAAAACCTTTTGGGTGATATCAATTTTTTTGAGGTCAGCCTATACAAAGTTTTGCTCTAATTTTAACTGATATATTGATTTTGTCAACTCTTGCCATTGGCTACGGCCAAAGAGATATTTGCAAGGATCTACGGTATTGGACAAAGTTCATACGAATTTGACATGGTTATATACTCTTAACACTTGGTCACTTGCCCATCGATCTCTTTTCCATTTTAAAGTAGCAACCAGAATGTTGAGTGTGTTTTTGTTTTTGTTACCAATTTGCGCTCGCTCTTTATCATGTCATTATGGGCCCACAGTAATGGAGCAAACAGGCCCTGAGTGTGTTTTTGTTACCAATTTGTGCTCTCTCTTGATCATGTCATTATGGGCCCTATTGAGTATTCACTGCAGTAATCTGAACCGTTCATCTTGTAAGGTCTGAAAAGTTATATATCTACGTAAAAAATCAGCTTGATCGGACATCAAAAACTATATCAAAATTTAAATTTTGGTTTGTAAAACTGACGGTCATGAACAGTTTAACTTAAAATACTAGTGACAAAATCAGGCCGTCCGTTTTATAAATCAAAATTCAATTTTTGACATAGCAAATATGCAATCTTTTATGCTCTCTATCCCTCAACAAGTTGCTTGTAGAGTTGCAGTTAACTGATATATTGACTTTGTCAGCTCTCGCCATTGCCTACGGCCAAAGAGTTCTTTGCAAGGATATTTACTGTGGATTATTAAAGAAAATGCTCTGTAGGGCCCAAAATAGACCGTGGCGGTTACCGTGGGGTTTCCACCTCACCCAGCACGATGCAAATTCTTTCTCAATTGGGTTATTACTCTGTACTGATCACTTGTAGTGCTAGCGAGGCACCAGTTTTGTTAACAGTAAGTATGTTGACACAAAATTTTCAAAAACAAATCATAATTTAAAAACCACTGCACTTAATTTAAAAATTAATCTTCCGTGTTACAGTAATTTGTTTCACAGTTTCTTAGGTTCGATATCCTTATTTGTCCCTCTAATCTTGAACTTTCACTTGGCCTGAAAACTTTCACATTGTCTGGAGCACGATTTTAGAAAGACCAACCACCTATTGATAAGTCTTGCCAAACATGCATCATTTCCGGTTAGGCCCTTTTCGGGTAAAATTTGATAATTGAGAATATGTGGGATTTAACAGTTGTGCTCCATGACAGTTATTGGTGGGTGAGAGACATATTAATGTATTCTACCAAGTTTAATTGGCAGGTGGTGGCTCGATCAATTACGAATATGTCACCTTGCATTCTTCGCGAAATAAACGCACTAACTCGTTTGAGATTGTCATTCGCCAAAATCTCAAAGATTCAAAAAGTCACCACCACATCAACTACTGATTCGAAATCGGATTTCCGAAACAATTGATTCATGTATATTACAAATTCATAGGTACATCAAACCCCAGTTGATAACTTATAAGTAGCAGTACTCCTACTTATGACTAGACCTAACATTCAATATTGAAAGAACAATCCTTATCCAACCCTAGTTGAAAATACTTATAACTAGACTTAACATTCAATCAATCAACAAAATACCCACTCTTACTATATACAAAGAGTTTCTTCCGATGACCTCAAAAGAAATGGAAAAAGATCGATCCCCAAGAAATCATGACCGCGGAATGGAGCCTAAGAAGTGTGCTCATGGGCAGTCCTGTCATTCTTCCTCTGCAACACCATATCCTTGGGAGAAGGCGAGGCCTCGCCACCGGAAGGCATGTCGGCAAGGGTGGCAATAATTCGCCGGACACTAACTGACCGAGCCGGCTTGAAACTTGCGGATCGAACGGGGTTCTTGGAGAAGATGTCGGAGGATTTGGAAAGGATGAGATAAACAAGAGCTTGGACTAAAACAAACAGCGCCACCTTGAATAACGCATCTCCTAAACCAGTCTCTATTTCCATATCCGGAGTTCCTGAGAGAGAGAGAGAGAATGGGTATGTGTATGTATTGAAGACCTCCCCCATGTTATGTAGGTGGTTATATAGATGGGAAGGGGACGGTGGTTAAGATAAATATGCAACGCGCGCCGGTGTGTTTGATTTGTCGCCTGTTACTGCTAAGGGAAATGGTCACATGCTATATTTATGGGGATGAAAAGTGAGTTCAAACTCAAGAGATGTAAGAGGAACACCAATTGGAAGTTTCTCTAACAAACTGACAAAGAATTAGGCCTTTTTTTAATTTTATAATTGGATAGTTTGCACCCATCTCGACTAATTTCAAGATCCTGATGGTAACGATCGGGCATAACTCTCAATGACCTCAAAGTTTGGAATGTTTGGCCCGTGGGAGATCTCATGGAGGAGAACTTATTACTTTCTTATAATCACTTGACCAAATCTCTTGGGGTTAGAACCAGGCTTTTTTCCAAGAGAGGACTTCAAATAATTTAAAGAAAAAAAAAAAAAAAAAAAAAGACATTGAAGAAAACCTTGAATTGTCTTTGTGACGGCATTTAGGCGGATAACGTGAACAACATGATGAGCTAAATCTAAGCCGCCGTAATAAGGATTATCTGAGGACAACTTGTTTTATGTTATTCGTTTCTCTGATGTTGTCCAAATATTCCAGTAGATTACGAAAGCTAAGGAAGCCTTGTTTATGTTTACCAATTCATTAGTCTACTGTACGTGTGTGCATAATACAATGTTATATACTTGTGTGGCGTGTTGTCGTCGAACTTATTACGTGGGCTTTCAGAATCTCAGACTTGGCGAGCCTAAAAGGACAATAATATGTTCTTAACATGTTTTTATCGGGTATTAATTATCAAAACACATTTTAGACCATTATTATTATTATTTTTTTTGCAGTAAATATCCATGGCCTGATTCGTTATCCACATAATTTTGTAGCCCGCCCGCAATATGTGTGGTTGACAGATGACACGCTAGATTGAAGATAAGAGTTGCCAAATAGCAGTATTCTGTACCATTTCTGTAGTATCTTTAAGGCAATCATTAAGGTTAAGCAATACTGTTCTCGGAAGGAGTCAGGTTATAAATAAGAAAAAAAGAATTTCTTGTGAATTCCGTCCTCTCAACATGAATGGCTTGCTTTTAAACGAATTAAAAAAAAGAAATTAATCGAGGTGCACGTCGCTGACCCGAACACCTTACCGCCACAAACAAAACAAAAACAAGAAAAGAAAGAAGGAAAAAGATAAGGTTAGAATGTTGTGAGGACCAGTTTTTTGTCTAACCATATTTTTTCTCTATTAAAGAGAGGTCCATTCTTGACAACTTTACTCATTATATCAGTCAACCGTCGGCTGCACTCATTTTTGACAAATTCTGCCATCGAAAACAAATCTGTCAAACCAGTTTCTCGAACAAGAGATAATTCAATCAAAGTTTTAGGCCCCAACCAAACACGCTTTATTTGGACCTTCCTCGCAAAACCATTACAAACGTTAAAAAGCCACTAATTCCATCACGTAGACCACATAACAACCGTCGGATCAAACAAACAAGACACCCACAATTCAGTGCTTTTACAAACACACACATGATAATAGAGTCGCAAACATTATTACAGTGGTGGTGGAGGAGAAAGATCTCTGGAGCATCGAGCTCACTGATTCTTCGAAGCCTCTAGATCCGCAGCCTGTTTGAGCAAGCTCTCGTCGTCGTCTTCCAGAGCCATCTGGATGGGCGACGATCCGAGCCCGTCTGCGATCGCGAGCATGATCTTCCTCATCTCCGACCGGAACTCCCCCAGGTCGATGGACTCGCTCCCGTCGCAGTCGAACTTCTCGAAGATGGAGTCGTAGAGCCGCGCCAGCTCCTCCGGCGCCGTCGCCACGTCGACGCCGAAGTGGGTCTCGAGGAGCCGGAAGGACTCGAACGCCTTGCGCAGCTCGGATCGGGACAGGACGCCGTCGCGGTTGAGGTCGAGCGACGAGAACTTCTCGTCGACGCTCTTGTTGAAGTGCTCTTCGTTGCTCACGAAATCTCGCACCGTCGAGCCGTCAATTATCACCACCCCCATCTCTCTCTCTGGATATTGCGGATTTATGTGGTTTGTGTAAAGGGTGGAAGCCACTGTAGTCTTCCCCACAAAATTGTGCAGGTGTCTCCACCCATATCAGAGACACCGTAATTTTTTAGATAACGGAACTATTACATCGCTATGTTTGATTCCTCCCTCACGCATAATGCTCAATCTTATCGTTTGTCTTAGAAATTAATGATCCCAATCTCTAAAAAATCTTTCAAGGAAGTGTGAATTTTTTTTTTTCTAAATTCGGACCGTCCAAAACATTTTTAGATGATTAGATTGAGAGCAGTGAGTGTAGACATTTTTTTAATACGAATCGCCTAAAATAGAAATTTTCTAATCTCAACTTGAATGATTTGTCTTTGACTGCATCAGGAAGGGAATTGGTCGAAGTTCACCTAAACTGTCCTACACACTCCTGCTCATTGGTTAAAAAAAAAAATTGAGAGGAAGATGTCGGGTTTTGTGTTTCACGTTTTTTTAAGTTGGTCATTGTAAGAATTTTTGTAATGTGAGGTGATATCTGGACCGTCCGTTTATAGACCGTGGATGGTCTTGTGACGTGGAATTTTGGACGGGAAATCGTGTCCGTGGTTTACATTCAATATGAATTGTAATCCTCTCATGTAATGATAGGGACATTCGTGAAACTTTATTGGAATTTTTGTTTTTTTGGCCTAAAGAGTAATGAGAGATATTTTGGCTGCCAATTTTTCTTGCACAGTAATAAATATGATTAGTTCAAATAGATATCACCATTTGATGGACCTCAAACTTTAAATCAATACTAAACATATCACGCCTTCACAAATAAATGGGTTAAGGGTGAATCTTTCTCCCACCAAACAAATAATTAATATTGAGAATATTGCCAATTCGAAAAGGTTAATAATATTTTCCAATTCAATTTCTTTTAATTCCTCATTACACAATCACTATGACCGTATGCCATCGCCACCGCAACCACCAACAAAAAAAAAATTGAGAATTTCTTACTTTAATAATTCTTTGTAATTCAATTTTTTTTTTTTAAATAATGGTTGTGGTGGCAGTGACCTTGGTGGTGCAGTAGACCGTGGTTGTGGTGGAGGTGCATGTGGAGTTGTGGTAGTGGTGGCGTGGAGGTGGTGGTAAATGATGGCAAAGGTCAAAACATCAATAATACTATCGATCATTATCCGTAATTTTTTGATGTTATATATATGTGATACTAAAATAACGGAGATAGTGGTGGAGGTGTAGTAGTCATAGTTGAGGTGCGTCCGGAGGTACGTCCGTACAACACAAACTTGACTATACAAAAACGAGAGAAAAAATCTGCAAACTGTGCAGAACAAAGATTGAAAGAAGGTGGAAGAGTTAGAAACCCTTGACGAAAATCTTACAACGCCGTTAAAGATCCACAGGACAAGGAGAAAAAGTAAGAATTAGTCAATTACCCATTGGTGGGGAAAAAATTTCAGTACCGGTTGGGTATCACGCGGTGCTCGTTCGACGCATCTGAACCGTCTATTGCGTTTTTGGAGACGTGGACAAATTGGATTGGAAAGGGGAAATCTGGGTAACGTGTCCACTAGTGGTCCACAATCCACATATCACTAAAGCCTGAGATATTTTTGACGAGGGGAAAATGATGAAAGTATCTATTTGGATTGATCCTAATCTATTTGTACATCAAATGATATGACCATCTTATCTTCAGAGATGGTAAAAAAACAAATAATTTCGGCAAAACGTACACTTCCATCTAGCTCCCTCATTTTAATTTGGAGTTAGGACACCATTTTATACCATTCACCAGAGAGCCCAATCTCTAGCCATTGCACTGTGTTTGGGAAGGCATTATTACTACCAATGCATCTATTTATTGAAGAAAAAGAAACACAGCTAGACCACGGCGGATTACAACCATGCACAAGGTTGGGACACAAATAATACACGCGCTTTTACATGACGTGTGATTAGCACGCGCCTAAGTGAAAACTATAGTCTATATACCCACTAAGAGGGGGACACCACATTTTGGACGCGTTAACTTTTGATTGCAGCATGGGGATTCTCCTTTTAGGCTTTTACTAGCAGTATCTCAAAGGTTCCATTCAACGCCAAATAAGTATTTATTTTTTAAGAATATAATTTTAAATTTAAAAATAATAGGTTTATTAGAATTTAAAAATATGTAATATGAATTTTGTTTAAATAATATAAAAAAATTAAAAAATTATTTTTTATTTATATTATTTTTAAATTTAAAAATATGAAATAAATACTTATTTTGTAAGAAGGTGTTCTGAAACGAAACCTTAAATTCATTTTTAGAAAAGAAAACAAGTCGGCAAGTGAACAGCTAGCTGACACGTGCAGCCAATCGACCATGAACCACACCAGAAATGCTACTCGTACAGCAAGTGCTGTACAAACAGCGCGTACAACTGATTTTTGGGCCTGTCTCAGGTCTAACAGAGATAATCGGAGCCGTTCATTTTGTTCAAAATATTTTTTTTGGGGTCTCCGTAAAAAATCAGCTCCATCCAATATCATTAAGGGAGTTTATGAAACGTCCACTTTCACGTCAAAATTTAGGCTAGCAATTTAGCAAATATGGACATTTCATAAACGCCCTTCATGAATCGAATGAAGCTGATCTTTTATAAGGACCTTAAAAAAATATTTTGAACAAAATGAATGGTGCCGATTATATTTGTTGGACCCGAGACGGGCCCAAAAGCCCGCTGTACACGCTGTCTGTACAGCTACCAGTAGCACAGTTTGAACCACACACTGAGGTCGCCCGTGCAATGATTATAGAGGAGATAAAATTAATAAACTTATACTACTATATAAAATATTTTATTTGGTCATTAGGTCGCTTAGGTTCTACTTGTTCTATCTTATTAATCGAGGATTGAAAGAAAAAGAATTGGTTTAATGAGTTTTCATAACAAAATAAATGATTTAATAGTATACACTTGATCTAATTAAATAAATATTAGAAATGCCACATCAAATAGAACAAAATGTTATAAAAATAATTATGACCTTAATAGGAGTCCTAACGGTCCTACGCAATATGTTCGGGTATCAAAAATTGGGTCCGGAGGATCGTGAGGTTATTTAAATAAAGATGTTACCGAAAATCACCGAAAAAAATATAATTAAGAAATAAATAACCTAATAAATAAAATATGTTGAGATTAACAGGATTTTATCTTAGGATTAATAAGAGTCTAAAAAAAATTATTCGGGTAATAATAACATGGGTTAAAAGGTCACAAAGTTATTTTACTTGAAAACTTTGTAAAACAAATAATAATTAGATAATTAAATAAAAAAATTGATATTAACAAGATATCATCTTTGAGGTGCGAGAAGTCTAAAAAAAATAGTTTGGGTGTAAAAAACTTGGTTCAGAGGGTCGAAAAATGATTTCGGAGTGATTTTTAAAATAGCCAAATAGACCATGCGGTGGGGGTCGCGGCCGCGATGTATGACCAAGTAAACCTTACGGTGGTAGCTTCCACCTCTTTGTTACTCTGGACCTTTCGTCCCAAACGGCCGCAAGGTTCAATGCTGGATTTTTATTTTTTTGTTTTCTCTTCGGTTTTGATGCATGGGACCTGTTGGAGATTATAGGCCAGTAGGTCTACAAATGGATAAATATACTTAGAGAAGGGAGAGATAGGATCATAATACCTCGAATGTGTCGAATTGAGTTGAAATTGAAACTTTGATAATTGGAGAAGATGACTTCGGGTTTGTTGATTGGGGAACCTTGGGATTGAATTGAGGATTTTTTGGTGATGCTTTGGATTGTAAGAGGTGATTGATTTGATCAATTTGGATTTCGGTTGGGCGTAGCCACTAAACGCACTTTTCTCTCTCTTTCTTTCTTCCTCTAGAAATCCATTGAATTGAAGCTTCCTCTGTCTAATACCTCCTACGGTTTGCAGTGGTGGGAGGTGGAGAAGAGGTGTATACGTGGGTTCGTAGGGTAGTGGGGCTGGGTATTTATAGGAAATTCGGAGATGGAGGGATAAGGTGACATTAACGGTGGTGGGCTTTTTAGGGCGGCTAAGGGACGTGGTAGGGTAGTGGAGGTCGGATTAAGGGTCAAGGAGGAAGCAGGAGGTGTCACGGTGCAAGTGGTGGCCGAATTTTAGAGAATAAGGGGGAATATTACAGTTGGGTGAGGAAGGGAGGGAGAAAGAGATAGAGAGAGACAAGGCCGGCCTTGGGTTTTCCAAGGGTTAAAGCGATAATAAAAAATAAGGCCTTCTACAAATTTTTAGGACAAGCATAAAATAAGCAAATTACTTTTCCAACAACAAAAGAGTACTTATCAATAAGAATCCCACCCGCATTCGGACTAAGTGATCTATCACTTGGTGTATTGGCACCGTTCATGTTCATGCTCATGCACATATTTTTAATGGTTTTCAAGTTCAAAACGCTTGTGCTACGAAATGAAGAATTTTTTTTTTGTTAAGCACTCCTGCTACATGTTTACACCTAAAAATGAACAGATTTAGATTCCAATGAAGCGAGATTAAGGTATTTTGTTGGGGCAACCACTGAAACAAATCCTCTATGTGTTGATGAATGTATTCTTTTGGAACCAAATTAATTATCAAGTCAGTGAAGAAAGCGTGTTGCCAATTACTCTAGGTTGCTGTGTTGTTTTGGAAAACGTGGCACGAGCACAACAGTGGCACGGAAAAACAACAAGCACGGCAACGACACGAAAAAAGTACGAGCATGGCAACGGCACGAAAAAAAGCATAGGCACAAAAAAAGTACGGGCACGAAACGACAAGAGTAAATATAATGAGACAAGCTGTTATATTTATTTTTTACGATGAACAATATGTTATTTTCTACGATTAATTAGATATGTCTGCTAGCCTTCAGTTATAAGCATGTTAACTGTTAATTGTTTATAATTTACACTAATATGACAAAGCCAAAATAGAAAATCACACATCTTCTTGAACATCAAAAAAAAAAAGACTACGAGTAAGCCTAATCAAGCCTCCTCGGCGCGGGACGGTCATGGGGGGTTACGGCCACTCCGATATCCTGTGCACCGAGGCAGCAACAAAGGCTTTAGCCAGGGCTCTCACATACACAACTAGTAGTGTGACTGTAACAATTGCCAAAATCAGTGTCGTCGAAGATGCAACAACAACGATGATAACAAACGATCTTGCGGGCGGAAATTGGTCGTGGTGGGGGTGGGGATGGTCACAGTTGCCGCTGCAGCGATGACCTGGAAGGAGGAGATGGAGCGAGGGCGGTGGTGGGCAGAGGAGGAGGAGGGCTGTAGAGAGGGGAGAGAGAGAGAGTGTGTGTGTGTGTGAGTTCAGCAAGCAAACCCAAAGGGGGAATGGGGTAGTTAGGATTGTATTCCTATATATCAGCAGATACCATGCACCCGTCCATGTTTATTTTTGTTTAGTTCCTTGAAGTCTTTTGTGCCATAATTAGATATAAAACCTATGATTAGATATTTTCTTTCTCAATGTAATACATCTATATCTTGTTTCTAATCTGCATGACTACTTTGGTCACATGTTATTCGGATTCAGGAGTTTTTAGGAGTGATCTTCCATTGAATTCGGTATCTTGTTTTTTTTTCTTTCATTTGTGCAGCGAAAGGGGGAAGTTAAAATCCTGATTATGTTCAGTCCAATAACAACATACTTTTAACACCAATAGAATCTCTGATGACAGATTCCCCTCCTCGAAGCTCTTGTTTTTTCTTTTGCTAAGAGAAAGTCAATGTCAATAATTGTAGTTTGCATTTAACTCTGTTGATAGGCAGAGACACCCATGACTTAGGGGGGATGGATCCTACAGATTTAGTTTAGGTGTTCATATTTATTTTTGTTTAGTTCATATTTATTTTTTTTCAGTTCCTTGTAGTCTATTGACTAAGGGGGTTGGTGTGTTGTTTTGAAAAATGTTGCACGAGCACAACAATGGCACGGAAAAAGAACGAGCACGGCAACAGCACGGAAAAAGTACAAGTATGGCAACGGCACGAAAAAAGCACCGGCACGAAACGACATGAGTAAATATAATGTGACAAGCTGTTATGTTTATTTTTTACGATGAATAGTATGTTATTTTCTTCGATTAATCAGATATGCCTGCTAGCCTTCTGTTATAAGCAAGTTAATTGATAATAGTTTATAATTTACAATGATATAATAAATCCAAAATAGAAAATCACAAATCTTCTTGAACATTAAAAAAAAAGAGACTATGAGTAAGCCTAATCAAGCATAATCAAGCCTTCTCAGCTCGGCGCTCCTCAGCTCGGCGCAGGACGGTCTCAGGGGGTTTCGGCCACTCTGATATCCTGTGCACCGAGGCAGCAACTCAGGCTTTAGCCAGGGCTCTTACATACACAACTAGTAGTGTGACTGTAACAACTGTCAAAACTAGCGTCGCCGAAGATGCGACAACAACGATGATAAAAACGATTTTGCCGGCGGGAAGTGGTCGGGGGTAGGGGTAGGGATGGTCGTGCCTGCCGCCGCAGCGATGGCCTGGAAAGAGGAAGAGGCGGCAGGGGCGGTGGGGGTGGTGGGGCAGAGGATGAGGAGGGCTGCAGTGAGGAAGAGGAGGGTAGGCATTGGAAAGGAGGAGGGAGGATAGGGAGGAAGAGGAGGAGGAGGGGAGGGAGAGAGAGAGAGAGAGAGAGAATGTGTGTGGGTGGGTGGGGGGGGTGTTCAGCAAGCAAACCCAAAGGGGGGATAGGGTAGTTCGGGTTGTATCCCTATATATCAACAGATACCAACAAATACTATGCATTCGTCCATGTTTATTTTTATTTAGTTCTTTAAAGTCTTTTTGTCACATAATTAGATATAAAACCTATGATTAGATATTTTCTTTCTCAATGCTATACATCTGTATCTTGCTTCTAATCTGCATGACAACTTTGGTCACATGTTATTCGGATTCAGGAATTTTTAGGAGTGGTGTTCCATTGAATTCTGTGTCTTGTCTTTTTTTTTTTTCTTTTTTCCATTTGTGCAACGAAAGCGGCAAGTTAAAATCCTAATTATGTTCAGACCAATAACGTTACTTTTAACACCAATGGAATCTTTGATGACAGTTTCCCCCATCAAAGCTCTTATTTTTTCTTTTGCTCAGAGAAAGTCAGTGTCATTAGTTGTAGTTAGCATTTAACTCTGCTGATAGGCGGAGACACCCCTGATTTAGGAGGGATGAATCCTATAGATTTATTTTAGGTGTTCATATTTATTTTTGTTTAGTTCATATTATTTTTCTTCAGTTCATTGTAGTCTACTGACTTAGGGGGGTTAGTGTGTGTTTTTTTGAAAAACGTGGCACGAGCACAACAATGACACAGAAAAAGAACGAGCACGGCAACGGCACGAAAAAAGTACGAGCATGGCAACGGCACGAAAAAAGCACGAATACACAAAAAAAAAAAGTACGGACACGAAACGACATGAGTAAATATAATTAGACAAACTGTTATATTTATTTTTTACAATGAATAATATGTTATTTAATTTCTACGGTTAATCAGATATGCCTGCTAGCCTTCTGTTATAAGTATGTTAGCTGTTAAGTGTTTATAATTTACAATGATATAATAAATCCAAAATACAAAACCACACATCTTCTTGAACATAAAAAAAAAGGGCTACGAATAAGCCTAATCAAGCATGATCAAGCCCCCTTAGCTCGGCGCGGGACAGTCTCGGGGTTCCGGCAACTCCGATATCCTGTGCACTGTTGCGGCAACTCAGGCTTTAGCCAGGGCTCTCACATACACAACTAGTAGTGTGACTGTAACAACTGCCAAAACCAGCTTCGCCAAAGATGCGACAACGATGATAACAACTATCTTGCCAGCGAGAAGTTGTCGGGGTGGGGGTGGGGATGGTCGAGGCTACCGCCGCAGCGACGGCCTGGAAGGAGGAGATAGAGGGGGGGGCGGTGGTGGTGGTAGGGCAGGGGATGAGGAGGGCTGCAGTGAGGACGGGGGTAGGCATTGGAAAGGAGGAGGAGGAGGATGAGGAGAGAGAGAGAGAGAGAGAGAGAGAGAGAGAGAGAGAGAGAGAGAGAGAGAGAGAGAGAGAGAGAGAGAGAGAGAGTGTGTGTGTGTGTGTGGTTGTGTGTGAGCTCAGCAAGCAAACCCAAAGGTGGGATGGGGTAGTTAGGATTGTATCCCTATATATCAGCAGATACCAATAGATACCATGCACACGTCCATGTTTATTTTTGTTTAGTTCCTTGAAGTCTTTTGTGACATAGTTAGATATAAAACCTATTATTAGACATTCTCTTTCTCAATGCTATACATCTGTATCTAGCTTGTTTCTAATCTGCATGACTACTTTGGTCACATGTTATTCAGATTCAGGAGTTTTTAGGAGTGGTGTTCCATTAAATTCTGTAGCTTTTTTCTTCTTTTTTCCATTTGTACAGCGGAAAGGGCAAGTTAAAATCCTAATTATGTTCAGTCCAATAATAGCATACTTTTAACACCAATGAAATCTCTGATGACATATTCCCCCCTCAAAACTCTTGTTTTATTCTATTGTATAGAGAAAGTCGGTGTCATTAGTTGTAGTTAGCATTTAACTCTACTGATAGGCAGAGACACCTCTGACGTAGGGGGGATGGATCCTACAGTTTTATTTTAGGTGTTCATATTTATTTTTGTTTAGTTCATAGTTATTTTTGTTCAGTTCCTTGTAGTCTATTGACTTAGGGAAGTTGATGTGTTGTTTTGGAAAACGTGGCACGAACACAATAATGGCACAGAAAAAGAACGAGCATGACAACGACACAAAAAAAGTACGAGCATGGTAACGGCACGAAAAAAGCACGGGCACGAAACGAAACATGAGTAACTATAATGAGACAAGCCGTTATATTTATTTTTTTACAATGAACAGTATGTTATTTTCTACAATTAATGTGCTATGCCTGCTAGCCTTCTGTTATAAGCATTTTAACTGTTAACTGTTTATAATTTACAATGATATAATAAATCCAAAATAGAAAATCACACATCTTCTTGAACATCAAAAAAAAAAAGGACAACGAGTAAGCCTAATCAAGAATGATCAAGCCTTCTTAGTTCAGCGCTCCTCGGCTCGGCGCGGGACGTTCTTGGGGGTCCGGCCACTCCGATATCCTGTGCACCAAGGCGGCAACTCAGGCTTTTGCTTGTTGCTATAATTTCTTATTTCGTTTTGTCTCGGGGGAAGCTAAAATGGGAGTGATCTCTAAATTCAAGATCATAGCTAAATCGACATTCATGCTGCCATGGATACCAGCGGTTGAATTGGGAATCCATTGTGTCCTGGATTTTATCCAAGAATATGATGCAATCCAATCATCTATTTATCTTTCACTTTTGTCTTTGCTGAAAATGTTTTTTTCCTCTCTTAGATATCAGAAATAAGCAAATACAATCCCCTTGATTTGTTCTCTGGATCCAACGACAGAGTGCATAAAGCAATCAAGGCTCTATTTGTTACCACTCAGAACAATTTTCGTGTTTTCTTGAATGGTTCTCTCATACTTGGGGGTTTGGGTGGTGAGGCAGACAGTACTACTTGTATGATTGGTGATGCATTTGAGAATGTACTCAATGGGGTTATTCAGGCAGACAGTGGCCAACGAACATCAAATTTCCTGCATCTCATTACTGAAGCTATTTCCGGATCAGGGTTAACATTGACATCGAAAGGGCAATTCATGCATATTACAATTTAGTTTGTCAGAGCCTTGTATTGCACGTAGAGATCTGGGTGGTAACAATAGGAAATAAGAAGACTTGATGGAGGTATCAGGGTCGGCCCTGATATATTAGAGGCCTAAAGCGAATTTAAAAGATGAGGCCTTCGGTTGTTTAGCAAAAAAATTCAATATAGGTGGCTAATATAAGGTAAAAAGATTCGACGTAGTATTTTATAGTCTCATAATTCAACTAAAATAAAATTCTAATTCTATTAGAAAAAAAATGAATCAAACGTAACGAAATAGCGCTCATATACTGAGTTTTTTCTCTAAGTAATCAT
Source organism: Rhododendron molle (assembly GCA_025413875.1). NCBI lineage: Eukaryota > Viridiplantae > Streptophyta > Magnoliopsida > Ericales > Ericaceae > Rhododendron > Rhododendron molle. The sequence goes on along the minus strand of CM046394.1, from coordinate 6,315,034 downwards.
GTCATTAACTTTAATTATAAGAATGTTAGTTTTAACAATAAGAGAATTATCTTATTTAAAAAAAAAATTATCAAATTTTGTTGAGCGAAAATAAGTTATTTTGGTTTTATAATGTTTTATTTGTGAATTTGATACTAAAAGTTAAAAATTAAAATAAAATAAATAAAAACATTTATGTTGTGCAAGAGATATGAACCACTAAGACATAATTAATTTACAATACAAGAGGTGCAAGAGTTGTATATTATTTATGTGAGCGCGTCCCCAAATTGTAGGACTCAGAAAAATCTGAAATTCGCACCGTACCTTAAATAAATTATTCTAAGAATAACCCCATTCTCGAAATTTCAAGGAAAAATCCAGAACACAGAGATTTGAAATGTCTGGCCAATTGACTCGTAAAAATATTTTCGTGACCCCGTCCGCGACCAATAATGATGCCCCGATTTCCAGCACGGTTAATCAACCAAAAATTTAGCACAATGACGCCTTAAATTTTTGTTTCTCAAGGATTTGTTTTGCAAAGCAGCAATGCATTCCTCAAGTATTTAAAATAAATGTACTTTTAAAGCCATCTTAGCCTTAATTAGGCTGGTCCCTAATCCCACCCCAGGACCAAAAAGGGTTTAAACATTGCAAGAAATTAAAGACGGAACCCTAGGTGCTTTTACCGTGCGGTACAACTACTGCCGTACGGTATATGTGTTTTATGAGAGCAATTTGGTTTGCAATTTATTTTCTTCTCCTGTCCTGATATAAGATAGTACCATGCTGTTTTATGTTTTATTTTCCTAATAAGCTAGTTAGGATTATGATATTGCATAAGTAATCTCAACTGTTAACTGTTTATAATTTACAATACTGATATAATAAAGCCAAAATAGAAAAATTATACATCTTCTTGAACCCATCAAAAAAAAAAAAAAAAAGACTACGAGTAAGCCTGATCAATAAATATATATATATATACACCAAGCCTCCTCGGCTTGGCGCTCCCCGGCTCAGCGCGGGACAGTCTGGGGGTGGCGGCCAGCCGGCCACTTCCGTACCCTATTCACTAAGGCGTCAACAACCACCTCTCGGGCTTTAGCAAGGGCTCTCACATGGACAAGTACTAACGTGACTGCAACAACAGCCAAAATCAGTGTCACCGATGATGTGACAACAAGGAGGATAACAACGATCTTCTCGGTGGGAAGTGGTTGGGGTGGGGATGGTCACGGCTGCCATCGCAGCGACGGCCTAGAAGGAGGAGATGGAGGGGGATCAGTGGTGGTGGTGGGAGGGGGGGCGGTAGGAGGAAAATTGTAATATAATCATTCGTTCCAAAAGTTAGTCCACTACATACGATATACGTGCAATGCACGTGCAATATACGTGCAATTTTTGCATAGAAAACAAAGTATTTATATGCATAATTTTCTAAATTTCTACGCACCAAAACAAGTTTAATTCGGTACGAAATATTCAAGGACTTGTAAATGCAATTATAGATAATTTTTTTTGTATATACTTTCCTATTTTTTAGTGGTATTATAGATATTTTTTTTAATATAACGTTGTATTTTTTTTTATATACAGTTGTTTTCCTAACACGTGTCATGCTACTATGCTAGTTAGGATTATGATATTGCATCAGTAATGTTAACTGTTAACTATTTATAATTTACATTGATTTAATAAAGTCAAAATAGAAAATTACACATCTTCTTGAACCCATCCAAAAAAAAAAAAAAAAAAACTATGAGTAAGCCTGATCAAGCCTCCTGAGCTTGGCTGCTATATGGAACTCCCATCCATATCTATATATTGCATCCACGTTGGCTGCTATATCCATGCAAATGCAAAAAAAGAAAAAAACAAAATTTAAAAAGGTGTGCCAATGTGAACCGATCAAAAAAAAAAAAAAAAAACAGAGAAAGAAAACTTACCTGATCAAGCCTTCTCGGCTTGGAGCTCCTTGGCTCGGCGCGGGACAATCTGGGGGTGGTGGCCACTCCCATACCCTGTTCACCGTGGCGTCGACAGAACCCCTCTTGGGATTTAGCCAGGGCTATCACTTGGACAACGACTAACGTGACTCTAACAACAGCCAAAACCAGTGTCACCGAAGATGTGACAACAAGGACGTTAACAACGATCTTCCCGGCGGGAAGTGGTCGGGGTGGGGGTGGGGATGGTCCCGGCTGCTGCCACAGCGACAGCTTGAAATGAGGAGATGGAGGGGGATCAGTGGTGGTGGTGGTGGGAGGGGGGACGGTGGTGGTGGTAGTGGGGCAGAGGAGGAGGAGGGCTACGGTGAGGAGGAGGAGGGTTGGCATTGAAAAGGAGGAGGAGGAGAGAGAGAGAGATTGATTGAGTGAGTGAGTTCAGCAAGCAGAAGGGAGGATGGGGTAGTATATATCAGCATCGCAGATACCATGCACCTGTGCATGTTTATTTTTGTTTACTTCCTTGAAGTCTTTTTTTTTTGGCATAATTAGATGTAAAACCTAAATTAGATATTCTCAGAGAAAGTCAGTGTCATTAGTTATAGTTGGCATTTAACTCTGTTGATAGGCAGAGACACCCGTGACTTAGGGGGGATAGATCCTACAGATTTATTTTAGGTGTTCATATTTATTTTTGTTTAGTTCATATTTATTTTTGTTCAGTTCCCTTGTATTCTACTGAAGGATTAGACGGCCAAATGGGGAAGGCAAACAAGATGGACAAAGCGCGGTTGTAAAGAGTCAGACTGAGTTAGGGAGCTTTGTGTGCTTGTTTGACAGGTTATTAATTTACATGTTGTGAAGGATTTATCATTGTATCTTGTGCATGACATAACCACCAGGGACAAAGGTTTGCTATTTGGCCATTACATTATGAGACTTTGGTGGGCCAAAGTTCGACTAAAAAGCTAAAAATTTAGTTCACTACGTTGTGCAATGCACGTGTAATTTTTGGATAGAAAATAAAGTATTTCTATGCATAATTTTCCAAATAAGTTAGTTTCACTCTCAGTGACTTTTTATTTTTATTTTATTTGTTTTGCTTATCCAAAATTTGTCCATTGCATTGTTGGAACTTTTTTTCTTTCTGTTTTCTACCTCATTTGCATTGCAAGATCAACAGCCTTTGGCTGGGACGTTGCTTTGTTAATGCTATTATTTCTCACAGATGGTGGTGGATCAAAACTGCTGTGAAATTGTTCTTGTACAAGTCATGACCTACAAATTGACTACAGAATACTGTTAATACAGAATGGATATACAAGAAGTGTGTCATTTTTTTTTATCAACAGCAAATTTCATTCCAAAAAGCCTAACGACACTTACATGAGAAAATCATAATTTGTGCAGTGTAGAATATATCATGTCTACACTCTGCTTTTGTTTTCTGAAACTAATACATCTTGAAACAGTTTTTTTTTTTTTTTTTTTTTTTAAAAGACTACGAGTAAGCCTAATCAAGCCTCCTCGGCTTGGCGCTCCTCAGCTCCACACTCTTCGGCTCCACGCGGGACGGTCTGGGGGGTAGCGGCCACTCCTGTACCCTGGTCAATGAGGCGGCAACAGCCACCTCTCGGGTTTTAGCCCGGGCTCTCACATAGACAACTAGTAACATGACTTTTATTATAGCCAAAGCCAATATCCTCACCGAAGATGTGACAACAAGGACGTTAACAACGATTTTCCCGGCGGGAAGTGGTCGGGGTGGGGGTGGGGATGGTCCCGGCTGCTGCCGCAGCGACAGCCTGGAATGAGGAGATGGAGGGGGATCACTGGTGGTGGTGGGAGGGGGGCGGTGGTGGTGGTAGTGGGGCAGAGGAGGAGGAGGGCTACGGTGAGGAGGAGGAGGAGGAGGAGGATGAGGATTGGCATTGGAAAGGAGGAGGAGGAGGAGGAGGAGAGAGAGAGAGAGTCAGGGAGTTCAGCAAGCAAAAGGGGGGTGGGGAAGTATATATCAGCGTCGCAGTTACCATGCACCTGTGCATGTTTGTTTTTGTTTAGTTCCTTGAAGTCTTTTTTTTGACATAATTAGATGTAAAACCTAGATTAGATATTCTCTTTCTGGTGTTCCATTGAATGTGGAGCGAAAGGGGCAAGATAAAATCCTTATTATGTTCAGTCCAATAACAGCATACTTTTAATACCAATGGAATATCTTATGACAGATTCCCCCCCCTCAAAGCTCTTGTTTTTTCTTTTGCTCTGAGAAAGTCAGTGTCATTAGTTGTAATTGGCATTTAACTCTGCTGATAGGCAGAGACACCCTTGACTTATGGGGGATGGATCTTACAAATTTATTTTAGGTGTTCATATTTTATTTTTTTTCAGTTCCCTTGTATTCTACTGAAGGGTTAGACGGCCAAATGGGGAAGGCAAACAAGATGGACAAAGCGTGGTTGTAAAGAGTGAGACTGAGTTAAGGAGCTTTGTGTGCTTGTTTGAAAGGTTATTTACTTGTTGTGAAGGATTCATCATTGCATCTTGTGCATGACATAACCACCATGGACAAAGGTTTTCTATTTGGCCATTACATTATGAGACTTTGGTGGGCCAAAATCCTCCTAAAAAGCTAAAAAGTTAGTCCACTACGTGCAATATTTGTGCAATGCACGTGCAATTTTTGGATAGAAAATAAAGTATTTCTATGCATAATTTTCCAAATAAGTTAGTTTCACTCTCAGTGACTTTTTATTTTTATTTTATTTGTTTTGCATATCCAAAATTTGCCCATTGCGTTGTTTGAACTTGTTTTCTTTCTGTTTTCTACCTTATTTGCATTGCAAGATCAACAGCCTTTGGCTGGGACGTTGCTTTGTTAATGCTGTTATTTCTCACAGATGGTGGTGGATCAAAACTGCTGTGAAATTATTCCTGTACATGTCATGACCTACAAATTGACTACAGAATACTGTCAATACAGAATGGTTATACAAGAAGTGCGTCATTTTTTTTTATCAACAGCAAATTTCATTCCAAGAAGCCTAACGGCACTTACATGAAATAATCATAATTTGAGTAGTGTAGAATATATCATGTCTTACACTCTGCTTTTGTTTTCTGAAACTAATACATCTTGAAACAGTTTTAAAAAAAAACAAAGACTACGAGTAAGCCTGATAAAGCATGATCAAGCCTCCTTGGCTTGGCGCTCCTCGGCTCTGCACTCTTTGGCTCCACGCAGGACGGTCTGGGGGGTAGCGGCCACTCCTGTACCCTGGTCAATGAGGCGGCAACAGCCACCTCTCGGGTTTTAGCCCGGGCTGTCACATACACAACTAGTAACGTGACTTTTATTACTGCCAAAGCCAGTGTCACCGACGATGTGACAACAATGACGTTAACAACGATCTTCCCCGCGGGAAGTGGTCGGGGTGGGGGTGGGGATGGTCCCGGCTGCTGCCGCAGCGACGGCTTGGAATGAGGAGATGGAGGGGGATCAGTGGTGGTGGTGGGAAGGGGGGCGGTGGTGTTGGTGGGAGGGGGGACGGTGGTGGTGGTAGTGGGGCAAAGGAGGAGGAGGGCTGCGGTAAGGAGGATGAGGGTTGGCATTGGAAAGGAGGAGGAGGAGAGAGAGAGAGAGAGAGAGAGAGAGAGATTGAGTGAGTGAGTTCAGCAAGCAAAAGGGGGGTGGGGTAGTATATATCAGCATCGCAAATACCATGCACCTGTGCAAGTTTATTTTTGTTTAGTTCCTTGAAGTCTTTTTTTTTTTTTTTTGACATAATTAGATGTAAAACCTAGATTAGATATTCTCTTTCTGGTGTTCCATTGAATGTGGAGCGAAAGGGGCAAGTTAAAATCCTTATTATGTTCAGTCCAATAACAGCATACTTTTAACACCAATGGAATATCTGATGACAGATTCCCCCCTCAAAGCTCTTGTTTTTTCTTTTGCTCAGAGAAAGTCAGTGTCATTAGTTGTAATTGGCATTTAACTGTGCTGATAGGCAGAGACACCCCTGACTTAGAGGGATGGATCCTACAGATTTATTTTAGGTGTTCTTATTTATTTTTGTTTAGTTCATATTTATTTTTGTTCAGTTCTCTTGTATTCTACTGAAGGGTTGGACGGCCAAATGGGGAAGGCAAACAAGATGGACAAAGCGCGGTTGTAAAGAGTCAGACTGAGTTAGGGAGCTTTGTGTGCTTGTTTGAGAGGTTATTTACTTACTGTGAAGGATTCATCATTGCATCTTATGCATGACATAACCACCAAGGACAAAGGTTTGCTATTTGGCCATTACATTATGAGACTTTGGTGGTCCAAAGTCCTCCTAAAAAGCTACTCCCTCCGTTCCAAATTAAGTGTCCCGCTCCGGGATTCCAACTTTTTAAGTGACCTTAATTAGTGCACAAAAAAAATTACAACTTTCCAATTTTACCCCTCACATTTTTTAGAATAATTTTTTTGCACCAAATTAAATTGGGAGCACTTTTCCTGAAAATTTAAAATAATCCCGCATGTTTTGGCGGCCCTCCATATTGGAGGTAAAATTGGGCGGTTCCTGTACGAAAAAGGAATTCAAAATTGAATCCAAACTACAGCAATAAATTGGCAATACTCCTATAAGAGGAAACTACACCTTTCCCTCCACATAATCTCTCTCTTCGTTCCACCCATTTCTTCGGCCATTATCTCTCTCTGTCTATCAATTCTACTTTCTCTCCCACCTTTTTATTCCTTCATTCCAATTACTCGCCCCTCTTCTGTCTCGGTAATTGTCTGCGACATTTCTTTTGTTGGCTTTAATACCTTCCTTTTGAATCAAAATGGATCTCCCTTAGATCCCGCAAAAACTTAACAAATCCACAACGTCAAGCAATTTGTGAGGCACTCTTGAAACAGAGTCAAAATGGAAAGCTCAAAAAGGGTTGTCTTATAGAAGTTGCAGCATTATTCTCAGTCACTGGCAAAACAGTTACTCGAATTTGGAAACGAGTATATACTCAAATTGGCAATGGAGATGTTGTTGATGTGTCTAGTAGAAAGCAAAGCCGAGTCGGTCGAAAGCGAGTCCAAATTGATCTCAGCGTTGTATCAGAAATTCCTCTTCATAAGAGGACAAATATCCGTTCATTATCGAAGGCCATGAAGGTACCGCAAACAACAATTTATAGGTGAATTAAAGAAGGTGATATTAGGCCGCACACAAATGCAATGAAGCCTCATCTTTCGGAACAAGGTAAAAAAGAACGTCTTCAATTTTGTTTATCAATGTTAGAACCATCGAGTCTTACAAGCCAACCTTTTTTCAAGAATATGTACAATTATGTGCATATTGACGAAAAATGGTTTTTCTTATCAAAAGAAGCGGAACGGTACTATCTCCTTCCGGAGGAACGTGAGCCGTTGCGTACTTGTAAAAGTAAACGGTTCATCACGAAAGTCATGTTCCTTGCGGCCGTAGCTCGGCCACGATTTGATACCATTCGGAATCAAGAATTTTCAGGGAAAATTGGGATTTTCCCCTTTATTTACAAAGAACCCGCAAAAAGGAGAAGTAAAAATCGTGCGGCCGGCACTTTGGAGACAAAACCCATTATATCAGTAAATAGAAATGTCATCCGCTCTTGCTTGATCAATCAAGTGTTACCGGCTATTCGAGAAAAGTGGCCAATTCAAGATTCAACCGAGCCTATATATATTCAACAAGATAACGCCAAGCCGCACAAAATTGAATTGGATGCTGAATTTCTTGACGCTACAAGGAAGGATGGGTTTGACATCCGGTTGTTGTTTCAACCTCCTCAAAGTCCGGACTTGAATGTTTTAGATCTCGGGTATTTTAGAGCAATTCAATCATTGCAACATCAAGAAGCCCCCAAAAATATTGATGAACTTGTTTGTGCGGTCGAGAAATCCTTTGAAAATTTGGCATCCGAAAGTCTCAATAATGTCTTTTTATCATTGCAAGCTTGTATGATTGAGGTTATGAAAGTTTACGGGGGGGACGATTACAAGTTGCCACATATGGGAAAACAAAATTTGATGAGAAATGATAATCTTCCTCTATATCTTGAGTGTGAACGTGATGTTGTTGAAGGAGCATTGGCACATCTCCAACAATGAGGTGAGTCTTTTTTCACTTTGAGTAGTTTTTGCAATTCACAAACTCTTGCTTAGATTTATAGAATTGCTTGCAAAATAAAATCTTTGCAATGTTTGGTTGTTGTAGGTCAGTTGCTGGACAAATACTTTGGAAACGAAGTTGGCATCTTCTCTTGTTGAAATGAGCATCCCTAAAGACATTTTGTTAGGTGGTTGGGCTCTGTAATTTTCTTGTGCTTCAGGAGTGCCGTAGAATCAATCTTAATCTATGTTTTTGTAATGCTTTGGACCTTCCTTTTGTATAGTGTAATTATGTGTCTTAATCTATGTTTTGTTATTGCCTTGGAGCTCCTTTTTGTATACTGTAATTATGTGTGAAAGGTGGTTAATGAAAGCCTTCTTGAGAACTTCTGATATGCAATTTTTTTCTTTTTTTTGCAATCTTTGGTCCAACACCAAATCAAAGACAATTTTTCTTTTGTTTTTTTGTTTTTGGCTAAAATCTGTCGTTTCTCTATAATCTATGTTTTCAAAATAGAGTGCAGTTACAAAGTGAATTTTGAGTGAATTTCATGATTTTTTGATTTTTTTTCTAGCCCTTTTAAAGTTATCCAGTAATTTTAATTTAGAGAAATCAATAACCACATTTGAAGAACAAGGGCAAAATGGGAAAATTGAAACTTTTTTTGGGTTGACTTGTCAAACTGGACATTTATTTTGGAACATCCAAAAATAGAAAGATGGACACTTAATTTGGAACGGAGGGAGTAAAAAGTTAGTCCACTACGTGAAATATACGTGCAATTTTTGGATAGAAAACAAAGTATTTCTATGCATAATTTTCCAAATTTCTACGCACCAAAACAAGTATAATTCGGTACGAAATATTCAAGGACTTGTTAATGCAATTATAGATAATTTTTTTTGTAACAAAGAGAGTATACTTTCCTATTTTATAGTGGTATTATAGATATTATTTTATATATACAGTTGTGATTTTTAGAGGTAGCTAGTAAAGATTCTGAACACCCTTGTTAGTTTTTCTGTTGCCGCCATTGCATGCAGGAGTTGGATGTTTCAAATGTTCGCGAACTTAGGATTTTCATATCTAGGAGTGCATGTATGTGGTATGTATTACATCTCTGTTTCCTCATCAGTGGGGTGGTATTGATTTATTTTTTTTATGCTCGACGGTGCTAATTGTTGAGGTATACCATCCCACAATTTTTTTTGCCTAATTACCAATGTGGGGAGGGAGGGAGGGAGGGAAGAAGTGGTTGGCTTTCCCTCTCTCTCCCCTTTTAATATGTGTATTTTTTGGTGCATTCAAGGATGATTGGAAAGAAAGCTTTTATTTTGTTCAATAACGCCAGTTGCTTTTTTTTTCCTTCACATTGAAAGCAGTTGTTCTCTTTTAAATTATCAAAAGAAGCACAAAAAGGAAGTAGAAGAGAGGGTTGAGGAAGTAAAGAAGTCGCTCTCCACCAAGGTCAGGATCTGGGTTCTTTTAAGCTTTACTGTTCCTTTTTTTTTTTTTTTTTTCCCCTTGCATTTTTTGTCTTAAGCATAGAAGTAAGCTACTATTTTTTAAGGGGAGAGAGGGAGGGTTGGGGCCTGAATTCTGCATTCCGTTGAATTTAGAGACAGTGAAGCTAGCAACTCATCATCCGGAACTAATTTGATGGAGTTTCTGTTACGGTTTTGGAAAGACTATTGTTATAATGGTCTTAATTGAGTTGGTGGAATATGTTTGTCGATTGTCGTACTTACGTAGTGGCAGAAGTCACACACTGTGAGCAGGCCAACATGGACTTCCGAGGGCAAGAGGAGATCTTCTCTGAACCTGGTGGGGTGATGGACTATGAGGAAGACCGAAGCTGACCTAAGAGTAGTTTATTTACTCTTGACTCCATACTTACTTCCCCGTGGTGAATATGGATTCTGAAGTTACTCTAATTTCAAGTGAATATAGCATGATCTGAATTCTGAACCACTAAGTTTGTCGCACTGTTCTCGAACTTACCTTTATTTATTCAGGGGGCCTGAAATGTCAGTCAGGTGCTTCTTTGCATAATGTGCTGTATGGATAAATTTCCAATAGGTCAGCATAAACTCGTCACCTTTGTGGAGTGGAAAAACTAATTGCATACTAAGTTGCGAAACTAATGCATTCTTTAAACTCAGAAACATGTGGGCATCGTTGTTCTATGTTGGGATGCTTCATTTTGTTTGATGAGCAACATTAAAAATTGCAGGAGGCGGGGGGTTGAAGAGAGAGCATCAGACAGAGAATTGGTTGTTTGCCACCTACCCATTATTTGTTCGAGGCATTTCCAACAACGTACACAGGATTGCTGGTTTTGGAGAGACTCATGTCTTTCAAATTGAACTTCGATGTTATTTAGACTAAAAAACATCGACACTTGTTAGTTCGTATTGGAACTCCATTGTTATTTGTTTTTAAGGAAGCGAAGATCAGATTGGTTTTGGTAGTGCGACTTAGCAAGCAAAGTTATGGAGTGAATACGCAAAGTGATATATAGTTCAGTCAGCATGTGCCGTGATATTGCTTATAGTCTTACTTCATTTAGGTATGAAATTACCTGTTGCAATGGACGCGAATGCTCTTACTTCACAGGAAGAAATGGCGGTTATTTCCTGCAACATGATGACTCTCGCTTGATATTTGCTGTTACATCAAGTTATCAACCCTGTGGCCATGTCAGCTTTAGTTTGGGACATTTTCCCCTACTTTTGTTGTCCCAGGTGGTATGTTCAGCAATTAGGCCTTCTATTATGAAAAGATTGAACTTACAAATGCTTTGTTAATTTGTTCGAGATTAGGAAAGTGACAAGAAAATGATTGTCATTGAACTACCCATGAAAGCTGACAATCTGGGGTTTCAAATCACAGTATCAGGAAACGTAATGGTTCCGTCATATATTAGTTGATCTATATCGGACCGTATTGCCCGATACGTAGGTAAATAACAGTACCGGAGGCGATACGTAGGTAAATAACAGAACCGGAGATCCGAAATCTTCCTACATACAGGCCTTTATTTAAAACCTTGCTGACATCTTTTATTCAATTCATTTACCTTGTTCTACTGCTGTTTGGTAGTACCAACCCAATCCATACAACTAGCCTCTTTTGTCAGTGTCCTGTAACTTGTTCATATAATCACTCTCAGAGGCGTGATTGCGTTCTGGAAAGTAGCACAATTTCCTTAGATGGGTTTGGACAAAAGGAGAACAGAAAACAATGGAAGGCTTGATCAGCAAAGGCTAGAGGACTCAGCTTCAACAGCAAAGAAAAACGGAAACATCGGCTTGTCTGTTATAGTTTAAATTTTAAGCTCCTGTTTTCCAGAAAACAAGGAACGTATTATGCGAAAGCAACCCACTTTTTGGTAATGAAATGCATTCAAAGTACTATGTGGCTTTTCTCCAGCAGCCCTCCTTACCTGTCCAGATTTTGCAAACCAAATTAGACATAGATGGCTTGTGAGAGATCTCTGTGTCTGTTTTTTTGCACAAAACCTGCGCTCGAATTTTTCTGTCCAAAAATTGCAGCTGCATTGGAAACTACTCCCTCCTCTTCTTTTTTTTGTTCTTGTCATTGAGTAGCCCTAGCTGCAATGGAAACTACTACTAGTGTTTGGTATTTTCATTGATAAGCCCCATTTGATTGAATTGTAAAGGAAAGGAAGCTAATGCCTTTTTGTGAGGCACAAGAAGGGAAAGGCAAGAAGGACGTTGCTCTATATGGTACTAACATGGATTTGTGTAATGTCGGTTGAATACCCAAATATGTATACCGCTTGAAGTTTTCCAACGCACACACATAATAACAATCTTAGACGTCGTAATAGAAATTTCTATTTGTGTATGCTGTTTGAAGTTTTGCGACACACACATGGTAACTATCTTAGCTTGCATCAGATAATGCAAATTAGCCTAAGAGGCCTGCATAGACTATGACATGAAGCTTGGTAAAGCTATTGTATTACATAAGGTTCTCTCAATGGAACCATTATTTGGCAATATCTTGTTCTCCCTTTGGCTTATTTGTGGTTTGCATAATCCCCTCCACCTTAGTTGATGCTGTCAGAAATGACAAGAAAAATATGTTTAAAATGATTCAGATTAACTCCAGATATAATTTTTAAGGGGAAAAACTTGCACGTCACGGTTGGTGGTTTTGGAGACTGGGATATCCATTTGAACACCGCACTTGGCAGGGAGAGCTTGGGCAACGTCATCTTTTATGTTTGGGTAGCGATTAGCTGCTGCCTTGACACAGGTGCACGCTTGTCTTCTTTAGTTGAAGCCATTCCCTTCAGGTTCTTCGCCCCCTCACATCATGCCGTTTGAGGATTCCCCCCTCCCATGAGGTAGGACATGCACGGAACCAAGCAGGCATCAACTTGGCCACAGGTGATGGCTCAGGTGGGCTCTACCATGATCTGAACCATGGCTAGGACAATCATCACTATGACTAATCCCTTCACCTTTCCTTTGTAATATAGGACACTTGAAAAGTATTGAGTTTGGCCTTTCAACTTTGTATTCTCTTTGTGCTTCTTTCTTGTGTTTGCTATATGGGAGGCTTGGATAGGGTATATCTAGGATTCAGGCGATAATCTGAAATAGAAAGAGTATCAAAGCTTAACAATTATGTGTTACAGTTTTTGGTGTTTCCTTTGCTTTCATATGTCAGCTGTTACTGCTTATAGCAACAAGAGGATGAACATGTGTAATACTTCTGTTTCTTTTTCGGTATGGCTGTTCATTCACTTCCTTCATTCCTTGGCAGGGGCCAAATAAACCCTACCTCATCCCAAACAAGCTAGTTGTGGCTCGGATATGACTGCATTACCAGTTCAGTGTATGATAGGGTAAATGATTTCTAATTACATCATAATCCTCATTTAATTTTCCCACTGGCGTGGATTTCAGGATTCATGCATTTGCGTGTGTCGGTGTCCATTTGCCGAAGATATAGATAGCTCTTGATATGGACTTTAAATCCACCCCATATAGATAGCTCTTGATAGATATGGACTTGTAATTTACAAATCTCGATGACAGTTATGCTCTTGAAATCCTGTTGTTTGTCATGGAATTTGGTTCAGGAAAATGTGCTGGCTGAAATATTCCACTTTTGTTGCTTCTTAAACTTGGTCTGGGCTAAAGCTGGGTCAAAGTTTTCTTACTATGTTTAAGGGAGAGGATGTTCTTCAAGGGTTGGTGTTATCTCTGGCCATCCTGTTGAGGTAAATGATCTGGTTGTCGTGCTTGAATTTTGTTAGACATACACGTTCCCATTTCTAGTGATATTGAAATTTCATCTTCATTAAGGAATTGTGCCTTCCACTTTTCAGACTTCCAGTTTTGTTTTATCATGAGATAGTGTAGGAGAGCTGGCCTAGACTTAATTCTGTTGGGGCAAATTCATCGTTGCTAATCAAAGAAGATAAACAGAGATGCTTCAAGTCACATTACACTGGCGCTGTCCTTAAAACTTGCGGACAGAACCGGATACTAACTGACCGAGCCGGCTTGAAACTTGCGGACCGAACCCGGTTCTTGGAGAAGATGTCGGAGGATTTGGAAAGGATGAGATAAACAAGAGCTTGGACTAAAACAAACAGCACCACCTTGAATAACAGATCTCCTAAACCAGTCTCTATTTCCATATCGGGAGTTCCTGAGTTCCTTGAGAGAGAGAGAATTAATCGAGGTGCACGTCGCTGACCCGAACACCTTACCGCCACAAACAAAACAAAAACAAGAAAAGAAAGAAGGAAAAAGATAAGGTTAGAATGTTGTGAGGACCAGTTTTTTGTCCAACCATATTTTTTCTCTACTAAAGAGAGGTCCATTCTTGACAACTTCTCTCATTTCATTATATCAGTCAACCGTCGGCTGCACTCATTTTTGACAAATTCTGCCATCGAAAACAAATCTGTCAAACCAGTTTCTCGAACAAGAGATAATTCAATCAAAGTTTTAGGCCCCAACCAAACACGCTTTATTAATATATATATATACAGGCTATATTTGGACCTTCCTCGCAAAACCATTACAAACGGTTAGCCACTTATTCCATCACGTAGACCGCATTAACAACCGTCGGATCAAACAAACAAGACACACACAATTCAGTGCTTTTACAAACACACACACGATAATAGAGTCGCAAACATTATTACAGTAGTGGGAGTCCATTAATTAGAATGTGCGGTGGAGAAGATGTTTGGAGCATCAAGCTCCCTGATTCTTCGAAGCCTCCAGATCCGCAGCCTGTTTGAGCAAGCTCTCGTCGTCGTCTTCCAGAGCCATCTGGATCGGCGACGATCCGAGCCCGTCCGCGATCGCGAGCATGATCTTCCTCGTCTCCGACCGGAACTCCTCCAGGTCGACGGACTCGCTCCCGTCGCTGTCGAACTTCTCGAAGATGGAGTCGTAGAGCCGCGCCAGCTCCTCTGGCGCCGTCGCCACGTCGACGCCGAAGTGGGTCTCGAGGAGCCGGAAGGACTCGAACGCCTTGCGCAGCTCGGATCGGGACAGGACGCCGTCGCGGTTGAGGTCGAGCGACGAGAACTTCTCGTCGACGCTCTTGTTGAAGTGCTCTTCGTTGCCCACGAAATCTCGCACCGTCGAGCCGTCAATTATCACCACCCCCATTCTCTCTCTCTCTCTCTCTCTCTCTCTCTCTATCTCTTTCTCTCTCTCGATATTGTTGTAGGTTTTTTTTCCCCCACCCCAACTCTGGATAGTGTAGTTTAAATATGTTGGTTTTGTGAAGCGGCGGTATGCGGATTTACAGCATTTGGTTTGAATAAAGGTTAGCCCACGGTTAGTCCATTGGATTTTGTTCCCCACAATATTGAGCAGGTGATTTTGGAGTTTATCCCCACAGCTCTGTTTGATCCCTGCCACAGCCACAACACTCAATCTTACTGTCCATCTCGAAAATTAATTATCTGAATTTTTAAAAAATCTTTTAGGAAAAAGTGAAAAAAATATTCTAAAATCTATAAATCGTCCAAAATATTTTCGAATAATTAATGTTGTGTTTGGATTGTGTTTTAAATTTTTTTTTGAAAAATAGTAGGGGTAATAAGTGAAGAGATAGATAAAGAAATGTTTGAAGTATGGAGAATTTAAGAGGAATTTTTGAAAAAATTCTTTTCGAAAAGAAAAGAGAACACAACATAAATTGAGAACAGTGAGGGTAGACTTTTTGTTTTGGGGGTGAGGATGTAAAAAAATAGATTTTTGATCCCTACTTGAATGATTTGTCTTTGACAGCATGAGGGGAATTGGTTGAAGTTCACGTAAACTATCCTAGACACCCTGCCCGTTGGTAAGAAATGAAAAAAAAATGAGTGGGAGATGTTGGGTTTCGTGTGAGATGACATTCACTTTTTTTTAAAGGAAAATGATTTTGGCCTTGTTCTTTTAGCATATTTACTTTGTTTTAATTTTATTTTTCAATCATTATCCTACATCTTTTTTCAATCATTACCCTATTTCTCCAATTATTAATTTCATTTCTCTCTCTATCTCTCTCCACTCATTACCTCTTTCTCCAATTATTACTCTATTTCTCTCTCCACCCACTACCAAAACTAAAATACTCAAAGTTGCTAAACGAACAAGGCGTGTCACTTTCTTTTCTCTTTAAATGACCAACTTAAAAAGGCTGCTAATTTTGTCATTTTTTTTTTTTAACGTCATTCCTCTGCAAGTGTATTTTTAGTCACTCATCTGCAAGTGTATTTTAAAAACACACTTGCAGGGGAGTGGCGTTAACAAAAAAGAGTGACAAAATCAGCAGTTTTCTAAGTTTTCTTACTATGTTTAACGGAGAGGATGTTCTTCGCGGGTTGGTGTTATATTTGGTCATCCTGTTGAGGTAAATGATCTGGTTGTCGTGCTTGAATTTTGTTAGACATACACGTTCCCATTTCTAGTGATATTGAAATTTCATCTTCATTAAGGAATTGTGCCTTCCACTTTTCAGACTTCCATTTTTGTTTTATCATGAGATAGTGTAGGAGAGCTGGCCTAGACTTAATTCTGTTGGGGCAAATTCGTCGTTGCTAATCAAAGAAGATAAACATAAATGTTTCAAGTCACATTACACTGGCGCTGTCCTTAAAACTTGCGGACCGAACCGGATACTCACTGACCGAGCCGGCTTGAAACTTGCGGACCGAACCGGGTTCTTGGAGAAGATGTCGGAGGATTTGGTAAGGATGAGATAAACAAAGAGCTTGGACTAAAACAAACAGCGCCACCTTGAATAACACATCTCCTAAACCAGTCTCTATTTCTATATCGGGAGTTCCTGAGTTCCTTGAGAGAGAAAATTAATTGAGGTGCACGTTGCTGACCCGAACACCTTACCGTCACAAACAAAACAAAAAACAAGAAAAGAAGGAAAAAGATAAGGTTAGTATGATGTAAGGACCTTTTTTTTGTCCGACCATATTTTTTCTCTATTAAATGGGTCCATTCTTGACAACTTTTCTCATTTCATTACATCAGTCAACCATTGGCTGCACTCATTTTCGACAAATTCTTCCACCGAAAACAAATCTATCTATCAAACCAAACACACTTTATTAATACACAGGCAGGCTCTATTTGGACCTTCCTCGCAAAACCATTACAAACGTTAAAAAGCCACTAATTCCATCACGTAGACCACATTAACAACCGTCGGATCAAACAAACAAGACACCCACAATTCAGTGCTTTTACAAACACACACATAATATAGAGTCGCAAACATTAGTACAGTGGTGGAACCATACGAATGTGCAGTGGAGAAGATCTTTGGAGCTTCAAGCTCCCTGATTCTTCGAAGCCTCCAGATCCGCAGCCTGTTTCAGCAAACTCTCGTCGTCGTCTTCCAGAGCCATCTGGATGGGCGACGATCCGAGCCCGTCCGCGATCGCGAGCATGATCTTCCTCATCTCCGACCGGAACTCCTCCAGGTCGACGGACTCGCTCCTGTCGCAGTCGAACTTCTCGAAGATGGAGTCGTAGAGCCTCGCCAGCTCCTCCGGCGCAGTCGCTACGTCGACGCCGAAGTGGGTCTCGAGGAGCCGGAAGGACTCGAAAGCCTTGCGCAGCTCGGATCGGGACAGGACGCCGTCGCGGTTGAGATCGAGCGACGAGAACTTGTCGTCGACGCTCTTGTTGAAGTGCTCTTCGTTGCTCACGAAATCTCGCACCGTCGAGCCGTCAATTATCACCACCCCCATCTCTCTCTCTCTCTCAGGATATTGTACTGTAATTTTAATTTGTGAAGCGGCGGTTTGCGGATTTATGTGGTTTGTGTTAAGGGTTGAAGCCACGGTAGTCTTCCCCACAAAATTGAGCAGGTGTTAGGTAATGACTTTTAGCTCTTGTTCGGTTGTGGGTTTTGAGTAGTGTTTTTGAATAAAGGTAGAGAGAGAAATGAGAGTAAGGCTCCGTTCCGCAAACGAAATAAGCTGCTTATTTTTTAGGAAGGTAATTTCAAGCTCAAAAATAATGTGATTACGCAAATAATTTGCCTACCATTATGGATCTTGTTTGATAGATCTCATCAAAATCTTTAATACGATGCAAAAAAAATTAAAAAATTATTTTTCGTTTGCATTATTTTTTAGTTTGAAAATGTGAAATAAGCTGCTTATTTTTTAAGAAGGTTTCTGAAACGGAGCCTAATGATTGTAGAGAGAGGTAAAAAGTAGAGAGAGATAGAGTGAAAAATGAGGGTAATGATTGAAAAATTAGAGAGAGAAAAAATAGAAAAGTTACTTTTTTCAAAATTTTGGGTTTGGAATTCCAAACCGAACAAGACCTTAGTGTTTCCACCCCATGTTAGAAACAGCGTAATTTTTTAGATAACGGAACCATTACACTGCTGTTTTGATTCCTCTCTCACGCAGAACATTCTATCTTATCGTTGGTTTCGATAATTAATGCTGTGTTTGGTTTGGTTTTTGAAAAGTTTTTTGAAAAATAGTAGGGATAATAAGTGGAGAGAGATAGAGAGAGAAATAGTAGAAGTAGGGGGAATTTAGGGAGAATCTAGTAGGTATTTTTTGAAAAATACTTTTTGAAAAGTGAAAGGAACAAGGCATAATGATCTCTATTTTAAAAAAATCTTTCAGAGAAGTGTGAAAAAGTTCTTATAAAATTCAGACCGTCTAAAATATTTTTGAATGATTAGATTGGAAGCAGTGAGGGTTGACATTTTTTTTAATCCGAACCGTCTAAAATAGAATTTTTTTAATCTCAACTTGGATGATTTATCTTTGACTGCATCAGGAAGGGAATTGGTTGAAGTTCACGTAAACTGTCTTAGACACTCCTATCCGTTGGTCAAAAAGAAAAAGAAAAAAAAAAAGAATAATATTTCCGTTTGACCTAAAAAAAAAAAAAAGAAAAGAAAAAAAATGAGTGGAAGATGTTGGGTTTCGTGTTTCACACTTTCACGTTTTTTTTAAGTTGGTCATTGTAAGAGTTGTTGTAATGTGAGGTAATATCTGGACCGTCCGTTTGGGGACCGTGGATGGTCTTGTGATGTGGAATTTTGGATAGGGAAATCGTGTCTGTGGTTAGCATTCAATACGAATTGTAATCCTCTCATGTAATGAGTCCATTCGTGAAAACTTGATTGGAAGCTGTCAATTTTTCTTGTACAGTAATAAATATGATTAGTTCAAATAGATATCACCATTTGATGAACCTTAAACTTTAAATCAATGCTAAACATATCGCGACTTCACAAATAAATGGGTTAATGGTGAATCTTTCTCCCACCAAACAAATTAATATTGAGAATATTGCCAATTCGAAAAGGTTAATAATATTTCCCAATTCAATTTCTTTTAATTCCCCATTACACAATCACTATGACTGTCATCGCCACCGCAACCACCAATTAAAAAAAAAAAATTGAGAATTTCTTACTTTAATAATTCTTTGTACAGTAATTCATTTTTTTTTTAAAAATAATAATAGTTGTGGTGGCAATGACCTTGGTGGGGCAGTAGACAGTGGTCGCGGTGGAGGTGCCTGTGGAGTTGCGGAAGTGGTGGTAAATGATGGCAAAGGTCAAAACATCAATAATACTATCAATCATTACCCACAATATTTTTGATGTTACGTGAATCCTCTTTCGTTTCTTTTTAAGTCTCATGTATTTTATTTTTGATTATTCCTAAATAAATGTCATGTTGTAAAGTTAGTGGATAAAAATTGATACATTTTTTTATTTTTTCTCTAAAAATTGATTCCCTTTTAAATAATTGATAAGTAAAAGTGTAATAATAATGTCTTTATAGAGGATAAATATAAAAAGTAATATTTTGGATATGTAATTATGTTGACTCATAAAACTGCGTGAAAGTCTGACACACTTTCTAAAAAGAAATAGATGAAGTACTAAAATAATGGTGGTAGTGGGGGGAGGCGTAGCAGTTGCAGTTGAGGTACCTCCGTACAAAACAAACTTGACTTCGCCAAAGCCAGAAAAAAATCTCCGAACTTTACAGAACAAATTAAGATTGGAAGAAGGCGGAAGAGTTAGAAACCCTAGACGAAAATCATACAATAACCAGTCATGCTACACACAGTAAAAGTGAACAGATTTGTTACGGGATTTATTATGAGTCCCGTACAAATAATTCGAACCGTTCATTAAATATAAAATATTTTTTCAAGAGCCCTAGTGAAAAATTGTCTCAATAAAATACTTATAAGTACTCAATTTAATCATTTAACTTTTCATTCGGATTTCAGAATAATAAAAAATTAGATGATTGAATCGACCATCTATAAGTATCAAATTAAATTGATTTTTTGCAGAAACCTTTGAAAAAATATTTTATATTTAATGAACGGTTCCGATAATTTGTATGGAATCTTGAGCGGGTCCCACACAGAAATCTGTGTAGAAATTGTATGTGTTAACAGACTTGAACAACGCTAAAGAACCACAGGACAAGGAGAAAAAGTAAGAATTACCCATCGGAGGGGGAAAATTTTCAGCGTCAGGTGGATATCACGTGTTGTTCTTTTGGCGCATCCAAGTTACCTATTGCGTTTTTGGATGACTCAAATTTAGAAAGAGAAAAAGAAGAGAGAAAGTGTTGGGGTGAAAAGAAAGATAAAGTTTCAATCCGAGCCGGATGGATACCACCACATAATGTCCGTTCAGCGTATTCAAACCGTCAATTGCGTTTTTTTTTTTTTTGGAGACGTGAACAAGATGGACTGGAAAGGGAAAGTCGGGGTAACGTGGCCACAAGTGGTCCACACATCACAGAGAAGGGTGAGATATTTTTGACGAGGGAAAATATCTATTTGTTCAAAGCTGCATGCATCTTTTTACAGAAGGGTGAGATTAAAAATATCTATTTTTGACTAGGGACGAGGACTTGTGTTTTTTCTTTTTTTTCTTTTTTTTGGAAATTCAGCGATGTTCATCTTTTGTTTCATTTTTTTTAATAATCACAATGTACTCATCTTCTCTTCGGACTGGTATGGTGAGTATGAATCACGTCTAGTGTGTCGTAGTATTACTAGTACTATAATTCTAACAAAAGTTTAAAACGAGGGTAGAGCGATGGTATGGATTTATGGGAATGAAAAATGGGCTGGGCGAGTGTAGGGAGGTCAAAATTACGCTAGTTGACTAGGTCAGAGTTTTAACCACCTTATCAAAAGAAAACATATGGCACCGGTAGATGCGTGACACGCAACAGACAGGCTGGGGCCTGTTGGAGATGCAGACGACTTTCAACAAGCAGGAAGGCTTGCGCTAGGCAGACTTTGGCAGACAGGGCCCCGACAGGGCCGCGCGCTGACAGGATAGCGCGCTGGCAGGGTAGCGCGTAGACAGAGCCGCCCGCTGATAGGGTAGCGCGCTGGTAGGGCCGCGACAGGGCCGTGCGCTGACAGGGCGCCAGGCAGACTTTGGCAGACAGGGCCGCGCACTGACAGGGTAGCGCGCTGACAAGGCCGCGTGACAAGATGGGTCCAGCGGAGGCTTTGGTCTCTGCCTACAAATACCAATGCCGGTATTCATTTACAGGGTGGCAGACAGAGGAATTTCTAGAGAGAGAGAGGGCCATCTCCCTCTAGAGAGAGAGAAAGACAGATTTCTAGAGAGAAGGAGAGACCATCTCCCTCAGAAAAGATGGAACTACGTTTGACCTGATTCCCTGCGCACCAGGACACGTAGGCAGCCCTGATGACTCGGGCACGGTAGCACGCTTTGTGTCTCATCCATCCCTTCGTTCTAAACACTGACCATTCTTTACCTCTCCAAGCACATTCTATTCTCATGAATAACAGGAAGGCTCTGTTTCGAACCCCAAGGAGACCAGTCATGATTTTCCCCGCACCTACATAGAGGTACTGGAGCATGTATGTGCTGGAACTGGAAGTGGCATTTTTGTTATTATGGTAATATTCGAGGGTGGACATATATTTTTCATGAACAGCAATAGTGTTTTTTTTGATCCGCGAACAGCAATAGTGTTGACCATGGTTAAAATGGGAAGGGCCTTGATTAGGCTCATGTGTTAAGGAATCATTGGCTGCTGTGTTTTGCTTGCCGTGAAAAAGAAAATCTCTTTAGAGATATTGTTTAGCTGCACATTCTCTAAAGTCCAAAAAAACAACCAAATTTTGCGCTCTCGCCAGAGAAACTCTCCTGATTTAACGTGATTTGAACAGTTAGAAAATTTGTAGAATCTATTTTCTAATCCAAGTAGTTTGGATCCTAACTTATTTATTTGTACATCAAATAATGTGATCATTTTACCCTTAGAGACAGTAAAAATAAATAAATAATTGCGGCAAAACACTCCCATGTAAGTCCCATCATTTTAAATTGGAGGTACGTACGACACCGTCTTATACCATTCACCAGAGAGACCAATCTCTAGCCATTGCACTGTGTTTGGAAAGGCATTATTACTACCAATGCATCCATTGAAGAAAAGAAACACACAGGTAGACAACCGCGGATTACAACCAAGCACAAGATTGGGACACAAAAAGAGATTTATTTCATCACGGTACCCATGATACAGAGAGCCTATCAGCCCCGATTGATCGTACGTTCACTTTCTTTGGCCCGTCGAGTTTGTCCCGAAATCCCCGATCGCGACGTACTCGCGCGACTGTGCACAAACCCAATAGGAACCTTGCGTGGATAAGCCAGGAAAATTTGAGATCTCGTACGTGAAGTCGCACACCCCCATGTTAGCATGTACGTACGATGTGTCAAATATGGCCTTGCAGCCCGAATGGACTCCCATTTAACAGAATTTTTTTAAGAAAAAAAAAAAAACTCTGACCGTGAATTACACAAGCTCTGCACGTACGTAGCCTGGCATATACAGTGATTAGTACATCATACTAATACGTACATAGGTAGCAATATATACGATATAATTAATATTGTCATATCTCGATGATCATGATTTAGCTTGAAGAGGGAACCAGCGCTCTTTGAAGGAAGAGTGGTAAGAGATCATCAAGAAGACCAGAACAAGCACGAACCCAACGCGCCATGGAATTCCACCGGCCCGGTGAAGTGATTCTCCCTCCGGAAACGGCAAGTAGAACGGCGATCGGCGGCTACTCCCGAACCTCGAAACCAGGTGAACGACAAGGAGTAGAATCAAGGGGGAGACGATCAGGATGAACTTTATCTGATCGTAGAGGCCTTCGAACGGGGACTCGTAGTTGATCCAGTACGGGTAGGTGATGAAGGCGAAGAGTATGAGGAGGAGGACGCAGAGTTGGGCTGGGGGAGGACCCGGAGAAGGGTTAGAGTAGGAGGATTCCATGGCGGTGGTGGTGGTGGTTTTGGTTGACTAGAAGTCTTAGGGTTTTGAGATGGAACTCTTGTGGGTGGTCGAGGGTGGAGATGGTTACTTATATAGGTGGGGAGCTTATTTGTCTACTCCCTTCTCCATCCCATATTTCTAGTCCTGTTTACTATTTGAGACCTCTAAGAAAATTAGCAATATCTTTTAATTTATAATATTTTTTGTGTCAAGTATAGTTGTTTAATAAATCTCAAATAATTTTATTGAATAAAGTTTCGAAATCGTAAAAAATATTATAGATTGTGAGATATAAATAATTATTTGAATGACGCAAAAAATGATACAGGACTAACAATATACTCCCTCTGTCCTAATTTAGCTGTCTCAATTCTATTCTAACCAGGTAAAAAAATTAGTTATATATTTAACGTAGCTGGTTCTAGAGACAAAATATTTGACAATATTTTTAACAATACATTTTCGGAACCCCACGCGAATAATCGGAGCCATTCAATTTGTTTAAAACATGTTTTAAGGGGTTTCCGGAAAAAATCAACTCATTTGGATATCGACAAGGAATTGATCGGCTCATTCAATTTTATCCTATCAAATTTGACATGAATCAACTAAATGAGCCGATCAAACCCTTACTGATATCCAAATGCGTTAATTTTTAAATGGACCCCTTAAAAACATGTTTTCAATACGTTGATTGGCTCTGATCATTTGTTTGAAGGTCTCATGCGGGGTTTTGAAAAATATTATCTCTAGAATCGGCCCCATCTTCAAATTGGTAATAAATTTTATATTCAATTGGATTTTATTTGATAGATCTCGATTTGTTTTATAGTACAATATTTTTAAAATTATATAAAAATATTATAAATTATAAGATATAATCAATTAAAAAATGATACAAACTTTCAAAAATAACAATTAAATTAAGACGGAGTAAAAGTACTAATTTTTGGACAATGCTACTCATACAATAATCCAAACACAATAACTTACACAACCTCTCACGCGCATGTGAGGCCGACACATAGTAGTGTGTGTGTGAAGCCCACATGTATGTGAGAGATTGTGTAAGTTATTGTGTTTGAATTATTGTGTGAGTATCATTTTTGCTAATTTCTTACTGAAAAATGGCATAGAAGTTATCCAAATAATACACGCGCTTTTAATTGACGTGCGGTTGGCACGCACCTAAGGGAAAACTATATTCTATATATATACTCCACCCACTAAGAGGGGGACACCACATTTCGGACGCGTTAACTTTGATTGCAGCATGGGGATTCTCCTTTTGCAAAATACTTTTTTCGTCCCGATTTGTTTGTTTCCATTTTAATTTGTACAAGTTTTAAATCGATTGTCGAATTTCAAAATCAATAAATAAGATGATGTAAATATTCAAATTAATGGATCAAATTTAATTTTCGTAACAAGTTAAAAATATGAAATTGAACAAACAAATCAAGACGAAAGGAGTAGTGCTAGTACTAGTAGTATCCCAAAAGGCTTAGATTCAATTTTAGAAAAGAAAACAAAGTCGGCAAGTGAACAGCTAGCTTGACACGTGCAGCCGATCGACCATGGATCACACACTGAGGGGTCACCCTTGCAATGATTATAGAGGAGATAAAATTATTATTATTATTATTATGGGTGTGCTATATGAGGTTAGATTAGATTAGGCGATGCATTGTTGAAAGCGAACGTACAGATGGGGGACCAATTAATCCAACCGTTGGATTCCAACGTCACATTTGTCTAGAACTTGCTTCAAGTATTTACTAACCTCCGCACACCGGTAGATGGTATGCACATAAATAGATGTTTACAAAGTTAGAATTTGTATACGCATCTCATGGATGTATATCAAAGCACTTTCCACAAACATCAAAACACTTTTTCAGATATATTTTCCGCATTATCTGTCTCCTGTCGAGGATTGTCATTAATATTTTTCCTTCCAATACAGAAGAGTCGGTACCCATAGTCGAGTTGTCTCAAGAAGCCTTGGGCTAATAAGAGTTTGACACTCGCTCTTGTATTGGATGAGTTCATACGAAGATAATGGACCGTATATCCTTTGATTGAGCCAAAAATAACTAACAAAAAATCATCGTGGGTTACAATTGTAAAATGGTAATTCCACATGTATGCTACTTTGTCGATTTTTCATTACGAAAGCATAGTGCGATTAATATTTTAAATGAGCTTTGTGATGATTGAATGAAGAATCTCAAGATAATGCTATTCCATTTTAAGCTGTTTCTACCCTAATTCAATTCTTCATGCAGGGAGCTATAGATAAGGCTATTCTCGACGGAACATACCCTTGTTTAAGTCGATTTGGCTTTGTATTCCCCAATAAACTAGGGATTCAAAACCGAATCAATCCTAGTGAGGACTAAAAAAATTTTAGTCTAAAGAGGGACATATTGTGTTAGAATATCTGAGCTTTTGGACGGCCCGGATGCACCAAATGAACTGAGCTCCGAAGCAAATAGACCGGATCCAATCCCACCATCTACTTCATTTGCATGAGACCAATGTTCAAACTTTAATCCCTGCAAATAACAACTACTACAACACTTAATGCTGGTATTGGGAGATGATCGAGTGTGAAGAGATCAATGGCATGGGGGCGCGCGTGATCGATGTTTTCCGTATCTATTCGCGCAGGAATTGATGATGAAGTGGAAAGAGAGGCTTTCTTCATCAGAATCAACTCGGAAGAGGACTTTTTAGGTTAACTTTGATTGCAGCATGGGGAGTTTGAGATAAACTTGTTTAGATACCTGCTGTAAATATGTTATTTTCAAAGTCTCTCATTCTCAGCTGTCTGTTTCAAAAATCAATGGTTGATATACAGTTTTTTAAATTATGACCGAAAAAAAATATTTATGACCGATAGTGATTTATTTTTAATCCTGGCCGTCTGGAACTGTTGAACGACCGAAATTAAACTCCGTGAATAAATATATATTTTTTTTGATCCGCAACTCCGTGAATATTTGTTTACTGCTGTTCCGGAAACAAGTTTTTCTCTGGAACTTTACATGGCTAAGATTCATTCTCAGGGAAAAAAGTCGGTCGATGAACAGCTAGCTGACACGTGCAGCCGAGCATGGACCACAAATTGAGGTCACCCGTGATTGCTTGTGCAACTTTTCTTATTCGCGGATCTTACTAGACTCCGCGCCCGTTACAGTGACGGATCCAGAAATGGGGGTCATCTTTAGAGTACGTAGTCTTTTTTTCTTTGAACAGTACCAAGTTAGTCTTTAAATTTTAAAGCCTAAGAGCAAGTATACTAGATGAGCAAAAATATATTTTTTGCTATTTTATCTAAGAGAAACATAAAAAATAGTCTACACCAAATGAGCTAAAAGAGGAGCTAAAATGCATTTATGAATAGTTGTTCTCTATTTTTACCTAAGCACTATTCATACTCCTTTCTTTTTTTATTATTTCTTTCTCTCTCTCCTCCCTCCTTTCTCCTCTCTTTAAACAATAAAGATAATAAAGAATGAGTAAAAAATATATATTTTAATTGGTATTAGGTAAAATAGATAGTATTGGTGTAGTGTTGAGAGAAATGTGAGTAGGTAAAATAAAAAAAGTGCACTATTCACCATTTTTTTTACCTAATGACTGGTGTACTTGCTCTAAGGTAAACCTTTTTTTTTTTTTTTCCACAGCGATATACATCGGCGGGAGTTGGTGGGGGAGTTAGAGTTAGCATGGGGAGACTGGAAGCTATCCATAGCTCTGATCCCCCTAAAGGGCCTTCCCCCTGTGGGGCTTGAACCCAAGACCCTCCACAAAGGGGAGGTAATGATTTACCAACTGCACTAAGTAGTGGTTGTCAAAGCCTAAGGTAAACCTTAAATATGGGATAATCGATAATTTTTTATGAAAGTAAGATGTGTTTCAGAACTAATTTTAAGTACTTATTTTTTAAAAAGACAATTTCAAGCTCAAAAATAATATATTTACACAAATAATTTTCCTAACAATATGGATCTTGTTTAATAGATGTCATTAAGATCTTTTGAATAGTGCAAAAAAAAAAAATCAAAAAATTATTTTCCATTTACATTAGTTTTTAGTTTGAAAATGTGAAATAAATACTTATTTGTTAAAAAGATGTTCTAGAACGGGGCCTGAAAAAGATAAAAGCACTTGAAGAAAGTTGAACCTTTGTTGTAAAATTGTTAAGTTTTGAATTAAGATCATGTAATGAACGGAAAAAAAAAAAAAAACTTGCTAAGAATACAATATCCTATAATTTCATTCTTAATCTCGTTCCAAAAATGTCCATGGTAGTACTTTTAAAATTAAATATAATCTTTTTAATGATGTTCTAAAATAATATTGAATTGGTAAAACAATAAATGAAATTTCAAGTTACAAAGGGGGAAAAAACTGAAACGAAGTCAATAGAGCATGGCAACGTGGTACAATATAATTGATTTAGTAGAAACAAATATTTTTACTGGCAATGTAAATAATTTAATCTCATATCAAATATCCTTAATCATACTAACTTTTTAATGTACAAGGTATTGTTTATTTATTTGAGCAAGATATCCTTTGTTAAAGGGAAGACTTAGCCAAAAAAAAAAAAGGAGCAATAAGGCAAAACCATGATCTCACCCACTAAACCAATACTTGTTATGTTAAAATTGACAACATATATTTTATTACCAAATCAGGAGGGTCACGTCACCCCTATGCTCACACTGAATTTGCCCCTATCCACCCGTGGATAACATGCACATAATGTCTACAAGTTAGAATTTGTATACACTATATCAAAGCACTTTCGCGAACATCAAAATACTTTTTTCGATGTGTTTTACACATTATCCGTCTCGCTGAGGGTTTGTCGTTAACATTTTTCCTTCCAATTAAGGGAACTAGGGGTTTCTTTCTTCTTCTTTTTTCTAGCTCTAGATTAGTTGTAGTAACTTTCTAGGGGAAATCTTTTTCTAGCTTAGACGCTATGCGCATGACTGGATTAGGTAATTAGTTACTCATTAATACATCCCAATTGACAAATTAGGAGGTTAACCATGCTTATCCGGATCAATGGTTGTTGCCTGAGTTGTATACTGTGATAGTTACCATACGGGTTGGTGCAATCATAGTTGAGCAATTTTAGGGTACAAGAAAAGTTTTTTCCGAAAATGTACAGGAGAGAGAAATGAATGGTTCAGATTCACTTTGATGTTTGGGTCATTAAACATCAGAGTGAATCTCAATCGTTAATTTCATTTTTTCGGACATTTTCGGAGAATATTTTCCGGAATTCTAATATTTTTGATGATAGTTATGTGGCATCTTCGGGTCTCAAGAACAGACGTACCATGTGTATTTTGGATACTGAACAAATGGTTTCACGATACCCGTCTCAGAGTCCCATATAAAGGAAAAAATTATTCTTTTGTTCCACACCCTTTTCCAACACATATTCTTGTGGGTACCCAGTTTTAAGCGTATGGACCCCACAGAAATGTGTGGTGTAGAAGAGTATGGTGGCACCGCCACAATGCTACTAAAAAATTAATTAAATCCATATAAATGTCCCAAACCGCTCATTTTGTATAATTTATTTTCTAAAATACCCTTAGAAAATTTCAGCTAAATTGAACATATGTAAAAGATTTGATCAATTCATTTCGTTTTTGGTCATTACGAATTTATGGACCAAAAATTGAATCAAAGCACCTAATGAAATCTACTTGAACTGATTTTCATAAGCACCCTTCTTAATGAATGCCTCAAGTCATTTAGGCGGGATGCCTTGATGGTCCCACGCAATCATCTGCACGTCACCGATACAGAATGGTCGGTACCCATATTCAAGTTGTCTCAAGAAGCCTTGGGCTAATTAGAGTTTGACACTCACTCTTGTATTGGATGAGTTCATCCGGAGATAGTGGACCATACAAACTACTTTATATCCTCCGATTGAGCCCCAAAAAAAAAATTAAAAAATTTCACCGTGGGTTGGGTTACAATTGTAAAATGGTACTACCACATCTATGCTACCGTGCCGATTTTTCATTACAAATGTATGGTGCGGTTAATATTTTAAATGAGATTTATGATGATTGAATGAAGAATCAAATTAACGGCTACGCGTGGCCTTAGTGAGTTTTCAAAAGTGGAGGTCAGGAGACTTTGATTTGTGCATAATTGAAGTTAAAGGAGGTTAATTTAGTGTGTATCGGTTTAGCTTAAACTAATAATATGCTACTAAGTACCCATGCACTGTGATTAAAATATTAATCTTGTCTGCATAAATTTTTTTTTTTTTTGAAAAAGTAGGTTTGGCTTACATCTATTTATGACCTAATCACATTCTTGCCTTTTTTTACTACTTTAGTCAACGTCCCGATATACTACACACACAACATTTCCCCCGAGAAATTATTCCGTGCCCTTGGGGTATTGACACGTGGCTATGCTACAACACATCCGAGCCGTCCGTTCAGTACCCGGACGGCTCGGATTAAAACACCCTCTCTCCCTCTTTCTCTCTCCCCTTTCTCCCTCTGCTTTCTCTCACTAAATCCAAGCCGTCCGGGTACCGAACGGACGGCTCGGATGTGTTGTGGCACGGCCACGTGTTGCCCTTGGGGCAAGGAATAATTTCTCATTTTCCACACAACAACTCACACAATTACTGACGTCATGATGACATCAACGGAAAACGATGTCGTTTTGATAATTTAAAAAAAAAACCCACGCACATAACGCTTTCTCTTTTCCTTCCCCTTCTCATTCAAAATATAGATTACAGTCAGACCACCACCACCTCGACGATACACCCCTCTGAAGAAGAAGACTTGAAGATTCGATCTGTTTGCCCCAATCAAAGGATCCCCGATTGATAACGCCGTAGCAGATGAACCACGAACTGACCATATAAACCCTCAACCAAATTGACTTAAATCAGTTAAATTTAAACTCAGAAATCATCAAAAAAATAGGAGGGAGAGAGAAAGGGGCTCATACCCGCCTTTATTGGGGCAAAAAGTGGCCACCGCCATGGCTACAAACACAACAGTTGCCGTGAGAGAGAGTAAAGTCATTTTCCAATACCCAAATATTTCACAAGATCCGTTGATGATGAAGAAGTCGCTGAAGATCGATCAACAGAGAGATTGATGATGAGGAAATCGGGGGAGTAAAAATGCTACACGCATAACATCTCTCACAGAAACCGGTGGTGGTGGCGGGAGTAACAATGTCGAACTGCCTAGAAGCTGGTGGTAGTGGCGGTCGCCGGCGGTGGGAAGCGCTGGGGTTGGGTTCTAGCAGTGGAGGTGGGCAGCATCGTCACCGGTGGTGGTGGTGGTGGTGGTGGTGGTGGAAGCCCCTCTCTCACTTCTCCTGATTGTAATCCGTATTTTGAATGAGGGGAAGGAGAAGGGAAAGCGTTTCTGTGTTTGGGTTTTTTGTTTTTAATTATCTAAACGACGTCGTTTTATACTGATGTTAGCAATTATGTGAGAGATTTTTGTGTGTAGCATTTTTGCCGTCGGAAAATGGGGTTCCACTGGCTTTACGCCTAGCTGGCTAGCTCTCACGTGATGTACCAAGCTACAACTAGATCATGACACAAAAAGTGGTTTATTTCATCACCAGTGTACCCATACAGAGCATATATCGAGCGTATTTAGAGCAAGTACACTAATGGTAATCAAAATACCTAGTAAAAAAGGTAAAAAATGTATTTTATCTATTCACTTTTTCTTTTCATCCTATACAAATCTCTCTGTCATATTCTCTCTATTTATTAAATATGATAAAATATTTACAAAGGAGAGAGAACAAAAGGTATGAAAGATAGAGCAATGGGAGCAATGGAGGACACCTGGCACAAAAAGTAATAAATTATGTATTGCTTGTGAATAGTCCTTCGTTAGAAATACAGAGGAGCCACTAAAAGAAAAAACAGTTTCGCCAACATACACAATGTTGTCACTAAAAATACAATTTCGTCGGCAAAGGTTTTTGCCAACGAAAATTGGTGCGTCGCTAAGGCGTTGCTGAAAGTGCGTCAAGAAAAATTTTTACCAACGCATGAAGGAAGGCATTGGCAAATGCATGAGGTTTAGCAACAACCAAAGCGTTGGCAAAAGGATTCTGGCCAACCTTGTTTACATACTTTTGCCTACAGCTAATTGCGTTGGCAAAAAGTATTTTGGTTCTGGAAATTTTTAATTCTAATTACAAAAATCAATAGCGTGTTCATCCTTATATCACATTCTCCACTCATGTACAAAATCAAAATACAAACATATATCAAGTAATTCCATCAAAAAATCTCAACTTTATTGAAAAACATTCAACTAATTACAATTCTAGACACTTGTAAAGTGTTCCTGTGCAAAATGCATTTACATAGCTAAAATGTAAAAATATTCCAATATCCTAAAATCAAGAAAAAGAAAATAGTTTGTTGCCCAAGAGTCGACGCCTCTGTAGTGGACATGTTTCCCTTCTACTTACATAGACACATCGTTAATATCAAAGGTATATGAACCAAGTTGTTTCTTCCCATACACCTTCTCTGGATTGGCCCCATCCGCGTTTCTTACACAATGCCAAGGTCAATGCTGGTAAGACTGCAGTTTTAG
Organism: Rhododendron molle; assembly: GCA_025413875.1. Classification (NCBI taxonomy): domain Eukaryota; kingdom Viridiplantae; phylum Streptophyta; class Magnoliopsida; order Ericales; family Ericaceae; genus Rhododendron; species Rhododendron molle. Next base: position 6,283,473 of record CM046394.1, on the reverse strand, counting down.
AAAAATAGTATTAGTAGACATCATTCATATTCTACGAAGCCATAAATGGTAGTACCTTTAAAAGAACAAAAGCAGACATAAGAGGAACAAAGTCAACAACATTCTTTTAAAATTACAGACTACAAAGATCATGCAAGTAAAAAAGATCCAAAGCAACATATGGCTACTCAATTTACTTAACATATATCCACCATTGTTTTTATAAACCAATAAAAGGAAGCCCATTGCCTTTCTTGTATATAGTTAGTCATGTTGAATGCATTTAGCATTTAATTTGTAGCCTTGCAAAAATCTTTCTGATTGCGGCCAAGGGTTATGCCAACAAAGTAATCAGTTCCACAATCATGTTCATCTCACTACAAGAAAAATTACATTGGGTGACGAATGAAAATCGTCACAAATTACATGTTTTTCGTCACAAATAATATAGGTGACGAAAAAAAAAATTGTCGACTAAAGGTTGTCGAGGATTCCTACCTGGTGACGAAATCTATTTTTCGTCACCTATAGTGCCTTTTGATGACGAAATATTTCGTCACCAAAAAGTGAATAATTGGTGACGAAATTGTTTTCCTCATCTATTGTGCTTTTTGACGACGAAATTTTTTGTCATCAATTACTCCTTTTGGTGACGAAAAAATACGTCACCGATGGGTCACATCGGTGACGAAATTTTTCGTTGCAAAAGACGTTTTCATATGGGAAAAAAATCCTTCTATCTTGCTCCTGCTGGGTTTCGAACCCGAGTCCCTTGAGTTTTTCGCGCAAACTCCGACCAACTGCACCACACACACTTTTCAATAAATATTTGAAATATCTAATATATAACATATATGTTTAACATGAAAATATATTTCGAATGTAATTTTGAACCTTTAAACATTAAAATTAGCAATTTTGATAAACATAAAAGTTGTAGGCAATTGAGTTGTTATTCAAACCCAATTTGAATTATCTCAAACGGAGTTTTTAGTAAAGAGTTATGTCCGAAATATATTTAGTGACAAAGCGCAATTTATAAATTTTGTCACGAAATTCATAAATTTCGTCACGAAAGGTACCCATTTGACGACGAAATATATTTTTCGTCACTACTACGCCAAATTTTAGTATTAGCGGCATGAGAAAACTGCCGTTAATAGTCCAAAAACCGCCGGTAATACTCAAAACCGCCGGTAAAAGTTCAAAAACCGCCGGAAATAAACCGCCGGGAATACAATTGTCGGAAAAATAAAAGCGGCATTAGAAAACCGCCGGCAATACTAAAAACGGCGGTAAAAAACCGCCGGTAATAAAATCGGTGGTTAATTTTTTTTGTTCTCCCAGGAATCGAACCCAGCACCTCCGGATCCTATGGCGCCTGTGCTACCAACTGGGCTGACCCACATATTGCATCATGTAGGATAAATAATAATATTTATATTATACGGGTCGGTATTAGTATTATAAGCGGCATTAATAAACCGCCGGTATTAAAAAAACGATATATTCTATTTTTTCCGGCAGTATTTTAAAAAACCGCCGGTAAAAGTTTATAAAAACGGCATTATTAAAAAAAACCGCCGTTTTTGGTAGTTATTTCCGGCGGTTTTACTAATGCCGGTAAAAGTTGCTTTTAACGGCAGTTTTTTTACCGCCGATAATAATACCGCCGGCAAAAGCAATATTTGGCGTAGTTAAAGCATTAAAATGGTGACGAAATTATTTTTTGGCATCAAAATTAATCATTTGGTGACGAAAAAAATATTTTGTCACTAAATTAGTCTCATTTGGCGACGAAATATATTTTTCGTCACCAAGTAATTATCTTTTGTGACGAAAAATAATTTCGTCACCTTTTTTAAGTTTTCGGCGACGAAAAATGTATTTTGTCGCCAAATGGGTACCTTTGGTGACGAGAATATTTTTTTCGTCGCTAAACAGGTATAATTGGTGACGAAATTATTTCGTCACGGAAGTTGTCAAAACAGTGACGAATTTATTTTTTCGTCGCCAAATATACTCATTTAGTGACGAAATTAAATTTCGTCACCACTTTTTCGTCACCAATTTTCATTTTTCTTGTAGTGTCTATTTGTCAAGCCCGTCCCTTGTCATCCATTATCAATCTGTCAAAAAAGAAGAAAATAGTGGGAAACATGATCAGTAATTTTTAACCCACAAGTAATAGAACGTTCCTCGTTTGCGCATTTGCCAACTTGATGTTTTTAAAGACAAACTGTTCATGAATCAATTCAGTCCTTGTTATATACTACTACTGCTACAAGAACACATCAACGAACTTGAAAAACTAATGTAGACAAAGCACATCAAATGAAAGTCCATGTCATCGTACAATCTAGGATCCTTTCATCAAAATGTGTGGCATCCTATATACGTCCAGATTATACTACATTTGTAGGGATTCTAGCAGAGTATATGTTCCTTAAGAGATATAATGAAACATACAAAATAGGAATAATTAAAAAGTCCATCAAGTTCAAAACCCTCACTAAAGAAAATGATATAGACCAACAAGCTGAGTCCAATGAACATGCATGGATTTAGATGGTCGAACTACTTGAAGCTACAATGGAATGAGCTTCCTACAACACTACAAACAAGAGAGTCAAAGTGAAGGATAAGGTTGACATTGTAGTAGGTCAGAATTCCTTGCATCTGGCAAAGGCTATCAATGACCGACCATTTGCATAACGTAGCCCCAATTTTGTTTGTAGATAGAGTTGTAACAATATCTAAGAAATTGCAGCCATTTTAGCAACCTAATGCTTAACAAATAACACCAAATGCAGTCATCTCAATCAACAGATTCGAGATCCTGCAAGTTTTACTGAAATTAGTCAAGTTCAATGAGACATCTTCCGAGTTATTCGGATCCGGAATTCAAACAATTATGAATTATTTTCAAACTAAGTCAATGGTTGATTAAGATTGGAAGATCAACAACCTACTTAAATGTCTATAAAGTGATGGTACTTGTGCTTAATTTTCATAATTTGGTCCTCAATTTATGAAATTCTAGTTTCGTTCCGGACTACGTACGTGTTTACCAATTTTTCCCTTCAATCGAAATTAACGGAGATTTCGGGAAACAATGCCAACAACAAAAATAAGGGCGAATGCGGCTATGTCTCCACAAGACGGATCCGTGGTTCCACGTCGTATTTCAGGACTTCACCGGAGAGAAATGGCAGTCGAGTCAAATGTGAGATTGGTGATATCGACTGGGCGGAGTGGATTGATGGTTTAGTGAAGTGGGGTGAAGCGGAAGAAAAATAACAAATGGACGTTGTTATTTTTCAAGGTAAAATTACAATAAAAAAGGACGGATCCTTATCAAAAGTAAGAAAATTAAGTTAATCCTACTCCTACTCCTAGTTATAACCCAAACGGGTTAGTAATTCCAAAAATTAAGACAAATAAAGATAGACTTTGATTTGTTGGAGAGGGTTTACAATGAGGCCTAAAGAGGCTATTTATAGAAAAATACAATGCGTAGGAAATAACTTCCTAACTTCTCAATTAGTCTTCATTCAATCATTTGCTTCCACTTGTCAAAATAACTTCCCACTTCCCTTCAAATGTATAGGAGCATGACAAGCGTCCTTTTAACTTACACATGTGTAGAAGCAAGCCACGTGTCCTGCATGCATATAACAATAATAAAAGAAATAATAATCCTAGTTCTAATATTAATAGTAATACTTAATATTAATAAAATAGGTTGCATTTCCATAATTGCCACCTTCTAATCGATCATCGACAGGCGGTGAAATATGGTGTAAACAGTACGGTATGTCAAATATGGCCCCGCAGCCTGAGTGGGACTCCCATTTAGCAGGATTTAAAAAAAAAAAAAAAACCTCTGACCATGAAGTCAACCAAATTACACAAGCTGTAGCCCGGCACATACAGTAATTACATCTCATACTAATGTTGGGTTCCCTCCTTATTTGAAATTAGTGGAAGCCCAATAACTTCTACATACTAGGTTGCAATATAGACGCTATAATATGGTCATATCTCGATCATGATCTAGCGAGAAGAGGGAACCAGCGCTCTTGAAAGGAAGAGCGGTAAGAGATCATCAAGAAGAGCAGAACAAGCAGGAACCCAACGCCCCAGGGAGTTCCGCCGGCCCGGTGAAGCGAGTCTCTCTCCGGCAAAGGCAAGAAGAACGTCGACCCGCGGCTACTCCCGAAGCTCGAAACCAAGTGAACGGCAAGGAGTAGAATCAAGGGGGAGACAATCAGGATGAGTTTAATCTGATCGAAGAGGCCTTCGAACATGGACTCGTAGTTGGTGTACCAGGAGAAGGTGATGAAGGTGAAGAGTATGAGGAGGAGGAAGCACAGGTGGGCTGGGGGAGGAGGGTGAGAGTAGGAGTAGTCTGTGGACATGGTGGTGGTGGTGGTTTTTGGTGGAGAGAGAAAGAGAGGAGGAGGAGGAGGAATGAAGGATTGAGAGGTCTTGGTTGACCCGTGGTGGGTACTTTGGTTTTGTTTGAGATGATACTCTAGTGGTGGATGTGGTTTATATAGTTGTGGTATTCGTTTTTTTAACGTTTTTTTTAGGAGGAGATATGGGTGTACAAGTTATCAAATCTACGCGCTTCTATATGAGGCTTGACTAGCACGCGCCTAAGGGAAAACTAGTCTCATACTCTCATATAAAGATGGGGAAAAAATTTCGGTGGGTACCACGTGGTGCCTGCTCGGCGCATTCAAGCTATTCATTGCGTTTTTTGACGGCTTGAATTTGAAGAGAAAAAAAGGAGAGAGAAAGTATTCGAATGAGAGGAGAGAGAGAGTTTCAATCCGAACTGTACAAAAGTGTATTGGACAGTCAGGATGTGCCGAGCTAGTACCACGCAAGATATACCCACTTGTACTGAAAAATTTCTCTTAAGATATGAGACACCACATTTTAGATTTTGGTTTTCTTGAAAGGAGAAACATCGATCCACATTTTTTTTGTCCATGCCTTGTACTAAAGGTTGACAATGGAGCGATGGAAACAATTATAGAGTTCAAGTACATTGTATATATATATCGTAACTTGAACTCTTGGAGTCAGAGATAAATTCTTTGCATACTTGTTATGCTCCTACTCAATAACTTTCACAATTGGATAACAAGCTTATCTGAGTTAAATATCGATTTTTTTGAACGTAAGAGATAAATTCTTTGCATACTTGCGATATGTTTTAGTGAGAAATTTTTGGGTGCCAAGCGGGTACCTCGTGGCGGTACCCCTCGGCGATCTCAGCCGTCCAAACGTGTTTTAGACAGCTCAAATTTATTCTCTCTCCCCTCTCACTCAATCCCGTCCAAATTACTGAGATCGGCGACGGGATATCACGTGTGTGTAGGACCCGCTCGGCACCCATAAAACTTTTCTGATTTAGCCCGTAGGTCTCTTGGCATTGTAGAAACTAAGCACAAAACCCTCTTCCTGTAGTAATTTGGAGTAGTACATAAGTATGTAACTATGAGAAGGGATCAATATTATGAGGCGCGCGTGATAGATGTTTTCCGTATTGGCGAAGGAATTGATGATGAAGTGGAAAGAGAGGCTTTCTTCATCAGAATCTCAGCTAGAGGTAACTTTGGTTGCAGTATGGGGATTCTCCTTTTTTTCCAAAAAGGCCGGTGGAAGAAGTTTTTTATTACGGAGTATGGTTTAGATTCATTTTCAGAAAAAAAAAAAAAAACAATAAAAAAAAAGTAGTCGGCAAGTGAGCGGCTGACACGTGCAACCGACCATGGACCACATACTTAAGGTCACCCTTGCAATATTACTATTATAGAGATAAATTATTATGTACAGTACTATATGAGGCTAGTATTAGATTAGGCGATCCATTGTTGAAAGTGAACGTACAGATGGGGGACCAATTTTAATCCACGTCACATTTGTCCTTTTTTGCTTCAAAGAAGTACTGTACTATTTATTCACGGGTCTAGCGAAATTCCGTCCGCCGGTGCATAATATTCGTATAAAATGCCTACGAGTTAGAATTTGTATACACATCTCGTGAATAAATATCAAAGCACTTTCACGAATATCGAAACACTTTTTTTCGGATATCAATATATGTTTTACCCGTTATCCCGTTTCCGTAAGGGTTGCCATTAACATTTTTCCTTTTCCATTAAAGGAACTACGGGTTTTTTCCTCTCTAGCTCTAGATTAGTACTCCAGTAGTTAACTTTCTAGGGGAGCCTTTTTCTAGCTTGGACACATTGCGTATGACAGGATTAGGTAAGTTGCTCGCTCATATATCCCAATTGACAAATTAGGAGGTTAACCATCCTTATCCAGATCGATCAAGGGTTGTTGCCTGAGTTGTATACTGTGATAGTTACCATACGGGTTGGTGCAATCATAGTTGAGCAATGTTAGGGCACATGAAAAGTTTTCCCGAAAATGTACGGGAGAGAAAAATGAATGGTTCAGATTCACTTTAATATTTGGATCATACACATCAAGGTGAATCTCAATTGTTAATTTCACTTTTTCGGACATTTTCGGAGAAACTTTTCCGGAATTCTAACATTTTCGATGATAGTTATCTGGTATCTACGGGTCTCAAGAACAAACATAGCATGAGTACCGATCATTCTATACTGATATTGAACAAATGGTTTCGTGAGACCCATGCCATCTCAGAGTCCTATATAAATGAAACTATTATTCATGTGGACCTCCAGTTTTAAGTATATGGACCCCAAAAGAAACGTGCGGTGTCGAAAAGTTTTGGGGCACCGCCCCAATACTATTCAATAAATAATTACTCAAATCCATATAAATGTCCCAAGCCGTTCATTTTGTATAATTTTATTTTCTAAAAAATCCTTGAAAAAAAAAAGAGCTAAATTGAAAATTCATAAGAACTTGATCAATTCATTCCGTTTTTGGTCATTACGAATTCCTAGACCAAAAATTGAATTAGCAAATCAAGCATTTAAAAATATCTAATTGAACTAATTTTTCATAATTAAAAAAACACCCTTCTTAATGAATGACTCAAGTCATTTACGTGGAATTCCTAGATGGTTCCATGAAACCATCTGTACGTCACCGGTACAGAATGGTCGGTACCCATAGTCGAGTTTGTCTCAAAAAGCCTTGGGCTGATCAGAGTTCGACACTCACTCTTGTACTGGATGAGTTCATACGGAAATAGTGAACCATACAAAATACTTTATATCCTCCGATGGAGCAAAAAAAACACAAAAAAACATTGTGGGTTACAATTGTAAAATGGTACTTCCGCATGTATGCTACTCTCTGTCCATTTTTCATTACGAAAAAGTATAGTGCGCGCGATTAATATTTTAAAAGAGTTTTATGATGATTGAATGAAGAATCTGACGGCTACGCGTGGCCTTGGTGACTTTGCAAAAGTGGAGGTCACGAGACTTGATTAATTTGTGCATAATTGAAGTTAAAGGAGATTTTGTGCGTAACGGTTTAGCTTAAACTAATGTAATATGCTAACCCATTGCCTCGTGATTAAAATAATCTTGTCTTAATAAAAAAATAAATTCAAAAAGTAGGTTGGTTTACATAATTACATCTATTTATGACCTAATCACATTCTAGCCTCTTTTTAGGAGGCGGGGGCCTGCTCCCCCAGCCTGCTCCCCTTCCTGCTCCGTCCGGAGTGGGGCCCACTTCGGGTCTCGCTCCGATGATCGCGATCGTTCACTTTGTAGAGCTCGTCGAGTAAAACAATCATACAAAAAATCAGCTTAATTGGACATCATAGTGCCTGATCGGAACTTTTTTATCTTGAAAAGAATGAATCCGAAACACTGGATCAAATCCAGTTGAACCCATGGACCAAGAGTTACCGAGAGTTATATGGGCTCCGATCAGGCACTTAATGATATCCAATTAAACTGATTTTTTGCTTGGTTGTTCTACTCGACGAGCTCTATAAAATGAACGATTACGATCATCGGAGCAAGACCCGGAGTGGGCCCCACTCAGGGCGGAGCTGGAAGGGGAGCAGGCCCCCCGCCTCCCTCTTTTTACCACTTTAGTCAAAGGTCCCTCCTCAGAAAATGGGGTTCGACTGGCAAATGGCTACCTCTCAAAAGTGATGTAGTACAAGCTATAGCTAGCTAGATCATGACTAATCCTGGTCACCTTTTAAGTTGTTCCCCACTCTCTCTCTCTCTCTCTCTCTAAAACGTACTGTGCATGGCTTATGGCATCTTGCAAGTTTTTTTTTTTAAATTCAGGTGTTCAAGAGCTTACACTTACATCAATTAAGATCTCGTTCAGTTAAGGTTCTTATTTTTTAAATATATATTTTTTCGTTTTACGAGATATATCATTCTCTTACCATACATCACTTTTAATACAAAAAATTAGTACTTTTTTTTTCAAATAAATACTTATTTTAGTTAATGAAACACACTCTACTTCTAGGGACCGATTTTCGTATTTGCCCTTTTTTTTATAGATAATAATACTGGAGGATCCAAGTGTTTTTTTTAATTTTATCTTGGTGAATACGAGCTCAAAAGATTAACTTCAAATTAAACAGTAACTACTTGGATTTCTTTATATATTGAATTGATTGGATATCCTTTCGATGTGCCTAAGATGGGCTCTCACACCATTAAGTTTTTTTTTTTTTCCCCCTTTTTTGGGGTGGGGGGTTTGTTTTACGTATAAAAATCGGTGTTTTTTTCTTGTACACCGTCTTGAGATTAATATTAAATTCGTTAGTCTGGGGGTGTTTTTCTTTTGAGCAAAGGTCTAGGGTGTTACAATTTTCAAATTAAAAAAAAAAAATTTGTGCATAACGTTTAAGCATTTCGCTCCAATTTAAGAACCTCAATCACTTTTTTAATTGGTGCAATTTTGTTAAAAAATATTGGCATTGGTACTTAATTTTTTGTTCAACAAATAATTACGTACGGTCCTTCGTGATGGACTATAGAGAGCAGTACAATATAGATAGTATCCTCTTCATTGACGGGGCCTTGAGAGTCCATATTTGGTTAACCGGCTGGGCCGTACATGGGCCGACAGTGGACCATGGTTTTTTGATGAGTCCACTTCTGCTGGGCTGGTTCAAATCTCGATGGCCCCCCTTTCTTTCACCACACAAGGAATAAAAAATATTTGGGTTTGGACCTCTCTCTTGGGATTTGAATTTCACAAAATGCCTTGTGGATTCACTTGAGTTCATGTGCCCAGCCCAAACCCATAGTTAAAAGGTTGTTGGAGAGAATTTTGTTCGCTTTGGTTTTCCAAAACCACCCCCTCTCTCCCAGTACGGTCCCTAATATTTTTTTTTTCTTAAATTATTATTCTCATTTCTCTACCTCTATCCCTACAATCCTTTCCCCAAAAACATCCCTCGAAACCTAAACCGACCAAAGTCTAATTGGATTGTTAGTAGGGAAAGGATCGGTGGGGTTTGACCTACCTCCTGGTGCATGGAGCATAAGACATCTACACTTGGCTGTCATTACAATCGCGCCCAAATTCCTATTACAACTAGCAAATTATGCTGTCGTAATCATATTTCACAATTAGATATCATTTGATGTGACATCTTACATAGACTTGAAGTCTTATAGAATGTCTTCTATGATAGGGCCCAAAATACACGAGACAATGTGTTCCTAAAACAAAATTAGTAATGCCCTTGACAACTACGCGGTCAAATAGTTAGTCTCACTTTGTTATCTTGATTGAATGAATGTGATAATTTCACTTCCATTGATAATGTATAGGATCAAGGTTATAAGCCAAGTGATGTTTGGTTTTGATCATGGTTAAGATCTGAACTGAGGAACACATCTGAAAGATTAAGAGTAATAGCAATTTCAAATCATAACAATGCAGCTCAAACACACAAGCCATGCCTCTCTCTATAGAAATTTATCAGTAAAGCACAAACATGCATTAGGGTTAATTGAACTCAAGTCAAGCGGAATGTAGGGTTCCGAGTCTTCCACTTCCATCCCTGTTCGTAGATGATAGAAAACATGGTGTGTTAATTGGTTTGAGCTGGGATGATGTCCTCAGAACCACGGGAGAGTTTGCCCGGTCGTTAATTTAAGGGCCCGAAGTGATTACTATTGAGTCGAAGTGTGCACGCTGGCCCGAAACACCCGGTTATTAAAAACGAAGAAGTTCGGTATGATGTCATCATGATGGCAAATGGTGTCATCACATCAAATCCAATGAACATGTGGAAAGCCGAGCATTATAAACATAACCAATTACGCAGCTGGCTATTGCTTCTTGTTCAAAAACCAATGAAGCAGCTAAGCATCTGCACATCATTTGTTTATGCTTCCACACCTTTCAGTGGGTTGGTGAAGTGAAACACTTTTAGATCCATTAAACACTTCTATTCCATAAAAACATCATCATGCACCTACCGAGAAATTGAGGGGAAAAAAAAAAAAAAAAAAACCAAGCATAATAAATTTTAATATATAAAAATGCATTCAGAAGCGTTCTTCTTCTTCTTTTTTTTGTGTGACTTCACCTAACAAGACGTCTCATGGTTAGTCCGACCAATCAACTGAGTACTTGCTCTCTGAACTAGTCCAATGGGATTTACTCAATGGTACGAGATTACTTATATCTCATCTTTAGTCCGACCAATCAACGGAGGCCAATAATCAAGATGTTCATCTAAATAATTGAGTAGTTCTAGGACCACATCCAAATACACATCCACATACTTGTGTGTGGGGGCCGGTGTGTATTTGGGTGTATAAAATGGGTGTAGTTATAAAATTATTGTTCTCGATTCCATATAGTTGAAAGAAAGCATCCAGGACGAGTCCGCATTACCGATCCATAGACAAATGTCAAAAGAATGAGAAAACATGTTACTTTATCCCATTGGCCCCTCAAGTACATGGTCCACCATTCACTTATCTGAGCCAACCTGTAATCATATGGTTCATTCCCACCAACACCCCACGTTCCTTTTTGGTCTTCTTTTTTCTTTTTTTTTTAATAATAAGATGTCCGGATTAGTTTGTGCACACCTTGAATAGTTTCAGGGTCCTGAAGTTAAGGACTGGACAGAACCTCCAGTGGCCCGGCTCAAGGTTTGAAATATTTAACTTACGTGAGATTCGAACATGCGACTTCATAGATGACAGACACTTATTAGCTTTTTAGTACCCACCTGGCTTAACCCTTAAGGTTTCCATTTTGGTCCTCTTAAATTGCCAAGAACTCGTCGGATCATAAACGATAAAACCCTAGCTAAAGCCCCCCAATTCACACCCTGATCTCTACCTCACAACACCCAAAATGGATGAGCATTTCATCACAATGAGGGGGCTTCCCATCATCTTTCTAGTATTCTCCATGGTGTTTTCTTGTGCAAACTCAGATGCAGCCAAGGACAGAGAGGAGTGCACACAGCAGTTGGTGGGGCTCTCCACGTGTCTGCCTTACGTTGGTGGAAACGCCAAGGCTCCAACGCCAGATTGCTGCAGTGGTCTCAAGCAAGTCCTCAAGACCAACAAGAAGTGTTTGTGTGTGATTATTAGAGACAGAAATGATCCAGAACTTGGGCTTACCATTAATGTCACACTTGCTTTAGGGCTGCCTTCTGTTTGCAATGCCCCTGCCAATGTCTCCCAATGCCCTGGTATTTCTTCTACTCTTAAAGTTACCATAATAGTTGCGTATATCGAACCTTTTTCGGGAAAATATTCGAAAATGGGGTGTATGGATTATCGAGTGAATGTGAAGTTAGCGTGATGTGGGCCACAACTTAGACTAATATGCAACTTGGGTTTAAGTTTTTGAGCCATGTTGGTAGCAACTTAACAAGGTCGTTACAGAATACTATAAAATTGAGACTTGAGCCGACATCGCGTCAAATAAGCAAGCGCTGTATCTGATATGCGTAAAGAGCTCGTACTAGTTAAACAAAATAGCTGCATCTTGTTTTTGGTTACTACTATAAGGCTATAACCAAAACAAAAAAACCATCTAATAGTTGAACAAAGTCATCTAAAATGTTGATGTGGGTTGTCGGAATTGGTGCAGCTCTTCTCCACATGGATCCTAATTCACCAGAAGCTCAGGTCTTCAATCAATTCGGCCATTCCTCGAATCACAGCGCCAGTGCCCCAGCCAGCAGCCCTGTTCCTAGTGGTAATCCAAACAACTCTTTCACACGCCATTTCTTCAGCCCATTTGGGATGTCTAAAAGAAATTATTTTTTTCTCGAAAACATGCACCATATCTCAAGTAAATATCCATTTCCTTTGAAATGATAATTGTTGAGAAAAACCGACTTTTCAGAGAATCAGGTGTTTTTTTTTTTTTTAACCGCAAAAAATTTCACTAATCTTTAAATTGTTACGAGACTAATAGGAGTAAGGAATTAAATAGCATCACGTTCACAAGGAAAAAAAAATGGTGTTTTGATTTCATACCTCTGTGTATGATAGTAGGATTTTTTTTTTTTTTTTTGGGTCGATCGGAACATAATAGTAGGATTTTATGTTTGTGGGAAACAGCTAAAGCCAATGCCACAAGTGGTAGTAGCAGTGGAACAGGGGTCCAAGATAAGAGCAATGGCCATTCTTGGAGTGGGAAGAGATTGCTCGGATTGGAAGCTGTCATAGCTGGTGGGCTCTTAACGTGGCTTCTAATCACTTGATCACACTGGTTCATAGTATAGGACTTCAAAACAGCTCATTCAGTTACACATATATATATAAATGAAGTCCTGTTATTTCTTTGTTTGTGTGACCACTAGGCATGGATCTTAAATATGACACTGATTTTTGTTCGACGTTGTCTCTTATCTCTCTCTCTCTCTCTCTCTCTCTCTCACTGGGCCAAAAGTTCCAAACAGAACTCCAAGGGTTAGTCTAGTTCGTTGGTGGGTTTACTTCCCACATAATTAAGGCTGCGTTCTTATGAATTTAACTTAAACTTAACTTAAATATGAGAATTGTACTTATTTGAATTCTTTTGGCATTTGTTAGTTTTGTGCCAAATTTTTATAGGTTATTGATTCGTCTCAACGAGAGGAATCAGAAATGTAAATTTTTTTTACTTTTACCAAGTATTTTAAGAAATAATCACTTTTTAGCGCAAAAAGTCAATAACCCACAAAAGATGGGCGCAAAACTAACAAATGCGAAAAAAATTCAAATAAAACAAAATTCTCATATTTAAGTTAAGTTCATAAGAACGCAGCCTAACTAAGGTTCGAATAATTCTTGGGGTCATGCTGTAACAAAGTAATTTTTTTGAATTCTCTAATCTCAACGCGAATGACATGCCTTTAACCAAATTGGAAAGGAGATTAATTGAGATGAACATAAATTGGCCTAGACACACAAGACCATCAAACCCACCACAACAATGGGCCAAACAGATAGTCCAGCTCTTTCTCTTTGATTTGATGCCAATACACTGCCCAAAATTCCAATTACGGACTACTCTATGGTGATGGGGTCATTTGGCTTGAAAGGGAATAACTTATTCATGGAGTTCTGTGAATAAATTATTAAAGAATTTAATTTCGGCCGTGAAAAAAATATTTTGAATGATTTGAATTAAAAATAAATTCTTACCAGTAATAGATCATTTATTAGCGGTTGGTAATAGAATTATTTTTAATTCGAATCGCTCAAAATATTTTTGGACAGTCGAGATTAAGCGCTTCCGTGAATAATTATTGATGATTCCTCAGTAAATAAGTTATTCTCGTCTTGAAAATGGATTTCGTGGGTGGAGTACTCTTCTCCAATCTGAAATGAATGTGGTGGATGTTGTCTCTTTCCTGACCAGACTATTTCAAGATAGGGACTTTATGGACAAGGTGACCAGTGAAGGTATGGGGTAACGAGACTTCGCAGGTAATATTCCAAGTGAAGGTTCAAAGATACTCCTATTTTTTGTTGCTCAGTTGTGTTCAGATTTGAAAATGAAATATTGATTAAAACAAGACTTGAAAATGATCAACATGTGAGAGTCCTCCATCACTTCTCAACTAGCAGGGCTGGAGCAAAATTCCACATGAACTGAACTGTTCCCGCAAATTGATCATTTTCACTCATTAATTAGGTTCTCCTCTGGACGAAATCTAAGCATACATATTGTTCACTCATTAATTATTCACTCATTAATTAGGTGCAACATAATCACCTAAGTAGGTATAAATAATTTATACAGTTTATCAAGTTAGTCATGTTATCTTTGGATATCCAATCCTAACCCGATAAGTTGCATAAATTACTCACCCTACACAGTTTATAATTATTTAAATGTGAATATACTTTGGGCCTAATCTCATTCTTATAATTATGACTGCAATCGAGAATATCATTAACTTTAATTATTACCCTTTTAACAAAACTTTAACGTAATTTAATATTCTTAAATTTCACTAACCTAGGTCGCTTTGGTGACTACCAAGTTAGTAATCCCTATGACTATTCAACTTACCAATGATATACTCTATTCTTTTATTCGAGTTATGCAGATGTCATTCTTTTATTCAATCATACCGAAGTATACAACTAAGTATTCTTTTATGTGATTGATTATCCGTTCATGACATTCAATATAATCATAACTCTCACATATACAGTAATAGAAGAACTTTCCTGATTAAATGAATCAAAATATTCCTACACCATCGCAGAAAACGTAATCTAACGAGATACTTTAATTTTGTAAGCATATGATTATGATCTTTATATCTATTACTGATCACATAAAAACAGAATCACGATTACGGTAAGGTGATTTTCCAGTCCACTAAGCATGACAAATAAATGAATCCCAAATACGATTCAATCAATTTTACCACAACTTAAATACCCATTCATTATGCAAGCAGTATTCGCATAAAATATTCGATCATTCACAATAACTATTTTGCCCAGTCCACCGTAAGGGCTAATCGACAGTGTGTTTGACATAATTTTATTCCAAGATGTATTGATTCAGAAAATCATGCTCTGACACCAACTGTAACTATTTATCTGTATTTAATCTCTATTATGCGGGAAAACAAATATAACAAGGATCTTGAATTCAACACATCTCAAGAACAATAAAAACATATCTTTGTTGGCCATCGAGATTAGAAGAAACAAACCCCTTAATTATCTTTGTTGGCCATCGAGATTAGAAGAAACAAACCCCTTAATTAGAAAGACCTTGATTCTTGGCTCACCTTCTTCTATCCGTCTCTACTTTTCTAGAATTCCCTAGTACTTTAATTGATGAAAAAACCGTACGAATAACGAACAAGGAGTGGGTATTCTACCTTTTGTAGAGGAGAGAAGAGAGCCTTATAGATGATTATTAAAAGACACCTAATTCATCAAGGTCTCTTTTATTATCAAGAGTTTTCCTTCATCTACACTTCTAATTAGTTATCATAATGAACCATATCACTTTATTGGCTTATCTGATAGTGGAGTCCCACACATGCACAAAACGTGAACGCTAGTGGGCCATACTAATAGAAAAAAAATAACAAGTTTTTGAAACACTTTCACGCTCGCGTTCTCGTACCCGCACATACACACGCATTATATATGTGACCTTGGTTGGTGATGCACAAAGCGGTGGTGCTCTTGTATGTGAATACATACAGTCAAAATTGGCGATGTTCATTCATTTAAAGCCCAAAAATACTGAGAAAGTTGGCCGCAATTGTTGAACTGATCAAATTATTTTTTTATTTAAAAGTGGTTCTTATTTTTTATCTATATATTAATTTTGAGTTTAAAAATATAAAATAAGTACTTATTTTTTAAAAAGGTGTTCTGGAATGGAATCTTTGTATAGTTGTTTATACCAAATTTCACCGCCTATCGATGATCGACTGGAAGGTGCCGATTATGAAAATGCTTCCTATTTTATTGAAACGACCCGCCCTAAGAAGATTAACAAAAACTGCCTCAATGAAAGCTAAAATATCAACCTTAAAACATTCAATCCATAAACGCAAGATAAAGCCAATCAAAAAGATTACACATGTCTTCCAAGAATAACATTTACAAAAGAACTATACAATATGAGTTGTATCCACACATGCGACAATTCCCAAAAATTGCTATCACACTATGTCCTATGCCAAAAGATCCTAAGTCGACCCTCATCTCCACTCCTACAGCCTGTCAGACCAACAGTGGACCAAAACTCTATTTCGAATACCTGAAAGGATTGTGAGTGTTACTGCTTCATCCAAGCGGAAAGCATAAAATAGTTTATAAAAGCAAACATGGATCAAGTAAAGCTTCCAATCACACTTGCGAGAAACATATTATTTTTCACAACAAGTAAATAAGCAACAATATTCCAAGAAGCCATAGGGTTGCTTCCCTCGCAACCAGGAGTTATGACGGTACCGTGACCCTGTGAACAGGGTACTTTCAACAATTTATACCCTGTTTGTGTACAGCAAACAGACAATTTATACCCTTCTTGTGTACATCAAGAAGAAAGCAAATCCAACCAGCAATACAACTATGGCATGCTCTTGAAATAAAAACATGTTTCAAGCAACTTGATCCATATCCACAACCATCGAAAATTTCCAACATTCGCAGAAAAGTACAAGTTTATTTTTAACTAACCACTTCAATGAAACAGCACACTCACCTTAGAGAGCCAAAAGACAAAAGCGAAAAGCCTCCTTCTCAACCTTGTGGTGGAGACTCGCCCCCCGATCCTAAAATATGAATGACACTACACTTAGAATAATTCATACTCCAATTCATATTAAAATGCAAGTAAAATGCGACAATAAGTCTAGCATATGCTCTCTTTTTTTTAATCTCCATCCCTAATATGATAATGAATGAAACCAATGCAATAAAAATGATGAATGATGTGCTTCAATGCTCAAAAAATGATTCACTGAGATTTGATACGAAAATTTCCAAGAATAAGGCTTAATTCATGACCAACGTGTACAGTTCTGACCATATCCAATGCATAATCATGAATTCTAAGAATTTCACTTAAACAGTTGAAAAGTACACTTCTTCCTCTTCGAATCGACAGGTCATTCATCAAAAACGGAGTTCGGGTAACCTTACTACGGCCTCGCGATCATAACTTAACGTAATTTTAAGACTGGAACAGAGACAGATTTTGGGTCAACTTCAACAGCAAATCTGTTATTGCTCAAGCATAACCACAATGCACGGGTTACATCGTTGGAAAGCTCTACGTGTCTAGTTTTCAGCAAAGCAAGCGGAATGTGTTTTCGAGTCTCGAGCTAGGAGATATGATTGTTTTTTCCAACTTGTGTCGGTGCTGTCAGCACTGTGAGTTCACAACAGCAGTTCGGTGCACGATTTTTAACTTTTTTTCCTCTTTGAGATAAATTCTGAAAATTTTACACAATAAACTAGACATGTATACCCAACTCCAGTAAAAATATCAGCAAATTACAAGGTCCCCAAGTCTGTGAAAAAAATCCATTAAGAATCTGACAGATTCACTCATGTAAAGCTCTAATTGATATGCCCTTAAGCCAAACGAATTTGCCAGGATAAAATCCATTCTCCTATGATCTAATTAGGGTTTAAACTATATGAATATACAGGTATATACATGTTTGATCAACACCCAAAACATAAATTAGGTATAATCTAGGGTTTACCTTCAATTAGTTCCCCAATTCTTCTTCTTCTTCTTCTTCTTCTTCTTCTTCTTCTTCTTGTTCTTCTCTCTCTCTCTCTCTCTCTCTCTCTCTCTCTCTCTCTCTACGTTTTACACTAACCGGTGGAGGAGTGGAACGGTGTAGAACATCGTAGAAGGTTAATTAGGGAAGAGTTATCCCATGTGGTTGGGTGTATGGGTTCAAATGAGCCATGTCTCATCTTTACCGTTCATTCCACCTACCAAGTTAAACCCTTTTAATTAACTTAATTAACCCCTCAAATTAAATCATGTATTGCTAATCAATTAATAAATAATATGCGGATGATAACACAACACATGAATCAAATAGCATGACCTATGCAACATAAAGTTAAATGTCATATGCAATGCATGTGCTTGCTCGGAACGGGTGTTACAATTCTCCCCTCCTAATAAAATTTCGTCCCCGAAATTTACTTACCTTGTCCAAACAAATGAGGGTATTGCTTCCGCATATCAATTTCAGCTTCCCACGTTGCATATTCTGTTGAACGACTCCTCCACAATACCTTTACTAGCGATATGGTTTTGTTACGAAGAACTTGTTCCTTGTGATCCAGAATCTGAATTGGTTGTTCCACGTAGGTCATATCATCTTTCAATTCCACCGTTTGAGGAACGACATTAGATAAATCTCCTTTGCACTTACGAAGCATGGATACGTGAAAAACATTGTGCATCTTAGCCAATTCTGAAGGTAAATCTAGCTGATAAGCTGACGAGCCCACCCGTTTTACAATCTCATAAGGCCCGAAATATCTTGGACTTAACTTGCCCTTTTTACCGAATCTCAACACCCCCTTCCATGGTAATACTCGAACAAATACTTGATCGCCCACATTAAACTCCAAGTCTCTTCGTCTTGTATCAGCATAACTTTTTTGCCGACTTTGCGCCACCTTCAACTGTTTTTGAATCACTTTTACCTTATCAATAGTAACTTTTACTAATTCTGGGCCTAGAAACTCCTCTTCGCTTACCAACTTCCTTTCACCCACCTCACCCCAACATACCGGAGTCCTGCATTTTCGGCCGTACAATGCTTCATATGGTGCCATGCCAATGCTTGAGTGATAACTATTGTTATATGCAAATTCAATAAGAGACAAATATTGATCCCAACTACCCCGGAAATCAAGTACACAAGCTCGCAACATATCCTCCAAAGTTTGAATTGTACGCTCGGACTGTCCATCAGTCTGAGGATGAAACGCTGTACTGAATTTCAGAGAAGTGCCCATTGCATTTTGAAGTCTAGGCCAGAATCGTGAAGTGAATCTAGGATCTCTGTCTGAAACAATAGAAACTGGAGCGCCATGTAATCGAACAATTTCATTCACATATATGCTAGCAAGTTTATCCAATGAATATGTGCTTTTAACGGCTAAGAAATGTGCAGATTTGGTAAGTCTATCCACGATCACCCATATACTATCATTTCCTGTTTTGGTTCGAGGTAATCCAAGGACAAAGTCCATAGTAATATGTTCCCATTTCCACTCCGGAATAGGAAGAGGTTGCAGCAAACCTGCAGGATGTTGATGTTCTATCTTTACTTGTTGGCATACCAAACACTCGGATACAAATTTGGCAATTTCACGCTTCATACCAGCCCACCAATAATTCTCTCGAAGGTCACGATACACTTTGGTACTGCCAGGATGCATAGCATATGCGCTACTATGAGCCTCTTCAAGAATTTCTCTTTTCAAGGACGGATCATTAGGTACACATAACCGGTTCCCAAAATACAAAACATTTCCATCTCTCATTGCAAAGTCCTTCTGCTTTCCTTCTCTAATCTTTTTCTTATCTCTTCCAAATTCTCATCGGATTGTTGCATTTCTCGAATACGATCTACCAAAAGGGGTTTAAGAGTAAGGCTAGCTAGTAGGACTGTTCCATTAACGGAAAGTTTTACCCGCAAGGAATGTAGATCAGCAAGTAAATTCTCTTGTATGCCCCGCAAAGAAGCCAAAGTGCCCGCAGATTTTCTACTCAAAGCATCAGCTACTACATTGGCTTTACCCGGATGATACTGAATTGTGCAATTATAGTCTTTCACTAACTCCATCCATCTACGTTGTCTTAAGTTCAGCTCCCGTTGTGTGAACAGATATTTCAAGCTCTGATGGTCGGTGTAGACTTCACAAGTTACCCCATACAGGTAATGCCTCCACAACTTCAATGCAAAAACTATAGCAGCCAATTCTAGATCATGGGTGGGATAATTATGTTCATGAGGTTTCAGTTGTCTAGAGGCGTATGCAATTACTTTGCCATGCTGCATCAAAACACAACCCAATCCTTGTCTAGAAGCATCACTATAAATGACAAACCCATCATCACCTGAAGGAAGAGCTAATACTGGTGCGGTAGTTAACCTTTTCTTTAGCTCCTGAAAACTCTTTTCACAATCTTCAGACCACACAAATTTTACCCCTTTTCGAGTTAATCAGGTCAAAGGCACAGCAATAGAAGAAAATCCTTGAACAAACCTGCGGTAATAATCAGCCAAATCCAAGAAACTGCGAACTTCCGTCACACTAGTCGGCCTCTCCCAATTGGTAACTGCCTCTATCTTCTTAGGATCAACAGAAATTCCATCCCCTGATACAACATGTCCCAAAAACACAACAGATTCTAGCCAAAAATCGCATTTACTGAACTTTCCATATAACTTCTTTTCACGTAGAGTTTGTAATGCGATTCGAAGGTGACTTTGTTGCTTTGACACATTCGATCGCTGCCCAGATTGAAATCCCCGAGATTGACTCCCACCTTGGCTCTGAAAAGTAGAAGTTCCTCTCCCTCTATTTGTGGATTGTTGGCCCAAGTTCCTTCCACCTGATGTAGATTCAAATTTTCTTTTCTTATTCTGCTCCCGTTGTTCATTCAATAATCCCAAATCCCGTTCTAAATTTGTTGCCACTTCGATCATGTCCGCAAAATTATTTAACCGTTGATTTACCACATAAGGCCGAAGTTCTATATTCAACCCATCCTCAAACATTCTGCACTTGTCCTCGTCTGTGCTAACAAGATTCAAAGCGAAACGTGATAAAGTTGTAAACCGAGCTTCATACTCTGCTACCGTCATATTTCCCTGCTCCAACTTCATAAATTCCCGTCTCTGACCCATTTGGTAACTCCTTGGGAAATACTTTTCATGAAAAACTTTGGTGAACATAGCCCAAGTGATAACTGTAGGTATAGGAGGAGCATCATTATTTTCAGGATTTGTCATTGGTGCAGACAGTCTTTGTTTGGTAACCTCCCACCAACGTCGAGCATCTCCTTTAAACATAAAGGTAGCCAACAAAACCTTTTGTTCATCTGTCACAGCCATTATCTGAAAGATTTCCTCTATCTTTTTTATCCATTCCTCGGCATCCAACGGGTTAGGTGGTCCATCAAACTCTGTAGGCCCAAGCTTTTTAAACCGACTATATATGGTGTCCCGCTCAGTGCGTGCCCCAAAGAAATTCGCTTGAGCAGCTGCTTGAGACTCGAAATATCTTGCCTGTTGAGTTGTTAATTGCACTATCGCATCCAATATTCTACTGTCCATAGTTAGCTGATTTTGTGCATTGCTAGGATTTCCCCCTCCAGCATTATCATGATGACCATCGCGGTCCATAGCTAGATATGCAAAAATTTATCAAAATAACATCTCAAATAACAAAAGTAAATGCATGACATGTTTCATGATCATTCTATTCCTCCCCATCCCCACGGACACAAGACAAACACCCTATGGTCCACCACTAGTCTAAACACGGCTAGTCTACAGAATTTAAAACCTATGCCATACCTGAAACGACCCGCCCTAAGAAGATTAGCAAAAACTGCCTCAATGAAAGCTAAAATATCAACCTTAAAACATTCAATCCATAAACGCAAGATAAAGCCAATCAAAAAGATTACACATGTCTTCCAAGAATAACATTTACAAAAGAACTATACAATATGAGTTGTATCCACACATGCGACAATTCTCAAAAATTGCTATCACACTATGTCCTATGCCAAAAGATCCCAAGTCGACCCTCATCTCCACTCCTACAGCCTGTCAGACCAACAGTGGACCAAAACTCTATTTCGAATACCTGAAAGGATTGTGAGTGTTACTGCTTCATCCAAGCGAAAAGCATAAAATAGTTTATAAAAGCAAACATGGATCAAGTAAAGCTTCCAATCACACTTGCGAGAAACATATTATTTTTCACAACAAGTAAATAAGCAACAATATTCCAAGAAGCCATAGGGTTGCTTCCCTCGCAACCAGGAGTTATGACGGTACCGTGACCCTGTGAACAGGGTACTTTCAACAATTGATACCCCTGTTTGTGTACAACAAACAGACAATTTATACCCTTCTTGTGTACATCAAGAAGAAAGCAAATCCAACCAGCAATACAACTATGGCATGCTCTTGAAATAAAAACATGTTTCAAGCAACTTGATCCATATCCACAACCATCGAAAATTTCCAACATTCGCAGAAAAGTACAAGTTTATTTTTAACTAGCCACTTCAATGAAACAGCACACTCACCTTAGAGAGCCAAAAGACAAAAGCGAAAAGCCTCCTTCTCAACCTTGAGGTGGAGACTCGTCTCCCGATCCTAAAATATGAATGACACTACACTTAGAATAATTCATACTCCAATTCATATTAAAATGCAAGTAAAATGCGACAATAAGTCTAGCATATGCTCTTTTTTTTTTTAATCTCCATCCCTAATATGATAATGAATGAAACCAATGCAATAAAAATGATGAATGATGTGCTTCAATGCTCAAAAAATGATTCACTGAGATTTGATACGAAAATTTCCAAGAATAAGGCTTAATTCATGACCAACGTGTACAGTTCTGACCATATCCAATGCATAATCATGAATTCTAAGAATTTCACTTAAACAGTTGAAAAGTACACTTCTTCCTCTTCGAATCGACAGGTCATTCATCAAAAACGGAGTTCGGGTAACCTTACTACGGCCTCGCGATCATAACTTAACGTAATTTTAAGACTGGAACAGAGACAGATTTTGGGTCAACTTCAACAGCAAATCTGTTATTGCTCAAGCATAACCACAATGCACGGGTTACATCGTTGGAAAGCTCTACGTGTCTAGTTTTCAGCAAAGCAAGCGGAATGTGTTTTCGAGTCTCGAGCTAGGAGATATGATTGTTTTTTCCAACTTGTGTCGGTGCTGTCAGCACTGTGAGTTCACAACAGCAGTTCGGTGCACGATTTTTAACTTTTTTCCCTCTTTGAGATAAATTCTGAAAATTTTACACAATAAACTAGACATGTATACCCAACTCCAGTAAAAATATCAGAAAATTACAAGGTCCCCAAGTCTGTGAAAAAAATCCATTAAGAATCTGACAGATTCACTCATGTAAAGCTCTAATTGATATGCCCTTAAGCCAAACGAATTTGCCAGGATAAAATCCATTCTCCTATGATCTAATTAGGGTTTAAACTATATGAATATACAGGTATATACATGTTTGATCAACACCCAAAACATAAATTAGGTATAATCTAGGGTTTACCTTCAATTAGTTCCCCAATTCTTCCCCTTCTTCTTCTTCTTCTTCTTCTTCTTCTTCTTCTTCTTCTCTCTCTCTCTCTCTCTCTCTCTCTCTCTCTACGTTTTACACTAACCGGTGGAGGAGTGGAACGGTGTAGAACACCGTAGAAGGTTAATTAGGGAAGAGTTATCCCATGTGGTTGGGTGTATGGGTTCAAATGAGCCATGTCTCATCTTTACCGTTCATTCCACCTACCAAGTTAATCCCTTTTAATTAACTTAATTAACCCCTCAAATTAAATCATGTATTGCTAATCAATTAATAAATAATATGCGGATGATAACACCACACATGAATCAAATAGCATGACCTATGCAACATAAAGTTAAATGTCATATGCAATGCACGTGCTTGCTCGGAACGGGTGTTACATTTATTATTTCGTATTAATAATATAACTAGTTTTTATTTCTTTTATTTGTTTGTATTTTAGTAAAGTGCATGACACTTTTTCATCGTCCTACACACTTTGAAGTTGAAGAGAAGTTATTTGGACAAGTGGCATGCTCCTACACACTACACACTTTGTAATTTGTGGGAAGTTATTTGGACACTTGGAAGATGATTAGAAGAATGAAGAGTAGTGAGAAGTTAGGAAGTTATTTCCTACACATTTTGTTTTTCTATAAAATAGCCTCTTTTGGCAAACTCCCTCAACAAATCAAAGTCTTAACTTTGTTTTTAATTTTTGTCTTCCTAACCCACTTCTGGGTTATAATTAGGAGTAGGATTCATATTCTAAGACTAACTTAGAATATTCGATGTATCACTCGTGTCGATAGAGCAATACCTTGTAAAAATTACAAAGTCTATTTGTTATTTTTCTTCCTCTCCATCGATCCCACTGCACTAAACCATCAATCCACTCCGCCCAATCGATGGGTCGATTCCGTTCTTGAAGATTGGCGGGAGACGGTCTTCTTTTACGAGTTGATTCATCACCACCAAAAATAGCATTTGATTCATTCGCCATTTCTCTTCTGGTAAAGTCCTGAAATACGGTAAGGAACCTCAAATCCGTTTGTGGAGACAAGCTTCATTCGCCCTTATTTTTGTTGTTGGCATTGTTTCCCGAAACTCTATCAATTTCGATCGAAGGAAAAAATAGGTAAATAATTTTGGCGCTAGAAGGAGGGCATCATTGCTAAATCGAAAGTAATGGTAGAGATCGATGTGAAAATAAAAACCTTGCATGTAAGGCTTTAACAATTTACAAAAATAAAATAACGGCCATTTGTTGGCCAACTCTTGAATCATTCTAGAAAAGAAAAGAACCGACAGAAATGGATAATGGCTATAATGGCCAATTCTTGAGTTTGTTTGCATATATGGATGATATCTGGGAGAAGCAAGATCAAATATTAATAAAAGCCTTGCAAGGCTTGACAATTTATTCATGCAAAGAAAAGCCATTCGATGGCTAATTCTTAGTCCTTGTTCGGTTGAGGGTTTTGAGTTGTGTTTTTGAATAAAGGTAGAGAGAGAAATGAGAGTAATGATTGTGGAGAGAGGTAAAAAGTAGAGAGAGATAGAGTGAACAATGAGAGTAATGATTGAAAAGTTACAGAGAGAAAGAGTAAAAAAGTTACTTTTTCCAAAATTTTGGGTTTGGAGTTCCAAACCGAACAAGGCCTTAGTGGTTCTGGAAGGTTTTGCCTTTGAATGGGGCAAAAGATTCTTCAAGTTCATCTTTTGAACAGTTTGTTTTCCGATAAAACAAAATAATAATGGCTTTAGCTTATATTTATACACACGTCCATATTGTTTAAGGATGTGGAGGAGAAACAGAAGCCAATAATGAAAATGGCTCTTACTTATATTTGGCCAAACATAGGCCAATGGCTACTCATTAAATGTTTCGTTCCAGATTTTACAAGAAAATCAGAGCATATGTGGCCAATTATGAAATGAGAAATAGTTCTCTTTTGCTATGGAATTTGCAGGGGGGCAAATTCATCTTTAAAAAGTCAAATTGGTAAAACAAAATGGCTTGGGATGTTGAAACATTAAGCCTTACATGGAAGGTTTGAACAGTTAAATTTTTCAAAGAAGGCCAAAAAATCTCTGTCGATTAATGAGAAGGCCAAACAAAATAAATGGTTCCGGTACCCATTCACTTAATTTGGCCAAATTAAGCCATTTGTTAAAGATTATGACCACCAAAAGGACCAGTGCACTGATACGTGTTGGTTTTGGAAGGAAATTGGCCTTACAACCACCAATGGCAGTAAAATGGCCAATATATTGATGTCTTTTGCTCTGAATTTTCCAATTACCTAAGGCTGACAAACTTTATCCAATTTGTTTGGATATCAACAGAAAAAGAAATCAATTTGTTTGCCCATGGATGCAGGTTATGATCCCTGTTGATTGGAAAATCCTTGTGTCAATAACGGACAAGGCTTCTAGCACCGGTATTATTTGGCTTTGCCAAATAAACTTGGGGGGCAAACTCATCTTCTAGCACCAGTATTATTTGGTTTTGCCAAATAAACTTGGGGGGCAAACTCATCTTTAAAAGCCAAATTATGTAAAGAAAGTGGCTTTGACATTGAAACTCGAATGGAGTTGAATCATGAAAGTAATTCGACTAGAGTTTTTAATTTAGACCATGAATGGTCAAAATTTAATGGTCAAAATAGAAAATGATCCCTCCGCCCATCTATACAGATTAAGAATGGTGAAAACCTAACCATGGAATATGAGTTTAAGCCAATCATAGCAGTGAATTTTTGATGGTCGAGGGATAAGCTATTTGTTTTGGCTTTGGTTGAAATACACCCAGTGATTAGTTTATGCCATCTGTTCCACTATTGATCTTTGGCAGGCGCAAGATTTCTCTGTCGAGGACTATATACAAATGGCCAACTGTAGTCTATAGTCTTTGGCCAAAGTTTATATACAATATGGCTCGCTGTATAGCCTCTGATATCTATTTGGCCAAAGTTTGCTTCAGGGAACTAATCGACAGAGCCATGTTATTTTCAACAGTGATTTTTACGCCTTCAAGGCTTTGTTATATCAGTCGAAAACTGAAAAGGTTGGTGTAAAATGTATCTAAAACTCTTCGAGAGTTAGAGGCATAAATGTTTACACCATAAAAGGTTATCACCCGTCGATATCGACAGAGGGTTGATTTAAAAACTAGTTAAATTATTCACTTTGGTTACGTTAACACTTCACCCAAATGAATAAAGGGGGTATTGTTTATACCATATTTCACTACCTGTCGATGATCGACTGGAAGGTGACGATTATGAGAATACTTCCTATTTTATTATTTCGTATTAATAAGTTTAACTAGTTTTTATTTCTTTTATTTGTTTGTATTTTAATAAAGTGCATGATACTTTTTCATCGTCTTCATCGTCCTACACACTTTGAAGTTGAAGAGAAATTATTTGGATAAGTGGCATGCTCCTACACACTTTGTAGTTTGTGGGAAGTTATTTGGACACTTGGAAGATGATTAGAAGAATGAAGAGTAGTGAAAAGTTAAGAAGTTATTTTCTGCACATTTTGTTTTTCTATAAAATAGCATCTTTTGGCTTCATTGTAAACTTCCTCAACAAATCAAAGTCTTAACTTTGTTTTTAATTTTTGTCTTCCTAACCCACTTCTGGTTTATAATTAGGAGTAGGATTCACATTCTAAGACTAATTTAGAATATTTGATGTATCGCTCGTGCCGATAGATCGATATCTTGGAAAAATAACAAAGTCCATTTGTTATTTTTCTTTTGCTCCATCAATCCCACTTCACTAAACCATCAATTCACTCCGCCCAATCGATGAGTCGATTCCGTTCTTGAAGATTGGCGGGTGACGGTCTTTTTTACGAGTCGATTCATCACCACCAAAAATAGCATTTAATTCACTCGTCATTTCTCTTCTGGTGAAATTCTGAAATACGGCAAAAAACCTCAAATCCATTTGTAGAGACAAGCCGCATTCATCTTATTTTTATTGTTGGTATTATTTCCCGAAATCTCTATCGATTTCGATAAAATAGGTAAGCAATAGTGAAAGGCAAAAGGGGTACAAGGTGTGGGGCGTTTCCACAGGCAGGCGGCGCCCATTGGTCTATGGCGAAGGGGGGGAAAGTTCTGCTAGTATAACCGTATAAACGAAGGAATACAAGGTAAAGTTGAAAGGCTGTTTTGGTCACTTCACTTTCTTAGATGAAGTCTTTAGCCTATTATCTAACACACGGCAAAAAGGACTGTCAATTACGCCACGGAACTCACGCCAATCGTCCCCTGTTTGGCGGAGTATTGAAGGACCCTTTTTTAATAACAACAAAATATTCGGACTAGTTTGTACACAAATTGAATAATTTCAGGGTCCTGAAGTCAAAGATCGGATAAGGCCCGGCCAAGAATTTAAAATGCTTGACCGATTCGAACATTCAACTTCATTCATGACAGACACTTATTAGCTTTTTAATACCCACCCGGCTTAACCCTTACGGTCTCCTTTTCGGTCCTTTTAAATTGCAACTCATCGGGGCATGAATGATAGTAAAACCCTAGCTAAAGCCCCCCAATTCACACCTTGATCTCTACCTCACAACACCCAACATGGATGAGCATTTCATCACAATGAGGGGGCTTCCCATCATCTTTCTAGTATTCTCCATGGTGTTTTCTTGTGCAAACTCAGATGCAGCCAAGGACAGGGAGGAGTGCACAGAGCCGTTGGTGGGGCTCGCCATGTGTCTGCCTTACGTTGGTGGAAACGCCAAGGCTCCAACGCCAGATTGCTGCAGTGGTCTCAAGCAAATCCTCAAGACCAACAAGAAGTGTTTGTGTGTGATTATTAGAGACAGAAATGATCCACAACTTGGGCTTACCATTAATGTCACACTTGCTTTAGGGCTACCTTCTGTTTGCAATGCCCCTATCAATGTCTCCCTATGCCCTGGTATGTCTTCTACTCTTAAAGTTACCATAATCGAACTTTTTTCGGGAAAATATTCTTCTAAGATGTTGAATTGGTGCAGCTCTTCTCCACATGGATCCTAATTCACCAGAAGCTCAGGTCTTCAATCAATTCGGCCATTCCTCGAATGACAGCGCCAGTACCCCAGCCAGCAGCCCTGTTCCTAGTGGTAATCCAAACAACTCTTTCACTAGCTATTTCTTCAGCCCATTTGGGATGTCTAAAAGAAATTGTTTTTTCTCAAAATCATGCACCATATCTCAAGTAAATATCCATTTCCTTTGAAATGATAATTGCTGAGAAAACTGGCCTTTCAGAGAAACAAAAATCAGGTGTTTTTTTTTTTTTTTGAACAGAAAATTTATTTTATTAATCTTGAAATTGTTATGAGACTAATAGGAGTAAGGAAATGTTCACAGAACCAAAATAAGAGCCTTGTTCTTTTTGATGTTTTATTTTGTTTTCTAATCATTACCTTATATTTTTCTCTAATTATTACTCTATTTCTCCAATTATTAATTTCCTTTCTCTCTCTATCTCTCTCCACTCATTACCTCTCTCTCCAATCATTATCCTGTTCCTGAATCTCTTTATCTATTACCAAAACCAAAATACCTAAAGTTACCAAACGAACAAAGCCCGTGTTTTGATTTCATACCTGTGTATGATAGTACGTAGGATTTTATGTTTGTGGAAACAGCTGAAGCCAATGCCACAAGTACTGGTAGCAGCAGTGGAACAGATGTCCAAGAAAAGAGCGATAGCCATTCTTGGAGTGGGAAGAGATGGCTCGGATTGGAAGCTGTCATAGCTGGTGGGCTCTTAACGTGGCTTCTAATCACTTCACACTGGTTCATAGTATAGGACTTAAAAAGAGCTCATTCAGTTGGATAAATTAAATGAAGTCCTGTTATTTCTTTGTTTGTGTGACCACTAGGCATACATCTTGAATATGAGTCATATGACACTGATTTTTGTTCGACGTTGCCTCTTATCTCTCTCTCTCTCTGGGCCAAAAGTTCCAAACAGATACCCAAGGGTTAGTCCAGTTCGTTAGTAGGTTTACTTCTCACATAATTAACCAAGGTTCGATTAATTCTTGAGGTTATACCGTAACAAAATAATATCTTTTGAATTCTCTAATTTCGGCGTGGATAACATGTCTTTAACCAGACTGGGGAGTAAATTAATTGAGATGAACGTAAGCTGACCTGGACACCTGTGACCATCAAACACACACAACCCCCCACCCCAAGGGCCAAACAGATAGTCCAGCCTTTTCTTTTTGATTTGATGCCAATATATACACCGCCCAAAATTCCAATTACGGAGTACTTTATGGTGATGGGATCATTTGACTCGAAAGAGAATAATTTATTCTCGAAGCTCTGTGAATAAGTTATTAAAGAGCTCAATTTCGGCCGTGAAAAAAATGTTTTAAATGATTCAAATTAAAAATAAATTATTACCTATAATAGATCATTTATTAGTGAGCGGTAATAGGATTGTGCTTCCGTGAATAATTTATTCACAATTCCTCTATGAATAAGTTATGGAAATTGAAATTCGCACTCCACTTTTTACTGATGGCGTTTCACTTTGTTCATAAAATTACTAACAACTTCACGTTAAAATTAAAACGCCATCAGTAAAAAGTAAAACGCGAAAATCAGTTTCCTAAGGTTTTTTTTTTTGGTAAAGAAATCAGCGTCCCAAGTTATTCTCGTCTTGAAAATGGATTGAGTACTCTTCTCCAATCTGAAATGAATGTGGTGGATGTTGTCTCTTTCCTGACCAGACAATTTCAAGATAGGGACTTTATGGACAAGGTGACCAGTGAAGGTACGGGGTAAAGAGACTTCGCAGGTAATATTCCAAGTGAAAGTTCAAAGATACTCCTATTTTTTGTTCCTCAGTTGTGTTCAGATTTGAAAATGAAATCTTGATAAAAAGAGGACTTGAAAATGAAACATGTGAGAGTCCTCCATCACCTCTCAACTAGCGGGGCTGGAGCAAAATTCTGCATGGACTGTCCCACAAGTTGATAGTGCTTAGAAAGTTTCGAGCCTAAGACTTACTAATAGGGAACAAAATTTTTAAGTCTTTTAGATCATTGCCATATATAGTACCGGGGTGCCGCTGGTTAATGAGGCTCAACTTGTATTCTTAAATATTATTTCATAAAAATGTGTTGATATATTTATAATTGTTTTTTTTTTTTGTAACAAATAAAGACTTGATTCAATTCTCTTGTGGTTTTTGAATGAAAGCTATCGAGACATTTTTTTTATTGATCCGAACCATTCGCCTTTTAAACCATTAAATTTTTTGTTATTTGTA
This sequence comes from Rhododendron molle, assembly GCA_025413875.1. Classification (NCBI taxonomy): domain Eukaryota; kingdom Viridiplantae; phylum Streptophyta; class Magnoliopsida; order Ericales; family Ericaceae; genus Rhododendron; species Rhododendron molle. Next base: position 6,252,893 of record CM046394.1, on the reverse strand, counting down.
CGAAAAATCAAGTTGTTTGAATACTAAAAAATGTGTAATCTATAAGTAAAATTTAACACTATTTACGGAACCGGGGATGGCCCATGCCACTCCCCCCTCTACTTAGCTCCACCCATGCATAATACCATCGGCCCAACTTCTTAAGATTATCAAGTTCAAAATCAATTGAAGCGCTATATTTTTTTAACCACAGTTGGGCAAAATTCATGGCAATGGATCCGGGCAAATTTGCGCGCATCTCAACTAATACTGATTTCTGAAATTAACAACCGGACAAAATTTAATAGCCTCAAAGTTTGGAATGCTTGTAATTGAGAGACTTAATGGATCGCAACCTTATTTTGGTCACAAAAGCCACTGCATTTTCAGTTTTAATTCACTCTTGTTCTCTCTTTTTTCCTTCTTTCAAATAATCTTCGAATTCTATCTACTCCACTTTACTGGAATAACAGGGAATGGTATTCGAAATACGGTATACCCAAGCAACCCATGGTGATCTGATTCACATAATTCTTCAAAACGGTCTTCCTTCGCGCTCTCAATTCTAACTTTGCGCTCGAGCTCTCAATCCTCGCACTCAAGAATTGTACGTTGTTTGACAGTTTTTGAAAGACATTTTCACTTTCACGCTTGCGCTCTCGCACCCACACATGCACACACATTATGTATGTGACTTTGGATGGTGATGCTCAAAGCGGTGGTGGTCTTGTATGTAAATACATATAGTCAAAATTGGTGATGTTCATTCATTTAAAGCCCAAAAATACTGAGAAAGTTGGCCGCAATTGTTGAATGGTGAAATGATCCGGGGATGGAGTCTCAACTTTCCTCTCTTAAAGGAATTCGACAAAGGAAACTCATTTTCGGGCTCCACTTTTTACTGATGGCGCTCCATTTTTAACGTGAAGTTACTAATAACTTCATGAACAAAGTGGAGCCCTATCAGAAAAAAGTAGAGCGTGAATATCAAAATCCTTCGATAAAAAGTCATTAGTGTATTGTTTTTAGTAATGAAGAGTGTCCCGATGAACCGGACTAATCTCTCCAGCACCTCCCGCAGCCCTTTCCATACGTTTGCGTGAGGTGAGTTGGCCCCAATGACAAATCGTTGCCAAGGGAAATCGACTTTGCAACCTTGGAATGGTAAGTCCTGCTGTGACAAGTCGGTTAAACCACTGCGACAATTCCCTTGCGTACTTAAGGGCTAAATATATTCTTTCTTCTGTGTACCTTGTGTATTTTATGGTGCCATATGAAATTCGTTTCTACAACACTCACCAAAGTAATTATAAATTAGATGTTTCAGATCATAATTGTGAGCCCAATACGGTCTAGTATTTGTGTAAAATCTTATAAATCGCGAGAGAAATGAAGCAGACGAATATTTAATTTGTGAGATAACTTAAGCTCTTGTTCGGTTATGGGTTTTGAGTAGTGTTTTTGAATAAAGGTAGAGAGAGAAATGAGAGTAATGATTGTGGAAAGAGGTAAAAAGTAGAGAGAGATAGAGTGAAAAATGAGAATAATGATTGAAAAGTTAGAGAGAGAAAAAGTAGAAAAATTAATTTTTCCAAAATTTTGGTTTATAGTTCCAAATCGAACAAGGCCTAAAAGATGAAAGGACCAAAGGCTGTTGAGTGTATGTTTTTGTTTGGTCAATAAAGACAGAAAGAATGTTATTTTCCGCCGAGGCAAAAAAAATAAAAAGAATGTTATTTTCCGTCAATTTCGATAAACCTTTTAGTAAAGCTACAACTTTTAAAATTAACATAGTACTAATTAATTAGAGAAAAACTTTTTAAAGAGACTCCCTTAAATTAAGTTTACGGAGGCCAATCTTGACCATCCAAAAGTATTTTGGACGATCCAGACTAAAGACTAACATTAACGGTTAAGAAATATTTATTACCGGTAATAGTTTAAAAACGTATCTCAACCGTTCATTGCTGAAACGGACGGGTGATATTGTGTCCGCCGTGAGTAATTAAGTTTCTCTCGAGTCTCAATTAATTAAGCCCATCCTCCATTCAGTTTTGTTTTGGTGCATGTGCATCGCTGACTGTTAGTTACGATCGGTTGAACGAAATGGACCCACTAACCCCAACAATTGGTTGATAATCTGTTTTCTTAGTACAAAGTAGTAATAAAAAACTTTTCTTATGTTAATTCCCGAAGTTCAGGCACAAAAATGTCAACTGGGGTGTCATACAGACAAAACAGACGATCTCAGCCCAGCCCCACATTTTATTGTACAAGTACCGTTCTGCCCTCCTATACGTTAAACCTAGAAAGGTTTGCAGGTGCAGCTGAGTTACATACATCATCTGCAGGCGGGTGCGGGTCCAGGAGCGCTAGTGTGGAAATGTCTTTAAACACCTTTCAAACAATAAATTTTGTGAGCGTGAGGATTAAGAGCTGGGAGCGAAAGCCATTTGGAAGGATTAATAAATTGGTGGCAGGGTCTAAATTGTCTTCCACCTTATGTATGCTCTGAAATGATCATTATTTTTTACAATAATAAGAATCAGATCAGACGGTGGTGCTAATTTTTAAACCGGAGTATATCCGGTAATTACATTACTCCTAAAATTAATATGTTGAAAAGACCAGATACGGTTTTTGTAATTTGTAGAGTGCAACATTACTTTTGCCAGAATGAAGTACAACTTTCTGCTGCATCCAAGGCTCTCGCTTTGCCCTTTTTGTAATGCTACGTGGCTTTGGAGAAAGCCAGTATTTGCTCTGGTCTTCGCTCGCACTCTTAATTCTTGCTCTGCACTTGCGCTCTCAATTCTCGCACTTGATCAAGAATTGTAGTTGTTTGAGAGTTTTTGAAAGACATTTTCACTTTCACGCTTGCGCTCTCGCATCCACACACATTATTTATGTGACTTTGGATGTTGATGCACAAGGCAGTGGTGGTCTTGTATGCGAATACATAGGGACAAAATTGGTGATGTTCATTCATTTAAAGCCCAAAAATACTGAGAAAGTTGGCCGCAATTGTTGAACTGTGACATGATCCGAGGATGGAGTCTCAACTTTCCTGTCTTACAGGAATTCGATAAAAAGTCATTAGTGTATTTTTTTAAATAGTAACGAAGAATGTTTCGATGAATCGGACTAATCTCTCCAGCCCCTCTCGTAGCTCTTTTCACACATTTACTTGAGGTGAGATGGCCTCAAGGACAAATCCCCTTAACATTAGTATATATATATATGATAATTGTTCCTTAATTAAAAAAAAAGAAGAATATAACAAGTCATGGTCGGTATATTATGTAATTGTAAGTTTAACCAGGTATGTACTTGAGTTCCTTATCTTGAATTTAAATCCATTTATTTATTTATCTCCATAATCCCTTCGCAGGACTAAATATATTCCTTTGTATACCCTGGCCCGTGTATTTTATGGTTCTATATGATATTTTTTTTCCTACAACACTCACCAAAGTAATTAGATGTTTTAGATCATAATCGTGACCCCAATATGTTGTAGTAATCGTGTAAATCATATTCAAAAAGAATGGTTTCATTTTTGTTAAAAGTCGCGAGAAAAAATGGAAGAAAAATGAAGCAGACAAATTATTGCGACGAGACCATCTTCCGTCAACTTCTAAAATTATCATAGAGTAGTAGTAATTAGGGCAATTAAGACCCATCTTCCATTCTATTTTGTTCTGGTATGCATCATTGTCCATTGACCGTTAGTTAAGATCGGTTTGAACGAAATGGACCCACTAACCCTAACAAGTAAGATTACTTAATAAAATCTTTTCACATGGAGTACTGTAATTTCCAAAGTTCAGGGAAAAAATTTCAGTGCCGAGTGAGTACCACGTAGTGTCCGCTAGCTCATCCGATCCGTCCATTGCGTATTTGAACGGTTCAGATTTGAAGAGAGAAAAAGAAGAGCGAAAGTGTTGGAGTGAGAAGAGAGAGAGAGGGTTTTAATCTGAGCCGTCCAAAAATGTATCAGATGGCTCACATGCGTCGAGTGGGTGCCACGTCGGCAATACCCGCTCGGCACTGAAAAACTCCTCAAAGTTCAGACACAAATGTCAACTGGGTGTCATACGGACAAAACAAACGATCTCAGCCTAGGCCCACATTTTATTGTGCAAGTACCGTTCTGCCCTCCTATCTCTCTGTTAAACCTAGAAAGGTTTTGCAGGCGCATCTAAGTTAATACATAATCCGCGGAAGGGTGCGGATCCGGGAGCGCAAGTGTGAGAATGTCTTTAGAAACCTTTTAAACAATTAATTTCATGAGTGTAAGGATTGAGAGCACAGAGCGAGAGGAACGGGAGCGAAAGCCATTTTAGTGGACTAAATTGTTGGCAGGGACTGAATTGTCTTTCCACCTCATGTATGCTCTAAAATGATTATATTTATTATTTTTTACAATAATAAGAATCAGATCAGACAGTTGTGCTAATTGTTAAACCGTATATCCGGTAATTACATTACTCCTAAAATTACGTTGAAAAGACCAGATACGGTTTTTGTACTGTAATTTGTACGTATTTTGTATAGTGCAACATTACTTTTACCAGAATGAAGAACAACTTTCTGCTGCATCCAAGGCTCTCACTTTGCCATTTTGTAACGCTGCGTGGCTTTGGAGAAAGCCAGTATTTGTCCTGGTAATAGTAGCATCCATGTACAATTTCCTCTGAGGGCGAGAGCGAAGCAAGAACCAAATGGGGTAGAAAAGAGTATGACTTCACGCAATAGTCTTTGAACCTTCCTCTCTCTAGAGAACGGTTCTCTCTAGAGAACGGTTTTCAGAGGAAGTAAGAGAGGTATGAATTCGAATTTCTAATGGAAGAATTTAGTTTTTTTTTCCCCCTCTCTTTCTTTGGGTAGAAGTGCAATATGTGGATAGCTAGGATTGATTTGTGGGTGTTGCGAATACCCTAATTTTGGGTTATCAGGCAATTGGATAGTGCCCAGAAAATTTACTTGATTGAATGTTTTGGGTTAGGAGGCTGTTTGTTTGTATACACATGAAAATTTGGTGGGTTGGTGGAGTTCAACGTAGTTTAAATCTTGGGATAATTTCTTTTGATCTGCAGAATTGTGTTCTTGCATAGTTTTAGTTAAGTTAGGAAAGATATGAGAAACGAAAAAGTGAATAGCTGATTGATGGGTAAGATAGTATATAGTTTTATTGCAATGAGAGGGGCACGCAGTCATAGAACTTGGAAAATATTTCTGGAATTTTGTTCTTTGAGTATTTCAGGAATTGGGAGAACAAATAGTTTCCTAATTCACCAAATGAGACTTCTTTATTTTCCCTAAGTACCCCACGGAGAGTCTTTTTGTCACTTCTTCAACTTCTTCACAACTGTGGACCTGGTTGTCAAGATGGATAGGGAGTGGGGAGTTTAGTTGAAGAGCTAATGATGAAGAGAAATGTGCTATTGTGTTTTTACCACTGAATCAGGATTGCTGCAAATGACAAATTCGTGATGTTAGAATTTCCCTACCCCCACATTTCCCCTTTTTGTTGTACGAATGGTTGAAGTCCATTTTCCTGCCATTGCAAGAAATGCATTCCCAGTTCTCTGTTGACACTTACTAATGCTATTGCTCGCTTTCATGTGGGTTTCATCTTTCAGTTGCCAAACCAGTGAAAATTGAAAATGTGCCCAAATTCAACAAATAGGAATGCAAGCATGTGACTGATGGGTTTCTAATTTTTCCATTTCGCATATTGCTTCCCTTAATCACTGTCTGTCTCTCCCTAAACTCGAAAGCTACTTGTATTGTTTTATCCTTAATTGCAGTGGATCATGTGCTTGGAAACATACTACATGTTTCTGTTAACCTGAATGTTATTCTGTTGGACATGAACCTATGCATATGGTGTTTTATATATGACTCAATTATCGTGCTTGAAAATATTTAGTTTGCAAGTTCATTTTCGGGATTGATTACAAATTTACAATTTCTTTTTTTTATCCTTCTGAAGCTCAGTTTAGAATTTCAGGGTTGCCATTGCTAGGGGGAATCCAATAGTTAGTGTTTCACGAAGTAATGATTAATGATATGGGGGATGAGGAATCATGCACCAAGCCCCTTCAAAGGTGGTCTGTCGTTTTTTATGGTGTGGGACACATGCTCAATGACATAACATCTGCTTGCTGGTTCACTTATCTCCTAGTGTTCTTGACAGACATTGGATTGTCCCCAAGGTACACTTTCACTCCTGGTTTCAACTTAGATTTTGGTTGCAACAAATGTGATAATGTTTGTTTCTTTTTTACCTTCTACTCATTTAAGAATATCATTTTTTGGATTCGGCACATAGTGTACCCGAAATACAAAGATTCATGAATGGATGGGGTTGCTAATAGGAACGTACATTTTCTATAGTTGGTGAAAGGCCACAACAATAGTTCAATCAGAGTGAGTTTGATTGTTTGATGGTATCAATGATTCAACATTATGGAAGGTCCTTATTCAATCACTGTCTCATCAACTTGAGAAGTTATTAGAAGGCGTTTGGGTGAAAGTTAGCCTTTTGATTCTATTCAGATGAAGTTGTTGGCCTTAGACTATAAACTTCCTCACATTTGAGAGCAAAGCTCTTACCATTGGTTCAAGCTATAGACTATGAATTGCAAAAGAACTGTGTGCTTCACTTTATCCTCCCTTGGTACACTCTCGGCAACCCCAAATTGAGAAAAAAGAAAAGAGGATAGAGCAAAGAGAGAAGTGCTATTTGTGTGAGTTATGAGTCATCCGAACTCCAACATTGAAGATTTTAGGGGTTTGTTGAGTGAAGAAAATGGTTCACAGTGATGTGAAATTGTGAATACAGCAGTTTTAGGCAATTATTCAATAGTTCCAGAATCGGGTGGTCTATCTCTGTGGCTACATATTTGCCCTTCATAATGTTTAGTACGAAATTTTCAAGAACTTTTGCAGAAGACAAAGATGATGTTCATTTAATGAATTCTCCGGCACGAGCCTAGCTTGCAATTCATTGCATATGTGCAGTATTTCTCACTTGACCACTCCTTGGTAGTTCGAGCAGTTCATCACTTGTATTTCTTGATGGAGCTGAGATTATGATTACTTGGTTGCCTTTTTTATGCCTCATTTTGAGGCATTAGATGGTTAGCTGACTGATATTGCGCATGACTCATTTTGAATAATCAAAACCTTGATGGATTCTCTTCACTACATGCAGTTGAACCCAGGACACAATTTCTGCACATGGATATGTGTACCTCTAAGGTTGAAGTGTTCAATAAATTATTCGAGTCCTCGGCTGAGCTTATTGTAATTGTGGAAGTGTGAACATTGACTTATAGAGCTTAGGATAGTATGTAGTTGTGGACACTTATAATCCAAAGTATTTCTCTTATAATTCATATTATGTTCCTTTATCATGCATTGGTCTTTGATTACTTAACCATGAACTTTGTTGTATTAGAAACAAACTGTTCTTTGCTTCGGATGGGATGGTTGTCCATTCCTCGGTATGTTTCATATAACTTCCTTAGTTCCATGTCACATCTTTGACTCCAGTTGCCCATAATTAAGAAGGTACCACTGCAGGTTCAGAGCAATTTGAAGGTTAATCAAAATTTGTAAAGTTATAGGAGGATTCTATGCTCTAACAACTGTCTACTTTCCAGAATAATGCTACGGTTCGCAGTTCATGCATTGACTCCGGAGTTTCCCTTGACAGCAAAAGATAGATACCTATTGGGTGCCGAGTTAACCTATTCCTTGAGCACACACTTAGTCTCTTGCGCTACTCTTATTCCCTGCCATCACTCTTGGGATCTGTAGTCTTGGCTCCATAACCACCCTTCTACGGTTAGCACATTAATGTACAAACCCTGTGCTTTCTTGGAAACTTTGTGCTTTCCTTTCCCGACAATGGGTTCTTAGTGGACCATCCTTTTAGTGAGCTTTCCAGATTTTGTTCTTCCCTTTATTCTACCCATTATTTCTTGTCGTCCATATTTTCAATTTCACACATTTCAACCTGGACCTGGAATCTAGACCCCTGTTTGCTCATGATTTGTATAATAGATCCTTGCATGATAAACCAACCTACCTAGCTCTCATGGTATAAATTATGAACTGTATGATTGCACAATATCACCCTAGCATTGCCTTTAGTATCGGTGGTGTCTTCCTTTTGTTGGAAGTTCGGGGTTTTAGTTGTGAATTATTACGATTCATCTCATCATTTTTACAAATAAAGCCGAGGACATTCACCGCTCGTTGCTGTTGTCGAGCCGCTGGTTTAAGATTGTAGGATGTTGCGCATGTACACTAACTTATTGACTTGAATGAATTGGAAATCAGTTGTTTAGTTGGGGTTTTTCTCTCGCCTGAAAAATAATTAGGGGTCGAAAATATTGCTTTTGAGATCCACTTGTTTCAATATACTCCTTGTTCTGATTTACAGGGATGCGGCTGCGGTCATGCTTTCTGGTCAGATAGCTGATGGATTCACAACTATATTTGCTGGTGAACTGGTATCCCCTAAGTTAGACATGGCATTACCATAGTTGTTCTTAGTTACTTTACGATTTCTATTTTGACATGTCCTACCCATTGTGAAGAACTCCAGCACAAGTCCTTGAACTGAACCTCACAGTATAGGGACCGATGGAGTAATTTTTGTTGTTTAATCTTCTAAGAAATGAAAGCTTATCTGAGGAGTGGCAATGGAGTTGTAGTAGGCTCGGTCTAGGTGGAGGAGTTTACTTAGTCGGGTGTCTCTGATAAAATGCTTGTAATCAAATTCATACAGTTTTTCCCCAATACTTTACAGCTGCAAAACTTATAATTTTTGCTTTTATCTTGACTTCATGGCCATGGACTACATTTCATTTATCCCAACCCTAAGAAATCTTTTGAATAAAGCAAACTGAATTGATTATCAAGCAGATAGAGTTATCTAAATCCACTTGTTTGGACCCTAACTTCTATCTCGAAGCGAGTTGCTGGATCAAGGTTCAGTGATTGCTTCATATGTATGAAACTCTGGAAGTTAGTAATACTTGTCTTTCACTTAGTGACCCCACAATTGTCTGTAGTCAATGTTTTGTTTTAGTTTTCAAGAATTAATGCTTTCTTTTTGGTGCATGATGGGGACCTCTTGCACAATGGAAATAATTCTGTGTTGTTTGTTTAATTGGTAGATAGACAGGTTTGGACATTTCAAAATATGGCATGGTGCCGGATCTGCTTTGGTTGCTGTTTCATTTTCATCAGTTTTTGGGGGATGTATTCCTTGCAAAATCCTTGGTTCCAATTCATCTACTCTGCGAACTATTGGGTACAGCACATTTGCGGCAATCTTCAATGTGGGCTGGGCTGCTACTCAAGTCTCACACATGTAATGACTTCCTCTGGCCAGTTCAATGTGGATTGGTTGTCAGTCCAGATACTTTGATTCATAATTTGGATTCACTTGCATTTTATGATTATGCAAGATTGGATCAATACAGAAAGTTGGTTAACTAGTAACGCCTGAATGTCCATATTTTGCATTCATTCTTTGATTCAGTCTTTACTGCAAAATAGTTAACATATGTTGTTTACCTCTTAATTCATTGTAGGTCTATGGTGAATTGTATCACACTCAATTCAACAAGTAGAGTGGTGTTGGCTAGCTGCCGCAATGCCTTCACCATGGTTAGTTGATATCTGAATACGGTTTTGTGTAACTATTCGACATCATTGAAAGAGGTGTTTACACTTTCATTCCCTGATTTGGATGGATGAAATCCTTTTTTTAAGGTTGCCAACCTCAGCCTGTATGGAGTTGCTTTCGTAGTCTTCAATGTCAAGACATCAAATACAGTTGTAGACGTTGAAAACCAGGTAATTTTTTTTACTTAGAAGGGGTATTTTTTTAATTGTTCAAAATTTTGTTTTATCTGTTCTCTTGCCTTGTTTATAAATGTGCAGTACCGCTGGATAGCATATTTATCTATCTTTATCGGCTGCTGCTTCGTGGGTGTATTTTATCTTGGTACCAAAGAGCCAAGGTTTGCATGCCACATGCTCTCTCTCTCTCTCTCTCTCTCTCTCTATATATATATATATATATATATATATGCACTTGAGCTCCTTGGTTCTGACAATTTCAAAACTTGAAAGTTTTCATTTTTCAGAGGATTTACATTTCTTGTGTAGATTGAAGCAAGGAGTTCAAGGAAAAAGGTTTGCAAGGATATCTTGGGCTTACTGGTTTAAAAAAGTTCTATACTACCAAGTTGCGCTTGTTTATGTGCTCACTAGACTAGTGACCAATGTTTCACAGGTCTGTATGCTTTTTCACAATCAGTACAGCGTTGGTGTTCATTTTATTTTCAAAAATAATTTATCTTTAGGAATCTCCGTGGATACAGCGGATTTGTTCAAAAGGCAGGTTTCCCTACTAGGAATTATCTGTCCAATCGTCATTGTGATATTGGCTACCTGTACAATATTATTTCCTTCTTTTTTGAACTTGCACTGAAAAATATATGAATAGTATTGTTCGAACCTTATTTGTTTAAAGCAAGTTGTCTTATTTTCCTTGCTGTTTATCTTTCAGGCATTTCTTGCATTCTATGTCATCAATGATCTGCAAATGGCTCAATCATCTAAGGCTGTGGTACTTGCACTGTTGCACATACCTTGTCAACAATGACATTCTTGGCATAAATAGCATTTATTTAACAGCAAAGTTATATAATGCATTTCCCATGGATCACATTTGAGTTTGACCAATGTGGCAGGTTCCAGCAATCATCTACATTTCCAGCTTCATTGTCTCAGTCCTTCTACAGGTTTTTTTTTCTCCCCAAACTGGGTCCTTTTACAGGTTCCCTTTTGAAATTGGTTCTTTCTGAGAATATCTTGCATGGCGCGACTACATTGTTTCCTTCATTCGCAAATAACCATTTGTCTACCCTGTAGGAGATTACATGGACTGGCAAACGCTTGAAGTTGTTTTATTCTGCTGGAGGCATTCTTTGGATATTTTGTGGTTCTGGGTTCCTCTTTTTACCGAGGAATATGCATACTGTTATGTACTTTTTGTCCATAGTAATCGGCATAGCAAATGCTCTTATGATGGTATGGTAAAAATTGTGCTTTCATTCTATCTTCTATCATCATATGGATCAATTTGGCTTAGATAGCAAATTATAAGTCAGTACCATTTTGAGTGGAAAGCTAGCATTTAGGTCAGTTATAGCTTCAAGTGTATTATAAAGACTGACATTGCAATCTGTCTACTGCTGATGGAGAAATTTCATTGGATAGTCCTTAGTCTTGTTACTTTTGCTTATTTGACATTATTGTACCAATCATGAGTCATGACAATGTTAATTGTTAGAACTGCCTAATGGAGAGATTCAACTCTCTCTGGCACATTGTTGGTAACTTATACTGTTATTACATATAAATGATGGAAACTATGTTTATCCCATCTAAGTAGAACTTGAACGAATATCATTCTGCCTAAAGTTGACATTCCACAATCTACTGTAGTTTTTAGCCATTCTCAGGTCAGGTCAATATCTCAAAATTTTGGAATTTGGAATTAGATCTGGGAAGAATCTATACTAAAGGTAAATAATGAGAAATTACATCAGACTAATGCCTAGTTCATGATTAGAACCTTATGTTGTAAGGTGGGAATATGACCTGTTTGGGGCTGAGGAAAGGAGAGCTGTATCTGTTGCAAGAATTGCAAAAGTGGAGATATGAATCTCGTAACCATGAGATTGTTAACTGGCAGCTGGCATATAAAAGTTACTTTACGTGTTCTTATGATCTTCGTATAATTTTTGTATTTTACTTTCAGTTATCATGAGCTTATATTGCTTAAACTTTTTTGCTTGTTTGAATGCAGGTGACTGCCATAAGCATGCAAAGCATTTTAGTTGGTCAAGATCTTAATGGATGTGCTTTTGTATATGGATCATTGAGCTTCATGGACAAAATCTCATGTGGGATCGCCTTGTACATTCTTGAATCATATCAGAGTAAGTCACTTTCCGTTTTATATTGTGCACTCAAGTTCTTTTTAGGTCACCACAGCTTAGGTCGCATTCAACCAGTAAAGAGACCAAGTTAGAGTCTCCTTCACTATCCCAAATCACTTATTTCCCCTGCCGCCACTCCCTCCTGTGGCAATTGTGCCCGCACATGGTAGCATTTTTTTATATACTGGAGAACAGAAACAACAATGATGCACCCCAAGAAAAGATATTCTGCATGAAGGAGATTCAGAGTCTCGCTTTCGAAGAATCTAATAGAACACCATGATCGGCAGTTTTATTTATTTTGATTTGCGGTGAGGTTGCAGTCTTATATGAAGAATGCAATGCATAAAAGAGAAGTTTTGAAACGTGGATGCAGAACGTGTTTTTAGACAAACTATCCTGCTATCAGATTTGTTGGCATGACTCATAAACCTGATGGTGGTTTGTCAACAATGTTTTTGACTAGATATCGTTTCGCTTTTTTTATGCAGATACCTTTCCAAACCTGCAGGGATGCCATTCAATGATTTCCTGTTTTTCAGTTTCAAGAAGCGGCTTGGGTCTGATTCCGGCCATTTGTGCACTTTGTGGGGTGCTTGTTACATTCACCATGGACCTTCATTCCACCTCGCCAAAGCCTTTAATGGAGCCCCTATTAGCATAGTGATGAGAGGGAACACATTTTTTTTCTTTTTGAATCAGCATTAACACATTGGAAGAACAGCTCCGCATCAAGAATCAACTTGAAACATAGATTGACAGAGTAAATGGGATTTAACAGAGCCACAACAGACCTTCTCTTCTTTTTCTTTTCGGTAAACGATCTTTTTTCGCTTCTTCTGTATAGCCTCTCTTCTGTCTTTCTTTTCTGGAACTTCTTTTTTCCTCCTTTCATTCGTTTCCTCTTCTCGGGTCATTGTATTAAAATAAGGTAATGTTTACACAACTAGTGTTATACGTAATTAGATGATAGATTGACCATTCATTTGATCTGATAGTTAGCAGAAACAACTTCAACAGATTGTTGAGGAAAAGCAGAAAGCAGACTATTGAGACTCGGAAAATATATGGTTGTGATAGTGATTTAGCTCTCACTCTTATTTTCGCTATGGGGCCTGGTATTTATTCGAGCTTGAAAATTTTCCATTACTCCATTGATTATTGATATTTGTAGATTTTATTTTCAATGAAGCATTGTCGCGCACTTGATCTTTGATTCTCTTGTTGTGGATGGAGATATTATACACTTATCTGCCCCAACTTTGCACATCATCCACTGTTAATGTGCAGTAGAAATGAAGTCTAGCGATGATAGTTCTCGGATGAAGTCTCGCGATGTGCTGCCTCGATCAGGGCGAGACAACACGCAGATGTTTTAATTACCAGTAAACTCAAACCCGCTCGACAAAATTATGTTGAATAACACTTGCCATCGTGTTAGATAATGCCTCTAAATGGTAGTAGTATATTTCTCTTCTTCACAACCTTTCTAACCTTTGCCATTTTCCTAAATTAAGCGATTTAATAAGGTGTAATTATTTTAAACTCTGTTATGTAGCATGCCTTATATGGTCAACAACATTAACCTTAATAACTACTGAGTTATAACAATGGCCTACATAGAAAAAACAAAAACTCATAACATCGAAATATTATGAATTTAAGTTGATGTTATAAAAATACATACGTAAATACTTAAGTCTGAGGTTTCCTAAAAAAAAACCATATTGGCCTTATGTTTTGATTTTTAAAAAAAATATCGTGTTTTTTAGTTTTGCGCTAATTTTTTTTTGAATTATATTGGTTTGTCTTGATCCGAAGAATCAGAAAATTAAAAAACTATGACCAAATCTAAGAAAAGTCCAAAAAATTATTTTGTGTAAAAAATGGATTTCGTTCATAATGTTATACTTGTTCGATTCTCATCGTCGAGACGAATTAATAATCCAAAAAAATTTGACTCAAAACCAACAAATGCATATTTTTTTTTAATAAAGACCGAGTGGTTTTTTTTTTTTAGAGAAAACTTGCCCTAATGTAGCATTTCCATTTTTTCCCAAAGAAGTTGGAATTTCAGTTAAATAAAAACTTTAATCCAGCTGGTTTTGGCAATTAAAAATAGTACTGTACGGAGCAGTAGTTTTTAGACACCGTGGATTAAAAGCAGATCGGAAAACCCTCGTCTCTTTCTCTTTTGGTTTTTTGCCAAATCTGTAGCTCGCGTTCTTGCGAGCCCTCTCCTCTCTCTCTCTCTCTCTCTCTCTCTGTCGCTTGAAAGCCGCGAGCCAAAATCTAGGGTTAGGGTTTCAGACGCCATTTCCCGGGGCGCTGACGTCAGAACAACAAGAAGATGAGCGTGGATCTGGCGGCCTCGAGCACGCATGGCAACGTCGACGAGCAGATTGGTCAGCTCATGCAGTGCAAGCCCTTGTCCGAGCCCGAGGTCCTTCTCTTTCTCTCTCCAATACGCGCATATCTCCGTATGGTGTTTACGAATTCTTCAATTGCGTTTTTATTTGACGGATCTGTATCGCCGTTGCCTCGGCGTACGCGTTTCCAACCGAAATGCTTTTCGCTCGATTCGTATATGTACTTTTACATACCTGTATGCGCGTATATTCGTCGTATTGGGGGATTTTTTATTTTATTTATGCGGGGGATCTATGAATAATAAACAGTGCAGAATCTTGGGGTTGTGCTGTAGATTTTTTTCTGTTCATGGGCCTCTGAAAATTGGGTTTGAAATCACTTTTGGAGCAACTATCTAATTAAAAGAAAGTCGGCATGGGTATTCGTAATGGAAATTCTATGAGAGGGGAGGGAAAGGCCTATATTGACATGGAATGGAAGAATGTGGTGCTATAAAGGTGAGAAATGTTAACCCCAAGGGGACTTGGGAGTTTGCTCATTCCTAAGGTTTATTCTCCTTGTCAACAACTCTTTGGTGCTTGTGAAACGGCTGTGGGAAAGGCTGTAGAGAATAGTCCGAGGTGCGCACAAGTTGGCCCGAGACACCTTGCAAACGGATGTGGGAGGGGCTGTAGGGAATAGTCCGAGATGCGCACAAGTTGGCCCAAGACACCTTGCATTACCAAAAAACAATAGGAAAAAAGGTGAGGAATGTTGAGAGGTCCTGTGTTGTAATTCCTTTCGAGGGCATGAGAGATGGTGTAATAAGAGATTGGTTAAATTTGAGATTTTTTACTGAAGAAGAACATGGATGTTGAGAGGTCCTGTGTTGTAATTCCTTTCGAGGGCATGAGAGATGGTTTAATAGGAGATAGGTTAAATTTGAGATTTTTTTCTGAAGAAGAACACGGAGAAGCCTGTCTTAGTACATGATGGTGAAGGTGTCACGTGCTTTTACTTCTTGGAGGTTTGAGCAACTTAAGAGGTAGGTCCAGGAGCGTGTCAATGTTCTGGGGCTGAACCTTGTGCAGGGTTTGTAGGATTGGGTTTGATGGTCTAGAGAACGTTGTTTGTTCTTTTGTAAGTCATGCCTAGTGGGTCTTCTGTTTGAGGATCTTGCATTGTTCTAAGTTGCTTTGTGCATCCTAATGTATGGTCTTGAAATCTTTTAATGTATGCTCATTGCAACACTTGAAGACCTTGCTGCTGTAAGTTATGACATTTTATGGTGGTCAATTGATCATTACCTCCCATGTGCCATAAAGCTGTAAATTGATCATTTCTCGGGGACATTCAAACTAGGAAGTACTAATCGTAAATGCTCCTTTCTTGAGGTTTTGGGTTATGTGCGTGCTCTATGGCAATTGAATCTTCAGGCATAAAATGCGTATTTGTTGAGTTCTTTTATTGTACTGTAATTCTCTCCAGTTTAAGGAGCGGCCATTAATCAATATGCTATATGCTTATCTCCAGCATATCTCCTTCTATTTATTGGAAGGCAATGGAAGTGTCTCTGTTAGATACCTTGTTGCATTAACATATGTTTGTCCTTACTCTCTTGTAGAACTAAACTAAATATGGCCATTCTTCCTGTGTTGGATTTAGGTAAGGGCACTGTGTGACAAGGCTAAAGAGATACTCATGGAAGAAAGTAATGTTCAGGTACAATTTTATGTTGCTGTTGTTCTGATATTAGAGAAAAGTATTGTGATCTGGTATCATATACATATACCCTGATTGAAGGAGCATGATCTATACTGCCTCACTCTCCGACAATGACCATTCTTTGATTGTTAGGTTTGTTCCTTATTGGATAACTTGGACAAAGCTTGACTTTTCTGGGTTTTGTTTTGTATGTTGGTTGGGTGATGGGTTGATGGTAGTGTTTTACTTTAAGTAGGAAGATATAATTGTAAACTCAAATTTGGACATTCTCTGAGCATGTTTTGATTTGTTTGGTGGGTCTCAGCTTTATTTGATCAAGATTTTTAGCGGGCCTTGTATTTTAGGTCTTATGAGCTTGTGTTTGTTTAATGCTGTTATGCTATGTGGGCAATTGTCGAGTGTATCACAAGGAGCCTAGGTTTCAAGGAATGCTTCTGGTTTCTGATTTTATTATTTGTATGCTCAGTGTCTGCAAGATCACCATGCCTTGAGTCACGGAGCACATCCTATAATTGATTTCGGTTTCTCTGATTGTGATTAACTTTTCTGAGTTGTTTATTTGCTAAAATTATAGTGCGTTCTGTGGGAATGGTTAATTGACTGTTTCTTCTCTGCTGCCACGTAGCCTGTAAAAAGCCCTGTGACCATTTGTGGTGACATTCATGGACAGTTTCATGATCTTGCGGAACTTTTTCGCATTGGAGGGAAGGTATTTGTTCTGGCTATAACATATCAATATATCATCAGTCATCTATCATTCCAATATATATTTTTCTCCATTAAGGAGGAAGTGGTGGTATGCTATCATAACACGTTTATTTTTTCTTTTTCTTGTTCGCAGTGCCCAGATACAAATTACTTATTCATGGGAGATTATGTTGACCGAGGTTATTATTCTGTTGAAACCGTCACAGTAAGTACTTATTGGACGATGGAGTAATCTCCCTCACTGTCTGCCTATGTATCTACAATGTACTTGAGTATCTATTTGATACATTTATAGGTTTACGTGCTTACACTCTTACCGATTTGTGTGATTTCTTGGCATAGTCATTGATTGTCAGCTTACTTGTCCAAACACTTTTGTCTTGTTATGTCTTTGCATCATCCTATGAACTACTTGAATACGCTTATACGAGCCTGTTTGATATTTGCTTTTGTTATGCTGTTTGAATGCTCATTGCTATGCAAACATTCAAGGCTGCCTTTTCATCTTAAGAGATGAATGCAAGGTGAAATGAAATTGAACATGTTAAGTGTGCTCTAATACTGGTATTTGATGCGGATTTTAGAATTATCGATGATCCTAATTTTCTCGTGTTATTCAGCTTCTGGTGGCATTGAAAGTGCGTTATCCTCAACGGATCACTATTCTTCGAGGAAACCATGAAAGTCGACAGGTATTTCGTTGTTTCGTTGCGATTTTTTATGTTAAACTTAATCATCATGACAATGATGTAAATATTGCTCTCAATTATCGTTATTGATTTTGGGTTGGTGCTTTTTCGACTTCTCTATATGGTTCTCCCTTGTATCTTTTAAGGCCAATTAATGGAAGTTATTGGTTTAACGGTTTCTATCAGCTCAATTCGTCTTCTCTGCCTTCTACGAGGGGAAGATGTTGCTTTTCCATATTGTTTCAGATCCAGCTTTAGCCTACACGATGCTCTCTCTTTTTTAGCTGAATCTTGTGGTGAATCGATTGCCTTGACAAACATTACCGTGTTTGTGCAGATAACTCAAGTCTATGGGTTCTATGATGAATGCCTACGGAAGTGAGTCCTCAAAAGCTTTCATTTTTGCAGTGGCAATTGCATCTCTCTCTCCCTCTCTCTCTCTCTCTCTCTCTCTCTGTAGTAGGAAGCAAAAAAAATGAGTCACAGAACCTCTATATTTTTTAAACATCGTTGACGCCTAGTGTTGATGGAGATAAAAGATTGGAATTTGACATGCTATTCTGACTTCATTACGGAATAGATGACTTCATTCCCATTTAAAAATCAAAATTTCCAGTCTTAAAAGTAGTCATGTCACAACCTGCTTCTATCTCGTTACATGTTAAATTTTTAATTGGTTTTACACATGTAATTGGGCAGTAAAATGGTCCTTTTTCTTTGCATATCCTTGCCAACACTTACTATTTTTCTTTGTATAGGTATGGCAATGCCAATGTTTGGAAAATATTTACAGATCTTTTTGACTTTTTCCCGCTCACTGCCCTGGTAAGTTGGATTATCGCATCTTATTGATGGATTACTCTTCCTTTTATGCTTATTTTGCAGTCTTTATGTTTCTTTGTTTGAAAACTTGACTGCAAGACACTTCTTACTGTCTCTGTGGAGAGCACCTCCACTGATTTAATGTCACCCCTCCACAGGGACCAAATGCCACCTGAGAACCCAAAAGAGTCAACTTTATATTCTGCAAAATCCTCCTATTCATTTGTGTCCCTTGTAGCCCCATACTCATTTTGTATTTTAGGGTGCATTCCTTAGTGTGGGGGCCTCTTGACTGTTTTTCGCGATCTGATGTATAGTGTATTTAATGGTGGGTTTTATGCACATTTAAAGCAGACTATGTATTTATACACACGTGTTCATTTTTTGAATGGCTTCATTTCTCGACTTAATAGGTGTAGTAATGAACTCCATGCATCAGGAAGCACTATCAATCTTGGAAGGGAGATCCTTAGTAGCAACTTTTAGCTACTCAAGTGTATGTGTAGCAAAGCGATTTGATTTTTTTGAGCATTTTTTTCTGCCATAGAAATGCTTTGCAAGCAAAGTTAAAAAATGTATGCATATCAAAGGAACTAAGAGATGGGATGGAAGATTTTGGTTCTGTTGATCTCTTTTCATTATCCCGAGGAATTAAATGAAGCATGAGTAACTTCACAGACTCAAGCATGCATTATTGGCTAACTCATGTCTTCTAACATGGATACTGTGGTGTCTAACATGGATACTGTGGTCGACACAGCCACCTAATTAACAGCATTAACTGTGGCCTAACACTTGGTCTCTAGCTCTGTTTCGGTGTTTAGCGGTTGTGTGGACTATTACATGTCGTTCTGTTCTCTATGTCAAGTTAATTTTTGAGCTATTAATATTGTAGGTCGAATCAGAGATATTTTGTCTACATGGTGGACTGTCCCCCTCCATTGACACTCTCGATAACATTCGTAATTTTGATCGTGTTCAAGAAGTGCCACATGAAGGTCCCATGTGTGATCTGTTATGGTCTGACCCTGATGACCGTTGTGGTTGGGGAATCTCTCCACGTGGTGCAGGATACACTTTTGGCCAGGTACGTTTCTGTATTGTTCTTCAGCTACCTCTTTTGTGTTTTAGTCTGTCAATGAAATTACTCCCTTATTGTGTCGTATGTTTCTTTTACAGGACATATCTGAGCAATTCAACCATACCAACAACTTAAAACTGATTGCTAGAGCTCATCAGCTGGTTATGGAGGGATATAACTGGGGACATGTAACTATTTGTTTGAATCTATTCAGTTGACTTTCTATTTATGCTGTCACATTCAGAAAGTTGGGTTTTGCGCATTTGACTGGTGTTTCTGCAACAGGATCAAAAGGTTGTCACTATCTTTAGTGCTCCTAATTATTGTTACCGCTGTGGAAATATGGCTTCTATTTTGGAGGTTGATGACTGCAAAGGACATACATTTATCCAGGTCTCTCTCTCTCTCTCTCCATAACACACACACACGTGTATTTTTATATATTTAATCACAGTAAGTTTAATCTTTCATCGTCCTACGCTTTCCTTTCCCAGAACTTCATAATTTTTCTAGTACTTGGATTCAGCAAATTTCCTCTTTTTCTTACAAAGATCATTTTTGAAGGAGTTGTTTTCCAAAATTCTCTTGGCATCAAGGATGAATAAATGGCTAATGGAGTTGAAAAAAAGTTTTAGCGTTATTCGTGACTTTGTGCATTTCAGTTTGAGCCAGCTCCTAGGCGAGGAGAACCTGATGTTACCCGAAGAACGCCAGATTATTTCTTATAATGCAGCACATTGGGTTGCTGACGTCAGCATCGGCATTCTGGGCACGATAGTGCAGTAGCAGGTCAAGTCCATGGTGGTTGGATTCAAGATTATGGGTAAGAGGCCTATTGCAAACCTAGGGGCCCCATTGGGTTTAAATTATGTTCTAACCTGAGTTAGATTTCCTAGGACTTGGGCAGCCGGCTGGGTGATGCTGTAATGTAGTATTCCATGTACAACAAACTCGTGTTCTTTTTTGGTTTGTTTTCTTCAAAATATATTTTGGTTTCTCTTTCTTCAATTGTGTTGTTTGGGGTTTGAGGTGATGAATAGGCGATACAAAATTTAATGTATGTGGCATTGCTCCCGAGTTCGTTGGTTTTTTATGTGTTACTGACTTGACTGAATGATTCAGATGATAGATGCTCTCTACCTTTTTGTTGCTATGTGATTTTTGTTCTCGTTTTTGAGCCGAGGTATCTGTGTGGTTTAGTGATGATGAATATCACTCATGCAGCAGCATGCAGATTTGCTGAAGGTTCTATTGTTTCCTCATTCCAATTTAGGTTTCCTTCCGTAACTGGACCTCCATTCTGAATCATATATACCAGGTATATATGATTCCTGTGCGAAGCGCATGGGTGTGGGTGGGATGTGTGTGTATATGAATATTTTTGTATGCAACAGCATCGTCCGAACAAGGTAATTTTCTAGAGTTCATCATTAACCCAAATAGATAGTACGATTTAGTAGTATACTTCCATGATCTTACATAAATTGACGAACTAAATAGTGCTTTGATTACGATAAAAATAAAAATAAAAATATGATGCTTTCATCAGTGGAAGAGAAGCATGTCGAAAGGTTGAACTCCATCGAAGCAGGGTGTGAACGCCAGGGCGACTTGCTTGCGGGATTCTGCCATGACTCCCGCTGTTGCGGTGCTCTTTTTACTGCCGTTCTCGTTCTTGTTTTTCACCAGATCCACGTTTTTGGCATTCATCTTGTTGGGAGGGAGGAGAAGGAGAGGCAAACCCAATTCATCCCCGAAGTAATCAGCACAGATGGTTCCCGGTGATGAACCAAAAGCAGCAGCAGCGGCCATTATCCCACCACCACCAAGCACCCAGGCAAACAATTTAAGAATTTGAGACGGCAGTTGTGGAAGGAGAATCGAAGTATTATAAGCACCCGAAAGCAATTGATGTTTTTGATGGAATGGACTTTAATTCATCCCGTCCCTTGCTCTTTATATAGAGAGAGAGAGAGAGATTGAACGAATGAATCTATTCAAGTCCTACAAGACAAAGGTTTCCAAATTCCTGATGTTTTCCTAATATCAATTGGACCCGGTTTCTTTGTAGTTGACTGCAATGCTGTTCAATCACAATGGTTCATCTTGACAGTTGACAATCTAGTCTCTGCAAATCGGGACCATTAAAAACGCTTAGTGGACGATTGAGATCATGCAAAGGGCACTACGTACAGTCCAGTTCCTAAAAACAAAAAAAAAAGGAAATAATCCAAATAGGAGTAATAGAAGTATCGCGGGGCTAAGTTTTTTTTTTCTTCTTTTTGCCTCCGTTTTTCCTTTCCTTTTAATACTCCCACAGTTGCAATTTGTTAGTTTTTTTTTTTTTAAAATTCATTGTCAATTTTCAATTACTTATATTTTGCAATTTATAATAATTTATGTGATTTTGAATTTTTTTTATTAATAGAAGTAGAAGTACTTGAGATATAGTATCAAAGGATCCGGTTCAAATGAGGGATTAAAGTGAGGGACTAAAATGCGGGACTGTCATTTCCCGATCAAATTTTGAAAATCCGAACCGTTCAATGTGTGCAGAACGTGATTTTAAGGGTCCCCGCGAGAAATCAGCGAAAAAAATGACCGGGAAGGGCTTCATCCGAGCAGTTTTTTTCTGAACCGTTCAGAAAAAACTGCCCGGATGAAGCCCTTCCCGGTCATTTTTTTTGCTGATTTCACGCGGGGACCCTTAAAATCACGTTCTGATCACTTTGAACGGCTCGGATCATCGAAATTCAATTGGGAAGGGGGAGTCCCGCATTTTAGTCCCTCACTTTAATCCCTCATTTGAACCGGATCCTAGTATCAAATACTAACATTTATATTGCACATAAAAAAGTAACCAATTGAAAAATATAACCAATTTTCTATCTAGTTAGGATAGAACGAGGGACCAACAGACAGGGACGGGAGGAGTAAATTATTGGGTCTCGCGCTTTGAAAATTCCTAGTGTACAAAAAAATTGATACCTTCGATTAAGGATCTAGTTATATATGCTTTGTCAAAAAGGTAGATCTACGTAGATAACTGCATAACTGTGTTTTGAGCATTGTTTTAGGATTGCCCATTAGGTGTTTGAGAATATTGCCCAAGCAATTCCACTCTACCAAATCAACCGAGTACAAAGAGGAAATGAGGGATTCCAAGTATGATAGAAAGCAAAGAGTTTTTGTATAATGGAATGACCGGAATATCCCTGCATTCATGTGAACAATTGCAGTTCCAGTTCATATTAACATTTCATCACACCAACAATGACAAGTTTAAGACCAATGTAGGCGTAGCCAAATATAAGGGCACATACAGTGAAGCATGTAGAGCATACAGGCTATTACAAGCCACATTATATCATAGTTGTAGCAGATGATAAAGATCCACACCCACTTGATCAAACCTACTGTTTGGGTGTCAATCGGAGGGTTGGTTTTTTTCCGGGCCTTAAATGGGAGTCCCGCTTGATTTTGATCAAACGGCTCAGAACTCTTGTGTACCGACTCACCAGTCCTTTGAGCTTCAATCCATTTAAGTCCTCTTCTTGATGCTTAAGAACCAACGGAAGCTGCTTCTCTTGAGTGAAGTGCTGGCCAAGAGGACTCCTGGTTTTGATAAGTTGTTTCAAGCTTTTGTGATCACTCTCTTCTCCTTCACTAGAAGACCTCTCTTCTTCTTTTTTGATGGCTTTTGTAAGGATTTCTTTCTCCGGAGATGCGGCTTTTGGGACGATCGGATCAGCTTCCGTTTGGAGATTCAATGGCTTTCTAGTTCTCTTTGATAGGGTAATATCATAAGGAGGTTTGTTTGGATTGCCACGCTCACTTCCCATTTGTTTAGCAAGACGTATACTTTTTCTTGAAACTTTGTATGTGGGAATCACAAAAAGAAGAATGAAGGCAAAGAATGAAATCATCCAGAGAATGAATGTTGGATTTTCAAGAGGTGCTTCTGATATTGTTCAATTAATGAATGTAATTTTTGGAGTCATTGAAAAGGTGGAATGTCTGTTTTGATGGTTTACCCATCTCTATTGCTTGAGGCTACTCTTGTTGGCTGATTCTGCTAGACTGGCCACCTCCTTTTAGGTAGGTTATATTGATGCCTTCATGTCGTTACCATTTGAGTTTTGAAAGCCATTTCTTTTCCAAATGTTCCTAATTGGTGCAAGAATATTGTTTCACGTCAGTTGTTTGGTTTGGTGATTTTGAATCAGACCGAGTATGAGATTCTCTGTCTCGCTCCTTGACGAGTCTTCTATCATGTGCCCCATCATATTGCCCCGGCGAAATCAGGACACGGGCAAAGCGAGAGTATAAGAAAGGCATATTAGACAGACGATGGAAGAAAACAGATGATCCAAACTCATCCACCCTCTCTGGAAGTCTACCATAGATTCGTAAGGTACAAAATTTCAAACCCATGTGTATATTGCTGAACTAGCTTTTGTCAAAAGGAACTTCCTTCTGTTGCACCATACAGCACAGTATGACACTTTACCATATTAGCCTCCTCACTGATGTTGACACTGACCCTTTGTTTGGTGAAATAGCCCACACCCACATAGCAAACATTCAACATTGTATGTTCAAAAACAAGTTTCACAGAGTTTGCAAGTGGACCAGTAGCCAAGTGATAGGTATCATATACTCTCATGCATTTGACAGAGATTTGAACCTCACTGACTGCAACTCACAACAATGACTTTCGCCGAGCAAAAAAAAAAAAGTTTCACAGAGTTCATTGGATTCCTTTTGATGACTCTCCTTACCTGCTGAGCCCATTTTTTCACCCTAGTCATCTTGACCTCTTCATCTTGTAACTTGGTTTGAAGGTTTTGCAGTCCTTGGTATTAGTAGACAACATACATCAGACCAGAGGAATAATTTTCTGTTTTTCTCATATATCTTCTTCTCTCTTTTTTTGCTTGAATATTAATGGCTCTTCCTCGATATGATTCTACATTTATCTGCACGACGATATTTTGTTTTATCTTCTGTACTATGGAATCCGGGGTTTTGTATTGATCACAACAGATTTGTGGAGGAACTTATGACTTTATTTTTTTAAAACTCTGTTCGCTTTATGGTTTTTTCTCCTCCTCAAATCCCTCCAGTATTAGACCAGAAAAAATGAGAAATTAATCCAAATTTTGTATTTCCAAGATCACCAACTGCATAAACCTCCCTTCTTTGAACTTTACATCGCGAGAAGAGCAATGAAAGAGGGAAATTAAAAGTAAAGTGGTGAAATACTATTTCTTTGTGTGCACAAAAATGACCTGGGAAAAAAATTATCAGTAGTTTCTAGTTTTCTACTGAAATTCACTTCCATCAGTCAAGAAATAGCCCGAAAGCGATTCTTGGCAAGCGGAATCCACTGACGATATTCTTGTCTCCGAAACAGAAGCTGAAGTTGCACCCTTGGCCAAGGATTTCATCCCTCTACACGACTTCATGTGCTTGTGCAATTTCTCTGGCTTAAACATCTTCCCGCATTGCCTGCATCATATTATTACCATGCATGTTTTGATCACTCCTTCGTGTTCGCGAATCTGGAAAATGTCTGAAATATTCTGATCTTAGGAAAATGCATAACTGATTTTAGGTTGATCAATTAATTGGAAAATCAAATTTCTAGCCTCGAATTTGTCTACCCAAAATAGAGAGAACCATAGATGACAGAATTACAGAAATACTAATGGTGAACAAGTAAAAGTATTACCAGTAAAAACAAAAAAAAGGGGTTTGGATTGACCATAGTCCCTTACACTTCCAAGCCTTTAAAAAAAAAATAATAATAAAAATTGAATCACCAAGCATTTTGCCCTGCTAAGGATATACATATGGGGAATGCTACAAATATGGGCATACGTGCACGGATCTGAATTCAGATGTGTGCACACGTGGGTCATACGGAGGTGGAGCTCACACATATCGAGCGGTTTGTGACACATCTGTGTCTGGATCTGTGTACTTCTATATCTGTTTGTAGCATATTATTATGCATATCTACTAGCACAAATATTCAAATTAGCCATTGGCTTGAATGGGGAAGAGGATTGGGCACAAAATATGATTCATCTTATGCCAAGCACGTAAGAGGATTTACTAGTCAATCAACATACACTGACACACAAAACAAAAGAGGAAATTGAAAATGTTTCGGTTTCCGTCCTTTCTGACACACATTCTATGAGGAAAGACAATTGGTAAAGACAGTGACGTTGTAACACTATACGATTTTTTTTTTTTAGGTACAAGTGATAAGCCATTACTCAATTACCAACGGTATATTCCAAAAAAAAGCAATTTCGGAATTCGTTAGATTAACTTACGAGCAATTCGGGCCATTGATTGGTTTGTAAGCTGCAGAAACTGGCTTCAGATTATTGAATTCACCCTTAGTACTATTGCTTGAACTCTTCCCCCCATCACAGCTTTTCCTGCTATCAAGTTCTTGTTATTACCAAACACACCTTAATACATGCAAATACTATATAGTATAATCAAGCATTTAAAATTAATTAATAAAGCTGCGCATGCGCATGCATTTGTGTTTTATTAAAAAGAATAAAACTGAGACTCTAATTGTCTGCTAATTACAGTAATAATTATCAAAATCATATGATTTCAAATTACTACTACCTTGCATCGGGATGTGGTTTCTGTTCATGGTGCCAAGATGTCCTAAATACCCTCTCAGACCCTCCCAACTTGTCTCCTCTGCAAATCCTGGCTGCATTTCCATAACCGGCAATGTTGTCGACATCCGCGGGCTTCTTCGGGGGAATACTTTGGGAAGAGTTCTTTTCGCGCCTGTTGATCGTCACCATCGCCGTTTCGTTCGCGTCCACAGCGCCGCACGAGAGCAAGTTCCGGAACACGTTGGCGGAGTAGCTCTTGCTCTTGGTGAACTGTGATGACCGCGGCGTTGGTGGCGGTGGAGCCGGTGCGCTAGCAGGGTTAGAAGCGTCACTTTTCTTCGTCTTCTTGGAATTGTTTTTGTTCAACAGACTTGAGTAAAACGAGGAGGAATTATCGATCTTGTCGTTTTTTCTCGGCGTTTCCGGTTTGCTTTCTCCCGAAATATTCTTCTCCTCTTCGAGCTTCGTTGAATCATCGGTCACCGTGGAGGCCTCAGAGCCGAACGTGGGCGATTCTTCTTCGATTTCGCACGTCGAGTTTTTCGGGGCTTCCATTGTTGATTTGCGGTGTTCTTGATCTTCATCTTCTTGAAAGGAGGCTCTGCTTTTACTAGGTGAACGAAGATCTGTTGTGAAAAACATTACAAGTTGTTCAGAAATATAAGGAGGAAAGTCCATTTTCACCCCCCCGTGGTTATCGCCATGTGCGGATACACCCCCTGTGGTTTAAAAGTATGCACATAACCCCCTGTGGTTTTCAAATTGTGCGGATAGACCCCCTGCCGTCGTATTTTCCATCCATTTTAACGGAAACAACATTAAAAGACCGTTATACCCCTCATCACGTCCATTGATTCTTCTTCTTGTTTAAATCTAACCACACCATCCCGTATACCAAAAATTGAATCCAAACCGTTGATATTATAAATTTTGACGAGTACTGCATCTATGCCAAAATTCAAGTCAATCAAAAAACGAAAAGCTTATGGTCAAATCAATTTTGTTATGAAATTAAAATTTCAAATTTGAATTTACTACAAGTTAGATCATTGGGTTATTGATGCCTGATCGAGATGATTTTTTACAGAGATACTCTATTCTTTATTTAATACATTATGAATGACTCAGATTACATTTTAGAGGTGTGTGAGATACACCTCCGTTAAAATGGATGGAAAATATGACGGCAGGGGGTCTATCCGCACAATTTGAAAACCACAGGGGGTTATGTGCACACTTTTAAACCACATGGGGTGTATCCGCACATAGCGATAACCACAGGGGGTGAAAGTGGACTTTCCTCAAATATAAGAGTACGTAGGAAAAGCTATATATACAAGATTAAGGCATTGTTTTGCTAAGATTTTTATTTTTTTAAGTATTTATTTCTCGTTTTACAAGACTGGTTATTCTTTCACAATATATCACCTAAAAACAAGAATACTATTCAGCATGAAATGACCTAGAACTATCGGTTTTTGAGTTTTGTTTTTCTCATAGTTTCAAAATGGAAACCAAATTAATTAGTAGAGTACTTTTTTTTTTTTAGCAAATTGGTTTTGTCAAAGGAGTGGAGTAAATCAAGAAATCAAGTTCGTTTGTTAGTACTTAAAATTAACCCCAAAAATAATGGAAATTTCCATAAAGAAGAGCAAGCAATTAGACTAATTAGTACAGCTGTTA
Organism: Rhododendron molle; assembly: GCA_025413875.1. Lineage (NCBI taxonomy): Eukaryota > Viridiplantae > Streptophyta > Magnoliopsida > Ericales > Ericaceae > Rhododendron > Rhododendron molle. The sequence goes on along the minus strand of CM046394.1, from coordinate 6,225,163 downwards.
GCTAGTATTTTACGTACAAAGATCGAGGGAGGGAATTTCGGATCCTTTGAGGACGTATTCATTGTCGGAGATTGGAGTAATAAGATCCTCATCCAGCAAGTCTTGCCATAAATAACCAGTCTTGTACCTCCTGCATGCACCCAAAACAATTTCCATATACTCCATATATGTGCTTATATAATATCCATGTATGTATTGTAGGCCAATATTGTCAACCACAAAAAGAAAACATACAAGGAAAATACTACTTGAGAGACACAGATTAATTCCAGACGGTCCGACGGGTCTTTTGTGCGGCGTGTGGGACCCAGTGTATTGTTTCCTTATTATCTGCCTAGCTACCCTTATAAACGCTGCTTCCGGCAGTAGACCGTCCATTCTCTCAACCAAAAAACGCGATTCAGTCATGTACTTACTAGTATTTGTTCAATCTAATTTTTTTAGAAAACTAGTCGACGAGCCCTACTTTCTAGTTTCAATCATTGATGTGGTCCTTCATTTCCTTTTAGAAACCGAAGAAAATCAGCGTAACGAAAATAAATATGAGAGAATTATTACACAATCACAAGGTTGAAATAATAATCTCAGGGAAAACAAACATGAAAACCAACCTTTTGTAAGACCAAGCAAATGATTCAGGCATGTCCTTTCCTCGCAATTCCGAAAGCCATCTCTTGACATCTTTTGTTTCACCACAGAAATTAACCAAAACCCATCAACTTAAAAATCCATATGAAGTCAGATCGATTCATCATATAATAATAACGCTACGAGCAAAAACATCGATCGCAGTGAACTAACAAACTAATCGTTCACATACCACGCAGACGGACGCCATTTCTGGAGAGATGATGAACTTTGATGAGATGGGGGTGCTCGGTCCGACCCTTTCGACTGAGAAAATAGATTATGTGAATTTTTCTCATTTCTCCACCCGCACCACCACCACATTGAGCTGCATCCATTTTTCTGCCCACAAAATGCCACACATGCACCACCAAACAACAAAGGAACAAAGTGCCCTTCTTTTTAGACGACGTAGAATAATATTCAAATTAATTTACGTTATGAAAATGTACAAAAAAAAAAAAACCCATTAATTTAACGAAGGAAACAAATCTGTGTCTGTGCCGGCCTGCTCTAGGAAAAGCCAAAAGGGTGTGATCTATTTAAAAAGTAAGAACATTTATAACACTTTAATTTGCAGGCCTAAAGCAAGTACTACAGGTAATGAATTAAATAAAAAAGTTGCTTACGCTTATCAAAAGGATGATTGGATTTAGAGATCAGCTAAATTCTTACTTTCTTCTATGTATATAGCAGAGAGAGAGAGAGAGAGAGAGAGAGAGAGAGTATTATAGCATTTGGTGAGCAGATTTTATAGGAAAGTTTATAGGGGGAACTTGGCCACCTGTGAGAATTTTATCTCAGATTTCCCGCGATATGCTTAACGTATTATGGGTTATTATAGGTAACTTTTTGACCATGTCTTTTTCCATTTCAAGAAATAAATTCCCGAAAAAAAAAAAGGGGTCCGGATCAAAATATACACACCCAAAAAAGTCGTATTGTTTGGTTCTGCAGAAAATTGAGAAGAAGAAGAAGAGGGTCCGTCATTTATCGTGATCACATTTGAGTACTAAATCTTATGAAAAATTCCATGTGGCATCTATCTATATTTCAGTACGCGGGATTTCATAACGAGACAAGAAAATGATTTTGAAATCTAGATATTCTACCACATATAGTGGCATCAGCCAAGAGATATATGACATATATGTATCGTTGAAAGTAAGATTAATTGGTCTTTTGATTTGGTCACCATATTTCGTCCGCATCGAGTCGGATGTAGCGAATAGTCCCGCGTCTAGGTCTACTGGTCTAGCAAGAAGCTACTTATATAAGAAGAAAACCATGTCATCTATCTGTTATGAAATGTTATCCACACGTTAAATTTTTTTTTTTTTTTTAATCTGCAAAAAGAAGATTTTATTAATATTTGAAGATGATAAACAAAGATTAAAAAGGTCATAAAAACACCGGCAAAAGTCACCCGAGAACCACACCCATAGGAAGGCAGGAAGCTAGCCAAAAATACCCCAAGAAGCACGAAAGCCGCAAAACAATCCAACAGTTCAAAACCAAAACAAAAGAAAACAATCCTAAAATCAAAATACAAACTGCTAGATACAAATCTGACAACCAAAACTGCCAATCGATGGAATTAAAATTACAGAGAGAAAGAGGGCACCGAGGATCCCCTATCCTATTCCCCTGTCCGACTCCCCTATCCGAGTGTCTCGGCCGTTGATCTCGCAAATCAACGGCTGAGATGAGCCGAGCACGTTTTTTCCAAAACGACGTCGTTTTGGAACCCCTCCATCAAACTGATAGATACAAATCTGACAACCAAAACTGCCAATCGATGGAATTAAAATTACAGAGAGAAAGAGGGGGCACCATCGAGCTCCTCGAAGTCCTCACCACAAACTTTTATGCAAATTTTATAAGAAATTAAATTCTTTTCACCGGCAACGGAAAATTCCACTTTTTCACCACTACCTTTTTTGGTCCTACCGTGTGTTTATTGTTGATCTGAATCGTCATCTTGTAGGCCTCTCATAGTAGTGTATCCATGCAAAAAATAAACTTGATCGAACATTGATAAGAGTATCAAAAATTGAATTTTGCTTTGTAAAATAAACAGTTTATCTTTATTATTATTGCAAAAATCAGATCTCCCAATTTATAAACCAATACTCAAATCTTGATATATCTATCAACTTCCGATCAAGCTGATTTTTTGCATGGCAATACTATATTGCAGTTCTTAAAATATGAACGGTTCAGATCACAAGAATAGACACTTGATGGGATCCATAATTGATGGAGGTGAAAAAGTGGGGTTTTACACCGGTGATAAATAGAATTTACTCTCAAAAAATACACAAGTTGAATTGTCAGTCTTGCGCCCATCCGTCATTTGTAAGACAGTCTCATAAAAATTGACATCGTGATACTTTTTGCTTTATTATTCCATTTAAAGAATTTTTTTTCCTAAAAGGAGAAAGGAATTATCCTCAATCACTTTCACTCCATGAGGCTTGAACCCATGACCTCCTCAACATGGAGAGATTGAGGGAATGGCAGTCCGACTAAGAATGCCTTGCAAATTAAAGTGGAACAATAATACTTTGGCCGGTCCCCTATACTTTCACTAATATATTCCCATTTTGCCCCTCTAGCTACTTTGTATCGTGGCGCCCAAACAGGCAAACATGTCAATTCCATTAACTTTCTCTAAACAAATTATTAAAATGCAAATTAAAGTGACATTTCAGCTTGATTCAATGTGTTCGCTTCAAAAAAAGCAAAAAGGAATAAGAGCTTGATTCAATGTGTAAGGAGCGGACTGAAACAATTGCAAGTGGAGTGGAAAGAACGCAATAGCAATTATCGTAATGTACTACTTCTTTATAAGAGCAAATAATAACAATTTCATTAATTATCCCTTTTTCCATATTTTTGGAAGAATTTATTGACAAGTACAACACACCTAGAAATGATCTGAGAGGTATCAAAAAGTCTACAAACGTACTCAATGCACTTGAATACAGACAACATGAAGTAGAGGTTGGGTGACCTAATTCACTAAATTTCACTTAAAAAAGAAAGTTTGTGAAGCAATTAATATATATAGAATAATATGAGAAATGATATTGGCACTCCAAAAATTGATGCAGACACTCCAAAATCAGTGTAACTCCAAAGCCACTTTCCTTTGTTTTTTGGAGTGCCTGCATCAATTTTTGAGAGTACCAATATCATTTCCCAATAATATTGGCAGGCTAGGGTTAGCTAATCTTTCAAATTACTCTTAATAGACAAAGAACCAACACAAAAAAAACATCAACACTTCTTTTGCAACCGGGTGGCCTAATCAATTTATATATGCACGTCTCGAATAGTTTTCAAACCCTGAAATTAATGATGAGACAGTAAAGATGTACACGGAATACTATATATTATACCCGCTTCACTACGTCCTTGATCAAACATTTCTCAAAAATAAATCAATCGTAGCCACTCAAACTATACATATGAATACAAAATATTGACAGGAAAATGGTTTAAGAGGGATGTCTGACCTTGTAGCAATCCGTTTCTTGATAAGCTCCAACTCCTCACGAGTGAATTCCATGGTACCAATTAATGTGCTTAAACCTCAGTACCTATAAAAGTGCCTAAAACTCTAGGGCACCCAAAAGTGCTCAAATCGCTAAAACCCTATAATAGGGAAAGTAGACCCTAAAACTCCTATGAAAGTGCTTAAACCTAAGCCCTAGGGCTCTATGAAAGCACCTAAACCTAAACTTTAGGGTACCTTAAACCCTAGGGTATCCTAAAATCTAAAATCTTAAAGTACCCTAAAACCCTAGGGTACCCTAAAACCCTAAAATCCTAGGGTACCCTAAGATTTTAGGGTACCCAAGGGTACTAGGGTACCCATTAGGGTACCCTAAAACCCTAGCATACCCTAAAACCCTAGGGTGACACTTCTATTAATTATAAATGTATTTTTGTAAAAGTGGACTTAGTGGTAATTAAGTACTTCATCTCTCCTTAATGGGAATTAAGTGTCACTTTTCTGTACTTAGAGGTAATTAACTCTACAAAATATTGGCAGGAAAATGGTTTAAGAGGGATGTCTGACCTTGTAGCAATCCGTTTCTTGATAAGCTCCAACTCCTCACGAGTGAATTCCATGGTACCAATTATCCTTGTGAATACAGATTACCACTCTGTTTCCCTTCGACTATTCTGTAATTTCAGGAAGGCCAAATTCAATATAGAACTTGAATAATTCGAAAGTTTTGACTTATTATTATTATTATTCTGAAACCCTACAAATTAATTGGCCTAGTTTCAAATTTATACGCATGTTTAATTACTTCCTGCTCCCATTTTTTGCATGTCCAGCTTAGACAATCTAAGTTTTAAACACACATAATTATTGCACTATAAATTTCCATTTAAAAATTTCAATGGTAAAATTTCATTCTTTAATTAATTACTTAGGGTGAAAGGAAAATCCTACGTAACAATTATTGATTGTTGATTTCTCAAAATGGACTTGCAAATGTGACGACCAAATAAAAATGGGTCCAGTTATGAACTAACAAAAAGGAACGGGGGGATAAGTAAAATTGCTTTACATAAAAATCTTGAGCGAGTATAGTTCTTAATTAGGCATCAAATGAAAGGCCTAGGTATCAATTAAATTAGTAAACCCACAAAATATTCATGAAACAAATTGTAAGAAATTAAGTACTTATTGATCTCGGTGACGAGATGTAATTACGTGGAAGATTTAAATCACTAGAAATATTGTATTCTAAGGTACTGCCCAATTGCATGGGCATCGATTATCACGTACGTGAGATATTTAGGGACAGAGAATACTCATGTATCTCGTATATCACGTAACCATTGAAATTTAATTGTCGAGTTTTAATAAAAAAAAAAATTGCCCATCAAAAAGAAGAAGAAGGGAGAAGCTAGAAAATCTTACTGCAGAAAACTTGAAAATTAAAAGTAAAGTACTTCAAAATTTTGATCAGAACAATAACGCAGAGAAGTATAATTGGTAGCTTATACAAATGTGACAGTCAAACTAAATCAATCATGATCCTCTTACGTACCCTTATCCTCAGTACCCATGAAATCCATCATCTCTCTGCCGCTGTATGTATCCACTAATGCAGGAGAGAGAGAGAGAGAGAGAGAGAGAGAGGGTGAATCTATGCAGTACATCCAAAGATGCCGTTTCAAGTGAGGCAAAAATGACATACTGAATAAGAACTGGCCAAACGAAATGTATATATAGCCAACCAATACTCCATGTCTATGTCGTCATGTCGCTCACTTAACAATTTCTAATACTACTAGATTGAAAATGCCGTCTTGCTAACTGGGGTAGATAGGAAGATTCTGAACGAAGTCTAAAAAGGTTTAACGGTCGTATCATCAAAATGAATCCGGAAATACCTCATGATGGGGCCAGACAGGGCCGTTTGGTCTCCTAAGGGAATCGGACTCTAGAGATGTTCCTTATCTTTTAAAGTACTAGCTTGAAAAGGCCGTCACACTAACTCACGTATGTGATGCAAGAGATTAAATTACTAAGTCGGTGTATATAATTTATTCTCGTGATGTAATCATTAGCAAAGCTATTGTGAGGCAGCGGGCGGATCCTCCGGCCTCACCAAAGAAATACAGTATTTTGAAAATAAAACTTGATTGACTTGGATTCAGATTTTGGGAAAAAATTCATGGTCCGAAACTTTCTCTCTCATTATTCTGCTCCCCTCAAGTTAATTAGATCCTTCGCCATATGTATATGATGATTATTTTGTTGAGGCACTCGCTTCAGCTTCAGGTGTCCTTGCCTATAAATAAATAAATAAAAAGAAAGAAAAGCTTCAGGTGTCCCCTCCTCTCTCTCTATTTAATTTAGCAGAGGTCTCTTTCTCTCTCTCTCTCTCTCTCTCTAATTTAGCAGGGGCTGGGTTTGGTTTACGCAATAATGCTCTATAGAGAGGATGGTGAACCATTATTTCACTTGATTTGCATATCTAATACTTAAATACTTCATCCATCATCTAATATTTAAGGGGTATTTGGACAGGATTCGTAATCTGAAATTGTAATTTTCGTTTGAGGTGTTGTCATCCAATTCTTTATTGGATGATGTTCTGGGCTGTTTGTTGAGATGCATCTTGTGTTTTTCTTTTTTCTGTTATCCCTCGATGTACCCCTTCAAGATTAATAAAAACTTTCGTTTGCCGAGCAAAAAAAAAAATACTTCATCCATTCTAAAATAAGAGTCCTTTTTCGGCACTCGTGTCATTTATAAAATTTCTTATATTTTCAACTTATAATGTTTTTTGAGATTTTTAAAATTTTGTATAATAGAATTAATTAAGATCTATCAAATAAGATGTATATTGTATATAAAAAAATATTATAGATAATATTTTGAGACCTCCCAAATAGAGAAAACGGATACTTAATTTAGGACAGAGAGAGTGTATATATAACATTAGATGAGATGATCTCCTATTCTCCTATTTATTGAGAAGCAAGTGAAATAACAGGAAAAATTCCACTGGTACCTTTTTAATTGAGGAAATGTTTCAATACACATTCCCTTATTTTGAAAAATGTTATGCCAAATTTTAATTTTTTATTTTCGTTGAACTTATGTGTATGGGGTTTCATGCTTTTAATTAATATATATCATTATCAACACGAAAGTCACATGGCTTGGTTCCACCGAAAGAGGAGGTGCCCACAAAATTACCAATTCTATCTTAATATCCGAATATAATATGAATTTTTATTTTGAAAAAAAAAAAAGCTTTATATTGATAAAAGCCAAAAAAAAAAAAAAAGTGATGAGAAGATGACAGATGGTATAAGTCACTTATTTAGAGCACCTTCAGCAACCCATGGGCACTGCCTTGTTCGTTTTGGGATTTCAAAACTTATGGGCACAGTTTTCGATAAATTTTCTCTATCTATCTCTCTCCACTCATTATTCTCAAAAAAACTCCATCAAAACCGAAACCGAATTGGGTAATGTCTAATTTGAAGGTTATGCATGAGGTGAGGTGTAAGTTATGAAAATGAGGTAACAAAGTGGAGTTTTAAATATTTATTGTTATGGCCGCAGTGATAGGTTAGCATGTTGGTGGTTAGTAATTATCGAAACCTCGCATTGATATATATTTTACCAGTTCAACAAATGAGAACCACAAATTTGACGCATACTTTGCTCTCGCTAGTATGCTCTTGCTTTAATTAGAACATCTGCAAATGGGGGGGAGAGATCAGTCCCCGGAATTTGTTGAAGTGTGGTTTGGACACCTGAATAATTAAAAATAAATCTTACCAAGCTTGCAAATTAAGTAGATATGCTTCGTTTGGAAAACAAGACCAAACAAGCTTTTTCTCAATTATATAGTATATAGCAGATACATAGGGTGATATATATGGTTAAGCATCAGTAGATTTAAAAATCCCACATGTTGCTTAAAAGGCACGAAATTTATGTAGAATCTTAAATTTAAATATTATGTAGGAATATATTTGCACGCAAAAAAAAAAAAAAACTGTTTTAAAAAGACACGTGGCAGCTGGGTAGGTTGCCGATTAATACAGACTTCAGGAAAGACAGGTCTTGTAGTTGTAACTAGACCTAGCTCCTTCATACTTTAAATTAAAAATCCTAGAACTAATTATGCGGTGTTATTTTTAACGAATTAGTATTAATTACTCAATCGTAGTGGCCATAACTTGTGCTTAATTTAAGGCCACTAACCATTGGCGTTTTACCGTCCCAAATTGAATTTCTTCATAATGAATTTTAATTATAAAACCGCATCTAACTGTTTTTTTTTTTTTTTTTTTTAAGCTATATCATGACTAGTTTACAATCCGGTGTCAAATGGCCAATCCGGCCGTTCATCTCGGCACGGACAACTCGGATTGAATATAAGCACATAAAAATCTTAGTCGTCGATTGCCGAGATAAACGGCCGAATCGACCACTCTGCACCCGCTTTGCATAGGTGTTTGGCAGCATCCCCCATTTATGGGATAGCTAGGTAAGCATACTGTGTCTTAATTTCTCCAAGGATGCTGTTTCTTTCACTTAGTCTCGATATTTCATGTTGTCAATTGCTTTTTAATGTTCCCACAAGGTCAGCATGATCAAGAGGAGAAGAAATCTAATCTTTTCACCCTAACATTTTTTCTGTTTGTTCGGTCTAATACAAACTCATCACTCAACACTGATCAGAGAGAACGTGCAAAACCATCAATTGAATTCACATGATATAAACTTGTTTAATTTACTCATTATTATGTAATGTAACGTAAGGGTAAAAATGGTAAGAGTTTATCTATACTTGCCGTCATTTTGCTCACGGTACTACGTTACTTTGCTATTCAGACGCTAGGTGTAGAAGACGGAGCTCACGAGTTGTATGTACAAAACGACGCCCCCATCGCCTAGGAAGAAGTTGAGCCCTGGCTACACTACCTTTAGTGGCTCTATCATTTCTTCACACAAGTATTTGAAATTTGAAGTTGTAAGGATATTTTGAAAAACTATTAATCACGTACTTCAATTTGGTTATAATTGATTTTTGCTGTTAAATTTCTTCAAATAGTTTGACTTTTATTGCTGAAAGCATTTTAAAATCATGGGAAAATGACGACCAATGATGTATTTTGATAATTAATACCCGCCAAGAATATTTTCACCATTAACAAATGTTCTCAGCATGTTCTTGGCAGGTATTAATTATCAAAACACGTCATGGACCGTCATTTTCCATAAAATCATCGAATAGTGTGGTGAACAACATGCTGGCCCAAGAGATCCAGCTTCGCAATAGAACAGATCAGGCCCATCAAAACAGATCAGGCCCATCGAAAAGATCCGTATTGTCTCCGAAAGCAGTGCACTGGCCTCCAAGGCTTAATTCCTCATAAGCTACTGATCATTATTAGGGCCGTAAACAAGTCGAATATTAGAATGTTCAGATTTGTTCATTAAGTTTTTTTAGCGAAATCGAGTTTGAGCAGAACTTAATGAAAATTATGACGAACCGAACTCGAACCGAGCTTGCCTAGGTTTGGGTCGAACTCGAGCTTGTTCATGAGTCATAACAACCCAATAATATCATATATTTATGCTCTCATACATGTCTATAGCTGCAAGTAAAAATTTTAGTATGTCTATAAATACGTTTATATACATATAAACTGATAAAAACGTATACATAAGTAAGTTTTTAGTAATTGTAAACGTTATAGACTTGTACAAGTTTTAAAATTTTCACTATGTAACTATATAAAATCCCCGTGATATACAAATACTCCAGGTTCGCGAGCCGAATACTACTATGTTCATGTCCGGTTCATTTATAAAACGAGCCTAAAATTGAGGTTAATGTTTGGTTCGTTAAGTGGACGAATCGAATTCGAACGAGCCTTTACCGAATCAAGTCTCGAACAGTTCACGAATGACTCAGTTTATTTACAGCCCTAATCATTATTCTAAATAATATTTGAATACCTTATAAATTAACAAAAACAAATTTTAAAATACAAAAGATTAACTAATTAAAAAAAATTAGCCAGTCAGATTACCTTCAGCATACCAGTCCAGTGACGAGGTAAATAAGGTTGCGTTTCTCCTCAATTTCCTGTATCATTTTGTTTGTCTTTCCTGAATTTTTATACTTTCTGCCGGCATTTATTGATTAGTCATTCCTCTTGAAGAGATAAATTTGAAATGTAAAATGTAGGCCAAGAGCAAAAACTATGGGTGGTGTTATTCGTAACTACGTATTTTCTCCCATAGTCCGCTATATTTCGGTAGGTAGTTGTTGAAAATCATAAATAATATTTCGGTAAATAGATGTTGAAAACAAAATTATATTTCGGCAACTGCATGTCGAAAATATGTTCAACCTTCGGTGTGCAACTGCTAATACATACATTTCTCCTCAATTTCCTGTATCATTTTGTTTGTCTTTCCTGAATTTTTATACTTTCTGCCGGCATTTATTGATTAGTCATTCCTCTTGAAGAGATAAATTTGAAATGTAAAATGTAGGCCAAGAGCAAAAACTACTTAGCAAAGATGGGAAAATACGTTTATAAATACATTTCCAGCGTCTTTCATTGATGTGTCACATGGCCCATAACGTCTTTCATTGATGTGTCACATGGGTCAACTGGGCCATAACCTTATATGCTACTCGTAGCCTAAATCAAGGGAAAAATGACGGCTCAGGCCCAGGTCTAAATCTCATCAAGAGAGGGACGGGAGCCCAAAGGCCCAAAAGAATTCATGGGCCGAGAGTTGATTATAATTTCGAATTTTTTATATATACTAATTGAGAAATGTAATTCTTCTTTTCCTTTCTTTTCTTTTCTTTTTTTTTACAAAAGGATAAGTATAGTTGAATTCTTCAAACTTTAAAGAGCTTATAAATCGGATTGCTTCTGTTAAAAAGCTTAAGTCCAGGAATTCAAGATTTCACACAGATAAGCATAAAAAAATAGGGGAAAATTTTAGAAATGGTCCCCCTAGTTTGCACGAATTTTCATTTTCGTCCTTCTAGTATCAATTGTGTTACTTTTAGCTCTATAGTTTGCATTTTGCCCCAATTTGGTCCCTCTCACTTACGGCATTAATGAAACTAACGGAATTGGAGGACAAAATTGTCATTTCACCTTACAGAGGGACTAAATTGAGATTTCATACAAACTAGGGGGACTATTTCTACAATTTTATTTTTTACTTTTGTTTTTGTACACAAAATTATTTTACATGGAAAAACTACTTGATCCAAAAGATTTCAATTACTTTTTTTTTTTTCAGAGAGGTTTTCAGATCCGTTCGATGCACGTGAATCCCACCAAGTACATGTGAGCTCATACACATCCAAGCCTCAAACAGTTCGCGAACAACTCAGTTCATTTACAGCCCTAACTACACCATTAGACCCCCAAGCCATCTGCTCCTCTCGTGCAATGACTCAATTGAGCTGTGGCGAGCCGAGCTTGAGCAGTGAGAAATTTTCGAGCTCGAGATCTATGTGTATTTCTTGTGAGCCGAGCTCGAGCTTAGCAAAACTCGGCTCTACTCGACTCGACTCGTTTGCAACCCTATCCGCATCCAGTCGGATGTAGCAAATAGTCCTGCGTCTAGGTCTAGCAAGAAGCTACTTATACAAGAAGAAAACCATGTCATCTATCTATTATGAAATGTTATCCACACGTTCAATTTTTTTTTTCCAATCGGCAAAAAGAAGATTTTATTAATATTTGAAGATGATAACAAAAATTAAAAGGATCATGTAAACACCGGCAAAAGTCATTTGAGAATCACACCCCATAGGAAGGCAGGAAGCCAGCCAAAAATACCACAAGAAGCACGAAAGCCGCAAAACAATCCAACAGTTCAAAACCAAAACAAAAGAAAACAATCCTAAAACCAAAAGACAAACTGAAAGATACAAATTTGACAACCAAAAATGCCAATTGATGGAATTAAAATTCCAGAGAGAGAGAGAGAGAGGGGCACCATCGAGCTCCTCACCACAAACTTTTATTTAAATTTTATAATAGATTAAATTCTTTTCACCGGCGGTGGAAAATTCTACTTTTTCACCACCACCTTCTTTGGTCTTACCGTGTGTTTATTGTTGATCTGAACCGTTCAACTTGTAGGCCCCACATATTAGTGTTTTCATGCAAAAAATAAACTTGATCGGACATCGATAGAAGTATCAAAAATTGAATTTTGCTTTGTAAAATGGACAGTTTATTTTTATTATTATTAGCAGAAATCAGATCGTCCAATTTGTAAACCAAAACTCAAATTTTGATATATCTATTAACTTCCGATCAAGCTGATTTTTTGCATCGCAATACTATACTACGGGTCTAAAAATATGAATGATTCAGATCACAATAATAAACACTCGATGGGATCTATAATTGTAACGCCCCGACTTTTCGGGTGCAAATTAAATAATTTCTTTGCGAAAATTTTGCTAAATAAATATAATTTTTCAAAATAATGGTTTAACCATTACAATTTCAAAATAGATCTACTAAATCAAAATACACTAACTTCAGAGCTGACTCTAATCTTGATACGAATCCTAAGCATTCTCGATCTTCATTACTGATATTCTTTTCGTGTCGAACTGCATCATCGTTGAATCTCCTCCATTGAATTCTGTGCCCTCTAGCAAATTGATCGCCGAAGCAATCGATTTGCCAGGATACAGACGTATCCGTGTGTGATAAATGACCCAAGAAATAATCCAACCCAACCACCCTCTTACTTTACAACTAGCAGGCAAACATTATATATGGTGCGAAAAAGTAAAAACAGAGATAATTCACATAACTTGATTCATTGCTATCCATTAACTTAATATGAAATCTAAGATCTCTCTACGAGATCTTTCCTCCTCAACCACTAGCCATGCTCGGCCCCATGAGATCACTTCCTTTGTTGTCGCAGAACACCTAAGTTATGTCGAGTGTGCACCTCCAATAACTCAACAAAGGGTAAGCTTATCATGCCTGAATCACAACTGGGGTCCTATCTTATAAACCATATCACAAATATTTCACAAACGACTGGACACCCGCCACTATCAATTCATCACCTGACTCTCGCAGTTTCAATTCATCACCGACTTCTCGCCGCCCACTCATCACAATCTCATCATTTCTCATATCACGCCTGCAGGCAACCTCTAAACAGAAAGAAACTTCACAATTTATCCATTACTTAGCATCGTCTAAGTGATTTTTATATCGTATACCACCCCATGTCTCTAGGGTCCCATCTAACATTCAAATCCAGTATCAACACAATATCATTCTCAGTAATAATTAAAAACAAATAACAGACGGATCAAAACAAATATTAGGTAATGCAATCACATAACTTTTTATGACTGGGCCGTTGCCCTTAATCTTGTATGGCCAAAATATCAATAACAATGTAGGAAATTTTATATAAGACTTTAAAAATAATTTTCTAGGCTTTCGTTAATTAATTATAAGTAATTAAGTTAATTAAACACTAATTAAATACATTAATTAGGTAAAAATTTTAGAATAATTATCGTATCTTTAATAAAGGTCCTAACAGTCCTCTATAATAAGTTCGAGTGCTAAAAGTTGGGTTTGGATGCTCACGGAATTATTTTAAATAAAAAGATTAAGTTAATAAGTAAAAGAAGACTAAATAGATAATAAATAATTAAATAATTAAAAATATATTTATATTAACATATAATTAAAAATATATTTATATTAACATAGTATCATCTTAGGACTGTAAGAAGTCTAAATAAAATTATTCGGAATTATTAACCTCTTTTATAATATTTTAAAGTATTATTATCAAGAAACAACACGTAAATAATAATAAATAGTTAATTAAGTAAATAAAATATTATTTTAATAACATATCATCCTTGAGATGTAAGAAGTCTAAGAAAAATAGTTTAGATGTTAAAAGCATTATTTGTAAGGTCGTAACTATTTTTCGTTTGTATCTTTAATTAAAAATAGAATAAATAGCTAATAACATAAAAAAAATATGAAGTCAGTAAGTTATGATCTCTAATATGTTAGGACTCTAGGAAAAATAGTTTGGGAATTTATAGAGTAGTTTATAAGGTCGCAACGATTTTTAGTTCATAAACTTTTACACGATAACGAATAAAAATTTAGTAAATAGATAAATAAATAAAAAAAATATGAATTTAACAAGGTATGATCTTTGGAGTGTGGGTAATCTAGGAAAAATATCTCGGGGGTCGAAAACTAGGTTCGGAAGGTCGCAAAACACATTCGAAACAAAACAATATAAAACTGCAAATTGGGCCGAGGGGAGGTTCGCGGCCGCGAGGTCGGAGTCAGCCGTTCATGCGGCTGAATTTCCACAGGCTGGCGCAACCTTCCTGCATTTTATTTTTTCGCTTTTTCTTCATCTTTTGATGCATGGGACCCAAGGCTATGTCTATAAACATTAAATATACTTTAGAGAAGGCTTCGGATCGAATTATAACACTCGATTCGATTGAATTCGCTGATCAAATTGAACGCTTGGAGAAGATGATTTGATTCCGTCGATCGAGGGCTTCGAATTGGTTGTTGTTTGGCTTATCCTCGATTGGGATTAAGTAATTCAATCGATCAATTTGAGTCTCTGGTGAACGAAACCACGAAACCCACTTTTCTCTCCTTCTTTCTCTCTCTAAAATCTATGGATTGTAGCTCGTTCTCTCGGGTTTTTCTCTCCTTTCTGCCTCGGAAGGTGGTGAGATGATGTACGTGTCTTAGGGTCGGAGTGGGTATTATAAGAGAATTGGATGAGTTTTGAATTAAATCAAGTCCTAACGGTATTGGGTTTCGGAACGAACGAATTATGCATGGTATTTGGGTCACGGAGGAGGTAGAGATCGAGTAGGAGTGTGAGGGAGAAGAGAGACGTTCATGCATGCAATTATATATATGTATATAATGATAAAATAATTTTTAAGCGATAATTAGATAAAATAACCTATTTTTGTAATTATCTACTAATTATTAAATAAGAAAAATAATATTATCATAAATAAATAATTCTTTTTAATATTTTTATTAGTTCAATTTTCGGGTTATTACAACTATTGACTATTGGATTAAAAGTAATTTCTTTATTCGAAAAAAAAATATTTGGGTTGAAAATCCGGATTGTTACAATAATTGATGATGGTGAAACAGTGGGATTTTACACCGGTAATGAATAGAATTTATTCTCATTTTATAAATCTATTGCAATTAAAGAGGACGTCGATAATACACAAGTTGAATTGTCAGTATTGCGTCCATCCGTCATTTGTAAGACAGTCTCATAAAAACTGACGTCGCGATACTTTTTGCTTTATTATTTCATTTAAAGAATTTTTCCAAAAAAGAAAAAGGGATTATCCTTGATCACTTTGACTCCGTATCATGAGGCTTGAACCCATGATCTCTTCAACATGGAGAGATTGAGGGAATGGCAGTCCGACTAAGAATGCCTTGCAAATGAAAGTGGAACAATAATATTTTGGTCCCCTATACTGTCACTAAAATATTCCCATTTTGCCCCTCTAGCTACTTCATATCGTGGCGCCCAAACAGTCAAACATGTCAATTCCATTAACTTTCTTGAAACAAATTATTAATGCGAATTAAAGTGACATTTCAGCTTGATTCAATGTGTTCGCTTCAAAAAAAGCAAAAAGGAATAAGAGCTTGATTCAATGTGTAAGGAGCGGACTGAAACAATTGCAAGTGGAGTGGAAAGGACGCAATAGCAAATGTCGTAATGTACTTCTTTATAAGAGCAAATAATAACAATTTCATTAATTATCCCTTTTTCCATATTTTTGGAAGAATTTATTGACAAGTACAACACACCTAGAAATGATCTGAGAGGTATCAAAAAGTCTACAAACGTACTCAATGCACTTAAATACAGAGAACATGAAGTAGAGGTAGGGTGACCTAATTCACTAAATTTCACTTAAAAAAGAAAGTTTGTCAAACAATTAATATATTCAGAATAATATTGGCAGGCTAGGGTTAGCTAATCTTTCAAATTATAATAGTGGGATTATAGCTAGTCTGCACAAGGTTAATTACTTAATAGACCTAATTAGAACCATCACAAAAAACATCAACACTTGTTTTGTAACCGGGTGACCGGATCAACTTATATATGCACATCTCGAATAGTTCTTAGACACATAAATTTAACAACTAGACAGTACTAAACATATACGTGGAATGCTATGTATTATACCCACTTCACCACGCCCTTCATCGAATATTTCCCAAAATAAATCAATCATAAACACCCAAACAGTACATAGGAATACAAAATATTGACGGAAAAATGGTTTAAGAGGGATGTCTGACCTTGTAGTAGGCCTGTCAATGGACCAGATCCGATCCGAAAAATCCAATCCGAATCTGAATCTGATAACGTCGATCTGATAATCCGATAATCTGAATCCGGTAACGTTATCGGATCCGGATCGGATCAGATTAAATCCGTTATCGATCCGAATCCGAACTTTATTATTTTTTTAACTTTTTATAAATTTTTGAAATTTTTTTTAAAAATACAGTAAATTTTTTATTTTGAAAAAAAAAATTTTAAGAAGTTGTATTTTTATTTTCAATTTTTTCGTTCATTTTTTTTTTTGGAAAATATTTTTTTTTGAAAAAAATTTGTATTTTTTTTTGCTAAAATTTTTGAAGTAAAAAAGTTTTCGGATCGGATCCAAATTTTTTCGGATCGGATCCGGATTTCCACTATCGGATTTGAGTCTTATCGGATCCGGATCTGTCGGATCCGAACCCGATCCGGCCCGTTGACAGGCCTACCTTGTAGCAATCCGTTTCTTGATAAGCTCCAACTCCTCACGAGTGAATTCCATGGTACCAATTAATTATCCTTCAACTGTTCTGCAATTTGTGGACGCCCAAATTCAATATAAAACTTGAATAGTTGAAAGGAAAATTCTAAAATCAGCCAAATTGGCTGACAATAGTAAGTATATGAATGTATATTAAATGGTGTATAAAGTATACAGGAATACGTGTTTTCCTTGTCTTCTAATGTGTTTATCGTCAGTCCAGTGGGCTAACAATAGCAAGACCGTAATTGAAAAACCTTGGCATATATATAACGTTATTCTGAAACCCTACAAATTAATTGGCCCTGGTTTCAAATTTATATGTAAGTTTTACTTCCTGCTCCCATTTTTGCATGTCCAGCTTAGACAATCTAATTGGTAAACCCACAAAATGAAAGGTCTGGGTATAGGTTTACCAATTAGATACCGAGACCTTTCATTTGATGCCTAATCAAGAACAAGACTTTGCTTGATGTATAGGTTTGCTCCGGTAATGATAGCAACTTAATTTGTCGTTATCAATCAGAAAGGGATTGATCCTCCATCCCTGGACCTTCTTGCTAGGGAAGGGGTAAGCCATGATTACTCCCAGTTTATTGTACTTGTTATCACTGATGTTGCCAGTCAGTTATTTGATTTAGAGTAGTTTACTTTTCCCTGGATTTTGTCAGGTCTCTTGACACTCTACCCTGTGTGCAAGTTCTGCTGCTTTTGACGTCATATTCCAACCTTTCAGGGGACTCCAGAGCTCATTTATAGTGTTCTGTCAATAACCATTACTGTGTGCGAACTGATAATCAGATTGCCAAATTGATTGTTATCTACCAATGGATGTTTTTTTTTTTGTAGAGTGGATAATTCATTCTCTCTTTTCCCAATCACGTATATAGAAAGTGATAAAACAATGAGTGAAAGATTGGAAATGACAACAGCGAAGAAGAGAAGGCAAGATTACCTCACCTGATCACCTAAACAACTAACAAGTTAATTATTTGCCGCATATATAGGCTAAACAATATAAAACAAATGTTTTTTTAGTGAATTTTTTATCTTGTCCATTCCGTGAAACAACTGCATTGGTAGGAGCACTAGAAGGGCTTCTCTTAAGCTGCTGCTGCTACAAATTCTATATTTAAATCTTGCGAGTTCCGTTCGTTAATTAGGTGGGTCTTTGTGAATTTAATGTCCAAAATTAGGTTTGTACGAATACCCTCTTATACCCTGTAATGGAGATACAATTGGGTATAGTTTTTTTCCTTCCTGATTGGTGTTGAAACTGAGCAAGTTTTTTGGTTAACTTCCCTTCTTTTTTCAACTTGCTAAATGACTTGTTTCTCAGATAATAGCTCTTAGAAGGGCATGCAAAGAGGAGAGACATGGGAGATTTTGGTCTTGGCTCGTGGTGGGGAGGCTGTCAACTCTGTTGATCACTTGACTCCTGATTGCCTTGGATGGGCGGGCTCGTGTATGAGCATGTTGTTGGAGAAGACAAGTACACATTTGTGGAAAATGTGAAGAATCCTCACTCTTGTACAATCTTAATAAAAGGTACTTGAGGTGCTAGTATTGTCTATTCAAATGCATTGAAAGTACTGTTATTTGGGCCAATTTGTTCCTGGGCTCATTCAATATCCATTGAATGTAATTTTTTTTGTCTTCTTTTCTTTCTTTTGTAAGCCTCTTATGGTATCTCATCCTCTATGGTCCGTAATTGGTCTCATCTCGATATACCTTTTGTCGAGTTCTGATAAAATCTTGTTGTCTATCAAAAAAAAAAAAAAATGCTTTCCCAGACAGTTTATTAGGTGGGCGTTCAGATATATTGTACTTAGAATATGCAACAAATAGTCAACTAAAATTACATTCCTTCGGGGTTTTATTCTTGTGATTTATTTTCTTCTCTCTCCTGTTTTAGTCACGAAAAAGTTTTGTTTCTTGGTTTTTTAAATTAGCAATTTCTGATGCACTCTGAATGGGCCGGCCCCGACGTTTGGGTTGCCCAAACCCGAACTTGAGCTTGGTTGTCCGCTCACTATTTAGCCATACAAAATATAAAACAAAAAACAGTAAAAAAAAAAAATTCAAGATTACATTGTACTTTTAATTTGAATTATATCAACAACAAAAAAAAAAATTTAACCCTGGTTTTTTTTTATTATCTGATACCCTAGTTATAGTATTTTATGATTTGGCATGATCTGATTCAAAAAAAGATTATAATGCCTTTACATTTATTTTTAGTTTTCATTCAGTTATTTTTCTAGCTTCTTCTGATCACTGTTCATTGTTTTTAATAATAAAATGAAAAGAGAAACATTACAAACCAAATTGGAAAAATAAGAAATTTGACTGAAAAATTAGTTAATTTGTTCATTGAAGTTTTTTAAAGTGGTGCCTGTGCAATGCATATAGATATATGCAAAATTGCAAATAACTATTGTGAGTCCTTTGTAAAAATAATATACATATGCATGAGGTAAAAAAGAATCCCCAATGCAGGGAACAAGAATCGAACCCAGCACGCCAGGTACTTAATCACACGCTACTGGCCAACAAACCAATATCAGCCTTTGAGTTATTAGTTCGTCAGAATATATATATACCCACACACACACACACAAATAATTTTTTTTTATTTTGTTGCCCTTGGCCGGGGGCTTGCGGGGCTTATCCCGGGGCCGGCCCTTATGGATCTCGAAGCATTGCGGGTGTCCATTTTTGTAATTTGATAGCCTGGTAGGTATCTTTGCGTTTGCTGCGTAAGGATGATGTGCTATATGGACACATATGACGACACTCAGGCATATATGTATACATTAGTTTCTTTATTTAGTTCATATGGAAATGGAAATGGAAATTGTAATATGATGGAGAAAAGGCTGTAGAAGTTTTTCCTGAATCTTTGGCATTCTCAGTCCTGCTTAGCATTGTCATAAAAAGCAGTGACTAACTGATTGCTCGCTAGTCGCTATTTACTACAAGGAACCGCAGAATTGAGGAATGCTCTTGTCAAAATTAAGCCCCTATTCTACGGTTCCGAAGCTCTTGTTTGCACTCACCCAAATCTTCACATTCTAGGTTTTTCAAATGATTTTTATTTCTTCCCTGTATTGTTTTTTCAACTGTGATTGCTTCTTTGTTCAGGGAGCAGGGGCTTTTGAATTAAGTTGCAGGCAGACAATATCTAGTGAATGAAGTAAAGAAAACTGTTCAATGGGCAAATTGAGAATTATTTTCTTAATACCGCGCACAGTCCCATTCTTAACACGTTTTACTAAGCCCTTATGTATACGTATTGTGACAATGGCTCGTTTTACAAACTTGGAGCAGCGTGCTCAACTTGGTGTTGAAGCTTTTGCTGATGCCCTTCTGGCGGTGCCCAAGACAACAGCTGAAAATTCTGGCCTTGACACTCAAGACGTCGTAATTGCTCCAACGGAGTAGTGATCCTTTTTTCTTAAAATTCCCTATGAAATTGATTCAACCTTCTCATGCTATCTGGATATTCGTATAGGGAGAGCACAATAGAGGAAATATTGTGGGAGTAAACCCGACACACGGGAGAACCATTGACCCTCAGATGGAGGGTATTTTCGACAACTACTCGATCAAGCGCCAAATCATAAACTCAGGGGGCTATGGATAGCCTCTGGACCTGCCGTGCTAACCCTAACACCCTTCACTAACCTCCATTGATGTATATCGCCTGACAAAAAAAAAAAAAAAATCATTTCTTCCTCGTGTTGTACAAGCATATCATAACGATCATTCATTTGCATTTGTACATTCCGAATCTTGAATGTGTGATTATGGGCTAAAGTTGTAGCTTGGGCTTATTTAATTGCATTATGGGTTTTGGACGGTCATGTGGGCTGTGATGGAAAAAATCATGGGGTTCTTCCTGGCCGGCCCAATTTTGTCTTCCCCTACCCATCCAAGCCCACCCCTTGTCAAACTTATTCCTCATAAGCCCTGTTTTTAGTAAACTACCCAAAACACCCCGCTAGAAAAAGACGCACAAAAATCTCTTTGATCTTCCGTTGGCCGGCGACTTCAACTTCAATCTTCCGTTGCCCAGACTAGCGTCTTCTTCTTCGTCGCCTTCTGTCATTGTCGACCTCCCAGTCCCACTGTAGACTCTAGTCTCCAATCTTCACTTCTAAGCTTCAAAATGAGGGCCTGTACCCGGCGACCGGGGGAAACTACCCCATGATCTGGAGCCAGTGGCAACGAGCAAAGGGATAGAGCGGCCACAGGCATAATCTCTTCTACACTGTCCTCCAAAACTTCTCACCCTCAGATATAGATCGAGGAATTTTGTAGACAACCAATCGGTATAGATCGAGGAATTTTCACCTTTTCCGTTCTAAACAGCGTTGAATCGGTATAGTATTTTACACAAATCCTGCACTTATTTATATAGGGCTTGTACGGAGTTTCTATTTTGACGGCTGAAATTTAGGAGAAAAGGAGGAAGGCAACATTAGATTTTGTTTTGGTGGCTGAAATTTAGGGTTTCTGGTGTCTGTTGTTGACGACAGAAACGTTGAGATTTTTTTCCTGCATTTAGAGGTGTGAATTGTGCAGATAGGTGTGAATTATGTAAAAATGTGTGAATTCTCCAAGGTGAATAGTGTAGATGATGTGTGAATTTTGCAAAAAGGTGTGAATAGTGCAAATTTGGTGTGAATTTTGTGGGTGTGAATTCCTCAAAATGGTGTAAATTCACACCTCTAATAATTCACATCCCATAAACAGACATAAAGATGAACAGCTTAACATTGATAAGTTTAGGTCAATTCATTGTTGATGCACTGGATGATATTAAGGTGTTCATCAGTAGTGATTTTCAGGCTTGTATTTTTGTCTTTGTCGGTTGAACCGTTCAATGGGTAGAACTTTTTTTTTTTAATCCACAAAAATGCCCAAAGGGCCGGTGGTTAGAACATAGAGAGTCATTTTTTCGGTTTCCACAGGTGTTGAAAGTAGAGGCAGGAGAAACCTTAGTTTGGATTGATATTCACACCCCAAGAATTCACAATTTTAAGAATTCACACCAAGAATTCACATATCCAATAATGCACACCCAAATGAATAATTCTAGAAGTGTAAATTCTGCAAAGGGATGTGAATTCGGGGGGTGTGAATTCTACAAAGGGATGTGAATTTTTGCAAATGGTATGAATTCTGCAAAGGGTGTAAATTCTTACAAAGGGGTGTGAATTCTTGCAAAAGAGTGAATTCTGATCGATGTGAATTCTGGGGGTGTGAATTCTGGTGATTGTGAATTCTTGGAGTGTGAATTCTGGTGGGTGTGAATTCTTAGGGGTGTGAATTCTCGGATGTGTGAATTCTCGGAGGTGTGAATTCTTGAGGTATGAAAAGTGATAGAGGCAAAATAGTAAGAGCATTTTTAAAAAGGGTCTAGATGGGATAGAACTTTAAAAAAGGGTTTGCATGGAACCCCATATAAAATTTGGGACCGGCCAGGAATTTCCCCAAAAATCATGTGTTTGGGCTTTTTTGTGTAACTCATTATTCTTGCTTATTGGGCTGAAAAAAAAACAATGACTGACCCATTGCTTGGAAACCGACTAAAATCGACCTAACCAAACTGATAATAACTAAACTGAACCGAGCGGTTTTTGAACCGAATCGGTTGGTGTCGGTTTGGAAAAAAGGAAAACCAAATGATTCGGTTCGGTGATAAAATTGGAAAAAAATCTGACCGAACCAAACCGATTTCATCCCTTATTCGGACACTGCTAGCATCTTGTGGCTTTCCATCAGACCACATGTTCATAAAAACCCTATTTTGCTTTCTTTGCGTTTTTCTTTTCTTTGGTTATGGATCTCATACAGAAAGCCTGTTTTGACACTTCCACAGGCCTATGATCGCATCATGTGGCTTTCCTAGTTGCTTTTTTACTAGGTCTTCTTCTTTATTGGAGGGCCTTTGAATTGCCTATGTATTTCTTTCAACTGTATCTGCACAAATGAGATTGGTTGTCGTTTTTAGGGTTTGAGGGCTCCTTGGTCATGATCCTTGGAATTTTGTTTAGAATTGGTGAACCCATGGTGTTACCATATTCTCATCTTTTATTCATGGGTACACCATATGATCCGCTTATGTAGGTTGTGATAAGTTGTTATCATTTTATTAAGTATTCCCTCCGTCCTTAAATAAGTGTTCGACGAGCAAACCTAGGCCTTTAAAATAATGCATTTGTTTCGTTAAAAAAATCAATTTTTTTTCAAAAATCAATAGATGGCAATGGGTTCTATTACATTGTGGAAAAAAATTAGATTTTTTTATGAAAAACATGCATTTTTTGTAAGGCCTAAATTTGCGCGCCGGACACTTATTTAGAGACGGGGGTACTACTTTTCGGCCCCGTTTGATAACCCTCCAAGGGGTTGGGATTGGATTGGTAGAGTGGGGGTATTATTAATACCTTGTTTGGTAACCCAAAATAGTTCGGACTAGTAGTCCGATGGGATTAATAATCCGGGTAATAGGGGGTGTTGCTAATACCCTATGGGACTTGGTATTAAGGGGTATTAATAGTTCAATCCCAACTCCTTCATATTACCAATCCCTTCTCATTACCAATTTATTCTATCAATCCAATCATATCATCTAATTCCATCTCAAACAAACATGATATTAATAATTCCATCACCTAATCCCATCCCAAATAAACATACTCATTATCAATCCATTCTCATTATCAATCCCATCTCCTTACGAATCCCAATCTTAATCTCATCTCCTTACGAATCCCATCCATCTATTACTGTTATCAAACGGGGCCTTTCAGCCATAGCTTAACCATGGTTGTTGCTCATAGAATATTTTCCCCAAGTTTATTCTGTTTTGTTAGCCTAACAATAGCATGCATCAGGAATCGATCTGCCACACTCGGTCACGTGCATAATGGGACCTGCATGGGTCCTTGTGTGCCCCCACGACACGGCAGGGTGCTGTGCTCGTTGGATAAATCCCGCGCCAAGCCAATGGGATCCAGACTTCATTTTGTTCACCCCGTTGAGTTTGTTGTCCTTGCCCAAAATAGAGATTGATCAGATATTGATACTGACACGGAAAAAAAGTATTTTGTTCATCTAGGTTTTGATATTCAGTCTCATTTTGACATGTGAGACTAGCTCGACGAGCCAAACAAAATGAATAATTCGGATTGCACTCATAGTCATAGTCAGAAATGGACCCGTCCAAAGAGCGCACTGCCATGCTATGCATGGCAGAGTCCCCAGCTGCTGCATTATAGATTGACAAAACTGGCTATTTATTTTTAAAGTATAAGCTAAATTTGCATGACGTGCCTGCATGAGCTTGATTTTTTTTTTCCCGTCAATCATACATGGAAATTCAATTTTAAAATAAAACTGGTTATGTTGTTTTAGAGCCACAAAAATCTGAATCTTGCCCTACCACTTGTTCCGGGACTAGCTTTAATACGTGTAAGGCCGATTTAGGTCAATATATAAAATTTCTTAAGGCTTTCATGTAAACTGTTTGTTTGTTTGTTTTTGTTGTTTTTTGGGAATGGAAGGAAAACGGCAAATTCTTCGCTTATTTAACATTGCAAAGAAACAAGAAAATTGAATAACAAAGAGAATTGGAGAATTATGAATTGGGGTTATGGAAATGGTTTTGGAAACCCAACTGAACTATAGTTTATGGACGCAGGGGAGCTGCTGTTCCTTTAAGGGGCAGCAGCCTAGCCTGCTGTTTCGGTCGAGTGGAGCTCGTTCCAGTTTTGCTTTGATGATCGGAAATGTTCACTTCGTAGAACTTGTTGAGTAGAACAAGTATACTAAAAATTAGCTCGATCAAATATCATGAAGTGCCTTATCGGAACATTTTTATCTTGAAAAAAATGGATCCGAAACACTGGATCAACTCCACTGGAACCTATTATTGGCAAGTTATATGTGTTCCGATCAGACACTTAATGATATCCGATCGAGGTAATTTTTGATACACGTGTTCTAATTGATGAGCTCCACGAAGTGAACGTTACCGATCATCGGAGCGATATCGGAGCGAGCCCTGATCGACCGGGACAGTAGGCCGCTGCCCCTTAAAGGGACAGCAGCTCCCCTGCCTCCTAGTTTTATACTGAATGTTGTTTCCATAAGGAGTAAGGGCCATAAACCGTCATATTTGTCCACGCGTGACTTCTATAGGTTACTGATTTTGTCACTCCTTTTTTTGTTAACGCCACTCATTTGCAAGTGTATTTTTGGTGCAGGGGAGTGACATTAACAAAAAAGAAAGTGGCAAAATCATTTCCCCTTCTATAACGAAAAGTCTAAGCACACATGTAAATAGGTTACATATTGTTAACGCCCCGATTTTTAGAAATATTAAATAAATAAATTTTAAAACATAATTTGTCATTTATTTAAATAAAGAGGATAATTAAGTCATTACAAATCCAAATAGTTTTATAAATTCAAATTACATTATTTCAAATTTCGAAAAGGGTACTAAGATAATTTCTACTCCTCAGGGCGTCCATCTTCTTCTGCAACCATCTGTCTTGCATTAAACTCCTCCAGACTGTAGTACTCTTTCTGTCCGTCTCTATTATCTGGCATAAGATGTTTGGTCCACAAAAAGTAGATCCGATGAGCAATTAAGCTCAGTAGCTAACTCCTACTCCTACTCCTATATGTCCCTTACACTAACAAAAATAGTATATAACTTTGAATAATAAATTTTAGGAGTCAACAGTTCATCTCATAAAAACCAAATCAACAGATAATGTGTCAGTGTCTTGTTAGAGTTTATCATCATCGCAGCATATTGTAATCTGTGTCCTTATTTTTCAAGTATCGATTCCACTTTCCATCTTATTTCCTCGAGCACTGGTTCCATTGACCGTCTTTTAGGACCTATCGGGCTTCCAGGCATTTAGATTTTGCCACTCAAAAGCACTGATTCTGCTGACTGTCTCTTTCAGGATCTACTGGGTTCTCAGTCTTCAATTATTTCACATTTCTCAACACACACGGCACTAGTTCCGCTGACCGTCTTTCAGGACCTACCGGGCTCCTAGGCCACACACGGACACCCGAACCATAGTTCCGCCGAACATTCTTTGAGGACCTACCGAGCTCCCATTCTCACACAATTATCAAATCTTTTCCATCATTTTTTTTTGCATATTTCACTTCTCGTTTTTCGTGTCGCGTAAACATGCATTATTTTCTCACGTTCACATTATTCTTTCAAAGCTTGCTAAAAATCATGTGATAAAATCAAGGAGGCTGTTAATGCCACAGAAGGATTTGTTAATGCCACAGGCATTAATTATGTAGAATGCTGAAATGGCTTGCCCTCCCTCCCTATTAAGTATTAATCAATACAGTATCATTTTGACTTCTCCTCTATTTAGCTTTCCTAAACTACCCCTAATTAAGTAACTTTTCGTATACTGCAAAAATCTCTTTGAATCCGTTCCTATTCCTAATCTAATTTACTAATGCTCTGCTCGGTTCACATTTTGAAGGAAAAAAAAAATTCTCAATTCAAAAAATACTCATCTACTTCTAATCATTATTCTTATTTCTCTATTTACTCATATTCCTATTTCCAATCATTATTCTTATTTCTCCCTCTATCTCTCCTCACTCATTACCTCTACTTTCAATTATTACTCTCATTTCTCTTTCCACTCATAACCGCAAAAAATTTCTAAAAAGCTCATCTAAACACAACATAATACTTCACCATCACAAGACCCCAACCAAAGCCCTTTCTTCTACAAAACCCAATTACCTCGTCCTATGCTATGAAGGCCTTTAAAGGATTAAACAATATTTTCTCTTCCCCAAATTGCTGGATCCCTACAAAAAGACATGCAATCTTGCGATAAAAAAATAAATACTTCTGCGCATATTTTTTTGAATTTCTTTGCACTATATTAAAGAGCTCATGAAGTACTTTAATTTGGTGTAAAGAAACTTAAAAAAATGAAGCTTGGAATTACTTTATTTTTTTTTATCTGAAGACTTTTTGTAGGGAGCATGCAATTTGGGATGACTGTTGCAAACCCATTCCACAACACGTTAAAAAATAAGTACTTATTTCACATTTTCAAACTAAAAATAATGTAAATAAAAATAATTTTTCAATTTTTTTTGTACCATTCAAAAGATCTCAATTATCAAACAAAAGATCTATATTTTTAGAAAAATTATTTGCGTAAACACATAATTTTTGAGCTTGAAATTACCTTATTAAAGAATAAGTACTTATCTTGAGTTCTGGATCGAGACTAGTTATGCTCTTCAAGTCCACTACAAATCACCATTAAGAAGAAATAACCATAACCATTAGAAATCAAAATTAACATTCTCATCTACAATTGAAAATGCATTTCATTTCATTGACGCATTTGATTGCTTGTTCAATATCCATTCTGTAAATCATCAATTCAACAGACAAAAAATTCAATAAAGATTCATATTGAAATGTATAAATGAAGTTATGAAACATATATCATAAATTCCTAAAATACACATGGGCTAAAAATTATAAACCCTAAACATTTAATTTGGTTTCAAATCTTAGAACCCATATCATGTAACAGTTCAAAAACCAAAAATAGACCTTAGGTATGTATAAGAATAAAAACAAAAAAATACCTTGAAAATGATAATGAGATGGAGTAGTGGGGATGAGGATTTGTTGTTGTTAGAAAGACAGATTCGATTTTTTAAGATGGGGAAGATGGAGTTTCAGCCCTTCCTTCTTTGTAGAAGAAAGGATTTTGATTGGGTTTTGTGATATTGGAGAATTGGGGGATGGTGCTGTGCACTAGTAAATTAGATTAGAAATGGGAAGGATTCAACGAGATTTTTGTGCAGTATACCGAAAGTTAGTAAAGGTTAGTTTAGGAAAGCTATATAGAGGAGAAGTCGTAACAATATTAGTTATACGAGGGAGGGAGGGCAATTAAGCCATTTCGGCATTTTGCGTAATTAAAGCCCGTGGCATCAACAAATTCTTCATTGGCATTAACAGCCTCTTAAAATCAATCCTAATTTCATGCTTTTCTAATTTCAATAGCAATATAAGTTATGACGTCACAACCTCGTCAATTAATTAAAACATTTCTAGTCGTGTGTTTTACAGTATAACAATAAAAATCAACTTCCCAAAATGCGGAACTTCATCATTTTAATGTAAATTTTTGGTAAACAATAGGACCAAACCCCAAGTGTACATTTCCAGATCACCATTTCTTGTCAAATGTACTTAGAATTTCATCATGCAAGATATTAAAATTCTAATTCTACTAATCAAATCCTAAGTCATGCTAAAAAAAAACAGTGATGCACTGGGCTAGCATTCTTCCCTTCATTTAACATGAAAATTATTTCCAAGTTTCCAGTTAGCAACGTATTAATTTTTCCTTTTACATGCAATTAGCAAAAAGGCCGATTTGCGATATCTGAATTTAAATTATAATGGTTATATACTTAGGTAAGTAGGAAGGAGGTTTCTACCTTGCTTCTAGGCGGTAGTGGGTTGAGTTACGTCGGGTCGGGTTGGGATGCAGCAACACAGCTTCGTTCGATCTCGGATTGATCGAAAAAAAATCCTAACTTCCCTCTAAATATAAATAAATATGGTGTTTGGTGGTGATGTGGCGAAGAAAGTGGTGGTGTGGGTGCACAAAATCAATTCTCCTCTCTCCATCTCGGCCCACTTTCTTTCCGAAACTAGTGTGTGAAAATAAAATTGGAGAGATTTTTGGTGTCCAGGTAAAGTGTGGGAGGATTTTCTATTTATAGGCAATTCCTCCTCTCCCTCTCTCTCTCCCTCTCTCCCATTTATTTCTATCTTATCTCCTCTATCTTTCTTTCTTCCTACGGTACATTCTCTCTCCGGAAAGTCTAAGCTTACCGACCCAAAATCCCGATGCCCCGCCGGGCACACTCTGGCCACTGGATGGTCGATCCGAGCCGTCCAAAAATTCTAGAAAAAAAAACCGAGTGGGCCAATGTGAGAATAAATGGCATCCGGCGTGTGTAGATGGCCGATCCAATCAATCCATTTTTGTGTTTGGATAGGCCAAAAATGGAGTGTTTGGATAGGCCAAAAATGGAGTTCCTGGATCGGCCACCTACACATGTCGGATGCCATTTATTCTCATGTTGGCCCACTCGATTTTTTTTTATAGAATTTTTGGACGGTTCGGATCGGCCGTTCAGTGGCCGAAGTGTGCCCGATCGAACATCGGGATTCTGATTGGGATTTCTCCCGTCGGGAACTGGAGCCTCACTCTTCTCTCTCTCTCATTTATTTCTATCTTATCTCCTCTCTCTCTCTCTCTCTCTTATTTTCTATCCTCTTTCTCTCTTTTCCTTTCCCTCCAAGTAAGTGTATATATATACACACACTTGCTGTGTTTGGTTTGGTTTTTGAAAAGTTTTTTAAAAAATAGTAGGGGTAATAAGTGGAGAGAGATAGAGAGAGAAATGGTAGAAGTAGGGGGAATCTAGGGAGAATCTAGTAGGTATTTTTTGAAAAATACTTTTTGAAAAGTGAAAGGAATAAGGCTGGTAGAAGTAGGGGGAATTTAGGGAGAATCTAGTAGGTATTTTTTGAAAAATACTTTTTGAAAAGTGAAAGGAACAAGGCATAAGATTTTTGTAATTTAGGTAATTAGGTTAAGTAAGAATTAGGATTTAATTATAATTAAACAATCTAATTAATTTTAATAGAATGATAATCCCGTAAAGAGAAGTTATTAAACAAAAATTAGGATCGTTACACATATTCTACACAAATTTTTTGTGGGGCCCACCTCGGGTCCTACACAAACGATCCAAGACGTTCATTAAATGTAAAATATTTTTTCAAGAGCCCCGCTAAAAATTAATTCAATCCAATATCTATAGATGCTTGATCCAATTATCTAACTATTCATTATCCGGAAATCAAAATGAAAAATTGGATGATTGGATTGAGCATCTATAAGTATTGAGTTGCGCTGATTTTTTGCGGGGGGCCTTGAAAAAATGCTCTACGTTTAATGAACGGCTCAAATCGTTTGTGTGAGACCTAAGATGGACACCACAAAAAATCTATATAAAATACGAACTTATTTATATGTGTGGATAGCAGCGTTGTAGCCTTCCTCGTGTTCAAATTTAAACAGTATGGATCCAGTTTGAATCCGGGTCAAACCTCAAGGATTAAATTTTGCGTTATGATGAACTTAACTTAAATCTAAGAGTTTGTCCTTATTTGAATTTTTTTCGTATTTGTTAGTTTTGCATCAAATTTTTGTGGGTTGTTAATTAGTCTTGATGGGAGGAATTAGAAAAGTAATTTTTTTTACTTTTACGCAAATATTTTGAAAAATAATTAAAAACAATTCAAATAAGTACAAAACTTCCTGATTTAATTTAAATTAAATTCATAAGAATGCAGCAAAGTTAATCCTTCCTTGATTGTTTTCCAAGGCCAGAATTTAAAATTCACACACAAACCCCTACATATTCTCCAGAGCCGCTAAACGAATCAAGCTACTTGAGTCTAAGATCGTGTTTTGTTTGTTAAAATGCTTAATTAAGATTAGTTTGTTACATAAACAAATGAAGCAACTCGTTAAGATTTCAAATCAAACTTGAACAAACAACTACTCGGCTTGTTCGACTTGTTATCTATAAAAAAAAATCAAATTATTTAAAAACAACTCGTATTTGACTTGATTAAACCTCGTTTGAAATTGACTCATCTCACAAAGAAGATAAACGAAAACATATTTTTGAATTTGGTTAATTTTTCAAACAAAGCTTGATCTACTATTTGGTAGGCTCGTTTGGCTCATCAATCTCCCTTACCCGACCATAGCTTCATTTATCACCAACACGTACAACCCAATCAAATTTCAGTGGAAGGAAAAAACCCCCAACTTGATTCAAGACTTCAAATCGAAGAATACCCCATCGATCTCTCTGACCTCTTCTCCACCCTATCAATCTCTCTGATCAATCAATTCCTAGGGTCCCGTTCACTTGCTAAGAAAGTACACGAAAGAATAGAAAAATCAATTTTTTCATAACTTTTGTAGTGTTCAATTGACAAGAAAGTAGTGGGAAACATGTTTTTTAGTTTTCCTGCAAGATTTGTTTTCTTGCAAAAGTGATCCGGCCAAAAGCATAGGATTTTACGTCACAGGAAAAGTTTTCTTGGGCCAAAATAATTGGCGGGTAAGAAAAAAAATGAAGGAAGCCAATACTAAAAACGAATTAGGTTATTAGAAAGACACTTTAAGATTTACGTGAGCAACAACAATTTCGACTATTATGGTGCTTTCTGAAATAATTGTTGTGGAAAAAGATTAGTAGTTTCTTTTTGGAATTATTTATTTATCTTGTCATTATTCTTCAATTTTGTTTTGTACTAACTAATTTTCAGTGAGTTTTTGCATCGGCAACTAATCAAGCACGGTTATTTAATATTTATTTATTTAGTTATCATTTACTTATTTTTTAAACTTTATTTATACAGTTAATTATCAGATAATGTCAATTTAAATGGGAGACTTGCATGACCATTCATAATATGACAAATTGAATAGGGAATTGCAAGTCGATTTTTTCATTTTATGTTAAGGTTTTGCATTAGATAAAATATATTTTTCGTATGTGTTAATTTTTGAAATATGATAGTCTATTATTTACTCTCAAAATTACTTTTTATTTAAAATTAGTCATGGAAATAAAAATTGAAAAAAATTCTCATAACTTTTTTTTCCCGGCAAATGAACCATTAAACATTAATTTTTCTGAAAAAAAAAAATTAAATGAGAAAATATATTTCTTTCTCCTTCTGAAAATAACTTTCAAACATTCCTGGCAACTCAACTGAATGGGAGCTCTAGTTTCCCATTCCAATCGCACAGACGCCGAGACGCGAAAGATGTACAGGAATTTCGAGGAGCAAGCGGTCGAGTACTTGAAGCAAGCGGTGCAAGAGGACAACGCGGGCAACTACGCCAAGGCCTTCCCTCTGTACATGAACGCCCTGGAGTACATCAGGACCCTCCTCGAGCACGAGAAGAACCCCAAGATCAAGGAGGCGATAACGCAGGAATTCAACGAGTACACGCGGCGGGCGGAGGAGATCAGGGCCGTGCTCGACGAGGGCAGCAGCGGGCCTGGGCCTGCTGCAAACGGGGATGCCGCGGTGGCGGACCGGCCGAAGACGAAAGGGAAGGACGGGGGAGGGGAGGGGGAGGACGGGGAGCAGGAGAAGCTGAGGGCCGGGTTGAACTCGGCCATTGTGAGGGAGAAGCCCAATGTGAAGTGGAATGATGTGGCGGGGCTCGAGAGCGCGAAGCAAGCGTTGCAGGAGGCGGTTGTATTGCCGGTGAAATTCCCACAGTTCTTTGTTGGTTAGTTTCATTTATATATATTTTGATAAAAACTGCTGATTGAATTGAATTGTATTGTATTGTTTGGTTAATGGTTTGGGTTAGTTGCTGTGCATTTTGTTTAGATTGAATTTGGTTGGTTTTGGATGTATTATTTAATTACAAAGCGGTAGGAGAATGCAAGTATCAAAATACATCAAAATAAAAATAAGTTCACAATCACTGTAAACTCAACTAGGCCTGTCAATGGGCTAGATCCGATAAGACTCCAATCCGATTCGGATCCAATAAGACTTAAATTTGATAGTGGTAATCCGGATCCGAAAAATTTGGATCCGATCCGAAAACTTTTTTACTTAAAAAATTTTAGCAAAACAAATATTTTTTAAAAATAAAAAAATAAAAAAAAGTGAAAATTTAAAATAAAAATTCAACTTCTTAAAACATTTTTTTTTTCAAAATACAAAATTTACAAAAAATCAATACTTATTTCACATTTTTTTAAAAAAATAAAAATAAAGTTCGGATCCGTATCTGGATTATAGGATTCGGATTATCGGATCGACATTATCGGATTCGGATTGGATCCGGATCGAATCTGGTTCATTGACAGGCCTAAACCCAACTGATAAGTCTTTGAATGTATTCAAGAATTGAGTGCAGAGCTTTATTAATTGGAAATGAGTTACAGGTGAAGGGAATGGGGATGAGAGAGAGAGAATTACAGGAAGAAGAAAGAAAACGAACATACCACCCACCCTCGCTACTCTGCACGACCTCCTTATATCTCCCCTCTCTCCCTAACAGACTAACCGACTGACACAATACAATCAAACAATTACATCAGAGCACCCTATCACTACAACAATTACAATAAAGCCTCCCTCAACAATACAACTATTGCAAGTATACTCCCATTCCTATCACCAACCCAGCCAATAACCACATTAATAATCCCAAATTACATGCACATCCAAGTTCGTTTTGGAATTGATTAATATGGACTTGCTTGAAGGAAATGAGGTGTAAATAGGATAGATATAACCTCTTTTGGTAACATGCTTGTGAATTGTTTCAAGTTAGTTGGGAAGGGCTAGAGCAAAAATCTCAGTTGATCCAGTAACATATGGTTGGGAAGTTGTTCTAAGAAGATAAAAGGCTTTATTATGTGTCATTCTTTTACTGTTTTACGCTCCAATCCAATTACAATGGGACATGCATGGGATTTTCTATAATTTATTTTTTCATTCTTAGCTCTACAAATGTCCACTAGTCCTGGCTTCTTGCAACTCTATCCATTGGTTGTTTAAATTTTGTTGGGATTTAGATATGGATGAGTCCAAAGTAGTTGAATATGATGGCGCTAATTTTTTTTAATCGGTTGTGTTCACATTTGTGATTCTTGTATGTGGTATACTTTGTAGCTCCAATGGTTTCCAAACAATAGCATAACCTACTCGCGTTTGTGGAAGGACATGGATATCATTATGCACATGTGGCCCAGATATGAGTAGCCTGTGAATTGTTGAATTTGCTAAGTAATTATCCATATGATGCATGTTCTTGATAACATGTTATATTACCGGCCAAAATGAACGCATGTTCTTCAATTTTCATATATGATGCATAAATCTAAAACACTCTGATTTCGAAGTGTGTATTCGTTCGACATTAGCTTGTTGGCCTTTGGCATTTTTGTGATCATCATCGTAGCACTAGAAATTAACAAAAATGCGGAAGACCAACACATAAACAAGCTAATGCCAAACAAAAATGCGCTTGGAAATCATAGTGTTTTAGATTTATGAATCATATATGAAAATTGAAGAACATGCCTTCATTTTGGCTGGTATCAAGAACATGCATCATATAGATAATTACTTAGCAGATACAACAATTCACAAGCTACTCATATTTGGGCTACATATACAAAAATGATATCCCTGTTCTTCCCCCAATGCGGGTAGGTTATGCTATTGTTTGGAGACCACCGGAGCTACAGGTTATGCCACATACAAGAATCACAAATGTGAATGCGACGGATTAAAAAAAATTGGCGCCATCATATTTAACAACTTTGGCTTCATCCATATCTAAATCCCAAGAAGTTTAAACAAGTAGGGCATAGAGTTGCAGGAATAGTGGACACTTGTAGAGTTGAGAATGAAAAAATAAATGATAGAAAATCTCAAGCATGTCTCATTGTAATTGGAGCTTCTCAAACATGCCAACGGCATGCATGACTCTTAAAGAATCATAGTTTGTGTGCCCTTTAGAGACCCGGCATACCAATGAGTAGCATACCCTCTATCTTATTATTAGTAAGATAGGGTGAGCAGAGCGTATGGGCTTTATTGGGGCCAGCTAGAGTACACATAGATATGTACATGACAGTTTGATATCTTTATGCTTTATACGTGACATGGATTTTTGTGTCTTAGAGTTAGTTGTTTTGTTTAAAGTAGAAGGCTGTTACATTGTTGTTTCAGGATAGCTGTCATTTTACACTTAATTCTACAACAACATAACATAACCCATCTAGTCCCCAATCATTGGGGGTATGGGCGGGGATGATTGGAGACAGACCTAACCTTTGGCAATATATGCACAAAGTGGCTGCTCTCAAAATACCACTGAAACAGTGGCCCCCTAAACCTCCAAGAACCGAGGAGCTATAG